>JAMXBD010000836.1:0-618328 GCA_024138025.1 Combretum micranthum
GATTTGGAGCATTTAATTAAGGTGTGTCCATTTGACTGCCTTCTGGAAAAATTTACAAGCATACTCTCCATGTTCTTGTTTTTATTGGAAAATATTGTAAGGCAGAGCAAAACTAGCAGGCCTAGAAGATTCTTCTTACTGATTAGTAAAAGCTAAAGGTTTTACCATTGACCTGCTTGAAGGAGTAGTTATATGATGTAGAATTATTCAGTTTTTTTTTTTTTCCCACCCCCCACCCACACACCCCCAACCCACCCCCCCCCTCTCTCCCTCAAAAAGAAAAATCAGCTAATTCATCTATTGGCTTAATATCAACCATGGTTAAGAGCTTATCTTTTTTGTCTCAACTGTTTGTGAGTCGTGACTGCTTGAGTGTGTTTTAGGCTACACAAAAAAGTGGCTGAACCATCCATCAATGAGTTCTAATACAGGCCGTCTTATGCAAACCTTTTCTTTGCTTTTATTCTTGACAGTCAGTAATATTTTTTCTTGATAGTTTCTTGCTTTTCCGATGATTTCATTCTATGAGAAATAAACTGATATTTCTTTTGTTGTCATGTCCTTAAACTATATATCTCAATAGATGCACATCTGCTTGAAAGGTAAGGTGTTATTGAAGAAAAATCTTTTGAATCATTTTGTTTCAATATAGGAGTTCACAGATGCTCTGATTAAGGAAGAGGAACTTCCTGAAGATCAGAAGGATGCTTTTAAGGTACCTACATTGTGTCAATGTTATTTGAGTGTTTAATCCTAGGATTTGTTTGACACTCTCTTTTGTTCAGGAATTTGTGAGGGAGAAAGTTCGTGAAGGAAAAAAGCTAACAGAGAGGTATTTGCTCGTAACTAATAATGTGATCTGGCTTGTCAGCTTGAAAGTAGGCTAACTATTTATTGATCGATTACTTTCCCTATGATGCTTCTCTTATTAGGCAAGAGAAGCTCGGAAAAAGGCACTAGAGGAAATGAGTGAAGAGACTAAATCGGTGTTCCAGAATATGAAGTTCTACAAATTCTATCCTGTGCAAAATCCTGATAGTCCAGACATTTCTAATTGTAAGGTGAGATCGATTTTCTGACTTTTGACTCTAGAAAATATTGAAACTATAACCCCAAGGACTAGCTGTTTCCAGTATGCTGTACTGCTCAACTCTCTTAGGAATTTAATGGCAAGTACTTTTTATCTTACACATAGGTCTCGTGGGATGGTCCATGTGCCCAAACATAACTAGTCCAATTACAGTAGTTACCCAACGATAAGATTATTATATTGAGTTACCCTAAAGAAATAATAATACAACCTCAATGTGGGACCAGTTTTGTAAATTGCAATGAACTCCTCCTTGTCATGTGAGGATATTTGTTGAAATAAAAAATAAAATAGTGGTGTGTTTTGCCTATATATTTTGATCTTTTTAACATTTGTTATAATGAAACGTTTTGCATCTTGAATACTATTTTAATAGTCCAAGAGGTTATGGAAACTAGTAGATTTTTAGTGGTAAATAATGGCAAAACAATGGTAACTGTAGGCCTTTGATGATGTTGGACAGAAGATACTAATGTAAAATGAGGAAATCATATCTTTTTGTATTTTATTTTCTTTTGGGTTAAAGTCACAAACACTACCTAAACTTTATTTTAATATTCAATTAACTACCTGAACTTTTATTTAGTCAATTTACCACCTAGATTTAGTTTTCGTTCCAAAAAGCTAGATCAACTAACTCCGTCCGACTCTGTTATCTTAGTTGGTATTAATGACCTATGCCTACTTGACACGTATCTTTCTCCTCCTTCTTCATCTTCTCTTTCTCTTGTGAACCCTCCCTTTCTCTCTCCTTTTTGCTTCTCTCTCTAAAATCGACAACAAGCACCACTCTCTCTTTATCCGTTGGTCCTAAATACGTAAACCACGATAATTAAAATTGACATGACTCATGATCACACTATGAACATATAAAGCCACTCCACTCCACTCCACTCCACTCCTTGTCTTACAGGATGTTTAAGATTGAGAAATTGAGATGCGTTTGATTTGTAGAGAGGGAGAGAGAGAGAGAGAGAATGTATTTGTGGTGGTTAGTGTTGGTTTTAGAGAGAGAAGCAAAAAGGAGAGAGAAAGGGGGGTTCATAAGAGAAAGAGAAGATGAAGGAGGAGGAGAAAGACACGTGTCAAGTAGGTGTAGGTCATTAATACCAACTAAGATAACGGAGTTGGACGGAGTTAGCTGAGATAGCTTTTTGGACACGAAAACTAAATTTAGGTGGTAAATTGACTAAATGAAAGTTTAGATAGTTAATTGAATATTGAGGTAAAGTTTAGGTAGTGTTTGTGACTTTAACCCTTTTCTTTTTAAAACCAGCTGTCTTATAATAAGAATAATCACACTCCCATTGGGGTGGATCATCTCCTATGCCTTTGTATTCCCTGTAGGGCAGCAATTGTTTTTAACCTTTCTGCCTCTTCATTGGGCTGATATCTTGACCGTGCATGGTAACCTGTGAAAATTAAATCTGTGAGGTGTTTAGGATTTAACCTCTAACATGAAGCTGTCTGTGCATATGAAGTGGACGAGTGGTTTTCACTCTTTTCGATCAATGGCTGTTAGAGATGGCCTCCTAGACAGAAAGTTTCTTTCAAAGCGTCTTTTGGCATGCAATTGTTTTTCTGTCAATGAAGGATATAACTATAATTGGATCTGAATTTCATTAGATGATGTCTTTTTATCCATGTAACTTGTTACACAATTAGAGCAATATTAACTTGAAAAACATTAATTTCATCATTTTCTGCTATTGCATTTGGATGTAGATTTGTGGTGTGCATGGTCATCAATTTTGATAACAGAAAATCAGGATCGTCTCTCTTTTCCTTTTTTTTTTTTTTCATTTTCATTTTGTTTGGCTTTGCAGAGTTATTTCATAAACAGGTACTATGGAAAAGCTCATGAGCTTCTATGACTTGCAATGATTAGGCATCATAAGATTCTGCAGTGCTGAATTGCTTCACGGAAGATGGAGCTACTTTTTCATTATAATGTGCATTAGAGAGAAGTTGAGGCAGGTACTAGGCGCCTCTAATTTGAGTAGAGTTATTTTTCATCTTCATAAGTGGCTTTTTTGCCGAAAATGTAACTTGCATTTTGCCTCGCTGAGGCCCTTTTTTTTTTTCCCCCCCCTTTAAAATATTCACATGAGTAGTTGAGCTTCAGGAGAATTCTCCCCGAGACCTTTTTGTCGGTCCTTACTTGTATCAAATTAGTGCTTAGAAGGAATTAAGATTAGCTATCATTTTTCTATGTCAAATTATCAATGAATGTGTACTCTCACTTTCACTTTGATCGCTTGGACTACATGGAGAGAGACAATTGAATAAAATCAGAAGGTTATTTCTGGACCCATCGGCTATAAGACTTGCTATGGATCATCCACCTATTGAGAGACGGCATCAGGGAGATTTCTTTTTTTTTTTTTTTTTTTTTAAATTTAAACCACTTGATGGGGGCGAAGATAACTCCAAGCTAAAACACCTAACGTTGGTATTCAGACGGCATCAGTTTAAATATAAGAATACGCCTCTGTTATGAGGATAGAGCTTATGTTGATGAGAAAGAACCATGCAAATTTATGTCTATTTTTCAGAACTTTTTAGCTTGAGCACGCTGTCTTGTCTAACTATGCCTGTTGGTCACGATGTCGCTAGGTTGTTAACGACAGAAACTCCGTGTAGATGCAAAAAATTATTATTTCCTATGGACACGTATGATGAAAAATTTAGGAATAAAGTCGCAGTTATTAAGAAAAAAAATTGTAAAAATAATAGTTTTCTTTTGTTAGTTCAATTAAGTTTTTATGGGTAAATAAGGAGATGTACTGGAAAAGACAGAAAAGAACTATTCCTGTAGTTTTATATTGAAATTGTAGTGTTTTACTTGCACCATAAGCAGTTCACCACCAACCAAAAGACAAGAATTGTTCCATAAGGGAGGAATAATTGATTTATTCTATTCCATTCTTATAAAGTCAGATCAAACATGTCATTAGGGCTTCATAAGATCGTAGGGAAGGATTATTTAAAAGAAAATGACAAAATTCTTTGATAATATTTGATTTCAACTACAATAATACATGATATTAAGAACGATATAGTTCAGCATAAGATCATCCGTACCCTTTTTCTCAAACACGTCCACCGCATCAAGTAAAATGTAATATTTTATTTATTTATCTGTTTACTCTCTAATGTTTTATGTTGAATGATCTATACCACTACAAGAACAATACGGCGCAAGTGCTTTATGTCATTTGAGTACAACATGCTATTTATTTATTTATTTATGATATATATATACTAGACTTAGACACTGGCTAAGCATGACTTGTGAATCAACCCGGCCTATGAGACCTAGCTTGTGATTACGGTTAAACTTGTTTGGAGACTTGTCATGTTCATGGGCCTAGTCCGTGTCCTCCTAAAAGACCAAACAACAACAAAAAAAATAAAAGCAGAATGTAGCAGAAAATTTTAAATTATTAATATGTAAATAGTAATGCCAAGATTCAATTTGTTACATCTAATTTCTTTAACTCGAGACGATTTTTGTACAGGTCTTATTTTATCAGATCAACAGGGGTGTTTCAAGTATTAATCATTAATTTGTATTATTCTCTTTTATCAATTGATGTATCTCCCGTTTGATTATTCAAAAAAAAAAAAAAAGGGTGGTTCTTTATACAAGTTTATATGCTAGTTAGACAATAATTTATTCATTTATCTATCTATATATATATTTTTTGTATTTTACGTTCTGTAGCCTACTCCACTGTCAACATAAGGAGATTAGTACGTTTCCTCATACTAAGTTTGATGTATTGAGTATAACATAATATTTTATTTTGTTTTACGTTCTATAGCTGCACCAATAAAATCACTAGATCACTGTAATATAAGTTCTTTATACCATATTTCTATACAGATATAACATTTTATTTATTTATTTATGTATTTTATGTTTTATAGCCTGAATCATCAACATTAACATCGCACCATCATTGCTTCCATAATGCCAACCACATTATTGGCAATGATGGCAGCCAAGTGGTATTGCCATATTGATAATATTATTGTGTTGATGATGTGAATGTGATAATGGTGGTTTAGTGTTATACTGTATTGGTGGTAGTGGCAAGCAATGGTAATAATGATGGTGGCCAGTAAGACTAGTTGATTGTAATGAGATGGCACTGCTAATATAGATTTAGAATTTTGAGTAAAATATTTTATTTTAGTTGTTTGTAAAATTTTCTATCACTAAATAGAAGAGAGAAAAATTTTGGATCTTTTCTTAAATGATAAAAAGAGTTTTGTCTAGTGTTAAACTTATTTCACAAAGCAAATATGACATAGTGAGTTTTGTTTTGTAACAATCTTAAAAAAATATAAACTAACCACTATCTTGGTTCCTTTCAATTTGATTCCTCTTTACCTTCAATTATAAGTGTTGATATGGTTGACATATCATTTTGAATATGATCGACTTGTTTGGGTTATGAGCTGAGCTACTTGGCATTATTCGACCTTTAAGAGGGTAAATTAAGAGGGCTGGACAAGTTGCGTAAAGTAAGAACAAGCTACCTAAGTCAATAATAGCTTGATTACTCTTTGCTTGAAGTTAGACAAACATCTTACAATGGTTCCTTACTCCTTAGACCTCTTACCTCTTACCTCTTACTTGTTAAGTCATCCTTCTATTATATGGGTAGTCAGTGATCATGGACAATTGTCTCCAATATATTGAGATGATCTCAACTTAGCTCTGAGGTTGCTTGCTCTTTATGAGCCCAAATCCACAAGGAGTAAGATTCGATATGTCCTCAATTGAAATATAACCAAAAACTATAAATAGGCCCTTACTCCTAAAATATGGATATGTCATTTGAGTCTATTTTACTCTCACGATACCTTATTCTCTCAAGCACATCATTAACTTAAACATTTGAGTGACTGTGCTAGATAACCATGGACACTCAATTAACCATATTTTGCATATGCAGGTCCATTGTGCTTCGATACTCTCTCTATCGATAGTTCATTACCTGTAACTTAATGGTTGATGTGGAGCGTGTAGGATGGAGATATATTTGAAAAAGTTATATATTGTATGCAAAAGCCATGTATGGTTGAAAGAAAGAAAAAGTTCCATTGAGGAAATTGTTAGATTACCGATCCACTGAAATAAAAATTATGTAAATATAAATTATATGAAAATAATTACCAAAACTAATACAAAATTATGTCTATACATAAATACATGTGAGCTAGCACTTACACGTCAATCACATTTTATACATGTAATATTCTTTTAGAGTACATTACTAAATCACATCTTATTTATGCAATTGATTTATTAAAAATAACCTTTATGCTTGAGTTGATATAAATGTGCTTTGCTGCTAGAAAAAACCGAGAGAAAGTATTTGCAAATGTATTACCTCCGTTTCTCTATGTTGGTGCTTTGGCTTTGGTACAAAAATTTACGTGCTTTAAAAAAATGAAAAAAAACAAAAAAAAAAAAGAAGAAAAGAAAAGGAAAATAAAAGCGGGGTTGAGTGTGAGCATAATCACACGTATTATTCCTCGTAGAACAGTAAGTTTCTTTATAAAATTTTTTAGAAATACTATTAATGTTTTTATATTTTTTTACCAAAATCACATATACTAAATTAGATTTTTTATTAATAATTATGTGATTAAAATTATATCATTTATATATGATTTTTTTTTAAAGTTAATGGACATGTATATATTTATTGTTTCATTTTATAGCAAATGATATATTAACTTTTTCCTTTTTCTTTTCTGAAAAGTTAAATTATTAAAACAATTTTCCCTTTTATCCCCCTTCAAAATTACTAAAATTTTTTTGAATATATATATATATATATATAAAGGGTCTGTTTGTTTTGGCTTTTTTTCGGCAGATACAGACACTTTTTCAAACTTTTTTCTAACAAATTATTTATCAAAAAATAGATATAGATAAAAAAAAGTTGACAGTTCTCATCAAAAGATCAAATAGAATAAATACAAATAAAATTTAGATATAAATTAGATATATTTACACATATCATTTTAAAAAAGATACAGATACAGATGAAAAACAGACAATCCAAACAGACCAAAAATAATAAACGACTTTGGCTGTGGCGGGGTGGTGTTGGGGCTTCGGGGGAGGGAAGATATTCTGATATGCCAACGTTTAACCGGACAAGACGAGAGAGTTTTCCGAAAGCTCTGTATAAACCCTAAGCCCTGAAAAAAACCCTAAGCCCTGAAGTCTGATACCACTATTTGGCGATTCTGTCTACTTCAATGCCAATTTTCGTTTCACTTTCCTCTTTACGAATTCAACTGTTATTTTATTCAAAATCCCAAAATCCCAAAATCTTACTCACTCGCTCCAATTTCTCCACGAAAACCCTAAAAAACCCTAATCAGCAACCTTTCATCAATTACTTGATCCAAAATCTCAATTTCTCCAAAACCCAAGCTACCTCCATCTACAATCGCTTCTCCGCAAGAGCTTCCATGGAGAAATCGGAGCTCGTCGTTCGTTGTCTCAAAGGATTCGGCTTATCCGATGCACAAGTCGGATCTGCAGTCCGTGTTTGTCCACAGCTTCTGTTTACCAATGTCGGTAGAACCCTAAAACCAAAGCTCGATTATTTCCAGGAATTGGGTTTTTTTGGTGCTGATTTGGGCGAGTTCTTATCCAAAAATGCCTCGGTTTTTATGAATAGTTTGAATAAAAGAGTGAAACCTAATGTTGAATTACTCAAGAAAGTGTTGCATAATGGTAAAAATCTCATCTTGGCATCAAAAAGATGCAGTTGGTTGTTGTGTGTCCCTAAATCAGTGTTATCGCGTAACATCGCTTTCTTTGAGAATTGTGGCATTAAGGGGACGCAATTGGTGAGTCTTTTGATACGTCAGCCACGACTTTTTGTTGCAAAGGAGTCGACGCTTAATGGTATCCTAGCGGATGCACTTCGCATGGGTTTCTTATTGAATTCAAGGATGTTGGTCTATGGGATATATTCTCTTAGTTCCGTTAGCAAGAAAACTTTAGAGAGAAAGTTAAGTGTGCTTAAACGATATGGGTTTGCGGAGAAGGATTGCATGATGATGTTTACTGTTGCACCGAGTCTCCTTAGGTCCTCTGAGGAAAAAATCGTTCTCGGGATTGAGTTTTATCTTAATGTTTTGAAGTTCAAAAAGGAAGTGCTGGTTGCTAAACCGGTATGTTTGCTTTACAGTATGGAAGGACGTGTGCTCCCTCGATATCGTGTTCTAGAGATTCTCAAGTCTAAGGGGCTTTTGAAGAAGGAGCTAAAGTTTTTGTGGATATTGACCATATCTGAGAAAAGTTTCTTGGACAGATACGTATTGAGATTTGGCGATATTACTGAGGAATTGCTCATAGCTTATAAGATGAACCATTTGGATTTATTGGACGAGTAAGATATCCTCAAATTTATTACAGCATTGCTATGTACTACACCTTTGGGGATTTGTCAATTGCAATGATGGATGGTAGCATCCATTTGACATTGGAAAAGTTTGTTATGGATTGCAAGTGACTGTCTATAGTTATTCCTCTTCATACGAAATGAATTCGAATGGGGGAACTTGATGTGCATTTATTGCTGTGGATCATTCATATGCTCAATTCAGCATCGCCTTTGTAATGCTCCAATTTAAGTCATGAGCCAGCAGCAACGTTGATGTAATTGAACTTAAAGTTGTTGAGGAGGGTTTGGTATGTTAGTATGTCAGCTTTTTGATATCAGCAAAGTGGAGATAGAAGAAGCTGATTCTTCATTGGTCATTCTTCTTTTAGCAGCCAATTGCAAGTCTAGTTGGAATTCATTCTATCTTGTTCAAAGAGTTAAAAGTCTAATGCATGAAGTTTCAGCCACAATCACAATGTCACGTATACACAGTGAAGCTAATATTAGTGAAGGAAGCTAAGAGTGCCTGGATTCAATTTGTTATATGTAATTTGTTTTGTGCGAATGACTTTTATAGGGGGGCTTATTTTATTAGATCGGCGAGGTGTTTCAAGTTTTAGCCATTGGTTTGTACAAACTCTTTTTGATCATTAAATATCTTTTGCTTGCTGTTAAAAAGGTTTTATTTTTTTTGTCAAAAAAAAGGAGGTTGGTGGCTGCTGCTCTTGCTGGAGTATATGTGAGGATGCTTCAGAGAAGGCATTTATAAGATTCAATTCATCAGGATGAAGGGGCAGGACAGAGCCTTAGGTGCAGCTATTTGGATTCTCTCTTTGAGGTCTGCTTTCGGAATTTCCTTGACATCCTCCAAAATGTTTTAGAATCTTTTGCAGGCTGTTTCTCCTTTTGATATGTCTGATGAGGTTGGATTGCAGTGATAGGAGGGTTTTGCACATTTTGCAAAAACATTCGTTCTGAAGCATGATTATAAAAGCAAATTGTGAAAGTGGGACAGCACAATAAGCCTGATTGAACATGTATGATCAGAATATGATGTGAATGGATAGGATTACATGCTACTTTTATATTTGTAACATTTATATAATTTCTTTACTTGTTAAATTTGCTAAGAATTCCACATAGAGAGAAACCTGACCAATTGCCGGCAAGAAAATGCCGCCTTGTCCTGGTTCCGAGGACTGCAGGAGGCAACAGTGGATGGTAAGTCACGTTAGGATTGGGTTTTGGATACAACACAACGATACTCGAGCACAAGACGATGTCTCGAGTAAATGGAATGCATAAGCACTCACTTTATCCAAACTAAGCACTGTGTTTGGTTGGTAAATTACATGAAAAGTTATCAATGTGTGATACAAGTCCATTTAAAGTATCAAAGTTTTTGATATGTTAAAAAAAGGAATCAGTGATTAGAAGATAAATTCATTTAATATATCAACGTTTCGAGTAGTTAAATAAAAAGGTATTAATATATCCTTAATAATTCAAATAAGGTATTAATAACTGATCGTTAAGAAAAATTAAAAAAGGTTAATTAAAATTAATTTAAATTTTAATACTTTAAATAAACTTTATAAAACATTGATATTTTATTTAATTTATTTTATAAAACTTTTTATATTTTTTTGAACTTTGATATAATTTACCCAAAGGAGAATTGGGGGGAAAATTATGGAAATGATAGGAAAACCCAAAGTTAAAATCCATCAGATTCGTTTAACTATTCAAGATTCTTGCTCTAAATGGCAAATTTAACCGATGTGAATAGTCATGAGTGGTCATTTGTTTGTATGATTTGAGCTTTGGTGATTAATTAATTTAAAATTCAGATGGAAATTGAAAATAAAATTCCTGCTCTGCTTAGTGATCATTCTCAGGTTGCATTATCGTAACAAAAAGTACGGAAACCGGATAAGTGAAGACAATGCCCTCGTTACTGATGTTTTAAAGATGAAACCAACGTCTCGTGGATTATTCTTATTTATCTTACTACATAAATGAATAGGTCCCATAAATTCATCAAGTTAAGTGCCTTAAGGCACTTGTTAGGTTTAAAATGGAAACTTATCTTACTTTTTAAGATTCATTATACATTACGAAAAAACAAATATATATATAAGATGTAAAAATTAATATCAATTACACATATTATATGTTCGTGATTCTTAATTAGTTTACTTCATATCATGACTTTGGTTGAGAGTTTATATAACAAGAAAAGTATTCTTTATTTCCATGTGTGGTTATTCTAGATTTGATCGGATGCTTATATATTGAGCATGTTATTAAAAGAGGGTTCAAAGGTACAAGTCATACTTTAAAGCATATTTTATCTCTCATTATGTTCAAGCATATTGTAATATTGTTGAGAGTTTTGCTAGACGAAGTGATTCTTTTTAATGTGTATTTACTAATATTATATTTTCTTTTCTTTACTTTTCTTTTTTCAAAAACTTCGCACTGCACTTGTGCCAAAGACGTAAAGTATGAGTCGCTGGATAATGAGGGACCGATCCCGTCAAAGTTAATAGTGGGATCATAGAATTTTCCATGATTAATATATTTAAAATCATTTTCTAAAAGTTATGAAAATCTAATTCACTGCTCTTTTGCTATGATAAAATTCATTTATGATAAAATTTATTATTATTTTTTTCATATTACTTCTCTCTATGTAAGTCAAAAACAATCAACAATAAATTTTTCATCTATTTTATTTTGTAACATATGCTTCGCAATATTCATAGCAAAAAAAAAAAAAAAAAAAAAAAAGGAAAGTAAAGAAAAACAAGTGAGAGAAGAGGTAAATACATAATAGAAGTTCCTGACTTGTCGTATATGATAACAATGAAGATAATATATGTGTTTGAGGGATATTCATGCTAAAACATTATATTTCAATATTAAAAATCTTATGATTTTTTATTGCTACTTTTACTCTTAAAAAATATCTTTTGCTCTTTAAAAAACAGGCTTTTACATTTTTTATACTAGATATAGAAAAAGAAAGAGTAGGGAGGAAAAAAAAAAAAAACCAATAAAAGGTTATCATTTTTAGTCTACAAATTAAGCATACTATTGATATTGTTAAGATAAATTAGGATAAGTTATAATTTTTAAATAATACATGCATAAATCCAAATATATAAAAGTTATATTTTTATTGATTAAAAAGGAAAATAATTAATCTTAAACTTTCAAATCTCAACCATAAAATGCATTTATTAAATATCATAAAGTAATTAATTATGATATATATAGAAATAGGAAAACATTTAATAAGTCATAAATTTGGAATTTGAAAAAGAAAACAAAAAACTGATGTAAAATATAACAAATTTGAAAGAATATTGCCAATAAAGAAAAAAAAAAAAAGGTTGGTGTAAATATCTAAATTTTATGATCAATAGAAACTCCAGCAATATTTATATAATATTCAACATGGTAAGGACAAAAAACCTGATCATAATGACTATCATATTTAATGCAAACATTTGAACAATGATATTCATTCTAGGAGAATAAAAAACTAAAATATAAATAGAATTATCATCAATCCTAATTCCTTCATTAGGGAAAAGAAAATAATATATCGATGCTTAGTTAAACTCTTGCACGGTAGACTCTGGGACTGGACTTAATACAGTGGGCCTCGATGATGGTTGGCCCATTTGTTTTATAACTATGGCAAAAATAGCAAACTATTTAGTAAAGACTTTTTGTGCTGGGTGGGCCCTCGTGGGCCTGTCCCAGATTATTGCCACTCGGTAGCGATACATGCCCAATGCTTGATACATGGTAGACATGTGCCGCACCTAGTAAAATAGGTATAAATTCATATATTTTTAAATATGCTCCATTAATATGTATAAATATAATATATACTACAAAATATATTTTAATATTGGTATAGCATATTTAATATAAATTTATAATAACACGCGCACAGTGTAAATAAGCTCAAATCTATTTCTTGCTAACCTTTGGAGTTGAAGGAGCATTCTTATTTATTTATTCATTTTGGCCATAGTTGAAGAAGAATTCTATAAGATTACATTGGTCGATGTGGAGCGTGTAAGATGGAGATGAAGCAAAACTAGTGTACTAATTGACGTAAGATTATTTTGGCACATATCTGTTTTTAATTTGTTTCCATAATAATAATAATAATAATTGACAATATAATATTTGAAAAAAGTTATATATTATTTGCAAAAACCAAATTGAGGAAATTTTCAGATTATCAACCGGCAAGAATATAAATTACACAAATACAAATTATATAAAAATAATTACTAAAATAACTATTTAAAATGGTGTCTAGTAGACCGATTTATGTACTTACACATAAATCCTAATATGTCAGTGGTTTTTGTATTTTTACATAAATTGTATGTTATGCATATATTTTTTTTTAGAGTACATCGCTAGATTGCATCTTGTTCATATGATTTATTTGTTAAAAGTAAAATTACATATAATTGATGTGATTTTCTATTGATAATTGTGTAATTAAAATTATAATATTTATATTTGAATATTTTTTCTAAAATTAATAAACATGTGTTTTTTTAAAAAACCTAGTATTTGGAGTGTATTGCCTTCTTTTCTCTATCTTAGTGTTTTTTGATCATGGTACAAAATTTATTTTTTGTTTTTTTTTCCCCGTTATGGTACAAAACCTCGTGTGCTATAAAACCAAAAACCAAAAAAGGAAAAAAAAAAAAATAAAACAGAAGAAAAGTTTGGGTGTAAGCATTATCTCAGGTATCATTCCTTCTAGACTGTTGTTTCCTCACCTTTGGCTTCTGCTCTGGGTTTCTTTATCTGTAGAACACTCAAGTTTATTTTTTTGTAGAATTTTCAGAGGATACTATGAAAGTTTTTATCATTTTTTCATAAGAAAATGGTATACAGTAGATGTGGGATAAGGAAAAAAAAAATATTTTAATAAATTATTGTAAAAATGTTAAATTTTTTTTTAAAATAGCAAATTGAAGTGTTACCATACAGTAGGAAAAAAAAAAATATAACCATAATAATTTTTTTTTAAAACAGTTCATGTAAAGAGAGTTCAAAACAATTTTAAAATACTATCTAAACTTGTATTTTGAAGAGATCGATTAAAGTTCAAGTTGTCTAATTTATGATTATCGTTGTTATAATAAATTTTTTATAATTTTTTTCAAATATATTATTTTTTTCTTTTTCCCAAGTATATATATTTTGTATTGATAATTACATAATTAAAATTATATCATTTCATATTTAGGTGATCTTTTCTCGAAACAGAGATGTATTTCATCCTATTATTTATTATTTTATTTTATAACAATGACATATTAACTTTTGTCTTTTTCTTTTTTTAAAATGTTAAATTACTAAAACAATCGTCTTTTTTTTTTTACAAATCAAAGTTACTAAAACAAAATTTGAAAAAAAAAAAAAAAGATATGTAGAAGAAACGACAATATTTTAAGCCAGCTTTTAACCAGACAAGACCGGCGAAATTTTCCGAAAGCTCTGTATAAACCCTAAACCCTAAACTCTGAATTGTGATGCGACTATTTGGTATATCTCTGCCGTTTTTTATTTTTTATTTTTTATTTTTTGCAGTAGGTATATCTTTCTTCTTCTTTTTTTTTTTTGGCCAATAGGTATATCTCTTCTTCAATGTCAATTTTTGTTTCACATTTCTCTCTACGAATTCGACTGTTATTGTATTCAAAATCCCAAATTCCTTCCCTCTTACTCACTCTCTCCAATTTCTCCACCAAAACCCCCAAAAACCCTAATCAGCAGCCTTTCATCAATTACTTGATCCAAAACCTCAATTTCTCCAAAACCCTAGCTACCACCATCTACAATCGCTTCTCCACAAGAGCTTCCATCGAAAAATCGGAGCCCACCGTTCGTTGTCTCAAAGGATTCGGCTTATCCAATGCACAAATCGGATCCGCAGTCCGAATTTGTCCACACCTTCTGTTCTTTAATGCCGGTAAAACCCTGAAACCAAAGCTCGATTATTTTCAGGAATTGGGTTTTGTTGGTGATGACTTGGGGGAGTTCTTATCAAAAAATCCCTTGGTTTTATGTTGTAGTTTGAATAACAGATTGAAACCTAATGTTGAATTACTCAAGAAAGTGTTGTGTAATGATATGGATAATAAAAATTTGATCTTGGCATCAAAAAGATGCAGCTGGTTGTTGTGTGTCTCCCCATCAGGCTTATCCCGCAACGTTGCTTTCTTTGAGAATTGTGGCATTAAGGGAACTCGGTTGGTGAAACTTTTGATGCTCCGGCCAGGACTTTTCGCTGCAAAAGAGTCCAAACTTAATAATATCCTGTCGGATGCCCTTCGTATGGGTTTCTCATTAAACTCAAGGATGTTGATCTATGGGTTTTCTTTTCTATCAATTAGTAAGAAAACTTTCGAGAGAAAGTTGGGTGTGCTTAAAGAATATGGGTTCACGGAGAAGGAATGCATGATGATGTTTACAGCTGCACCAGGTCTCCTTACGTCGTCCAGGGAAAAAATAGTTCTTGGGATTGAGTTTTTTCTTAATGTTTTGAAGTTCAAAAAGGAGGTGCTGATTGCTGCACCAGTATGTTTGCTTTACAGTATGGAAAAACGCGTGCTCCCTCGATATCGGGTTCTAGAGATTCTTAAGTCTAAGAGGCTTTTGAAGCAGGAGCTAAAGTTTGTAGGTGTATTGACCATGTCTGAGAAGATTTTCCTGGACAGATACATATCGAGATTTGGTGATATTGCTAAGGACTTGCTTATAGCTTATAAAAAGAACCATTTGGATTTGTTAAAAGAGTAAGATATTCTCAAATTTGTTACAGCATTGCCAACTACTGCACCTTTGGGCATATGGAAACGCTTATTTGGGATTGTAAGTGACTGGCTAAAATCGCTTCTCTTTATACCTAATGAAGGGAACTTCTTTGATGGAGCATGCCTGTTGTTTTAGTGTTTGATGTGCACGTATTGCTGTGGATCATTCATATCAATTCAGCATCCCCTTTGTAATGCTACAAATTAAGTTATCCCCTAGTAACAGTGTTGATAAATTGAACAAAAAGCTGTTGAGAGTTTGTTATTTACTATGTTGGCTATTTAATATCAGCAAAGTGGTGATAGAAGCTGATTCTTGATTGGTCTTTCTTCTTTTAGAAGCAAAGTGCACGCCTAATTGGAATTCATTCTGTCTTGTTCAAAGAGTTAAAAGTAATACATCAAGTTTCTGCCACAATCTTGCATATATACAGAGAAGCTAATATTACTATTAGCAAAGAAAGTTAGGAGTGCCCATATTCAATCTGTTTATCTAATTTCTTAGTGCAAACGACTTTTGTATAGTATTGATTTATCTGTTCAGCCAGGTGTTTCAGTTGTTAGACATGGATTTGTAATATTTTCTTTGATCATTAAAGTTCTCTTGCTTGCTGTTATCTATATATATATATATATATACACGGTTGTGGCTGTTGCTCTTGCTGAATTTTAAGCGAGGATGCATCGGAGAAGGCATTTTTAAGCTTCGCTTCAACAGGATAAAGGGGCAGGGCCGACTGCCGAGCCCTAGGTGCAGTTATTTGTATCCTCTGATTTTGAGGTTTGCTGTTGGAATTTTTTTCTTACCACCTTAAAAGTTTTTAAAATCTTTTGCAAGCTAAATTACCTTATGCTTCATCTGATGGAATTTAAATAGTAGTGATAACTGATAGTAGGATGGTTTGCGCGTCTTGCAAAATATTCTGAAATACCCAAAAGTAAATACAAATATTAGATAAAGGGTAGGAAAGTAATTACATATTAAAGAGGGATAATATGATCCATCAACGAAAATTTTAAAAGATATGTTGAATCAATATATAAAAACATTAGAAGGTAACTGCTCTTTTTAGTTTCTACCACATCCTGTAGAAAACCTCTTCTTCCACATTTCAAATAAGATTCATAATACTTGACAATTCTTTGGAGAATTCATACATAGACTTTGAAAGAGAAGTTTTTTTGAGAAAACTCTTTGAAAACGGGAATTAAAGGTTTGAAAGGACAATGAATTGGAGAATCTCCATAAGGTAATGACTTCTAACTCTTGATTCAACTTTCTATATTATTTTTGGAGGACGATGCATTTGATGATTTAAATGTAATGTTGGAATGATGGTAGCAAGTGTAGAAGGGATTTTAAAATGAGTTTGGATTGAAAGCAAGGTCAAATCTAGAGAAATTGGCGAAAAAAAGATGTTTTCCAGATGTATATGACTGAAACACGACTCATGTTTTAAGTCATGTATCTTACTAAGTGTAAAATTTGTGTTTTTCCATAAAAACAAGGCCGGTACACGGCTACATGTGTCAAGTTGTGTTTCTCTATGTATTTTCACAATAGTAGATTATCAAAAGTACACGATATGAGCACGACACTGTGTTTGTGACCGTGTTTCTCTTTGTTTTTTTTTTTGAAACTTTGCCTAAAAAAGAACACTTGGAGATACATCAAGTTGTGTTCTCCTCATGCATCTCCCTGTGGACCTTATTATGACCTATTTTCTTTGCCTAAGTAATACCCAACTATATACCCATTTGCATAATAGTTTATACATGTTATATCACCTTGAAAACCCTCTCTTTTCTAGCCTAAACTGATTAGATTCTTTAAAATATTTTCTTTATGATTTAAGTATATTATAAGAATTTTAGAATGTAGATAGTAATAGCGTAAGACTGAGAGTGATAGGATTACTATGAGAGTTTAAGTTAGACATTTAAAAGTTTCTAAACAACTTATGTGTATGCAATTCAAGTGTTAGCTACTGGTTTGGAATGGAACGACTTCTAGGTACGTGTATACATTGCTTATTGCTTGTGCTTGTTTAGGATAGAATCTTAAATGGATTAATAACTATCCTGCTAAATAAATGTGCTTGATGCTTGTGCGTGGCTGTTGGTAATAGGTCGAGACTATCTATACTATTATCGTGACAATCAAATGATTCATGTGTGATGTTGTCTCGAGTGGAGTTATGCAAGGAAACGATCTGGGTAGATCGAGGTGTTTTAGTTTTGCGAATATTGGAGAGTACCCATGTTTTGGACTCTTAGATGTTAGGGAGCATCCAACATCATATAAAATATATATTATTATAACTACGTATGGTAGGATACTGAGTTATCCCTATATAGTTTGCTCAACTTAAATCAAAGATAATATCGTTGATTGTTGCATTAGTACGAGGTCTATATGTGAATATGTGTTTGTAAATCATATGTGTGTGTTTGTGGTATATAGTACTGAGCGACTCATTCTTTTTATTTCGGATACAAGTGTTGCCTTTGTAGAGTTTGACTTATCTAGTTAGAGTATCATTATGAACTATAGGAAGAGTGATAGTTTCAAAGATTATTTTGCCGATGCGTGAGTCTTAGATGGTATTGGAAATAGAGATTCCTATTATGATTTGTGTACTAACTTTCAATTTAGGATAAAGGTCTTAATATTAGTTGTTAGTAAACCTAGTAAACTATATGAGTCACCATATATGTATTAAGTTTATATGTAAGGTTGGTGTAGTCTCTTTGATAAGAAGAGTACCATGTGTAGTATTATTAATTGTGAAGCATTGTTAGAGGTGTAATTGGAGTTATAATTATTCAGTTGTAGTTTGTAGCAGATTTTGAATCTTTACGTGTTCATACATGATATGAGTACGTGGTAGGTTGTAAATTACCTAAATTTAGGGCATTATATGTTCGTTATGAAAAATGATTATACAAGCAAATTGTGAAAATGGGACAACAAAATAAGCGTAGCTGAATATCTGTAGTCAAAATATGATGTGAATGTCAAGGATTACTTATTATCATTATAGTTGTAATATCTTCTATAACTTCTTTACTTGCTAACTTTGCAAAGAATTCCATACAAGAGAAACCTGACCGCTTGCCACCAAGAAGTGCCACTTTGTCCTCGTTCCGACCTAATTGGACTGCAACAGACAATGGTGGATGGTAAGGTACGTTGTGGTTGGATCCTACAATACTCGAGACCAAGTGAAGGCATTGCACGAGGCGGGCACATTATCCAAACTAATGTACTCAATCTCGGAGTCAAACATAAGAATCTCAGGAAATGCAGCTGGTGAAACGAGAGCTTTCTGCTTTGTAATTGTACTTTCTCGTTTCCATTTTTCTTGCACGGCCAACTAATGCTCATTTTTTCACGCACAGAAGATCCATTGATCGTTCATTCCATAATATTTGATAATTCGAATTTTTTTTCCTGTAATGGTATTTTTTATATTTTTTTAATCAGTTACAATGGAAGAGAGGAGATTCGAAACTTGAAATTTCTTACATAAGATACCGAAGAGATGTCATTAGGCCATAAAATCATTAGCCCATATTGGCGTTTTCAAATGATGTGAATATTGATGCAATGAGTAGCGCAATTTCTACATGCTTGGATCTTTAATCCTTTGTTGAGTGGTCAATTTAAAATTCGTTTAAAGACTGGGAATGATCAATGATTATTCTCATAGTGCATTATCAAAACGAGTGGATTAACCAGGACGAGTAACGACTGAAAAAAAGAGAAAGCTCTCACTACTGCTATTCATAGAGATGAAACTAGCATACTGTGGGTTATTGATAGTTTTTAAATTTGATTTTACATTCTTTGATTAAATAGACACATGAAAAGACCTAAAGTTCCAAAGACGGTTAGGTTGAACCGGATTGAACTGGGAGGTACAATTTGGATCTCACAACAGTATCTTTTCTGCTCGTGGTTCTTAGCTCTTCTGATCATAATTTTGACGAAGAGTTTATATAACTAGAAAGAGTGCACTTTATTTCTATGTGTTTTATTCTTGATTTGTATTAAATGCTTTTTTATGGGCATTACTGAAAGAGGGGTTGAAGGTGCAACTCATATTTTGAAACACATAATATTTTTAGTTTATCAAGAAAAAAAGGCATTGAAAGTGTTTTTACTTTGTAATTTGGATAAATTAATGTCTGAACTTTCAAATTTTATATTTTTGGCATCTCTACTTTTACTTTTTTTTACTCATATAGTGTCTCTACAAATGTTAAAAATACAAATTTTAAAAGTTTAGATGCTAATTTGTCCAAATTAAAAAGTAGAGATACTTTCAATGTCATTTTTTCAGTTTATCATTGAGTTTAATATTATTTAGAGCGTTGTAAGGGACAATGAATATTTGTAATGTGTACTTGCTAATGTTATCTTCTTATTTTATTTTATTTTTATTTTATTTTATTGTTTTATTTGGTGTGGCTCATATGTTTTCCTTTTAAATTTGTTGAGTTGGTTTAAGCTCTATTCTCAATTTCTCATTCAAAATATGATTCTCTTACTTGCTGTCATGCTTATTTTCCATTTATGTTTATGTGATATTACTAACTTTACTTTTCATCCCTGGATGTCCTTATCAATTTAAGACCTTTTATGAAAACAACAACATTTAATTTAAGAATATACTTAGTTGTAATTAAGAGCTTTATTCAATAGGAAGTATGCTTGTAACACATAAATCGTAATAGGATTAATTTTTTATTTTGCTGAAGTAGCATATGGTTAGGCTAATCTGCATTAATATACCTCTTGGTTTTGGAGGCAATACCAACTATACATTCAATTTTCTAATAGTTTTACACTTTAAACTTTTTGTAATATTCATGATACTTGAACTAATTTTGTGTATTTTCGTTAGTTGATATAGATATTTAGACCAATCTTATCTTGACATGAATTTTTTAAGTCTAACTAGATGTCTATGTTGAATTAAACAAAAAAGAAAAAAAGAAAAGAAAAAATGGAGGGTGGGGGGATGGTGTTTGCTTTGATATGAGTGTGTACCCCATCATCAGAAGTTGGATTGCTTTTCTAATAAAAATTTGTGAAATAAGGATTTTGTACTTGAAAGAAGAGCTCAATTTAATTTTTGGCTAAGCTAGAGTTCCTACTTGGATTAAAATTGGATCCAATGGTCGAATTAAAGACTTTGGTTCTTTTAGTGGTTGCAAAATAATTTCACATAGTTGAAGCTTGTTTTATACACACTCCTATGACTTCTTTTATATAGAATTGAATCAATCGAAAAACTATTGATTATTTTCCAGACTTGGATATACTTTGATTTGATGAGTCTTTTTAGTTTCCTATTTGAAGTTAGTTTTTTTTTTTTTTTTTCCCGGATCTTAGCTCTAGGAATCACATGCTCTATTGCTTTCTCCACTACAAGAAACATAATTCACTAAAAGAGTGAGCTTCAATTAAAATAAAGTGAATCGTTACATGATAGGGAAAGACAATAAAAAGCTTAAAGCCATGAATATAGAGATGATAAGAAGCATGAATTTGAACTTTAAAGGGGGTTGAGTGGTAGCTATTTTGATAAATTTTATAGCTTTAGCTGAAGAAAAAAATCCCACTGAAACTTCGCACTAGATTTTGTAGTTCACACAAACAAGAACTTACTTTCATAATAGTTTAAGCTTTTATTTTGATTTATTTAAATGGAGGCTTGGTTTTCAAATCTAGTTAGAAGGAGGGAAGGAGGAAGAGAATTTTATAATCTGTTTAATATACACATGCTAAAATATGATTAGTTAAGATATTCATATAAACATGGGAATTTCTAAGATTTCATTATAGGATCGTATTCTTAATATTATTAAAATTAAAGTGATTATAAACTAAATTAACACAAAAAATTTAAAAGTTTTGATCATGACTGGAGAAGATCTAAACCATTATTGATATGATAGACCGTCTTGTTGTAATGATATAGAAAGATGAAGTTAATTTAGTTGATTTAATATTAGTAAAGTTTAGATATTAAAATGCTATGTTAAACTTATTTTAAAAATGCCAAGAATAGAAAGGAAACTGAAAGCCCTCCTTCAACCCCTAATCGGATTTGGGACAAAAAAAAAAAAGAAAAGAAAAACCCTAATCGGATGCCAACTTGGATCCCTCTTCTTCAATGCCGATTTTCCTTCCACTTTCCTATTTACGAATTCGACTGTTATTTCATTCAAAATCCCAAAATTCCTCTCTTTTACTCACTCTCTCCAATTTCACCACCAAAACCCTAGAAAATCCAAACCAGCACCCTTTCATCAATTACTTGATCCAAAATCTCAATTTGTCCAAAACCCTAGCGACCAACATCTACAATCGCTTCCCCGCAAGGGCTTCCATCGAGAAATCGGAGCTCGTCGTTGGTTGTCTCAAAGGATTCGGCTTATCCGATGCACAAATCCGATCCACAGTCCGTGTTTGTCCACAGCTTCTGCTCTCCAATGCCGGTAGAACCCTAAAACCAAAGCTCGATTATTTCCAGGAATTGGGTCTTTTTGGTGCTGATTTGGGCGAGTTCTTATCCAAAAATCCCTCAGTTTTTACTAATAGTTTGAGTAAAAGATTGAAACCTAATGTTGAATTACTGAAGAAAGTACTACGTGATGATTCGGGCAATAAAAATGTCATCTTGGCATCAAAAAGATGCAGTTGGTTGTTGTGTGTCCCTGAATCAGTGTTATCTCGTAACATTGCTTTCTTTGAGAATTGTGGCATTAAGGGGACGCAATTGGTGAGTCTTTTGATACGTCAGCCGCGACTTTTTGTTGCAAAAGAGTCCACACTTAATGGTATCCTAGCGGATGCACTTCGCATGGGTTTCTCATTGAATTCAAGGATGTTGGTCTATGGGATATATTCTCTTAGTTCCGTTAGCAAGAAAACTTTAGAGAGAAAGTTAAGTGTGCTTAAACGATATGGGTTCACGGAGAAGGAATGCATGATGATGTTCACTGTTGCACCAAGTCTCCTTAGGTCCTCTGAGGAAAAAATGGTTCTCGGGATTGAGTTTTATCTTAATGTTTTGAAGTTCAAAAAGGAGGTGCTAGTTGCTAAACCGGTATGTTTGCTTTACAGTATGGAAGAACGTGTGCTCCCTCGGTATCGGGTTCTAGAGATTCTCAAGTCTGAGGGGCTTTTGAAGAAGGAGCCAAAGTTTTTAAGTATATTGACCATATCTGAGAAAAGTTTCTTGGACAGATACGTATTGAGATTTAGCGATATTACTGAGGAATTGCTCATAGCTTATAAGATGAACCATTTGGATTTATCGGAAGAGTAAGTTATCCTCAAATCTTTTACGGCATTGCCATGTACTACACCTTTGGGTATTTGTCAATAACACCCAGAAGGATAAGGGAAGAGGAGTGTCTGTACTATTATTTTTTGTTTGATTTTTTCGTCACATACTAAGAGAATGGAAGTACTAAAATATCATCAGTTTAAAAGTACGGATAATTTTTTCTTTTTCTAAAATCAATGGCACCAAATTATCAAAAAATGATATCACAAACACTTCCTGTGCCTTTATCCTGCACCTATTTGACATTGGGAAAGTTTGTTATGGATCGCAAGTGACTGCCTATAATTATTCCTCTTCATACCAAATGAATTTAATGTGCATATATTGCTGCGGATCATTCATATGCTCAATTTAGCATTGCCTCTGTAGTTCTAGAAATTAAGTTATATGCCATTAGCAGCATTGATGTAATTGAACTTATAGCTGATGAGGAGGGTTTGTTATGTTAGTGTGCCAGCTTTATGATATCAGCAAAGTGGAGATAGAAGAAGCTGATTCTTCATTGGTCTTTCTTCTTTTAGCAGCCAAGTGCAAGCCTAATAGGAATTCATTCTATCTTGTTCGAAGAGTTAAAAAGTGTAATGCATCAAGTTTCAGCCACAATCACAATCTCACATATACACAGAGAAGCTAACATTTGCGAAGAAAGCTAGGAGTGACCAGATTCAATTTGTTACATCTAATTTCTTTTGTGCTAATGACTTTTGTAGAGGTCTTATTTTGTTAGATGGGAGAGGTGTTTCAAGTATTAGCCATTGGTTTGTATTATTCTCTTTGATCAATATAGTATCTTTTGCTTGCTGTTTAAAATAAATAAATGAAAAAGGTTGGTGGCTGTTGCTCTTGCTGAAGTATAAGTGAGGATGCTTGACATTCCTTAACATTCTTATAAGCTTCAATTCAACAGGATCCTCTCTTTGAGGTTTGCTATTGGAAATTCCTTAACATCCTCCAAAAAGTTTTAGAATCTTATGCAGGCTGTATCAGCTTGTGATATATCTGCTGAGGTTGGATTGCAGTGATAGGAAGGTTTTGTACATCTTGTAAAAACATGCGTTCCGAAACATGATTATAAAAGCAAATTGTGAAAGTGGGACAGCACAATAAGCCTGATTGAATATGTAATCAGAATATGATGTGAATGGATAGGATTACATTTTACATTTATATTTGTACATTTTATAATTTATTTAGTTGTAACTTTGCTAAGAATTCCATACAGAGAGTAACCTGACCACTTGCCGCCAAGAAATTAGCACTTTGTCCTGGTTTCGAGGACTGCAGGAGGCAACAGGATGGTAAGTCACTAGGATTGGATTTTGATGCAGCATAACGGTACTCGAGCACAAGATTTACACTCAATTTATCCAAACTAAGGAACTCACACACTGTTTGGTGGGTAAATTATATGAAAAGTTATCGATGTTTGATATAAGTTTATTTAAAGTATCGTTTAGATATGTTAAAAAGAAGAATCAACGATAAGAAGATAAATTTATCTAAGATATCAATTTTTTGAGTAGTTGAAAAAAGGAATCAATATATGGTAAAGTGACTCAAATAAAGTATTAATAATTGACCTTTAAGAAACATTAAATAAAGTTAATCGAAAACTAATCTAAATATTGATGCTTTAAATGAATTTTACAAGATGTTGATATTTTATTTAATTTTCTTTGTGAAATGTTTATACTTATTTTTAATTACTTAATCCGTTGTTTTTTAATGATCTTAACTTCAAACATTGGTGTTTTTTGATATAATTTATCCGACGATGAATTGAGTGGAAAGTTATGGAAATTACAGAAAATCTGAGAGTTAAAATCCATCAATATTACGTTTGGATTTGTTTAACTACTCAAGATTCTTATTCCAAATGGCAAATTTAATAGATGTGAACAGTCATGAGCGGTGATTTGTCCGTATGCTTTGAGCCTTGGTGATTAATTACTTTAAAATTCGGATGAAAATTGAGAGTAAAATTCCTGCTCAGCTAAATGATCATTCTCAGGTTGCATTATCGTAACAAAAAGTACTGAACCTGGATAAGTAAAGACTGAAGAAGAAAATAATGCTCTCCTTACTGATATTTGTAAAGATGAAATCAGTGTCTCGTGGATTATTCTTATTTATCTTACTAAATATACGGATAGGTCCATAAATTCATTAAGTTGAGTGCCTTAAGGCATTTATTAGGTTAAAAATAGAAACTTGTTGTACTTTTTAATTGATTATATACTACCAATAGACAAATATATGTAAGGATGTAAAATTTCATATAAAGTACACATTTTATATGTTTATAACTCTTAATTAGCTTACTTCATATCATAATTTTGGTTGAGAGTTTATATAACTAGAAAAGTACTCTTTATTTCCATGTGTGGTTATTCTACATTTGCATAGGATGCTTATATATTGGGCTTTATTAAAGGTGGGCTCAAAAGTACAAGTCATTTTTTAAAACATATTTTATCTCTCATTTATGTTCAAGCATATTACGATATTGCTAAGAGTTTTGCAAGGTGAAGTGATTTCTTTTTAATGTGTATTTACTAATATTATGTTTTCTTTTCTTGGTGTGGCTCATATTATTTTCCCTTATAAAAGGAAAAAAAAAAAAGAAAATTAGAATATCGTTTGATCATTTGTTGAGTTGATGTAAGCTCAATGTTGATTTAGAATTTGATTCTTTTACTTGCTATCATGTTTGTTTTTCCTTTGTCGAACTTATGTTTATGTAGGATTCCTAACTTGACTTTCCATCCCATGATGTCCTTATGAATTTAAGACCTCTTTTGTAGTAATTAAGAACTTTTTTTTTTTTTTTTTCTGTGTGTGTGTAAGAAGTATGCTAGAAATATAAACTCTACTAGGAATTCATATGTGTGCTTACGCCAAAAAAGTAAAGGGTTAGGTAAGTCTACATTGACATACCTTTTCATTTGGAGGCAATGTCTTTAGTGCCAACTAAAAGATCAATTGTATGATACCGTTGCACTTTAACTTTTTGCCTTTTATATTGGATAAGTGAAAAATTTATGCCATGTTAGTGGATTGATTTACATTGGGTTTCATTCCATCTAATGAAAACCTCACAATAATGTGCAAAGATAAGAGGCATAAAAAAACTAATTTCTTTTTTTTTTTTTTTTTGGTTTTTTGGGCCAATTAGAATGGAGGAAGGGGATTCAAACTTAAGATTTCTCATATGAGAGACCAAGGGAATGTCACTAGGCTATTAGGCCATTAGTTATAATCTAGTTTCAATGACTTTTGTTTACTTTAAATTGACTTCTCAATTTTACTAGTTGTTGTAGAAGCATAAATTAATTGTATTAAATATATATATATATATATATGGATTTGACTTTTTGGATTAGATGACATGGTTTAACTTCTTAAATTTAGAAACATTTACAATTCGTCATGAGTGTATAATAAATATAGACACGTAAAGACTTAGAAATTGTTAGGATTCCACAATTTACTCCATAAATAACTCCAAAATCACTCATATATTGTTAACTTATGCTAACTTACATACGTGTCATAAATAGGAACATAGGTTCCATCTCATGGTCTATAAGAATTCATTTGGTAAATGGCTAAGAGAGTCAATCATAACAATATGATAGGAATTACACATCATAACTAGAATGATACTCTATATTACACAATAAACCCTTATTATTACTCATACCAACTACACATGAATAAAATCTCTATTTCCTATAAATCATCACATGTCCTTTATTCCTCATGTGTACAATCTCCAGTGTTAGGCATATTCCCAAACTCACCAACCAGCTCTGACTAAATAGATAAGTATTAATACATGCATCACCTGTACCTAAAAAAAGAAAAAAGAATGAGTTGGAGTTCGGTATGATGTACCACAAGTACACAAATATGGTCAACAAACATTCATTCACATGCAGACATATCACTAATGTAACAACCAACATCTTATTATCTTTCCTTTAAGTCAAGCAAGATACATAGAAATAACTCATTATCCCCCCACATGTAAATATATGCACATATATATTGGTTATTGATTACTTGCTAGTAACTATGATATTGTCACTTCCTAAATCTACCTAAATCCATCCCTGGTGAAACTCTACTTGGGACAATACCACACTAGGAGTGTAAATGAACCAAGCTGGTTCACAAATTATTTAAGTTTATTTCAATGTATACTCGAGTTTGATTTGAGAATAGTCAAGTCGAACTTGAACTAAGTTTTGAAACTTCATATAATTAGTTTGATTAGCTCACAAGCCTAATCAAACTCTATCGAACTTAAATCGAGTGTAAATGTTAAAAGAATTTAAATTGAGTTTGGGCATTAATATTATTTTAATTAAAATTAAAAGGATTTTTTTTTTAATAAATCAAGCCTAAACGAGTTTAACGAAGCCCAACTCAAGTTTATGTAATCTCACATTGAACTAGACTTAAGCTTAGAATTTTAAGCTCGGTCGAGCTTAGAATTGTATTGTTTTGAGTTTACTCATTTGTAGCCTTACGCTACAACAAAATCATCAGGTTTTTATGTATACCATGAATGCTCTCCACCTATTATCATATTGGGATAATATTTCATATTTATCAAGTCTAATATATCATTATAGTTTAGGTTAATTTAAGAGAATGAGGCTAATATATAATTGTAACTTTATAATAGATGAAATATCTCTTTCCACTATAAATTTTACATATTTATTTAAATAATTGATTTTAAATATTATTATTTATATTTTCATTGGTGACAAATTTTGCATATTCATTTTGAGTTTTTATAAAATATATTTTTATTTTTAAAATAAAAAATGGTTCCAACTGTAAATCGAAACAAAAACCATAGTATATGGTACGAATCGTGCCGACCCCCGCTTGAGTCCTAACAAATGCACTTTCTTCAATAAAAGGGAATGCATGAGGCACACACATTATCCAAACTAACGCCGAACGTACTCTCCAAAGAAAGAAAAGTTATAGTAGGTGGAAAGAGAGATTTGTATTAGAAATTAACAAAAAACGGAAAATGTCAAATATATCGAGCTTCACGTAAAAATTCAATTTGGCAGCTAAATTTGAGAGTATTCAATTTAATATCTAGTTAAAATTTTCATGATTATTTTTACTACATCACTAACATTGTTTACTTTGCTCCTTGATGTGAAAGTAGCGGTTTATCAATATTAGATTGTGTTACAAGCATTAAAAAAATTCAATATCTTACATTTTCCTACCATTTGTTAAAGAGTCAGTAAAAATAGCAATATATATATATATATTAATTAAATATTAAATCAACCACATTAAAATTAAATACTAACTTATATTCATCTCTTGAAAAGATAAGTTTATTAGTGATTGAACTTGTCTCTTTAAATGAAGAAATTGGTAATATTACTCTGATCTAGTCTCTTACAAAGATAAGTTTGGCTAAATCTAACTTGACATTGGGTAGCAAAAGGAAAAAGAAAATTGAATAAGATATAAATATATATAAAATAAAAAGTAATCCAAAAATATAAAAAAGTAAATAATATTAGATGTTTATATTATTTTTTCTGTGTGAATAAAAATTAGTTATTAATTATTCACCATATTTAATGTGTTATTGATGATACTACACCAAATAGATATAATTTAAAAACTTTTCTATTTGCTTTATATAGAGAATTATCAAAAGAACAATCCTACTTCTAGACAATATGAGACTTGTTTTGCTTTGTAACTTGTAAAAAAGATTACTCTAATTTCATATTGCTAATATTTCAAATCAATTGAGAAGTGCATGTATATAAATAAACGCACATCTTTGATAATTTTATATGAAAATGGGCTAAAGATTATAGTAAACTTAGATCCAATTTTTGTTTTAAAATGAACACGATAAGGAATCTAAGAATATAAAAAGGGGCAAAGTCCCATAAATATTTGGAGAAATCACGAACTATTGTGACATTATCTCTAGTTATAGGAGTGATGCTAATGTTGGTAAGTAGAAAGGATTTTGACCATTTAAGACAATTTTATAATAATCTCACTTATGTGAAAAGAGTTACATTTTACTTATAGCTTATATTCTCTCCAGTGTTTTTTTTTTTCCCATTAGTATTAGTTTTTATAGTCAAACACAGATATAATAGGACTATTTATACACCTTACCTTTAAACTATACATGTAAGAATATGACTCTTTACACACCTTAGCTTCTAACATATACATGTAGGAATAGGACTATTTGTACACCTTACCTTTTAAAGTACTGATTCTGCTTTAAAAATATATACATATAATAGGACCATTTATACACCTTACCTTCTAAAATGTATTAAAAATTTAAAACAAAAATAGAGGGAAGTATACTATAGTTTTGGGTTAATGTCGAATTTAGTACCTCAACTTTGCGCGAAAATTCATTTAGATACCTGAACTTTCAAATGCCCACATAAACACTTCAAGCAAGCCCATATCCTTCATAGGTTTTTATTTCTCCATTATCCTTTGCTCTCATTTTAGTTATATACAAGTCCATTTCTTAAAATTTTTTCCATATGGACATCTTTGTGTGTAATATAACCACCATTAGTAGCAATAGAGCCAGGAAATATGCATAAACTCCAAGACTATGAATGGCTTTCAAAATAATAGAAGCCTGCATTTGCCCAAAAAGAAAATCACTTCATGCACCATGCCAATCCAGTATGGGATTGAATATTAATCACAACAGTAATTTCAAACTCTCATTGCAGGATAGGATATAACAAGACATTGATTTGCTTACGATGATTGCATATATTGCTGAGAAGACAAAGATAATTCCAGTTAGCAATCAGGTGGAGACAGTTTCCATTGAGAAAGCAAAACAAATCAACTTAGAAGGTGAGCTCAAGAAAAATAAATTGATTAAAAAAATGAAAAACAAAGGGCGGCTCCTATAAATGGAATAGAGTTGATAAAAATGAAACGAAACCATATAAATAAAAGCAGGGTTGCCCATCCTTTAACCTTTAAAGTCACTTTTTTAAATAGGGAAGAAAATTTAAATTGAAATAGTAACCCTAAAGCATTGACCTCAATAATACTAAGAGGGAACTTATTGTTTGAATTTCATGTACTTTATTAGTTTCCAAATATTTGTAGGAGATTCGTGGAATTATCTAAAAATTTTCATCAATCATTAGCCCATCAATTATCATATATTGCTTACAATGTTCACCATTCCAGTAGCATCTTTATGTCTTGCACCATCAACAGCAGTTCAAACCATCTACTTTGTTTTGGGAATAAAAAATAGAGCAAAACATCATTACCTTCATGTTTAGTCTCTTAATCAACTAAAGTCTACTGATGTTTGAATAAAGGTATAAATTATCCTTGTCAATAAATTTGACCGTTAGAACTATTGCCTTTCAGCAACGATTGAAAAACCTTCCTCATTAAATTGTTTGATGACTTCAACCTTAGAGCAATCACATCAACACGCTTGTTTCCGTTGTAATCAAAGACAATTTGCATTAGCAGAGGCATCAATCAAGAGCTTCATAACCTCAACAAATGCACGAGAGCCCTAGCAACAACACAATGAAGGGCAATTACCATATCAAAACCAGAAGCTCTATTGACATCAACCTTTCCAATTTCTATAATATACTTCAAAACCCCATACAAAGTAGCAATCATGAGAAGAGTCCTCTCCTCGAAACACATCTTCCTCGAACCAATTCTCCTTCCATATAAAAAACTCGACTCATCTACATCATGGCCGCTCTCTTGAACCTCGATCTTGAAGGCCGATATATCATTAGAAGCTGATATCATGATCCCATGAATGGTGATATGTCATTAAAGCTCCGATAGTCACCACCTTTAGTTACTATAACATATAATCTATAATTGGATTTGAGCGGCAATAAGTTTTCAGATCAATCTTAGATGAAGGAGGATGTTGTCATTGTCCTACATTGCTAGTTTGTTAACAAAACCTTCTCTTTATAATATGGAATTGATTAAATTGATAGTGAAAAGAAGCGAAAGCTTGAGATTGATGGACTTATGTCTTGCTTGGGAAAGCTTAGGGTTAAAGAGTTTAAATGGGTTTTTGAGGCCTAACGATTTTAAAAATTCTTTTGCAAAGTAAGTTAATAAAAAATAAAATTATAACGAAAATATAATAGAAAATAAAAAGCTATGTCAGAAGGGAAAAATAAATAAATAAATGATAATGTGTCATATGAGATGACATGTGTCATGTCATAATTGGTCCATACATTCACGTCAACAACGAGTTACTCGGGTATTGAAATTGAACTTTTTGAAAGTTCAAGTACCTAATTGAATTTTAATTCTCAAAATTAAGAGGTGTCTCTCCTAGCTCATCAGATCATCATGAATCATCTCATAAGCAAAGCTAGACATTTGACCTAGAGATAAGGTCTAATAAAAGTGCTTCTAGAACAATGTGGAGGAGGAAATGGAAGGGCTGCCAATTGTACTTTGTAAAAGAAAAACAGAGTGCACTAGAAACATCAAATATTTAATTTCGAATTACATAACATATGATCAATTGTAAACCCAGTATAAAGCCTTTGTTGCTTGTGTAGATAGTGGAAAGAAGTTGTTATAGATAAAATGAAGGCATCATATGACAATAAGGTGTGGGATTTTGTCGCTTTACCTTGTGGATAGTAGACTGTAGGGAGCGAATGGGTGTTTTGTGAAGCATGTACGAGCGCTTGAACCAATGGTTGAGCATGGATATGCAGGTTAGGATTAATTTGAGACTGGAGCTGTGAATATCCCTGCAGCTAAGTCCATAAATTTGGATATTGCATCTGGAAATTGAGGTTGGTGATACTAAGTCTACATATGTTGCTAGGAGATTGGTTTGAGAGGATATTACTGAGGCATTGCTTGGAATTGGTCCTGGGATATATGATGGATGCAATGGTAGATTTTGAGACTGCAGATGTGCCATGGGGAGTGTTGATAAATATAGTGAAAATGTTTAGGTGTGTAAAATGCTTAAGGCGTGCAAGGCACTATCCTTAAGGATAATTCGCCAAATGTAGACGTATCCCCCAGGATTCAACAAGCCCTCTAGCAAACTTAGGGAGCAGGAACAACAGAAGAAAAAGAACCCAGCAATGAAGAAGAAAAAGGGAAAATATAATTTCGAGAGAGAGAGAGAGAGAGAGATAAGCTATATAAAAAAATATTAAAAGAAAAACGGTTCTTATTGTTAATAATATCCGTGGAAGATATTTTTAATAACGGATAGATAAGATTATTTTGAAGTGGTCAAAAGCTTGTTTTCTGATAAGATCAATATTATCCAAAATTTATTAAAATAATAAATATATTCATATGAACTGGACCGAGACTCATAACTACATGCGCAAGGGTGGGGGAGAAGGAGGAGGGGCAAATCTATGAATTTACACTAGCTCGGTCCATGCTTTGTGCGCACGAGCCCATATCCTTTCACTAATTATTTACAAGCCCACATATATAAGGAAGTTAATAAACAATGACAAACAATAAGGTCTAAGAAATGTGAGGCTTATTCTTTTTGAAATACTATTAATAATATACAATAGGGAGAACTTGCTTCGGTGCATTTTGTGCCCATGGAACTGAAATAGCATGAGCATGCTGCTGTAGTTGAACTTGTGTTGGGGGCAGAATCAGGGGGTTGGAGTTTGGGTTGAGATTGAGGTTGCATTTGAGGTTGAGGATATGGCTGCGAATGAGACTGGGGCTGAGCTTGAGATTGCAAATATATCTGAGGTTGCAGTACAAGCTGCTGTTGATATGGTCGGAACTGTTGATACTGTTGTTGATATGGGTAATATCTTGGGTATTGGTGACGATATTGACTATAATACTGTTGATACTATTGTTTCGAAGTGGTTACAGTAGCCAACTAACAGCTTGATCCTGAATGCCAGCAGTGGCTTGTTGATTAGGATCTTGTTGATGAGGCAATAGTTGTTCAGAGTAGTCTGGTCTTGGGTTTTTGGAACTTAAGCTTGATTGGCATTATGGCTCTAGTTAATGACAGCTCTAGCAGTAGCTGAAGCACCTTGTGAAGCCCCTGCTTGTTGAGTGTGGGCCTACACACCAGGGCTTGCTTGTGTGTGTTCTTTCACTGGTGCACGATCTGTGTTCCACATCTATTGACACAATGGGAGAACTTTCAAATGCATGTCCAGAACAAGGTGTTACACATTCAAATATTGGACGCTGCCAAGCATGACTACTCCTGTGATAGAGACAAATGGACAGCTATATTGTTGATTGTCTCAGCTAGGGTCTCATTTGAATCTACAAATGGCCTGGAATCAGCTTCGGTAGGCAATAATCGTAAGGGCAAGCCTTGCAATAGTTTGCAATATATCCAAGGCATGTCTTGCAATGCAGATGAGTGCATTGAGATTGCAATGCTTCATTTGGGACCACAAACAAGTGGCAGAAAGGACAGAAGTACTCTCCATCCAAAAGCTGGATGTTCAATATTGCAGTAATTATCAAATCCCATGACGCTGATAAACAAGCTCAATTGGTACTTCACGTCAGCTATCCAATATGAATCTATAATAATGATTTCTTCTCGGCAAATGGTAAGCGTAGAAGATCTTTTCAGCTGATATTGTGTTAGAGTATGATAACACAATCAATTTATCCAAAAATCTAAATACGATAGTTCTCTTATATATTCAAATTTCAAAGGCTTTTTTACGAAAATACACTTATTTTTAAAAATAATTACAGAAATACGGTAAAGAGAAAAAAAATTGAAATATAAGTGTCAAAGATATAGATGCTATACCAAACTGAAGAAAGTACGGATACCACATGGGCCTTCTCGTAGTGATATGAAGAGGGTGCATGTGTTACCTGCACCCTCTTCGTCTTGACGTTTTGACCAATACTTTTTCACCAAAAATCCAAGGGGAATCGTAGGTCGTAAAAAAGATGAAGAGTCAAAGCCGTAAAAAGATGCAGACGCATCAAGATGGTTTGACAAACATGGATACATGAGCAATGCCACTATGCATGCAAATATTTTTCCATTACCTGCATACATTTGTCGGCGTCATCACAGCCCACAGCCCAAAAACTAACCCAGCCAAAACAGTGACCTTTCTAGAAATTTTGTCATACCCAAGAGTCATGGCTCCTTGTGTGCAAGTAATTTCAATCTCCTTTATCGTTAGAGTATTTCCCATTCCAACATCATTTACGGCACATTCCCAGGGACAAGCATCACTGGTGCATTAACTCCCCTTTCCTTTTTATCAAAAACTCTTATAATAAGCCTAGAGGCAGCAACACTTTCTTGGGTTTTCGGTGAAAAAATAATGGAATGAGTACTCGGTTTTTTTTCCCCAAGGATTTGGTGGATAGAACGTAGGATTGAGCAACACTTTCGTGTTTGTTTTTGAGAAATGTGCAGCCGTGTTAAGACAAAGAGGACGAAACATCAAGACAAGAAGGCGCAAGTAGTACATGCGTCCTTTTTAGTTTGGCCAAAAGTGCATGTGATGCCGGCACTTTTTAACACTTATATTTTGAATATTTTTTTCTTTACTACATGGGAAAATAAATAAAATATTAATATTTTTAAAAATAATTACGGAAATGCCATTGGAAAAAATTATTCTCGATTTTAAGCAACATGGCTTCGTCTCTTGAAGAGACGAGGTCTAATTTGTTTAGTGAAGAGACGAGGCTACTCTGCATGTGACCTCGTCTCTTCAAGAGACGAGATCATTAGTGACTAACCTCGTCTCTTGAAGAGACGAGGTCAGCGGGTTAAATTCTCCCGCGCGCTCCTTCTTCTCCATTTCCCCCCTTTGCCTCGCCGGAGCCAGAACCTTAATCCACAAAATCTCGATTTTGTGTCGATTTTTGGCACACCAAATCCACAAATCGACCGTAATCGCTCATTCCCATTTGATCGAAGTTGGTTGTGTTGCGATTGGTTGGGTAGGAGGATCGAAAAGAGGAGATTTGAAGCGAAACCACCGGCGGCGAACGGCGAACGGCGAACGTTGAGGTTGGTTTTCCGTGTGTTTTCGTATTTTTTTCAATCATTCATGCTGCATTGTTGAATGAAGATTGTATGCAGCAAAGTATTTTTAGTGGGGTCTTCTAAGTTTACTTGCAAAGTCATCATAGCTTTGTCTCATACGTTTTTTTTTTTTCATAGCAACGGAATAATGTTTGTACTGATTATTATACTATGAATTTTTTGCTGATTTTAGTCTGCATGTATTGGCCCACTAATAAATATATTGCTAGATATAGATCATGATCAACTTTAGACAATACTATGTTATTGCTAAGACACGTAAAATCTTGTAGAATAACGATGTAATCATACCCAAATGCCACTTCTTTTTAGAATTGATGTAGATAGCTATTACCTACTAGAGGGATCTAAAAGCCACATTATTTCAAACTTTCAAATTATTAATTAGTTTGGACACGGGTTTTCTACAATTATGTTATGCTTTTCTCTCTAAGGCCATTCTTTTTTATGTTGTATAGGTTGTGGATTATGTGTTATGGATTTTAAGCAAAGTGTTTAAGATAGTCTTAAAATGTAAGGAAGCTTTTTTTTTTTTTTTACCATAATATAAGGAAGCTTAATATTAAGCTGAACTGCAACGAAAATTAAATAGTTATTGTTGGATAATTATTTTAGAAAATTGAGTGTGCGAAAAAAAATTGAAAATAATTTCAATTGTCGTTAACGGGTGTATTTAGGACTTTAGCATTGGTATGGCAATTTAATATGGCATGGAAAAATGCGATGATAAAAGTAAATATTTGTAAGAAAGCAGAATAGATTACAAAATTAAATTTCAACTTTGAAAGTGGAGGTGCAGGTTTAGGAATTATGTTAAATGTTACGAGGAATGCAATTCATAAGTGTGATTTTTTGAATTTGATGCGTGGAAGCCAATTTTGATGAGATGACAAGATTTGTGAGGAAATGGATAAAGCGAAGTTCATACTGTACGCTCATGGGAATATTGTGCAAGGGGATGATGGTTTTGGTTATGATAAGCGGCCTGTTGCTATAGTCAGTATTAGTAAGAATTCAACATCTGAGCAGATAGTGGAGATTATTTGCAATAGACTAAAGGTAAATAAGTGTACACATCGGGTGGAGCTATATCATAGGATAGCTATTGAAGATAGGACGCTACGTTATGATATTATTCCAGTGACCGATGATGATGCGGCACAAGAGATGTTGCTATACACAGAAGGCTCAGTGGCTGTTTATGTGCAGATTTTGGAAATTGAATTATCACAAGCACTTGCAGGGGAAATGGGCAATGATATAAATATTGAAAGCCAGGGATTTGTAGACTCAAACTCTACTCCAGTTCAGACAATGGGCAGTGCACAAGTATAAATAGGTCACTTTGAATTTTGTGGACCTACATCAGTAGGTGATGATGATATGGATGCTAAGCAAGACTCATCGGCAAGTGAATCCAGTGACGACTATGATGATGATGAAAATGTTAATGATGAAGTAATTCGACAACAATATGCATTGCTCGAGGTACAATGAAAGGGAAATAACTGAGACCGTTTTATTGCTCTTACTGACGTTGATGCGATAGGGAGCTCAGCGGCAATTTCGTTTTTCAATACTGAAGTTGGTAGTACTTACGCAGCATTTGATGATGAGCAGGAAATAAGTGCTGGAAATTGGAGCTTTAGTGATGAATTCAAGGTCGGGATGCGTTTTGAGACCAAAGATCATCTTATACGAGCAGTTAAAATGTGGCACGTAACGAACCATTATAACTTCAAGGTAGTGGATTTGGATCCAAGAGCATGGGCAGTTAAGTGTACTGATATCCACAACAGAGGTTGTAAATGGAGACTCAGAGGCAGTTATAAGAAACATGGTGGGTGGTTTCACATCACTAAATACGAAGGATCTCACACTTGCTTGGATGAAATCACTGGACAGGATCACTCTCAGTTGGACTCCACCAGCTTGTCCAGGGCCATAATACTAGAGATCCGCAATTCTCCAGATGTGAGGGCGAAGGATCTCCAAATGAATATATTAAAGCAGTTCGGGTATAATGTTCATATAAAGAGAATTCATGAGGCAAAGAGAAAGGCTATTGAGCAGGTCTATGGAAGTTGGGAGTCATCTTATATGGAGCTTCCGCATCTACTTAATGCAATCACTGAGGCAAATCCAGGAACAAAGGTTGAGTGGCAAACTCAAGATTCAAATACCGCCGGCCATGTATTCCTAGATAAGCTTTTTTGGGCATTTGGTCCTTGCATTGAGGCGTTCCACTGCTGCAGATATGTATTGTAATCATCGTTAAATTTTGTTTTAGGTTATTGATATTCACTGACTAAGTTATATATTTTAAATCATTGCAGACCTGTGATCACAGTTGATGGTACCTTCCTGTACGACAAGTATAAGCACAAATTGCTTATTGCAGTGGCAATAGATGGGGCTAATCATATAGTACCGTTGGCGTATGCCCTTGTGGATGAGGAGAAGGCGGATACATGGAGTTGGTTCCTTGCAAAAGTGCTGGAACACGTCGTCAAAGACCGATCCAATATTTGCTTGATATCGAACCGGCATGCCGGTATCAGGAGTGCGGTCGAAGGTGAGAATGCGGTGTGGCCTAGGGGGTGGCCTTGGCGTTGGTGTATCCGTCATGTTGCAAGCAACTTTAATTCGAAGGCCAAAAGTAAGGAATGTAAGGAAATAGTAAAAAGAGCTGCCTATCAAGCCCAGAGTTGCAAGTTCCACGGATATTTCAATGCTGCACTTTAAAGCAATCCTTGGACAGCACGATATTTTCGCGAGTTGCCTCCATGCATATGAACTTTATCTTACGATGAAGCTGTCAGATTTGGCCTAGGCACAACAAACATGGCAGAGAGTTACAATTCAGTTATAAAAGATGCCAAGTGCTTACCTGTGGCAGCATTGGTAAAGAAAACCTTCTACAATTGCAACTTCATATTTAATAAGCAAAGGCGTGAAGCCAGCGATGCCATGGGTATGGGTAAGTTGCTCACAGAATACGCTGCGAATAAGTTTGAGCGATGGAACAACATATCCAGTTCCCATAGAGTTACTTGTTTCGATTACCAAGAATGGATATACGAGGTTATAACTGCACCACGTCCAACAATGTATGGCCAGAAGGGGGACCATATACAAAAAGTAGAGTTAAGATCATGTAGATGTACGTGTAACAAGTGGCAGACATATAGAATTCCATGTTCGCATGCGATGGCAGTGATGGGGACAATGCACATGGATTGTGTTGCCTACGTAGGACAGTGGTATAGGTGAGACCACCAACTAAGCGAGGAGTTGCTAGGACTCCGACCCCAGCCTGGTGTTGACATGGATGGTGGTCACCTGGAGATGTCGTGGTTGGATAGCCACTTCGGTGACCTACCTGATTTTGCTGATGATCTGATGATCAGACGACATGCTCAGGCATACATTTTACTGCTGCTTGGGGGATTTATTGTCTCAGATAAGTCCTCTAACTACGTCCATCTCATGTGCCTCCAGCTGCTCCGAGACTTCGAGACGGCCGGGCAGCATGCGTGGGGAGCTGCCTGTTTGGCATGGCTATATAGACAGCTATGCTTGGCTTCCCACATCGACATGGGGGACATGGCAGGACCGTTAGTTGTCCTGCAGATATGAGCATGGGAGCACTTCCCCCACATTGCCCCAGTTTGTCGCCTGCACACATCAGTTACTGCGGGCCACCCACTCATCAGCCATTGGGGTGCGACTTTTGATGTGATCCGAGTATCGACACATCTGCTGATTGAGTACCGCGCATCTTTCGATCGACAGACGGTGCATCAGGTATGACATCCGTTCCCTCCTATACCTCAATTGTTTTGCAATGACTTGTGCTGTTACATTGCTATAGTACGATGGTTTGTTAACGCAATATTTTACTTTTCCTACTGCATCAGGTGGTGTGGGACCCATATAGTTCGATCTTGCCCTCTCTACCTCCATACTGCCTAGCGGGGAGCAATGTGTGGCATGCACGGGTCCCCCTGGTATGCTTCTACCTTGTCGAGCACTACTATCCTGACAGAGTGCTCAGACAGTTTGGTGGCTTCCAGCCCCCCCCCCCCCCCTGCCGACATGAGACCCCTCCATGAGATTGACATGAGAGGACGTTCCGAGTGGAACTGGCAGGTGGAGTATGCCAGGTGGATAGCTGAGTGGGATGCTCGGCGTGATTGCATAGTTGAGCTGCTCGATTTACCTGCTGGGACATCTGATGATTACTTCCAGTGGTATCATACGATCACCCGACGCTGGATCGGATGCACGGGAGCTATCATACGATACATGGTAAGATAACCGTCTCTTTAAGCTTTATATGGACTTGTACTGACTTGGCAGCTACTTACCGATATAATTTTTTGCTATTACTCGCAGGCTGATTTCATTTATAGCATCCCAGACATGCCCCCAGAGCTCACTCCATCCACTGCATGAGATGTCTGTTGTGTGGTGGAAGAGTTTATGGGGTTGAATTTCAATGATCCAGTGCCACCAGCTCCATCATCACCTGCAACACAGGGTGACCCACAGTCTCATACCGTACAGAGACGACAGACTCCTAGAGAGAGGCGTGGGCGGGGACGAGGCAGGGGTAGGAGACGAGCTCGAGCACCGGGTATACAGATCAGAGATGAGCCTGAGCCGTCTGATCTACCTTCACATGATGAGCCTGGTCCTTTCCAGGTCATTCAGGACGAGGCTGGCCCGTCATCGACATCTTACTCTATGGGGAACACCCCCATGCCAGACCCGTCATACTCTGAGTTCCATACCCCCTTGGCTCCACAGAAGAGACGACCATTGCCATCACATGATATAGGAGAGGGGCTCACACAAGTCGAGCCAGACCCTGTCCCGTTTCATCAGTACAGTGTTGCTACTGGACATGAGGATGCTGCAGTTACAGATATTGTTTTATCTACACAGCATCCACATCTGTGTACCCTGTTACCCAGGACGTATGTGACACGGGGTAGAGGCCGAGAACAACAGAGGAGGGACACACATCAGCTGCAGTAGTAGATGATAGATTTTCTTTATTTTGATTGTTGCATATAGCTTCTTACTTTTTGTATTGTTTTTATATGTATATTGTACTCCTTTTCTCTTGTACATTTTAAAAGAACAATGAATCAGCATTTCGTTTCATATTATCTGTTACGAGCTTACAAATTCCCATATTTTCATTGTACTATGCTGACAAACAATCACAATACCGCTGTGATTGAATGATTCAAATTGAGATTCAGCATGTGTTTTTAGGCTGAATGGTATTATAGCTGTGTTGAATTTGTTTAATGGCTTGTATAGCCATTTATATTTCTACTTGACAGGTTTTATACATAATTTTTAGGTTTCTCAAGTAATAGACTGAGTGTTGGGGAGGAATAGCAGAGACGAGGTCAGCACAGGTGCAACCTCGTCTCTTGAAGAGACGAGTCACTAAACAAATTAGACCTCGTCTCTCGAAGAGACGAGGCCATGTTGCCTAAAATCGGGAATAATTTTTTCCCAATTGCATTTCCGTAATTATTTTTAAAAATATTAATATTTTATTCCTTTTCCCTTACTATATTTCCATCTTTATTTTTAAAAACAAGGCTATTTCCGTACAAAGACCAAATTTCAAATGTACATTTTCCACAACAATTGGACAATGCTCTTACTTTCAAACAATTGACAGCATAGGGCAATTCTTCAGTATTGACCCATGAACAAAAAATCGACATTATGATTTACAAAGAAATCATCCCAAGTTGAAGTTTTATTCATTAGATGTGTGGGGGAGATTTTCCTTCGCAGAAAACTTTTTTTTTTTTTGGCGATCCTTGCTGTGTCATCTTTCTGCTGAGTGAATCAGAGGATGGGGGGTGGTGTTCAGGTGGCATTTCTACCTTGGAACATCTTAAGAAAAGAAAGATTGTTGAAAATCTCAAGTATTAGCATGGAACATGCCCTATTTCCAAAATAATTTCCCTAATCCTATGACTTTAGTTGCTCTACATTCTTATTATTATTTTTTTCCATCATTTTATTTCTTTTTCTCTATGTTGCAAAAAAGATTTGTTAGGTTTTATATGTCACGATTACATACAAGTGGTGGATAGATATTTTAAAAACTTAAGATTCATATTTTATAAACATTGTCAAACTCAAATATCTAAATATGATTGGTATTTAAACACCACCGTGTATATGCATGTGTTATACAATACAGACAGTTCTTTTTTATATATTGCAGCTTATTCCACTGTGGTACACTAGAAAGTTGGAGAGCAATGAGCAGGGGTCATTTGGAGCTTCCTCACACACGAAGAAAGCCATATAGAAGAAGGGTCATGTCCTAGTTTGTCGAGTGTCAGATATGTCTATTAATCTAATAAAAAAAATTACTTTAATGTAATAATTCATAGAAAGTTAATAACTATTTCACTAATACAAATTCTCATCCCCAGTAATTTCCAATTGCATTTATGACCTATAAATTCAAATGAAAAAAAAAAAAATCCCATGTGATTTCCAAATGTATATACTGTCATTAAGTATTTATAAGTTGAGATTTTCTAAATAATAATAATGCAAATCACATTTTAAACATGTAATTTTTATGTAAAATAAAAAAATTATATGTTTAACATGTAATTTTATAATTCTAATTATATAATGATCATATAATTAATATTTACATAAATAAATTTATATCGAACCGATAATCAAACAAAATATCTCTAGTTTTCCAGCTCGTAACTTAAAATGTTGGAACTGTTCTCTTGATGGAATGGACTAAAAGTAAAGGCTTTGGAGGGCTTGTAGCTGTTAGTGACCCGAGAAAGGGTTGCTTTCCTGCTGGCTAATGATGTTGGATGCTCATTAACATATGTTACAAAAATGAATAGTTGTTTTAGGTCTCCGGTGGATGTTTGATGATACTGGAGAGCTCTGAAATTCTGATGTTTGTCTGATTTGGTTTGAGTATTTTAAGATAATAATATATCTTGAGTTTCTCTGATGCCATAAAACATGTTCCATTGTCTTGGGAACCAACTCAACCCCCTCAGAACTTCCTTTTCATATGTGAATGGGCAAAAAAGGAAAAAAAAAAAAAAAAAGGTAGACCAAGAGATTTATAATGATATTTGGCTCACTTAATGAAAGTGAGATAAAATAATTATTCATCCCCAGTGGATTTGTTAATGTGTTCGATAGATGATAAAATTATTATATAAGATTACTCTTATTATAGGTGGGGAATCATAATTCTTTTATAAAAAGAAAGGAATTACTATTCTTTTGTTTTTCCCCTAGCATTTCTTTTTACATATTTATTAGTAAGGCTTCAACAATCCATAACAAGTAACTATTATGTCTCTATTTAAGATTTACAATTCAATTCTTCTTTTAATTTATTATGCAAACCAAACATAAAGGCCCTATACCATATTTGTTTCATAAAACACATGATAATCATTTTATCTAAAAGTTTAATATTTAAAAATCTTCTTTTATTTTGGTGGTATCAAAAAATTTTGTTGACTCGTAATGTATGAAAAAATTGGATTGAATAGTCCTACCAACTTGAGATAGGCACAAACTAGGTCTAGCTTGTGAACTAATCCGAGCCATGTAGGCGGGCCTTGACTTGCTAGGGAACTCATTAGAAGGAAAAAATGCATATAAAAATAAATATTTAAACTATTTTCATATGAATAATATGAATTTTTTACCTATTAACAATATTTAATGTATTGTTATTAATAATAAAAGTAATAAATATACTTAAAAGTATGTTTGGTTGGATTTATATAGACTTCTAGTAAAAGTTAAATTTTAATTTATGAACAATATGAAACTTCTTTAAAAAAAAAGAAAAAAAACGTAAGACTTAATTTTGTATTAAGAGTTTTTGTAGATTTACACACACACACATACATACACTTTGAGTATTTTGTAGTTTCATATTGTTAACTTTACATTTAAAGGGGAAGGTGCTTGTGTTGAGAATATGTGCTATTTACTTATTGGCTAGCATAAGGGCTTATGGTAGTCTTGTTTGTATTGGATACTTTAGTTTTTATATAAATAGCTTTTGCTGTGTTAGTAACTTACATAACATAATGTAATTTTTTACTCTATTTTTGCATTAACTCTTGATGTTCTTTCTTCAATACTATTTCCAACTAGTTTCAATCAAACTGACTTGGCTCTTAGATTTGTTCACATTGATTTCTTATAAGTTTCTCTATTGTTAACGATGGTTAGCTTTCACTCCTTGCAAAATGGCTTTGTTTGGAGATCTTGCTAGAAATGAAATTATTACAATTGATATATTGGCCTTATTTGCATATGGTAATCTTAATATGTGTCTTGGAAGCATAGTTTTTAATGGATGAAACTTTAACGCATGGATTTGATAGGTTAAAATGGCTTTAGGTGCTAAGTTTAAGTTAGGGTTTATGGGTGGTTCAATTTCAAAACTTGTTGAAAATCCAATAGCTTTAGATAAATGGAATCGATGTGATTATATGATGCCATGCTGGATCTTAATCCCGATGAATAGTAAAACATCATAAAATTTCTTGTATTGTCAATCTTCGAAGGAGTTATGGGATCAAATCTTAGACCAATATGTTCAATCAAATGGTCCTATGATTTATTTGCTCTAACAAGAGATTAGTAACTTGAATCAAGGAAATTTATCTATTGCACAATATTACAACAAATGGAAGAAGGTGTGGGATGAGTTGCAAGCTTTGCATGTTTATCCTATGTGTACTTATGGTAGGCTTGAATATTGTACTTGTAATTTGAAAGAGAGGATACTTAATTTTGAGTTACAAATGAAACTAATGCAATTTCTTATTAGTTTATGTGATTCTTATAAGCATGTGCATAATCAAATATGGTTTATGGAGCCTTTACCAATGGTGGACTCAGTGTTTTATCTAGTGCAACAAATTGAAACACGGAGGCAGGTTACTGTGGTTATGGAATCTGATGGTGTGGCTTTTAATGCAACAAAGGAGAATGCAAAACAGTTTGTTGATAGGAAGAAAGTCAAATGCCAACTAATTTGCAAATATTGTAAAGGAAAAGGACATCTAGTGGATAATTGCTTTCAGATTATGGGATTTTTGGATTGGTTTAAGGGACGAAGAGTTAAAGTGATGAAGAACAAATTTCCTTCTTCTTTAGTGTTGGCATCTAATGTTAACAAGTTTTCTCCTATAGCAAACACACCATTTGATCAAGATTAAAGCTCTATATTTGATAATTTTTGTTTTACAGACACTTAAGCTTTAACGTAATGTTTGTTAGTAAGTGTTAAAAATTTTGAAGAATAAAAGCGATGATGTATTAAGTGCCTCTACGTCGACTATTCTTCTTGCCGGAGCTAACTCTTTAAGTTTGTTAGGCATGTCTCTATCTCATAAACTATGTTTTAATGCTGTGAATTCCTTTGTTGGTTCTTGGACAGTTAATACTGGAGCTATAGATCACACGATCCCCTACAAACATCTTCTCATAAGTAAAGTCACTTTACATCAACCACTACCTATATGCTTGCTTGATGGATTTGTTAAATCAGTATATACTATAGGCCAAGTTGAAATTTCACCTCACTTGACATATATGATGTTTTCCTAGTACCTGATTTTACTCATAATCTTTAGTTTGTGAATAAAATTTTAAAGCATGATCATTTGATGGTCATTCTAAATGATGCTTCTTGTATTTTATAGGACCTAAAAGCTAAAACTATAGTTGCAAAAGTTAAAGAAGCTTATGGATTAATTTACTTGAATCAAGTAACAATGGTTTAGTTAAATTTCTGTGTAATACATTGTCAGTAGTTTCTTTTGCAATCAAGATCTTTCTTTCCTACTGGTTCATGCATGTCCATGACATACATCCTTGTCAAAGTTGAAACATGTTCCAATTTGTAAAAATTTACCAATGTTAAATTTGGTTTGTGATGTTTGTCACTTTGTTATCAAGCAAAAATGCATCGATTACCTTTTGATGGGAGTTGTAATTGATCAACTTTTACTTTTCATTTGCTTCACTTCGACTATTTCTATTAGTGGAACTCATTTCTTGTTGACCATTGTGGATGACTATGATTGTTGTACTTTGACCTATTTTTTTACCAAATAAGTTTCAACTATTTGAAATTCTAGTTAATTTTGTTCATTATGTTTTTAATCATTTTAGCATTACTCTTAAATTTGTACGAATTGATAAAGGTACATAATTTGTTTCTTATGTAACTCAATCATTGTTTACTTCTTTTGGTATTGTTCATCATTATGTTTTAGTTTACAATCCACAGTAGATTGGTCAAGTAGCAAGAAAACACAGACATTTTTTTAACATCTCATGAGATCTGTGTTTGCATGCTCATCTTCCTATCTTTTTAGAGTGAATGTATTTTAACTATCACACATCTTATAAATAGAATGCCTACGTCTCTTTTACAATGGAAGTCTTCTTATGAACTTTTGTTAGACAAGAACCTGATTATGCTCATCTTAGAGTCATTGGTTGTTTTTGTTACTCATTGATACCTTTTATTAAAAGAGATAAGTTTGATCATAGAGGAGCTAATTGCGTTCTCCTTGAGTATGCTCATGGACAGAAGACTTATGAACATTTTAATCTTTGCAACGGTCAAATTGTTATTAGTTGAGATGTTATTTTTCCCGAAGATATCTTTTCTTTTAAGGTAAAATTACAAAGTCTCTCTCTTGCTATTGTTCTTAGTGTTGGGACTGCTAATACTAGGCAGTCAATCTCTTTTGACATGTTTGACCAGACATTCAATCCTCTATTACTAAGTTGGATTCTTCTACCTCTTCTTTTCTTGATATGTCTTCTTCTTCTTCTTATATGTCTTTAGATTCTTCTTAATCTTTGCTTCATAGATTTACACGATAGCATCATTTACTAACCTGGTTACATGATTATGTTCATATAATGCATAATTCTTTTGCAGTTAATGCCAGCTGTAGTTACTCCTTTGTTCAGTCCCTTCCACTTCTTTTACCTATCCTTTGTTTTATTCTTCTTGACTCACTTCTTATTCTCCTAACTTTGTGCATTCTTTAGCTAATATATTTACTATTCTTGAACCAACCACCTATCCACAAGTTGTTAAGCATAAAGAGTGGATTGATGCTATAAACTTAGAGTTGGATACTTTATAATAAAATCTGACTTAGGAAGTTACTTCTTTGTGTAAAGATAAGAAAGTTATTGTTGTGTTGAGAGATTTAAAGCCCATTTAGTGGAAAAGGGTTATACATAAGTGGAAGGTGAGGATTATCATGATACCTTTTTCACTTGTAGCTAAGTAAGGCATGGTTTGGATTGTGCTTGCTCTTGCTAGCTCAAAAGGTTGGCTTATTCATCAAAGGGATGTTAATAATGTTTTCCTTCATGGACATCTTGATGAGGAGATTTACATGCTTCCTCTACCTGGTTATAAGAAGATTGGTCCTAATCAAGTTTATCATTTAAAGAAAGAATTTTATGGGCTTAAACAAGCCTCTCTTTAGTGGAATTTTGAGTTGACTTAGTTCTTGCTTCAACATGACTTTACTCGGTCTCTAAAGTTTTCAATGACTATTCGCTTTTTACAAAGGGTGATTGTCTTAATTTCTTGGTTGTTCTTGCGTATGTTGATAATGTGTTGTTAACTAGTACAAACTTAGATGATATTATTGCTCTTAAATGACAACTTGATTCAGCTCTTACAATTAAGAACTTGAGTGAAGATCGATTCTTTTTGGGACTTGAACTTGATCATTCAAATTTTGGTCTTCTTTTGCATCAAAAGAAGTACATCCTTGATTTACTTACTGATATTGGCATGACTGTATGCAAGCCCGCCAAATTTCTGTATGCGTTTAGTTGTAAGCTAGACAATGTCACTGGTGATTTTCATTTTTATCATAGTTTTTATCGACATATTGTTAGTTTTTTCACTATATTTGATGCTTACTCAACTAGATATTTCCTTTTCAGTTCATTGTCTTAGTCAATTTGTGGCTTCTCCTTGTTCTTCCCATTTGACAGCTCTTTTCCATTTGCTTTGGTATATGAAGCATACAATTTCTTTGAGATTACATTTTCTTGCTGCAAATTCACTTTGACTTCAGGCTTTCTCAGATGTAGATTGGGCTTCATGTCCTCTTGATCATAAGTCTATCTTTGGCATTTTTGTTCTTTTTGGAGATGCACTTATTTCTTGGAAATCGAAGAAGAAACCTACTATTGCAACTTCTATAGCTGAAGCTAAACATCCTAGCCTTACCTTTGCCGTTAAAGAACTGTTATGGATATTTTATGTTCTTCATGATTTACTTGTTGATGTTTCATTTCCAATTTCTCTTTGTTGCGACAGTAAATCGGCTCTTTTAATTGCAACTAATCCTTGTTAACATAGGTTTATGCAACATATTGGAATTGATATTCATTTTATTCGTGACTACAATGCCTAAGGTTTCATTTGTCCTTAGTTTAGTCCTTCTCACTAGAAACTTGCAGACATTTTTACGAAGCTAGTTGTGGAGTTTGTGGGTGGGTGGAATCTTGTTTGTATATGATACTTTGGTTTTCATATGAATAGCTTTTGTTATATTTGTAACTAACATAGTAGAATATTCCTTTACTCTTTTTGTCGCACAAGGTCTCTATGTGCTTTCTTCAGTGCTATTTCTAACTAATTTCAATCAAATTGAGTCTCATAACTAGTGTGTGTGTATATATATAAATGCACATACTAAATAAATCCTAAAAAAATTGGGCAAGACTATATTGTTTATGAACCTAAGTTTATTTTAAATTTAAATTTTATTTTATTTTATATTAAATTAAACCAGTGGTTGACATACATGCAATGCGTATGCTAAAAAAAAGAAAAACATTTTTATTGAAATGTGCAATAAATATACTTTTTAATAATTAAAAATTGTAAATTAATTATTTACATGAAAAGAAAGTTATAGAATAACAAGATATTAAAATCACGATTGTCAAAACCGGCTCGTACCGGCCGGTTCAACCAGGTTCGACAGGAACTGATGCCAGGCCGAGTCTCGCATAAAACTTGTTTTTGCAACGAACCAGCGAGACCCGGATTGACCCGATCGAACCGGGTTGAACCGATCGACCCAGATCGATTGACTCGGATCCAAAAAAATAAAAAATAATAAAAAATTAGAAATTTAAATATTTATTCATACTTTATTATAAATTTATAAAATATAATCATTAAATCATATTTATTTAATAATTAATTGATGAATTTGATCCAAATATAGATTTAATTGAGTGATTACACACATATTGGTCTTTTATAATTAAATCATTCCTTATATTTTTATTTTTTTGTGACCCTGGTTCAACCCCCGGTTGAACCCGGTCCGAACCCGTCGACCCCTGACCCCCTAGCTTGTTAGGGTCAAACCTCGGTACGGTTCTGACAATATTGATTAAAATGATTGGTCGAAAAAGAAAAACGAGATATTAAAATGACTCATTAAATAATATCAAACTTTGAAAGAGAAAAAATAATATGGAATGGTTGTTTAAAAAAGAGTTATGAATTTATGGAGCGGTGATTATTATTTTAGAAGATACAGAGCAAACAATTATTTATTTTTAAAAAATTGTAGTTTTTTATAATAAAATAATTATGCTTAGAATAAAAACATAAAATACTAAAGACATGTAAGTGCGTCTTTTTTACTTTAAAATACACATATTACACATAGCATAAGAATATAAAACCTTAAAGATGCCAAAAGTGTTTTTTTTACTTTGCTAATATAGATTTATTTTTAATTTTAATTTAAAAAAGATATAAATTTGGCTAGTTCCATAAATTTGGAACCCGATCTAGAATTAATGGTTTTCTTAAATCGTTTTAACCTAACTTTATCTAGTTTTGATTCCAGATTCACCATCGGTTCACTAGATGATTCACACCTGTGCGGATGTTGGACACTAACTAATTTAAGTTAGAGACAATATTAAAAACAGTATATGAATTTTTGCAAAAAATATAATAAGGTGTTTGAAGTTTGATTTTGAACAATGTTGTACTGAAGTAAGTTTTCGTTTACATTTTACTACCTAAAGTTTAGTTTTGAATAATTTGGCATTAGAAGCAAGTTTTTGCATACATTTTTTCTACTTAGAGTAAGTTTAACGAGGGAAAAAAAATATACACAAAAATTTGTTTTTGTATCAAATTATTTAAAACCAAACTTTAAGAACATAATTAAACTTTTGAGAAAGTTCAGGTATGAAATTGTTCAAAATCAAACTTTAGGTACTTGATTGAATTTTTACTAAAGTTCAGGTATCATTTTTGATATTAACCCTTTGATTTATCACGAGGTCTATTGTTCCTCATTGTTGTGCATTTTTCATGGTTGGAGATCTCCTACGATAATTGTAATTGCTACATAAAGAAGAAGAATCTATTAAATGGTAACAAAGGATTGGAGAATCTTTTTTTAGGGAAATACTGAATATGATACTTAAACTTTGGCGAAAAATCCAATTAGATATCTGGACTTCAAAAAAGTTTAATTTAGTGCCTGATTGAACTTTTTGTGGGTGCAATCACTACTTCCTTTAACTTTCTTAATATTGCTTGTTTATCTGGCTCTAAGAACTAATACTATGCTGACACGTGTCTAAAAAAAGTAGGGGGTAGAGAGAGAGAGAGGAGATAGAGAGAGAGAGCGCCATCATTCTTTCTCACCTCTATCTATGCCATGATGGAGCTAATACCCACAAAAAAACCCACTCACAACATCTCTTTTTCAAAATTGCGATTTAAGTATAATATGTTATGAAACACAAGAGTATAACATTTACAAGTTTTGATTTAAATAAGAAAAAAAAATAAAAGAGTTATCTTCTTCATATATTCTTCCTTCTCTCTCTAACTTTCTCTCTCTAGATAACAACATCCTTCGGGGCTCACTATAGTAGAAATGAAAATACACCACGTCACAACACCTTCACAGCCATCTCTTTCTCACAACCAAGGCCATAAGATTTCAAGCTTCATCGTCAAACTTCAACCCATCACCTTTGTCAAACCTCATTCACTAGACAAATTGGTGCCATCCTCCATAGCCAATCTTCAACATAACTTAGAAACTCAAATTAAAATTAAAGCCATCGATTCACCCTTAACTAAAACCATATCCATCACCGAACATTACAAACCCCAAATCCATCGGAGCCTTTGTGTTGAGTTCCATCAAGTTAACTTAAACACCACTCAAACACACCTATACCAAACCCTAGTCACACAATTAAAGCCAACAACATCTCAATTGAGCCAATGCAATGTCTTCGAGTCTTTTCCATGGTGGTGTGATTGATGATTAATTAGGTTTCTTCTTCTTTTCCTTGTTTTCTTCTCCCCCTTTCTCTTCTTTGCACTTCTCTTCTTTCTCTCTTTGCTCTTTTTTTTTTATAATTTTTAATGATAATAGCATGTGTCAATATTGTATTAGTCATTAAAGCTACGTAGACAAACGGTGTGAAGAATGTTAAAGAAGATAGTGATTTACCTATAAAAAATTTAATTAAATATTAAATTAAAATTTTAAAATTTAAATACCTAGATTTTTATATCAAAATCCATTGGATATTTTCTCACTTTTTTATCTCGGCAAGAAATGAGAAATCTGGACAAATCCAAATTTCCACGCCAGCATGACTAATGCTATTTGTCTTTTATTGCTTTCTTTTATGTATTATTCCCCTCAGTAGGGAAATTTGTCTTCATTCATAGGATCAGATCATCTATGCAAGGCTTATTAATCTCAGAATTTTCAATCATGAGGATGGGTGGGTTGTCGTGTCCCTTCACTTGTCCAAATTCATTTAGGTTTACTTTTTGGTTTATCGGATGGTTGAAGTGATAAGGATGACAAAGATTGGGCGCTAATGATTCTTTGATAATATTATTAAAATTATGAATATAGAAAAGATACTTTTTTAAGAGAAAAATTGGTATAGAAACGAAACTATTTAAAAAAATAAAACAATGAAATAAAGAAACACAAAATATAACAAAAATAGTTTATCGAGAGCTTATTATCTGTGATAGAATGATTAATAGTTCATATAGTTAATATATCCGTAAATATTTATTTAATTGAAATTATTTAAACAATTGCATGTCAAGAGTTTCTAGTTTTAATTTCAATTTTTACTAGTATAATATTTTATATTTAAATTTTTGATAAATTATTATTTATACTTTCAAAATATTTACATTAAATGATATTAACAATTTTTTTTATTTTAATAATGAGATAATAACTGACTAAAATTTTTTAAAAATAATAAAATACCACACTAAATTACAAGAAAATTAAAAATTCCATTAAAATTTACATCCGTATAATATTATTTAACAAAAATATTAAACTATACACATTTTAAAAATACAATTACGAAATATTAAAATTAAAAAAAACAAAACACCCATTTAATAAAATTTATTCCATTTTGGTTTTTTAGTCCATTGATTAGCATGGAAGACATATGTAACACGTCACTTAGCAGTCATTGATGTTTGGCACACCTGACACTACATCAGTCAGCCTAAAATAACACAATATCACTAAGCAATCCACATTCCTCTCCCTCCTTCTCTCTCTCTCTCTCTCTCTCTCTCTCTCTCTATAGTTCAGTTCCAATGGCGTTATGGAGACATGTTTGCAAGAAAACGCTGTTGGATGGCGGACAACATAGACTAAAACGAAATGGGTTTAGTCTCTACAACTCTTTATACTCATCATCAACATCACCGCATGTTGCTGCTGATGCTGCTCCACCTCAAATCCCACCATTTGATTATGCCCCAAAACCTTACAATGGTCCTTTGGCTGATGAAGTTCTTCAAAAAAGAAAAAAATTTTTGGGCCCTTCTCTTTTTTATTACTATCAAAAACCTGTAAGGCTTCTCTTTGTACAAATGCGTTCATGGTGTTTTCTGGTTTCACTTTTACCAAGAGTGCTTGTTGTGGATTTCCTTTTCTCAGTCTTCTTCTTCCTCTTGTCTTCCAATCCCAAGCGAAAACAATGAAATTTCATCATGTGTTTAGAAAGATGGAAGCGATTAAACAGTGGGAAGCTTTATTAAAAGTTCAAAGCATGAGCTAAGGTTTCTAGGCTTGTATTTAAAACAGGGGTGTTCGTCCTTAAGGTTCATGATTTTAACTGGACAACTTTAAATACGGTTCACTTTGGTTTGATAACGTTTAATTTGATTCAAACTACTTGCAAAAACACCTTACTCTAATTGATGTTACAAATAGTCATCGGAGTTTTAACCGACCATTACCGTTCAAATCTAGGAGGGGGAAAAAAAAAAGCAAGAATCATATGACGTTATGTGTTGGTGACACTGCATCTTTAGGTGGTTGAGAGATGAATGACGAAGAAAACCAATAGGGTTTCAAACTTCAATAAAATTTCTTCTTTATTTTCCCCTTAATTTTTACCAGGAATTGGTTTGATTCGGGTTCAGGAAGTTATGTGATCAAGATAATGTCCACACTGTATTTACAGGCTTAGTTTAGTCCGTCTCCAAACTGGATGAAAACACATAAGAACCGCATTTTGGGGTTCGGTTCAGTCTGATTAACATCCTTAATATTTATTGTAGTTTATGGCGGTGCTCAAACTTGATTAAGAATGGTATAACCTTAAACTCACCTTAAGCAGGATCACCTTGTGAACTCATTGAATGGAATAGTTAGATTAGTAGGATGCTTGAACTTGGCTTGATGAGCTACTCTCTAGTTTTAGTCAGATTGCACGTAAGGCTGATGTGAAAGGTTCATTCCTTGTCAAATTTTGGTACATAATTAAAATCTTTGAAGAAACAGGACTATACATATGATTGATTTGTTTTTTAGGGGCATTTGGTTTAATTCTGGGGATACTGATACTTTACTCTTCCCTCCATCCCCCCACCCCACCCCCCCCCCTCTCTTCCTCCTGTTGCAATTTTGTCATAGATCAAAAGCTAGATGAAATATACTAAGGTACTCTGTCAAGGTATATGAATAATCTGTTGTAGGTCTGCTGAATGTTTTTTTTTTTTTTTGGGGGGGGGGCCATGGGTCTGCTGTATGTTAATATTAGCATTGGCGGCTGTGTCTGATCCAAATCATAGTCTTATGCAGCTTCCATATGCTCTCTTAATGAATTTCAACAGTCAGTTGATGTACCCGTTCAATGTTTTCCTTTATAACATCATTCTTTTGTGTATGATGATGCATGATAAATTCTACCTTTATTTTTCCTCGTTTGTTTTGTTCATATATTTAACTCAACTTATAAGGTGGTTTTTCTTTGTGTAGATTAACATTGTTGAAGGAAAAATGCAGTATTTGTTTGATGAGAACGGAAAACGCTATCTTGATTGCTTTGCTGGGATTGTAACTGTTTCTTGTGGCCACTGTCATCCTGAAATTCTCAATGCTATTTTTGAGCAAAGCAAGCTTCTCCAGCATGCCACAACCATATACTTACACCATGCAATAGCTGACTTTGCTGAGGCATTAGCAGCGAAAATGCCTGGAAACCTGAAGGTAAATTATTTTTTCTTCCCCCTTCCCACCCCCCCCTCCCTCGCCAACAACAACACACCAAACACCCACAGTATGTGTTTCTAGTATGATAAGCTCGTGTAACTTGTTGGTGTAGATGATTTTAGGATAGTTTGGCTCAACAGCCAACACCACTTTGCAAAATGAAGACTCACAGGGGGTTCGTTTTTGCACAGTTTCTGTGTCAGATACTAGCATTTCTGGAATTCAAGTGCTTTGGCAGATATGATTCTGCCACAATGATACTTTTGTCCTTCAGAAGCTTATTCCTTGCATTTTTGGTTTTACCCCTTTTATCCAGGTTGTTTATGTTGTAAACTCTGGGAGTGAAGCCAATGAATTAGCAATGCTGATGGCCCGACTATACAGTGGTAATCTTGGTATGATTTCCTTAAGGAATGCATACCATGGTGGGAGCTCTAATACAATTGGCCTTACGGGACTTAACACGTGGAAGTATCCAATACCAGAGGTTGGTCCACAAACTCATTCTAGATTATTGATGATATTCAATCTTGACATCTAGGATCTAATAGTGTTAAATTCCATGTTGAGAGTCTTATGTTCGAGGTTTTTCTGTAGTATTTTATTTTCAATTTTTTAATCTTTTAATTTTTTATTTTTAATTTTTTCATCTTTTAATTATTAATATTAATGCTATTTATTTATTTCTGGGGAAAACCTGCACCTTTCTAGGCTGCTCCAGTTGAAGTGGGTAAAATGCCCATGCTCTTTGTAGGTGCCTAGCTTGTGTAAGAGCAAGGGAATTTTTTGAAGCCATGATGACAAAAGATGTCCCCTTTATTATCGTTTTCTGTTGTTGTCATGTGCATATAAACTAACAAATCAAGTAATATTGGTTTGACAGAAGCAAAGGTCAATTTTCACCTATGCCGAAGATGCTGTGGTTATTCAAATTCCATATTGGAAATTAGACAAGAGATATATCATGCTATAGAGATATGCTGGAATTAAAATGTGAACCATTACTGATACAGTATGTCAAGCAGGAGACATAATAATGACATTCTAATAAGTGCTAATTTTCGCATTGTCAGGGTGAGATTCACCATGTAATCAACCCTGATCCTTACCATGGGGTCTTTGGTTCTGATGCCAGTCGTTATGCTCAAGATGTGCAAGATCACATTGACTTTGGTACATCAGGGAAGGTTGCTGGATTCATAGCTGAAACTATTCAGGTCAGCAGTGAACTTGTTAATTGAGAACCCAGGTTCGTGCTTTAGAATTATTAACCTTCTCCCTTCTGTTAATATATGGTTTTAGGGGGCCGGGGGAGCTGTTGAGTTGGCTCCTGGTTACCTTGACAAGGTATATGATATTGTCCGCAAGGCTGGTGGTGTCTGCATTGCAGATGAAGTGCAGACTGGATTTGGCCGTACTGGAAGCCATTACTGGGGTTTGAAACACAGGGGTGATTCCTGACATAGTTACAATGGCAAAGGTTTGCTCACATATCCCTATTGTTATTCTTAATTTTCTAACTTATGACCTTATCAAACCATTCATTATCAGATGTTCCCATTTTTGACTGGTAGAAAGCTCTCTCCATTGATGCAGAGGAAACTCTTTTATTTCTTTGCCTCTGTGTCTTGATTACATACAATTTTTTCATTCAAATCTGGATCAAGGTTCATAGATCTCGTTTTGTTTATACGTTATTTTCAGAATTTATTGGAGTAAATTCGTGATGATTCTCTTCAGGGCATCGGCAATGGTTTGCCACTAGGGGCTGTGGTCACAACTCCTGAGATAGCAAGTGTCATGGCCCAGAAAATTCAATTCAACACTTTTGGAGGAAATCCTGTCTGTTCTGCTGGTGGACTTGCTGTTCTTAGAGTGATTGACAAAGAAAAGCGTCAGGCGCATTGTGCTCATGTGGGTTCATATTTGATAGAGCGCCTTAAAGATCTTCAACAAAAGCATGAAAGTAAGCACTCTTGTTAAGATATGTGGCTTCTGTGTTTGTTAAATCACTTATTGTAATTTGATTATATGTTATTTTATCTTCTAAGACTGGACTTGAAACTAGGGGCTTTGATATCAGCTTTATACAAACTACAGGTTGCTTCTGTCAGTAGTCAGCCATAATTACTTGGTGCTTGCATATTAGTACATTGAATTTGAAGTACTTTTGCATGATTTTTGTGAAACATGGTTGAAACTATTTGACTCTCTCTCGAACTGGACCTTTCTGTTCCAGTGACTGAGCCCCATTGATATGATCCGACAATTTTGAGCAAGAAAAAAAAGATTAAAAGATTCAAGGGCAGAAGCATTCCACTTAAAAGCATCCTTCTTAAGTAAATTGGTTAAAGGCCAAGCCAATTTGCCATAGTTGCAAATAAACTTACGATAATACCCAGTAAGCCCCAAGAATCCACGGACTCCTTTTAGCATAGAAGGTATAGGCCACTCCAACACTGCTTTAACCTTGGTAGGATCCATGGCCACGCCATTAGCTGAGATAAGATGCCCCAAATATTCCAAAGTTGATTGGCCAAAAGTACACTTCTTCATATTAGCAGTAAATGAATGAGTGTACAGCAAATTTAAAACAATCCGCAAGTGATCCAAATGATCCTCCATAGTAGTACTATAGACAAGAATATCATCAAAGAAGACCAACACAAATTTTCTCAAATAAGACCGAAATAACTCATTCATTGTAGATTGAAATGTAGCAGGGGCATTGGTAAGGCCAAATGGCATTACCAAAAATTCATAATGCCCTTGATGAGTTCTAAAAGCGGTTTTGAAAACATCACTAGGACAAACACGTATTTGGTGATAGCCCGCTTTTAAATCAATTTTAGAGAAAATAGTCGCACCAAACAACTCATTTAACAATTCCTCAACCACTGGAATTGGATACTTATCAGGAACCGTGGCCTCATTCAAGCGCGATAATCGACACAAAAGCGCCATGACTTATCTTTTTTTTTAACCAAAATGACCGGACTAGAGAAGGGGGAAGTGCTGTCACGGATTATCCCAGCATCCAACATCTCCTTCACAAGGCGCTCAATCTCAGTCTTTTGGATTTGAGCATATCGATATGGTCGAACATTTACCGGTCCTACACCCGTTTCAAAGGAATTCGATGATTAGTGGAGCGAGGAGGAGGTAAAACAGTCGGGTTTCAAAAACTTGAGAAAATTCAGTTAATAAAGCATCCAGCCTAGGATCAACTATTCCCTCATCCAGCACTTTGAGAACCATATCAATCTTCCACAACATACTACATTCATCATCAGTCGCCAAATGCTGCAGGGACTTAAAAGTAGTACTCGACTTGTGTAAAGTAGGATCGCCACTCAACAAGATTTCAGTACCATGATAAGGAATTTTCAAAGTCATGAGGTTCCAATCAACCTTAATTTCACCAAGAGTACGTAACCAAGCTATACCAAGAATGATATCAATGGATCCCAAGTCTAAAACATAACAAGAGACTGTAATGTTAAGACCATTCACTTGCAAAAGTAAGGCTTCACAAAAACCTTGAGATCGAATAATATGACCATCGCCTAGTTCAACTGAAAAAATGGAAGTATGACTTACTTGGAGATTCAATTTCTGAACAAGCCTCTGAGAAAGAAAATTGTGACTAGCACCACTATCAACCAAAATTGTAACATCATGTGACAACAGAATTCCCCTAAACTTCATAGTTTTTGGTCCATCAAAGCCATTAAAGGCAAGAAGAGACAAAGCCATAATAGTCTCATCACGATGAGAGTCCTCAGAATGATCTAAATCATCAGGATCATGTCCATTGTCAAGTAAACAGTTCAAGGACTGACTACTATCATCTTCCAAAATCACGACATGCAAAGATTTATTAGGACACTTATGAGAAGGAGTATAAGGTTGATCACAATGAAAACAAAGGCCACGCTTCTTCTTATCCAAATATTCATTATAGGACATTGTTTGGATAGATTGCAGCCACCAACTTGAGAAACAACATTACTACCCATAGATGGACTCATCATCGAAGAAGTAGAACCTGAAAATTTCTTATCAGTCCCAGGAGTACCTCCAATAGTCGGAGATTGTCGCCAATTCGAAACCGAAGGAGTGGAATGAGACTGAAATGAATTCCGGAGAAAAGGAGTAGATCGAGTACCGAACATAGAAGGATTAGGTCGAGTAATAACATGATCAGATCGAGAAAAACCCCTTGCCTCAACCTTACGACCATCAGGAAGAAGGAATAAGCCAAAATCATATTCCTTTTCAATATTCGATGACAGCTCCATAGCCATGGCCAAGGAAGAAGGTTGAAACGTCTTAACACGAAGTAAAATATCTTCGCGTAAACCTCCAAGATAGTAACCTAAGAGTTGAAGTTCGGTCATATCAGGAGCTTGAGAAGTAATAGCTTCAAAATCCTCAATATACGAAGCTATAGTAGAGTGTTGTCGTAATGTGGAGAGACTCTCATAAGGATTAAGAACCGAATGACCACCATATCGCAACAATAATTCACGTTTCAACTCCGGCCAATCCAGATGAGGTAAACGACGTTTAAGCATCTTCAACCAGTACACCGTACGACCTCTCATAAACATAGACACAAGAGGAACTCGCCGATGAGCTGAGTACGATGAATCTCAAAATATTGTTCCGCTAAAGTAATCCAATGAACCGGATCGACTCCATCAAACTCCGGTATAGTAATAGTCTCAGCATTACGTTTATAATCATCGTCATCAAAAAAATCGGATCTAACAGTTGAAGGATCTTTCACGCCAATGTCCTGTTCTTCAGCAGTCGAACAGAGGTACCAGACGAAGCATTCGTCGAAGGTATTCCTCCACGAGAATTGCGTAACAATTCGTGTAACATCGATTGAATAGAAGCAATCGAACTATTAGTGTCACGAATTTGTTGTTGCAATTCGGAAACGCTGCCACGCATTTCCTCTCCGATCTCTTTAATATCCTTCTCCACGGAATCGAGGCGACCTTCCATACGCGTCATAGCTCGCGGAAGAGAACCACAGACGGCGCCAATTTGTATGATCCGACAATTTGAGCAAGAAAAAAAAAGATAACGAAGCAAACCGAGATTGAGCTTACTAGAATTAGGTAAAACAGCTCTACAATCTCCTCAACTTTGTTATAGAATTTTTGATCCCCTCTTTACATGACAAAAAGTATTTATACTCATTGTAACTAACTAACCATGCCAGCTCATCACACACACTCTCCCTCCTATACACGTGCCAGCTCAGCACCTACTTACACACTACTCCTGAGCTATTAACTAACTACTACACTAGGACAATTATTTATGTGTAGTAACTAACTCTTAACCTTTCTACTATAAACTTGTAGTAAAGGTCTTTGCACCCTTGGTAATGTATCAATCATGATACTGAAAACAAGTAGAGCGCTACCTGCACATTTAAGCTAGGTATTTTACTTTTCCAACAGCAGATGGCATGCTGTTATTATTTGTTCAGATGATTTTTTTCACAATATAGAAAGAAAATGCATAGCTTTAATAAAAAAGAAGAAGAGCATCTGATTTTGAAACACACATTTAATTCATTGCATTGCTCAATATATAAAGCTAAGAACATAACAATAAAATGAAATATTTTTCTGATATCAATCCATATCTAAACTAGTTCCTAAAATCAAGCTATAAAACAATAAATGAGAAATTCTTTAAGACTTAGTCTTAATCAATTATTCAGCAGCAATCTAAGGCATGTTTCCAACACTCCTTCTTGCTTTTGTTTGCAGAGGCATGATATCAAAATAATTCTCTCTCTTGATATTGTACAGTTGTAATTTTTGCCTCTTCATGTTGTTGTGTCTTGCAAATTTTCTCCATATGCCCCATCTATCCACATTTTCTACACTTGACATCAGGCCTCCATCAACATTTTCTTTGTGGTTGTTTTTTTTTTTTTTTTTTGGTGCAGCGTGGGCAAGGTGGATATGACTCTTCAATGTTGTTGTTGTCAGTCTTCTTCTATTTATGTCCTCCTGAATTTTGTCTTTACTAGAAAAGCACTTTCCCTGGTGCCTTCTTATCTCATCACTCTCTTTGGCTCTTGGGCCTGGAATGCATTCACCAACCTTGCCAAGGACAATACTTGACAGATTTTAGATCCTTCGAAAGCAGAAATTTTAGATTCGTATTTTTCAAGCGAGGTTAGAAGAATATTTTGCACTATTCTTTCTCCAAAAAAGTCCTTACCCAATAACCTTACCTTGTTCATTATGCCCAACAACTTGTCAGAGTATTCTTTGATAGTTTTTAACTCCTTCATCTTTGACATTTCAAATTCCCTGATCAAGTTGAGCACCTACATATTTTTTGTTCTTTCATTTCCTTGGTATTCATTTTTGAGGTAGTCCTAAATGTCTTTTGCTGTAAGTTCATAATTTGTAAATATGGTGCTTGAAATAGCTGCAAATAAAGAAAGCTTTAGTTTTGGACTTCCTGGTCTTCCTCTTTTTGTGTGTCCTTAGTTGTGTTGTCATTGGATTGCCGGTGATGGTAGAATTTTATAGTCATCCTCTACAACTTCCCAAAGATCTAATGCCTCAAGATGTATCTTCATTCTAATAGCCCAAGCTTGATAGTTATCACCATAAAAATTTGGAGGAGCCAAATGAGAGAATGCAATTTCAATTTCCATTTTTGAAGGTTTTTGTATTTTCAGGTTTGGGTTTTTATATTTTTGGGTTTGTATGGTTCACGGATCCCTCAACATGAGAGCTCTGATACTATAATGATTTTTTAATGATATAGTAAAAAAATGCATAGCTTTAATAAAAAAGAAGAAGAGCATTTGATTTTGAAGCACATTTAATTCATTGTATTGCTCAATATATAAAGCTAAAAACATAACAATAAAACAAGATATTTTGCTGATATCAGGCCATATCTAAACTGGTTTTTAAAATCAAGTTATAAAACAGTAAATGAGAAATTCCTAAAGACTTGGTCCATTGACCAATTATTCAGCTGCAATCCAAGGCGAGTTTCCAACATGTCCTATAGATCCTCTGTGATAAGTATGCTTAAGACTGCAAAGGTTGATGATATAAATGATAGTGAGGTCATCTCCACAAAGGAGCATTTCTTTCTGGTTCTGACAGTATTATTCACATTCAGTATTCAATGATTAACTAGATTGTGTGGTTTTCTAACGTGGTGTCATACCATATGCCTATGACCCAAACAACTTTCACCTCCATCTTTGTTGCTATTACAATTTTCTCCTGATAATTAAACATTGTTGAAGATCCATACAACTAAAGGCTCTGAAATGTTCATGGGTTGTGTCATTATTATCAACTCCTGCTCTCTGTGTTTTCCAGCATTTGCAAGGAACCTTTAGCATGAGTAGCACTGTTTAATGAATTTCATCATGACATGTTATTTGGTTTGTCAATGTTGGCCGATTTGTTAAATATGAAAAATATGCTCAACCTTTCATCAAATCCATCCATCTTTAGATAAGTTCTATGTTTGTTGGAAATTATTTAACAAGAGTTCGTTATATATCTATTGCAGTAATTGGAGATGTAAGAGGCAGGGGCTTGATGTTGGGGGTTGAACTCGTTACGGACAGAAAAGAGAAGACGCCTGCTAAGGCAGAAACTGCAATTATACTTGAAAAGCTCAGAGGTATTTTGCTTCTTCAGATGAAAGTTTTGTGATGCTTTTTCCTTCTTTCTGTTCTTGATACCAAACATTTGTGTTGCCTTGTTGAAGATCTTGGGATTCTAGTTGGAAAAGGGGGCTTGCATGGGAATGTTTTCAGAATAAAGCCTCCCATGTGCTTCTCAAAAGAAGATGCAGGTATCACCTCTTGACTCAATTTTCAGGATTTGCAGTTAATGTGAACTACATTCATATGTGTTAAATAATAAATATAATAGCTCACAGCATATTTACAAGCTTAGATTAGATGGTTGTGGTGCTTTCTTAACATGGTATCAGAGTAGGAGATCAAAGTTCGAATCTATGCGCACTCATTATAACCTATTTAAAAATTAAGTCATTTACTTGATGGGCCTCAATTAAAATCGTCAAAATTAAAGTCCGCTCACAAGTGAGAGGGAGTGTTAAATAATAATTATAATAGTGCACACCATATCTACAAGGTTAATCTTTTAGATCAAATGATTGTAGTGCTAACTTTAACAATATGTTTTATCTTATGCCTGCTAGATTGATAATACCGTGGTGGTTTCACTTTTTGTATATGCAGATTTTCTGGTTGATGCTGTGGACTACTCCATGTCCAGGTTGTGAGGATTGATTCTGCTAAACAGCAAAAGAAACTTTTCAGGTTCTTGAGCAATGGAATCAGATGTATTATAAGTTTGCTAGTTTCCATGTAAAAATAGCACAGCTCAAATTGATGCCATGATAAAATTCCGCTTTTGGTGTCCTTTTTCCTTTTCCTGTTTACGGCATTAAGACATATTGCAGAACGAATCTACTATAAGATGATGATAGCTTGTCTAGTTGTGTCATTCCGTTTTAGAAGTATCTTAGCATCTATCACATCATGTTTGATATGAGAATCAGGATCAGGGAGATGCTCTTTTCAGATTGCAACACTGTTTTCTGAGAGGGTGCTGATTGTCTAGATCAAGACGATAGGTGCATGCTTCTAGAGATGGTATAATCGATTTACAGGAAGGGGCAGCTTCCTTCGTGCATCATTTTCCTTGGAAATTCTTCATTTCCTGTGATCATAATTTCATTGTTGTATTACCCTCACTTGAGTCTAAACACCTATGAGGAGCGGTATGGAAGATAGAACATGAATTCTAATTTGTCTTTACCTTTTAACTCAAAATGCAGATGGAACTCATCTGTCTACAGTAGTTTTTTCACAGAAGAAGTAACTGATGCAGAAATTAGAATTACAAGGGACTCAAGTCATTAACTAAAATTATAGCCAACTCAATTTCACCGTACAAGATAGAAATTCTACAAAACCCCACCGAAAATGATCAAACATCCTCGCATAAATCGATGATAATAATATATACAACTTTTTTCTTTTAGGCCGCCTAAAAAATTCGAGCAGCAAGGACCCTTCAAGACTATAAAACACAACAAAGTTTCCTTTGCTCCATCATGTGACTAGCGAAATTTAACTTGCAGACTCTTTAGGCAGGTTCACGGAGCTGAGAAGCCCAGTATGAGCTCAAAAAACGTAGGCGCTGAAAATATTCTCCCATAACCAGAAGGCCAAAAGCCGATTGGCGAATTGTCAAGATGCGAGACATCTGTTGCAATGTTTCTTTCCGTAGATGATCAGCCTGATTGATAAAAAATCTTGTTAGATTTTGCTGCGATGAGAAGCATTTTCTAATAAAAAAAGTAAAGTCTCCAAAGATTTTAAGCAAAATTCTAATGGAAGTACTCAAGAAATCAGTGGCTCAAGGACTAAATACTAGAACAGAAACAGAGCAGAACCATGTTTGTGTATTACAGGAATATGAAAACCAATTATACATTTATTCTTGTTCTAATTTAACTAAGATTTTCTTATTGTTATGCGGAATTATGAAATCAATATGAACATAATGCTAATATGTAGTTTTAACTCCCCTTTACAGCAACATAAACGCTACCAGTAAACCGAAATGGCAGGATTAAAGTTGCTGAGACGAGACTTTAAATCCTTCGGAGATGATGCTGAGAACAAGCCTATGCAATCCAAGTATAAAAGATTGAACCATTTAAACGAATGCAAGGGTAGCATTAGGTCACCTGACTCACAAAGCTGACAAGATCTTCCAATTTTCCGGCAGCCATTATTATTTGTGCAATGCAACTTCCTTCACCTGCATTACCGGAGCTTAGACTCTCAGCTAGATTTTGCTGCAGTTTTTCTATTCCTTGTGAAATTGCATCTTCTGCCTGTTGGCATGATTGCTTAAGATTACAAACTTCAGAAATCTGGCTGTCTGTCAAGGGGTCTGTCAAGAATTTGAATTGAGGCACAAGAACCTGCATTTATCGCAATTTTATCAATTTGAACACAGTTCCACAACGATTGTAAAAGCAATACTTATCTGAACATAAATACTTCTGATAATGGCTAATTTATATGAGTTGCACAGTATGAAACATTAGTAATGCCAACAACTAATTTTTGACAGTTTGTAGATGCCTCTGGTTACATAAATAATAAAGCGATTGTACTATTATTCCACGTTTCTGTAAGAACTGATGGTAGATCTTTTCAATTGGTAAACTTGCATTTGACTATTCAACCTTTTTTTGATGGCAACATCAAACCCTGACATAAAGTTCATAGTACATTCACAAAATTGCAAACCCTCAAAATTCAACCAATATCAGGAAAGTCCATATAAAAAATACTCTTGAGCTGGCTCTGCATTTTTTGAGTTGCAATTTGAATACCTTCTCATGGAGACAAAGGATGCATGCGGCTAAACAAGGACTGTAATGTGCATAAGTTGCTAATGATCTCATGGTGCATGCATAAAATTAGCAGAGCTTTCAAACAAACAATTATGGTATTATCATCGAGTTTTCGTTAGAATCATTTGTGCAAATCAATCAGCAGCCCCCGATATGGATATATCATTTATGCTTGCTTTTTCAAATGGAATCAAACCTTGAGAAGCTCTGATGGACGAAACCCTCCTATCCATAAGAAAAAACGTTCTGATGATGTCTTCCACAGGCCAGACATCACATAAAAGACATCAGCCTTTGCAGCAGCTGCTTTCAATTTGAAAAGCTCGAAATAGTGGCTCATTACATTTTCGACCATTGTGCGAAGCTCCATGTCACTTACATAAGCATTCAAAGCAGTCCTTAGCTGACATATTTGTTTGCTCTGCACCGAAACCCATTGTCCATACTCCATCTCAAATGTTGCAATACCTGTTGATACAGGATGTTACGCCTGAAGGATTAACATAAAAGAAGGAAACATATAGTCTAATGCATATGTTACAACGAGGTTCATAAGAATGCATCATTTAGTCTCAGGACTACTGAAGCACAAATTCAAACGCACCAGAGTTTACTGGTCCACATAACCCCAACTGACTAGCTTCCAGGCCTGAACCAATGTAAAGACCCTGCACAACACGATATCAGTTACTTCTAATTGAGAAATAACCAAACAAGAAGTAAAAACCATTTGACATGACACCTGTTGTCTAGCCCGTTCAAGCTCTTCCTCCATCTGGATAAGCTTCAAACGACTTGCTTCTAGCTGCTGCACGTAGGCCTGAAGATCATGAACCAAATTAAAATTTCAGGTCAAACAACTTAGATAGGTACGATTCAGAGATGTCCCACAAGCAACCTACCTTCTTCCTTAAGCGGCTTTTGCGCGCCGCCTCCCGGTTTTGGGCAAGACGTCTTTGAATCTGTAGGTATGAGATGTGAACATCAATAAGTAATTTGAACATGTAATTGCATCCACGTTCAACCTATTAACATGTGTAGAACCAAAAGAAAAAACTCTTGGCATTTCTGCAAATTAGTGATAAGGAATGTAGAATGTTTTCATAGATTTTCTTACAATCTTTTTAAGTATAGTGTACATTTTGCTATTTTATCATGACTATGCATAATCCTATGTTCACACCAAGGCACTTCCATCTTAAAGTATCATTTAGCTTTGTACTTTTCAAGTATAATAAATCACACGCCATATCTGTAAGTTAAATAATTCAATCATTGTGTTGCTAAACTTAATATGATATAAGATATTATGACAATCTAATTTGGAGGGCAATTTCTAGGATTTGCAAGAAAAAAAAAAAAAAAAAAGGAAGTATGATAATCGCAAGTCCAACTAAGAACTTCACAAGATTTATGGCTCATAAGAGACTCATATTATGGTTATACCTTATTTGAATTGAATTTAAGGAGCTAAGAGCTAATCTATCATAAAAGCAAACAGCAGAGCTGTTATTCTTACCTTGTCGTAAGATTTGCGTGTTTCTTGCTCAAAGTTAGGTGAACCAAATGTACCCTGTGAAGTATCCTCTGACTGAATGAAGCAAATCAAATTTTTTAAGCTTTTAGTACATGATGAACGTATCATCCCAGCAGGAAACGGAAGAGGAATCAAAGAAAAAGGAAGTGACCTGATTTTCTAATTTTGGAGTAGGGTCAATTTCCACAATTATGGATGGCGGTGCATGTAAATTTGCATTAGCTTTAAAATTGTCACCCCAAATTCCCATTTGGTGAATGGGATCGTATATACCCATCCTCCCTGGAGTTAGAAATTGTGCGGACGGTGAGTTCATCATCTTCTTCAAGCTGCCAAAAAAGAATCAACATTAGTTACGAAACAAAACATCATCAGTTAAACAATAAACACACATGATTCAATCAGAAAATATTAAGTAGCATCAACCCTTGGATTGATTTAGAAGTTGAAGTCAGTCTGATCCTCCTACCATAACAAATTACACAAAAGTTCATGTCGAAATTAGTTCAAAGGAGTGGAGGTAGCTGGTCTAACCATGGGATATATCATTTCATCTAAATTTACAATATAAATAACTTGGCAACATAGGATTTACACGCTAACACAGCATAAGATGGAAAAGAAATATTCCATCCACCAGTTCGACATAAGTAAAGAAATAAAAAAAAAAAAAAAAAGATTTTTGTGATAGTAAACCATCCAAATGCAAAGTTGAGCTTCATCAACTTGCAGAATCATATATTTGCATTATAGCCAAAAGACAACATAGGTGCAAAGACAAAAAACATCGTATTAATTCAAAACTATCCTTAAAATATACTTGCACTCGCCTGTCTACCTGCAACTTCTGCTTTTAACTGACTGATTTCTTCTAATGATAGATTTAAAATTTGAGATTCCACCCTGTTGCTTCTATCATATGATTAACTTACTAAAGTCACTTTAAGAACATATCAGGAAGTTAAAATCAGAAAACACAAAGAATCAAAGGGAGAGAAAAAGAAAAAAGGAAAATCCCACTATCTTCACATGCTAAGAAATTTGAAAGCACCTTGGAAGTTAAAAAAAGAAAAGAGAAGGGAGAAAAGCATACAACAAAATATGAAGAAAGAGATAACCCAAGAATCCTTTGGACTTACTATGATAAAAACTATATGTAAAAACACAAAACTTCCAAGATTCTGCTCACAACCTTCCTATATATTCATATTCCCATGAAAATTTTTTTTACCAAGTGTTGGGAAAAACCATTACTGCTCAAATTCAATATAGCTTGCGTTGAAACAACTTTTGTTGCTCAAATTCCCGGGTTCCCAAACATCCCGAAAGCGAAGAAGATAGAGATGCCAACTTAGAATCTACTGAGAGAATTCGTCTGTTTAAAAGAGACACACTTGAAACTATTCTTTTTTAGTTAGTGTGTCTTATGTAGTGTATGTATAGTTTATTCTAATGCGTGGATCATTACAAATTTTCTTTTCTCTATTATAATTAAATGAAATTCGAACCTCAAATATCCCCATAAAATATAGCCGGCATCGTCCTTATGTTGATCGTATCCATTACTTCATGCAAAAAAAAAAAAAAAAATATATATATATATATTATTTCTAAAATAAATGTATTTATATAATATTATTAAATTTTGGTAACTGAAATAAGAGTTGTGGTGTGTTACGTGGCGTCTGTTGTTTGTGTGCTACACAGTCAAAGATACACTCATGTTTCCACTACTGGGCTAATGTGCGCACCAGGTAGACCGGGGACTCCTCTCCTCTTATCCGGCGCCCTTGTTCTTTCTTAAATTTCTAAATTTAACCCTAACCAAGAGATCAAGGTCCCTCCATGTATTAGGGATATGATCATATTGGTATTATTTATTTCCTTTGAGAGAAGATTAAATTTCAAGAAATTTTACCAATTTGTTGACAATACATTAAGGCATAGTTCAGTTTAGTGGAATTAAGTCATAAACTTTAGAAAAAATTTTATAGTTTCATCGTATTTATTAACAGATCGATTCTATCGATTATTTAACGAATTCAATTTATACCTTTTGGTAATTGAACTATTAAAATACTTGATATATCATTTATTATATTTATTTTAATCTGAATGATTTTGTTCTTAAATTTTATAAATCAACATGTTAAGATTTACAATTTACAACTTTTAAAGATACATATTAGTATAAAGATGTACTTCTTTATATAATTATAGACTCATATCTTAAAGCCAACATTGTTATAACTTAATGGTATATATATATATATATATATATATATTAATGAAATAGACTGGATATGATTTCTGCAACCCCAGAAGGCTGGGACTTGGAAGGGTAAAAAACAAACCGTATCTCAAAACTCAACAAAATCAACGAGGCGTACCTGACACAAGTTTATTGATGACGTCAAATTTGACCTGGATTTATGACTTCTCATTAGTTCTAGGGTTTATTCTGCACAAAATTTACAAACCTACGACCCCATTCAAAGGGTTTTAGCCTAAATCCATCAACATCAAATTTTAGTGGCCAGATGCATACCCATTTGGAGTACGAGAGGGAAAAATTTGGAGCATAAACACACACTCATTTTTTTCCCTCAACAAGAATCTAAATGCTATGATATTAGCCATTAGGGGAAAAAGGAAAAACGATGTAGATTCAATGCTAAAATTGTCCATTGAGGCTGAATGCAATTTTAAATCTTTTCAAATTATTAATTTTTTTTTTGCCAACTCTATATTTTATCAAGATGAAGGAAGGAGAATTAGTTTAAGTGTTTAACTAGAGCTGGACAAATGGTTATGGCCCGCGGGCCAGCCCGTTTAACCCCCACTTTAAAAGTGGGTTAGGGTCAGCTTTTTTTAGCCCGTTTAAAAGTGGGTTAATTTTACCCAACCCACTTAACCCGCGGGCCAAAGTGGGCTAGCCCGCGGGTTAAGTGGGTTGACCCACCAACCCACTTTTATAAAATTAAAATAAATAATTATAGGGTAAATATGTATTAATGAAGGTTATTCTAGAGATTTTTTATACTTGAGATTAAATTTATGTGTTAATTATAACAAAGAATGACAAATTAATGCACATGCACCATAAAAATTTATAAAATATATTATTATTGTTTTAAATGAAATATATTATCTAATAAGTTATTTTAGAAAATTTATTTTTATATAAAAGTAATAATTATAATAATGAAATTAATCATTAATATATATAACCTTATAAAACTCTCTTTTTTATATATATATCTTATTTAATTAGTATAAATAAGTTAAATGGGTCAATTTGACCCATTTAACTCACAAAATATGTAAGTGGGTTAAAAGGGTCAAAAAGTGGGCTGGCCCGTTTAACCCACCGGCTAAAGTGGGTTGGGTTAGGGTTAGGCAATTTTGGCCCGTGGGTTAAACGGGCCAAATTTTTTTGGCCCGTTTAACCCACGGGCCAAAGTGGGCCGGGCCGGGTTGGCCCGTTTAACCCACTTGCCCACCTCTAAGTTTAACCTATTCTACCATAATAAAAGAGAAATTATCCACCATACGAGTGATTGCGGGCCTTGGTTTTTTTAATAACTAATTGAATCCTGTCTTTTGAAGATTTCATACTCTACTTTGTACATTTGTTATACCACATGCCATTTCTAAAAGAAATTGAGTGTGAATCAGCACTTTTTTTTAATAAAATTTATTGCGTAAAATTCCGTCAGAATAATAAGGAAATGAACATATTAAATCAAAACCTATGCTCTCTTTCTTCATGTTTACTTGTGTAATTAATTCCATTTATTTGAAAATTAATTTTCTGGAAAATTGTCTAGAGTAAAGAATGTAAAAAGGGCATATTCCCCAGTGTCTGCAATAGTCAAATGGAAATTTAATACCCGAGCCAGAATTTGGACGCGCACATGAGCCGATGTGAATAATAATAAATAACAATAATAATAGTACCAAGTATGGCAGGTATATATAATTAGCTGAGCACGGTCATCATAAAAGTCTATCCTATGATGTATATTTTTGCAAAGATATTGTATTGTCATTTGTCAATTGAATGGGGATGGTGATATCCTATTTTTCAATCTTATGTCAATTAAAGTATGTACTTTATTTCTATATTACTACACTAATATTGGTTGTTCACTTTACTGTATAAAATAAAAAAAAATTAAATTTTAACTAAATAATAGTGTAATAGAGTTGCAATGATTCTTATATATTTATTACAATGCTCATTTGTTATAAAATAATGAAACAACTAATTATTGGAATAAAAGTAAAATATCTATAATATCTTTCATTTGTACTATAGAGATAGATGATAATTATATAGATGATATTTTTAGACTGGATATATGAATTATTATTCATTATTTTACGTAATAATAATTTATTATTAATTATTATTTCCTTCAAGTTAACATTTTATTAACACTCTCTCTCTATATATAGCAATACTTCATGGAAATACTAATAAGAATATACTTGCTAGAACAATACAAATATAAATGGTTTCCTAGTAAATAAAAAAAAAAAAATAGATACAGGTTATTGAAATGTCTCACTTAGCATATGAAGAACTTTATTAAAAGTTGGCATAAATTCAATAGATTTGACTTGGATGATTTTTGTTACATACATAAAGGATGTTAATCTACTTATACCATTATTATTTATTTATTTATTTATTATTTTATAGTTTAAACAAAATTCTTCTTTAGGAATAATACATGGTCATGCAAAATAATATCAATGTTTGACTGCTGTATTGAAATGTCTCACTTAACATATGAAGAACTTTATTAAAAGTTGTTATGAAAACTTTTTTTTTTTTAATAATTGAAAAAACAACATCATTATTTCAGGATTATACATCTAACAATAATAATTATATAATCCAATGGTCCGAAATGAACCCTATATATGAATTGCGCCACTACCACCAATAGTAGTACGTTGGGTCTAGAACATGCGTGGAGTAGCTTAGAAAAATTAAAAAAAATTATTAAAATATAGATCATTAAAAAATTACGACAATCCACTGCAGAATCTTATCTTACACTTGTGATTTTATAAAGATTCAAATAATTCGTATGAATAAACTGCAATTTTTTTTTTTATGGTACCCATATTACATTTCGCTACTATGATATCATTTTGCATATATATCGCAATTTATAATTATAATTTTAGTTTTCATATGATAGTGTAAATTGCATTAATAAGATGCGATATACATGTGGAAATTACATTAATAAGATGTGATAATTATTATTTTATATGTCCGGTTTCAATATTGTGATTTTTAATACTATAGTTTAAAAATTAATTTTAGTTAAATCTTAATTAACTAATTACCGAGGAAGAATATGATTACATTGCCCAAAAACTTTTACAAACGATTCGAAAATCTAGCCGACCTTGGAAGAGGGCATCTCTCCATCTACAACGAACCCTATTTATTAACTTGTTGTGTCCTTTTCATGCAAGGAATTGGATGTACTTATAATCTTTATATAAAGCGTATTGCGCCACCAGGAATTGCAAACTGCAAATTGCAAAAGCTAAAGTTAATGCATAGAGTCTAGAGAGGCACATCAGCTGTCAGCTGATGCATGGAACGACCTAACTTTGTCTTCACACGTGTACTTCATTTCATTCCCATCACAACATGGGGAAAAAAAAAAAGAAACTGCTCTTTATGTACTACTCCGATCCCCTACTATTGAAAGAAAAGAAAAACGAAAAAAGGAAAAAAGTACGCTATTTCAACTGCGTCATGCACGGACTGAGTTGCTTTTGTTGGTCCGACAGATTGACCTGATAAATTTGGAGGCTCTACCACCAAATAATACTCGACTTAATATTTTATGTCATATGGTCGGTAATTGAAGTTTTATTATCCAGTTTTTGGAATGTTGCAGGCATAAGTCACTCTAGATAACTTAAAACAAAGATGAACTTATCATACTTTCATAAATCTATCATATTTAGACTAACCTATTACAAATGAATATATCATATTTATATTAAACGTTATTACATTTAGGTGAGATAAACTATCACATTTGATCCTATCATATTTGGACCAACCTATTATAAACGAATATACCATATTTATATCGTAATTTATCACATTAGAATGGAGTCCTTATTTCATGTTTCCGTATATAACTTAACATAATAATTTTTGTCTAGTTTTACATAGCTTTTTGTAAACTATGAGTTCATATTTCTCTCTCTATTTGCTTTGTTTTATGTATTCACTTAGTCTTTTAATAGAATTTAAGCATTTAGATTTTCCATCCTTGAAAAATGTGTTTTTAGATTCTCTTCCTCACTGTTTTACCTTGGATAATATAATAAAAATAAACAAATATTAATATAAAAAATTTGTAAACTTAAGGATAAAATAGTTATTTAAGGATCTAAGTATAACTTTGTGTTTTTGTTTCTCTTTCTTTTTAAGATTTAGAAGGATAACATATAGTTAAAGATAATATGAATTAAGCATACATAAGACATAGGTACAAGTTAAACAAGACCTAAAATTGGACTTAGAACTTGCAAGTTCCTTAGTTCTACTGGTCGATTAGATTGGATTTGGACCTCTTAACAAGTGGGCCTACAAAACAATAACAAATCAAGGGTACTGAAAGGGTTTTTTGTGACTACTCTAAGATCAAGTTAGTTTGATGCTAGGGATCGTGAGTAAATAGAGTAGTGCACTAGAGTATTGGTCAAATGTTATAAGCTTATTTGTAAAGGACACCTTGAGGTGATATTTATAGGGGAATGATGATTGGTCATTACCATGGGCAGTTTTATGTTTGTAGAGTTAATAAAATTCATAGAGTTTACTAGAGTAAGGTTAATGGGCTATTAAGCCACTTCTCAAGAATGTTAGGAGTAGGATGTTGTTGTCCAGGCCAAGTTATCTTATTATTGAGTAGGACACTTGTGACCGAGCATACTAGTCATCATATTAGTCAACTAAACCTTGCTACAGAGGGTCGATTTTGGTTTGAAGTTTGGTTAATGGGTCATAGAGTTATCATATTGCTCCAATTAGGTTGAGCCGGGCATGAGTAACCCTAAATCTAAATTTACTTATCAACAGAACCTATAGTTCCAATCTCAAAAGAATCAATTATACTAGAAAGTCACAATGTTGGGGAGTAAGTTAATTTGAGGTCATAACATTTCGAATGGTTAAAAAAATGTCACAATATTTTGACAAGTCAATCAATTAAGGTCTATGTTGAAACGAGTTAAAACGATAAATATTTAATTAAAACTCAAAAGATCTAACATGTTGTGACACATGTCAATGAATATCTCAATTGACCTACTTTTTTAAATGTTGTGATCACTTTTTAACTAATCGAAATGTTATGACCTCAAATAAACTTATTCTTAAACATTATGACTTTGCAGTGTAATTTATCTAATTTCAAAATTGTGGAACTGCTCAATTAGTATTTTTTAGGATAAGTTCGGGGAACCATGAGATGGCCTGCAATCTAACCTGGTTTAATTATTTTAAAAAAATTAATTTGAACTATAAATAAATTTGACTTTAAAATTAAGAAAGAAAATTGAGTCAAACAATCTTATAGTATCCAAATAGGATTAGTAATGTGGTATAAAATTATGAAGATTACAAAGACAATCATAGGACAAAAGTTTATTGGACAAAAATTAGCCTTTTTTTGGTTAAAAAATGATATAAATATATATATTAAAGTAAAATTTTATATAAAAAACCAACCAAATTAGACATGTTTTAAATGCATATTAATTATTTGTGTTGTCAATAGCAACACTCTAATTATTATGAATGTGAAATAGTTTTCCCAACTCCCATGGAACTAAATTAAATTTTCACAATATCATTTCATTATATGTAGTTTTTTTCTTTTCAATTATATATAATTTTTAAAATCTTTCACTTTGTACTGTTGTGTACCTACAGCAGTTACACAAACTCATCAAGCAAGCCTATATTCCTTCATAGGTTTTTATTTCTCAATTAGAGTTTGCTCTAATTTTATTTATATATAAGTTGATTTCTTATTTTTTTTTCAATGTAGGATATCTTTGTGCGTAATATAAGTGCCCAATAGCCATTGAAGCTCCTTCTAGCGTTGATCACAACCTTGACCCCAACGTGGATAGAAAAAATGCTTGAACACAAGCTTAAAATCTATGATATACGTCTTGAAATCTGAATCTTAATTGGATCTACGACTTGAAGGCCACAACACAATTAACCATCTAGAATTAATTTACGATTTTCATAGTTAAAACCATTTTTTTTTTCATAATGAAAATATTTCCATGAACATTATTTTGCTGGAATCCAACAACACTTCAATGGACTCCCAACCCATTCACAAGACAAATGACCTGTTAATGTTCGGGAAATGATTGCTTTAAGTTTCACAACCAATGCAAAAAATAATGATAATAAAATAGGAGTAGAACCAATTTATCATGGATATAAGATTGAATCATGAAATTTTTTATGCATGAAAGCACAAAATTTAGTAGAAAATATAAAAGGTAAGGTATTGATTATTTCAAGACAAGCTATCTTTATGCATACATCCAAGACGAATGTATAAAGAAAGATCAATAGCTCAAGATAGTATATTCTAGTGATCATCTCTGACAGTATCAAACTTTAAGTTCAAACTTAGGTTAAGCTCATTACAATACTAAGTCATGACTAGGATTCAAAACCATCATGAAGATCAGTAGCTGAAGATAAGAGTTTATTCTAATATGCTTTGATGGTACAAAAGTTTCAAAATACCAAACTTAATAGCCATGACCTCCATAATATTGGGAGTACCTTGGAGACCTATGGTATACTTTGTTTTGGACAAGAAAAACAGAGGTGAAATTGTTATACCTAGGACTTTTGATTTTACTATAAAGGAAGCTTTCCCTACGGCTTCCATTTTGTGTTAAAGTCGCATAACAAAAGTTGAAATTAAGTTCCCAAGCAAATGTAAGTTCCCTCTTCAAAAACAGTATTCCCATATTATTGTCTATAAAAGAGTCCGTTTCAAACTCTTTTTGGATGAATTGAGTTTCAATATTGAGCCATGATAGACTGAACAACGAGCTTCAGCAAAGAAATTAAGCGTCTATTGATGCCAATAATAGCACAACCGAGTAGTTGCATCAATGATTCATGGTTTGTTATTAGTCCTATATGGAAGAAGCCTTGAGAAACGGACTTATATATAATATCAATTTAAAGCAACCATGTTTGAAGAAGAAAAGTCTATGAAGGAACTAACGGCTTACATTGCTAGTTTGGGTGGGCTTGGGCTTGAATGTGAGTTTAAGATTCTTTTAAAATAATATATAAATTAATTATAATAAAATAAAATAAATTACAATGAAAAATATAAATAAAAATTAGTAAGTTTGCCATGTCAAAATTAAAATAAAATAAAAAAATATTAAAATGCTACATCAAATGGCATTATCATGTTGATTGGTTTTATATGTCCACATTAAAACTTTCGAAAATCATGCATTAACCCTAAATAAAATATGTGGTGTAGCTTTAATTTAAAAAAAAAAAGGGTAGAAGTTCGGGAAAAAGAAAGCTTAATTTCCCTTTCACAGTTGTAAAAGCACCTAACATTCTTTAACATATAAGAATTATCATTTAACAATGATTTAACTTCCTGGAAAGAAAAAGTTATAAAAAAAAATGATTTAATTGGGTAATTGCCGGCGTCTGTCGACATGACGCACTGGCGCACCAACCATTTTGGTAACTTTATTTTTAATTATTCCCAAAAGATGACTTGAGGTTAATCCACGGCTAGTTTGGATTCTCTTATTTTTATATGTTTTATTTTTATTTAATCTATTGAACAAAACAAAATCATATATTAAATATCAAAAGTCGAATCAAACATATCTTTGCTCACTTTAGGTGGTATATCAATATTAAAAATATTTTTTATTAAACAAATCTTCATTTTATGTTGGTTTTCTCAAAAGGTTTTTAAATAACTATTTAATATTTGTTTTATTCCCACATGGCAACTCCTATGGATTAAAGTAGAAGAGGGTTAAAGAACTCACTTTTTAAATCCCTCATGCCAGCATACTTATCATTGGTTTTATGATAAGAACCTTACAAGATTATATCAGGTTGCTTGAACTTGCAATCCAAGTAAAGATATTATAATAGTATTTATTGATGTAAAAAATTAGAGAAAATTTAAATATAGCAATATTAAAGTTCGCAACTGTGAAAAAATTAATTAATCATAGATTAATGTTCGAAAATCTACTTTAGTTTACAGTAATATTACAACAAATGTAAAATAACTTTCAAATGACCGAAAGCATTTATAAATTTCATAAATTAATTTTAAATTATTATAGTTTTTTTAAAATGGTGTAGAATTTGGTAATTCTATAGTGCTTCATAAATTTACATAAATTTAATAGGGATAATGTTGCATTTGTGACATAGAATATGGACTCCGATTCTATCTCGGATCTGCAATTTTAGGCCATCCACATATCTAGCCACCGCTGATACTGTTGGAATAAAATCTGCCCATAATTAGTAAATCCTGATGCGTAATTTTTCATCTTATACCATGTTGTCATCGGCTATCTACCCTCATGGTATCTCCTGTTTTGTAGTCTCTCCCACTAGGCTGACGCACAACCCTTCAACCGATAAGCTACCAGTCTAACTCGATGCTCATAAGGAATTTCCATATAAATGATATATCTATTTACTTCAGCTAATCAATCTAAAAGTTCCTCAATATTTAAATTGCCATTAAAATTAGGAATATCTACCTTTAAGTGAAAATCTCCTTTATTTCTCTGATCATACCCATAGTAGCCTCTTCAATATCTGCCACCACCATAACCACCTCGCCTTCTCTATGGGTGTTTATTTTCACATAAGATCTCATCCTCCTTAGTGGAGTATTCATCAGACATTTGTGCCTATCGATTTGCAGCAGCAGCCCAATTGATAGGACCACCGTAAGCATCTCTTGTCCTTAGTCTGTCCCCCACCAATATTTATACTTGCACAATAGGTGGGAAGGTTTATGACTTGATTGTTGATAATGGAAGCTGTGATAACATTATCAGTAGAAAGATTGTGGATCAATTGCAACTACCAGTGGAGAAATACCCTAATCTATACACTATAGGATGGATTAAAACATTTGAAAAGATTGATGTCAAAGAGAGATCCAAAGTACCATTTTCAATAGGGAAGTACAATGATGAAATTTATTATGATATAATAGATATGGATACTTGTCACTTGCTGTTTGGAAAACCTTGATAGTATGATGTGATGCCCAATATACGGGAAAAGAGAATGTGTACAAGTTAGAGAAATGGGTGTGAAGTATACTATACTATATTGCCCTTGAAGATAAAAATAATTCTAAAACTATCAAAGCTGAGGGGCTTTTTTTTTTTTGACTATAATTCAACCAGAAAGTGAGATGGAGGAAAAGAAGATAAAGTAGCTAATGCCAAGAAGAAGAAAAAGAAGAAGAAGCAGAAGTATTCAGATGAGAACTTAGGTTCGAGTTCTTTGCAAGTGAAAGAGAATAATGTAGCAGCAGAATCTCAACTCAAGGCCATCGGCTTTCACAAGGAAGGTTGCCAGCTCATGCTCCGCCATTGAACCAAAGATGAATGCCCACCTTCTACCACGGTCCAAATCACAACTGTGGAGTTTTGTCAGAAGGCAACGCTGGCATCCAATGCTATCGGTGTATACCCTTAAGCTACCGGTGTATAGGACCAAAGTTGCTAGCTTATGTTAACTTTTCATGTTTCAAATGGATTTTATTTTGTTTGTTTTGTTGAGACTATAAATAGGGTATTTATAGTAGGGGTGGGCAAAAAAACCAACCAAACCAATCCAAATCGAAAATATGGTTTTTTTTCAATGGTTTGGTTTACAAATTTCCAATCCGAACCAATCTGTAAATTTATGGTTGGGTTTGGAAGGTAAATCAAATCAATTTGTAAAATTGAACCAAATCGTTTGAGAAAAATATAATAATATTTTACTGTATGTTCATATGATTTCATTTGATATTTATTATTTGGTGAATATTGATTAAATCAACTTGTTTATTTTTTAATTTTTCTAAGGTTCGTGATATGTATTTTTTTGTTGATGACAAATTATTTTTTTAATAGCTTTTAACTTTATAAAATATATAATTTATTTATTCTCATATTATGTATTAATTGTTTAATATATTTTGTCAGCGAATCATTTATTTGTTGATGAATTTTGTTGATAGATGATTTTTTATTTTAGCTAAATTTATTGATAGATAATTGACTTGATAGTTTTACTAAAAAAAATATAAATGATGAGTTACCATGTATTGGTTGGTGAATATATTTTATGGGTAGATAACTGATTTAATAGAGAAAAATACATTAACTGCTCGTTCACTTCGTTGTAATTGTAATTCCATTACAGCTTTATTCCTTACGAATAGCTATTACAACGTTTAGTTCACTGAATAGCGATTCCACGATGAATCTCTATTATATAAAATATTAAATAGTAATTCTTTATTTAAACCTATAAATACCAATTCAAAATACCATCACTTAAATAAAAAATAAATAAAAAAAATCATATTACAGCTCTATTCCATTCTTCCGTAATAGGAATTCCATTATAACCTTATTCATGTAACGAAGTGAATGAGTTGTAAAAGTATGATGAATTCATGAAGTATTTTATCGTGATTTATAACATATGATATTTTTGATACATTTGATTGACATTTGAGAGAGTTTTTCTCTTGGAAAATTGCTAGTTTTTCAATTTAAGTGTTTTAAAAATCATCCGTTGAGATTGATTTCTACTGTTTTACGCTTTCACGCTGCATCAATTTGATTACTCATAAATTTACATAAGTTTAATAGGGATAATGCTATATTTGATTACTAAACTTTAACCACTTGAGCTTTGAGATTAATAATGTCAAAGATGGATTGAAGTTCTTAAGGTTAGTGGTTTGGAATAGATGGCAATCCATAATTGATTAGAAAAATGGATGGAACAAACATTTAAAAATGGAGTTAACATAGGTTGTATGATGACCCTGAAAATCTAACTGGACACCAAAATTAACAATATGAAAGTGCAAATAGTTTATTATACAATCAACGTGTTTAAGAACCAAATAGGATAGTACCCCAATTAAATAATCTTGATTCTTGAAGTCGTCCATACTTATTCAAAAGTCGGTAGATTATAAATTGTAATATTCAATATTACCAAGATTTCTATTCCTCCGTTACAATTTAGTTTGGTCTCTTATTCTCCCCTCCTCCTTCCGCCTCTCTCTCCTCCCATTATCATAGTAATGTCCATGATCCAAAAAACCAATTAACCTATTTTTAAAAAATAAACTACTCCCTCCAAAATAGTTATAATTCATTTTCTTAAAAAAATTAATCTTTTCTTTTCTCTTTAAAAATTCATATTGTAATTTAGACTGAAAATAGTGAGAAAAACATATTATTATATTACTTTTTTATACTAAAAGATTTTTCTATCTTATGATAAAAAATTATAAGATTTTTTACACAATTTTTTATAATAAATCTTTTATAACTTGATATTATTAAATTCGCAAACGCAACAAGGGTGCTGCCTCTACTAGTAATTTATATATATTGGAGAATAGATTCTAGGAGGTGGATGGAAAATCATGTCTTATACTTTATAGCCGGTTTCAAAAAATTTATAATTGAAACTTATCCCTAATAACTTTTCTACCAACCTCTTGATGACCAAAAAAATCATTTTATTTTTACTATAAAACTTATATTTTCTGTTATTCCTTACTAAATATGGCCTTTTGCAATAAAATAAAAAAGAGAAAAAAGGACTTTTAAAATCGATGAAATCTATTCAATTCTTTCTTAATTTTACAAATTATTATTAGTTTTTGGCAACAAATTACACTTTGGGGCTTTTCGCAAGTCCATCATAAACTTAAAGGTATGAGAACTATGAAAAATAGCTTTCAATATAGTATTTTTCTATTCGCCCTTTTGTCTTTTCTTGCAAATCATTTCTATGTTATTGACAAATTTTAGTGCGAGTGAAAGAGGTACTGTAGCCTACGTCGAGCTCCAAAGTTGGTGGACATCCATCCAATAATTCAATAATAATTTTGTTATTGCCTTATTCTATTAGAAGTTTGGCAATCCACTTAATCATAACTTTGAACATTGGCCCTTCAGATTTCACAAAGGCATGACCTGCTTCCATACTGCTTCTTTCCACTTTATGTTTTTTTGCTTCCAAACAGGGACGGATATAGTATTAACACCCCATACTAAATAACCTTTCAGGAAAGAGAATGGTTGTTTAGGATCTTGCTTTTGGTTACTCAGGTAAATTAAATACTCCTCACGCCACTAATCCGAAAAGATGCGGCATCTGGCAGTTACAAAAGTTCCAGAGACAAAAGACATTTTGAAAGTGATTTACAGGAAACTAATAAATTATTTGGATAATCTATTTTTTATTTGTATCTTATCCGTGTTTAATCTGTAAGCTCTGTTTATGGGTAAAAATATTAATTTTTCACCTATATTTATTTTTGACAAATAATTTAATTGAAACAGATATAAAATAAACATGAAACGGACACCAAATTAACAAACCAAATGCACTCATCTATGAAAACTCTTCGTTTATAGAGGGGAACGATTACCATTGCTAATGGATTGTTTTCTATATCCGAATTTAAATGTGTTTGTATCTAAAATTATTAATTTCTAACACAATCTATTCATTAAACATGTTTACAAATTTAAATACATAATTCTCGTGGTTATTAAGTATGTTTCATATCAAGATCAAATCCATTCCTTGATCAAAATAATCTTTGTTCATATATATATATATATAATACAGTTATTAAGTTTCTATTGGAAAAATGAGTTTTCGGTATTGTTTTTAAATTGCTAAATGCTTACGACGAATAAAAGTACTTGCAAAGATACTTTGAGAGGGTAATGCACCACGTATCATAGCAAGGTTAAGCAAAAACTAGTTTAAACATTGAATTTGACTTTAATTAACAATAATGAGCAGTTTACGGGTAAAGTTGGAATCTGATTCAAAGATATGCCTCCTAAGTGTCTATACATACATATCCATATATATATAAATTATAGTTTTGAAGTGTTAGATATTAGAGCATATAAGAAATCAAGACAACCACCAATAGGGAGAGAAGAGAATGATGTGGAAACTAACACTAAAGAAGAAACTAAGTAAATGTATAGTAAATACAAAATATATATAAATATTAGAAAATTTAATCTTAAACTATCTAGTTTATACATCATTTTCAGACAAGTTTACTAGAAGTATTCTGTAAATCTCATTTTTTAAACTCTTTCTCGTATCTTTTGTATCTATTCAACCAAAGATATTTACCTAATGCATCTCTAAAGTGAGATTTATCTACCATTTCGTTTATGAATTTTATGGAATAAAAAACTAAGTTTTGTTGGCTAAGTATAAAATATTTAATTAAAGTTTCCCTTTTCCATGATAAAATATCTTTTTAGATAAATATCATACTTGTTATTTGAATTTTACAATTAATTACTTAAAGTTTAAAATGTGTGAAGTGTCATCTATCGAAAAATTATTTATTTTAACCAATAACTACTTACCATAGTTGATCTTTAAAAACATGTAAGTAGCAATTAACACATTTAAGTTAGGTAAATTACACATAATATCACAACGTTTGACAGTAAGTTTATTTGATGTCATAACATTTTGGATAGTTAAAAAGATATCATAACGTTTAGAGAAGTGAGTCTATTGAGGTCACCTTTCACACGTGTCAATAGAAGAAAAATTTAATTAAAACTTAAAAGATCCGACGCATGATATATATCAATGATGACATCAGTTGACTTACTTCTCTAAATATTGTGACATCTCTTTAACTACTTAAAATGTTGTGATATCAAATAAATTTACTAAAAACATTGTGACTTTCTAATGTAATTTATTCATTTTAAATTATAGGTAAATTAAATGCAATTTTTTTCATTTGAAAAGCAATATTCAATTATCAATTGTGACTGAAGTTGGATATCCACAACACTTAAAATGGTAAAGTGTTCAATTGCCATCTCTAATTATACCTACGGGCCACGGTACAAGTCACAAAAGAAGTTTTTATAATGTTTTGTAAGGCAATACTTGGGCACCACCGAGTCTTTTTGAGAGTGTTAATCTACTGCACGCACTTCACGAACTTTAAAAAGAAAAACATGATGGAGAGATATGTCTTTTTAAAAAAAAAAACTTCTTATTTTGTTTTGTTTTGGTTTGGGTTTTTTTTTTTTTTTTTTTTAACTAACACGAGTTATGATGTACGATAAGAGAAATTCTATAGTCCCGTTATTAATTTTGATAGGACCAGTCTCGTCACTATCCAATAGCTCGCGTCATATCGAATCATGATTAAACTATTAAAATAATTAATATTCTAATTAATATATTTATTTTAACGATTAGATGATTGACTAGATGATTCTATCGACATGATTATAGAAGCTTCCATACAATAATAAAAGGATGGTTTTCTTTATGTATAAAAGGCCACAATGAATGAATGGTCAAAATCTACTCAATCTAAGGGGCACAAATCAAGCCTACTTACATCGTCATATTTACCTTCACTTACCCCACCTCGCAAAATGTCGAATTTAGACAAATACCAAATTATGAGAATTTAGCATTGACCTCGATCCTAAGCCACAAACAAATAGACTATCATGATTGGCCTCTAGTGAGAGCCACAAAATGGGGCTCTGAGAAACATGTTCTTGACATTTATCCCATAAAATGTAATAGCATACTAGTAAAACCTTCAACATATAATTATGTTTATTTATTTATTTATTTTTGCTCTTCTCCATTACGTTAAGTTATTGGACTTAGGTAACTTTTTCACTTGAAACTATGGTATTCTCTAAGAGTTCTCTATCTTTACTTGTCATGATGAAGTGCTTTAATTGATGGCATCGTATGGACCAATCTTTCCTTCTCTAAAGATTTATTGGTCAAACCAATCAACACTTCTTCAAAGAGCTTGTGCAATTATATTATGAATATGCTATATTAGATATTAATGAACTTAATTTCTCCATCTCTTTTAAGTCTCATAGCAGATCCATGCAAATTTCTTAACTAATTATTTGATTAATGACACAAACTTTAATTTAATGGGAATTAGAATTTGAGATTGGAGGCAAAGAAAATGAGTTAATGATGTGTATTGGAAAGAAAAGAAGTAGCTTTTAAATATATTTCCAACATATATGCTTTTAACTAGTGTATTGATTCTAAATCTGGTTTGCATGCATCTGTTTCTCTTGTTCACTACTTCTTGTGGTGGGCTTCTTGAGCAGCAAGTTAGCATAAACACAAACTAGAACACTCACAGAGTGATCTCAATTACACAATAATTGCAAATGATGTAATCTTAAAGAGAAACTTCTCTTGATTTTTAGGTTTCAAAAGCATATGATAAGTTATGAAAAAAAAGATAAGTTTAAGGAACTATTTATACTATTACATGGAAAACATAAAAAGATAAACAAGAAATAAATCGTGCATCATAAGCTGACAATAAAAGCTGGTAGTTTAAAACTTGAAAGACAAAACTGGAGCAATGTAGGCTAGCTCTAACGTCGGTGGTGTAGCCTTCAATGCTGGCGGCTTATCTTCCAAGTCCGACGGTGTAAAGACGATCTAGTGCTGCTTCCTCCTCTCCTTATTGGATGACTCTCTCATTCAAATAGGTGTCTGCTATGTCGTCTACATCATTCTCTCCTACGTGCAAAGAACTTGATCCTAAGTTATCTTTTAGATATAATGGAGAATCATCGAGGTGGAATGGAAAAAAGTAAGCAACATTGAAGGTCTTGGAAGTACCCATGTTATTAGGAAGACCAACCATGTATGCATCGTCATTGATCTTCCTCATCATCTGATAGGGATCATATTTCTTGGGTTGCAACTTATTATACTTTTCTACTGGAAACCATTCCTTCCTCAAGAATACCATCACTTGATCTCCTACCTCAAACAACTGCCTTTTTCTATGTTTGTCTGCCGTTTCCTTATAATTAGCATTAGCACCGCTTCCTCAATCCTTTCCCTAACATTAGTTGTAGTAGCTTACCTATGCTCAACCATGTTCTTGGCAACTATATTGATCTCAGATGTCTTGGGTAACTTGATCAGGTCTAGTGCGTGCTGCGGCATCTTGGTGTAGACCATAAAGAATGGTGACTTCTCTATGGTCCTATGAATAGTACTGTTGTAGGCGAACTCTGCTTAGGCTAAAGCCACATCCCATTGTCTTGTTTTTTGTTCACATATACTCTTAATTAAATTACCAAGAGTTTTGTTGGTCACTTTCATTTACCCATCTGTTTGTAGGTGAGCTGTCGGAACAGTACTACTGAGTTCAGAAAGGAATCAAACATTTACCATAAGGTCCTCTAGAAGTGACTAAGGAATTTGCTATCTTCATTTGAAGTGATGGATTTAGGAACTCCATGAAGGCACACCACTTCCCTGAAGAATAACTTCATAATTAATTGTGCATCTGTAGTCTTCCTACACGGAATAAAGTGAGCCATCTTTGAGAATCTATCAACAATAACAAACATTAAGTCAGCACTTCGTTGGGTATGAGGCAAACCTAATATGAAGTCCATAGATAAGTCTTCCCAGATGTTCTCAGAAACTGGCAGTGGTGTGTATAACCTAATATTCAGAGACTGCCCCTTAGATGTTTGGCAAACATAGCATCTTTGTATAATCTTACTGACATCTTACCTTAAATGTGGCCACCACTACTCTCTCCCCTACTATAAAGACTTGTTTCACTATGAGCGCGTGCACAACTCTAGACTCCCTCATGATCTCCTCCATCTCTCTTTTTGAGTGAGTGATAGTAAAAAAAGAATGTCCCTCTACCTTGATAGTCTTAGGACGACTTGCTATCTTTAAGGGTAGTAGAGTATACTTCACACCCCCTTCTCTAAATCTGTACATATTCTCCTTTCCTGTATGTTGGGCATTCACATCATATGCTAAGGCCTCCCAAACAGCAGATGACATGCATCCATATCCAATATATCATAATAAACATCATCTTTATACTTGCCTATTAAGAATGATACTCTACACCTTTCCTTCACATCAATCCTCTCAACTGCTTTAATCCATCCTATAGTATATGGGTTAGGGTGTTTCTCCACTGGTAGCTGTAGTTGATTCACAATCTCCCTACCAATAATGTTTTCGTAGCTTCCACTATCAACTATTAGATTACATACCTTCCCTTCTATTGTGTACCTAGTACGAAACAACTAGTGTCATTGTGTGTTCTCCTCCTGTTTAGTTGCTAACATTAGCTTCCTAATAACATATGTCTGCTTAATCTCCTCATCCTCATCATGGTACTTATCCTCTTCATAGGGCTCATAGTAGACCTCTTCATCTCTCTAAAAAATATTCACGCTTCTCCAACTACACTCGTTCGACCGGTGCCCCAACTGGTTACAATGGTAACACTTGCATAAAATAGGCTTTGCATATAGATTGTTTTGTTTTTGAGTATCCTTAACCTCAATATGTTTCTTGCCTGCAGCATTATCCTTTCTCTTCTCACTACTCCTACCTTGCTCCTCCTTAACACTTTTATTCTTTTCTATCATAGTTTTACTGCTACTTTTTCCCTTAACTCCATATTTTCAACTCTTCCCCTAAAACCTAGTACTCCTCTCCTATAACATCATCTTTACCTTAAGGGCTATGTTCCTCGCTTCACTTAAGTTTCTCAACACGTTTACACCAATCTTATTTCTAATATGCAACTTTAGGCCATCTATATATTGCACCACTTGCTAGCCTTCACTCTCTCTCAGATCGTTTCGTTCTGCTAGTCTCATAAATTCAACTATGCAATCATGAACTAGGCGTTGTCCTTAGCGACAATGTTGATATTTCTAGAAAAGAATCTACTCGTAATTAAGTGGTAAGAACTCACTTTGCAACAATTGTTTCATACAAAAAAATGTCTACACAAGTTGCCCACCCTCTCGCTGTCAACTACTTTGTAACCTCTTCTGCCACACTGAAGCTCTACCTTTCAACTGACATGCTACCAACTTAACCCTACGCTCCTTAAGAATCTCCATGTCATAAAAAAATCTATCTACTTCAACTAGCCAATTTAAGAATTCTTCAATATTGAGATTACCATTAAAGTTAGGGATATCTAACTTTAAGCGGAAATCACTACTGTCTCCTTGATTGTACCTATAGTAGCCCCTTCGATATTTGTCATCACCATCACTGCCTCTCCTCTGTGGTTGCCTTTCTTCATACAAAATTGCATCTTCCTCATCGGAATCTTCATCAAAATTCTAAGCTTGTCAATTTGTAGCTACAGGTCGATTGATTGGATCGCGGTAAGCATCTCTTGCCCTTAGTCGTATCCTACCAACATCCCTATCTATGATAGTATTAGGTCCCATTATGTCAAAACACTTAATCAGATCTTCAAGACACTACCCTCAACATCAGATTCTCTGAGCCATCGCGTCTAACACCACCCTTTAAGCCTATGACTCGATTCACAGGGCTTCTACATCCCGAGTAACGTGCGGGACGTGATCGCCTCCTAAGCTGCCTTCTGTTGACATCTCCACAAGAACTTTCCCACTCTGATACCGCTCTGACACAACAAGTTAGCATAAACACAAACACAACAACTCATCAAGTGATCTTAATCATACAACAATTGTAAAGGATGCAATCTTAAAAAGAAACTTCTCTTGATTATTAGGTTTTAAAAGCATATGATAAGTTATGAAAAGAAAGACAAGTTTAAAGAACTATTTATACTATTATATAGAAAACCTAAAAAGATAAATAAAAAATAAATCGTGCATCATAAGTTGACAATAAAAGTTGGCGGCTTAGAATTAATGCTGGCAGTTTAAAACTCAAAAGACGAAAATGGAGCAATATCGGCCGACTCCAACACCGATGGTGTAGCCTTCAATGCTGGTGGCTTATCTTCCAAGGCCAGCAGCGTAAGGGCGGCCTACTGTTGCTTCCTTCTCTCCTTCTTGAAAGACTCTCTCTTGTTCAAATATATGTCTGCTATGTCGTCTGCATCAGCTTCTATAAATGTGAGTTTCTAATTTTAATTGCTACTTCTGAATTTTAAGTTTGTCTTTGAACTTGGTTCTGTTGGGTTAATTTCATTGATGATACCCAAACTCAGTTTTGTACCTTAAAAAAAAAATTAGCTTCTAAAAATACCTAAATTTTATAAATTTTACATCAATGGTCATTTTAATCGGACTCTGGCTAGAAGTCTAGTGTTTTGCTGACATGGCAGGGTATCTATATTAAAAAATTAATTTGTAATTTCCAAATCAGCATATTTATTTTATTTTTTTCCCTTTTTCCCTCTTGTTCTCTCTCTCTCTCTCTACCGCACCTCCCCCTCCCCCCCCCCCCCCCCCCCCCCCCCCCCCCCCCCCCTTTCTCTTCTTCTTCTTCTAAAATAAAAAAAAAAAACTAAATCAAATAATCCACAAAAAATTAAAACAAAAAACCTAAATATAAATGGGAAAAAAAAACCCAATATAAAATAAAATATTTTATTTTAAATAAAAAAACAAAAAAAAAAAAACTTTGAACTCGAAGGTACGTTCAAATGCACATGCGTAGGTCATCTTCTACATTAAAAGAAGGTTGGGCAGCCATAGCAACAGATCAAGAGCTCGAATCTGGGCTCTTATTGCTAGCTTTTGATTCGAATGTGAACACTTTGGAACATCAAACGACAATTTCTAGGGTAAGTACTCTTTTAGAATTGCATTTAACATGATATATTCAAACCCTGAAAGAGGAAAAGTGATCTTAAAGTTTCAATATTCGACTTCCTTAACTTATTTCATCTACAAGTGTCTATAAATAAGGAGTTGTGAGTTTGATACAGGAGGGGCTTCTAAATTTTCAAAATCATAATCTCACTATTGAAACTCCAATAAGAGCTTTCTCTCTCTAGAATCTTGGTTAAAATCCATAATCTCTCTCTCTCTAACTTTCAACCATGGCCACCACAAATCACATTGCCCCTCCACCACAGCCTCCTTTGTGTTATTTGGGTGGTGGAAAAGGAGGCTACTTTTGCCTTCAACCACCTTACCATCTTCCCTCTCTTTCTATTGTGTCTCTTCACTTTCTCTTTCTTCTTCTTTTTTTTTTTTTAGAAAATAAATAAAGAAAAAACCCAAATGAAAATCTAGTTTTATTAAAGTTTTTTCTTCGAAAATCCAAATCAAACAACCCAAAATTCATATTTATTTGCTTCCTTTCTCTCCCTCATCTCTCTTTATTCTAGATTGTAGGTTTTTTTTTTTAAATTGTTTTGATTATTTTTTCTTTTTGGGTTGTGTAGAGAAGAAGAAAAAAAAAAAAAAGAAAAAGATGTGTCGCAGAAAGGGAAGAGAGAGAGAAAGAAAAAAAAGAAAAAAAGAAAAACAGAATAAATTGATGAAAGACTATCTTTCTCCTTAGTGTCTTGATGGAAAATTGGTTGGATTTCGGTTAAAGGTATAATGAGTGCAATATTTGAAAAGTTTAGGTATTTTTGTAGACAAAAATTTAATTTAGATACAATTTTGTTATATTAAAAAACTTCAGGTGCTGTAAGAGAAACTAACGCTGGTTCTATTCTAGTGAATCTTTTATTGTATAATAAAGGATATAAACCTTTATTGAATCTATTTCCTTTGTAGGAAAATGGGAGGTTCAGTTAGTATTATCAAAATTAAATTGATTATAAAAAAGATTAGTGTAAAAAAATTTAAGGTTTGATCATGATTAAGGTCTGATCACGACTAGAAAAAATCTGAACCATTTATTGGTGTGACGAGACCAGTCATATTATGACCGCTATGGGATTGTAAAATAAAGTTGACTTATACTTTTATTGATCCATTCTTAAAGGATGAATCTTTAGCTTTCTTCTTCAAATTAAGGAAATAAATTAAGTAAGGTCAATAAATTTTTTTAGGTTGTTAGGTTATTAGGATAGTTATTTTTATTTTATATTATCTTATTTCCTTTTTCTTGCATTTTTCTTTTCAACCAATTATCAATGTAGATTAGTCATCCGTTGTCATCTATAAATGGGTACTATGCAATTTACTAAACAATCTTTTGATTATTCAAAAAGTGTGCGTCATTTTCTTTAAAAAATTTAAGGTTTCTTTATTAAAAAAATATTAAACATTTTCCGCTTAAAAACGTTTTCAGCATATCACTTAAATGAGAAAAGAAATATATTTTAAAAATATGTCGTCGAAAACAAATTAGGTCATAGTGGTATTTCATCTTTCCATTCCTCATTTAAAAAATGTCTAAATATATTGAAAAAGAAAAATGTCAAATTTTATACATAAATTTTTTATAAAAATTTAATTTGATAGCTGAAGTTTGAAGTAGTTAAATTTAATATATAATTAAAATTCTTATAACTATTTATAGTATCTCATTATTAAAATATTAATAAAAATCAAAGTTTTAAATTAAATTTTTCGTATAAAATTTAGTTAGTAAAATTTCACACTTGAATACGGATTTTAGGATTACATGAACAAGAATGGAAAAAAAAAAAAAAAAAGTCACTGCTGGTTTTTTTCCCCCCTCTTTCATTTTCGGGCGACAAGATCATTTTACTGTACTCTTTTGGTATCGAAGTTAGTGATAGTAAATATTTACGCATAAAATCTTAGGCCAATGAAAGCTGGTAATTGTTTGAGATGTGTCAGATTTGCATATTTGACAAATAATTGGACTACTTTATGGACCCATTATGTAATGCGTAGACATACATATATGACAAAGGAACTTATTAAACGTTTTCGTTACTGGCACAATGCTTCTAAAGGTCGGTTTGTTTTCTTATATTCTCATAATTTTTTATATAACATTTTTATTATAAAAAAAATATTTATTAAAAAATAGATGTTCATGAAAAAATAATAATTTTACTTATAAATAGAAAAAACAGATACGGTATAGATATGATACAAATAAATTATAGATGTAGATTTGATACAGATACGATACACATGAAAATCAGATAATCCAAATAGACCTTAATCTCCGTTAAGAAAATCAACTGATATCTAATAAATTAATTCAATATAATCTTATGATGGGAAGTCTAGTTATTGCATCATCGATTTAGCCTTTATGTCTAAAAAAGAAAAAAAGAAAAGGGAAGCACACGTTTTTAAAATAGATTAATTGTCTACATGAAATAAAATATTATCAAAAAGCAAAATCATGTGTCTATGGATAAGCGAAGATGGTCTCACTAATATAAACATATAATCGGTAATAATATATAAGGTCGAGGATAATTTTTATGCTTCCAATGACGGATCATATAGTTAATACTTCTGATTTTTAAAATAATTATAAATTAATGTAATAATTATGTTGATGATATGATCGTGATTAAGTATTAATCTGAACCGTTAATTAGCCAAAGAAGACTCATTCCGTTAAAACCGGTGGAGCAGAGAATTTTCTATAGGAATAACATGTGTAAAAGATGCAATAATCAAGGTAGTGCCGCGGAATAATTGGCAGAGAGACGTCACGCAAACGCTTCACTACAATTTTTACTGCTTTTTTTTTTTTTTTTTTTTTATTCTCAAAGTGCAGACCACTGGGAGGTGTGCCATTATTAGGAATATTTACGTGGCATCAGAAATTGGAGATTAATTTGGATCACGCCAATTTGTGTCCATATAAATTGCCATCTAGTCGCACAAACTGAGTTGATTATTTGTTTATTTCTTGAAATTGGAGGACTACAAAAAGGTGGAAAGATTTAGGTAGACTAAAACATTGAGATTATAAATTTATCTTGAAATTATTGGTCTAGAGTGGATATAAAAAGAAAAAAAATGCATAAATAACCTTTTAACTTTTGATATTAGTATATAAACTATTTTTAAACCTTTAAAACTTGTAAATAACTTTCTAAATTTCAATATATTCGCATATAACCCAAATATTATAAATCATCCTCTAAACTTTAATATTGAACGACTAAAATATATAAATAACATTTGTGAAGAAACATCTTTTTATTTTATTTTATTTTGTTTGCCATTACAATGGAAAAAAGAGGTATTCGAACTTAATACTTCTCACTTGAGAAATAATGAGCGATGCCACTAGGCTACAATATCATCAACAAAGAAACACCATTTTAAAAGTATTAAAATATATTAGATTTTAATCTTTGAAGTTAGTATCTTTTTTTTATTGAAAAAACAAACATCCATTAAATTACCACTTTATCGATTTTAAGTTCTTTTGGGTTATTACAGAAAAGAGAATTTGAATCTAGTCTATCCCACTCAGGAAAACAATGTTAATACATTAGATTTAATACCGTTGATCCATTTTATATTAAAGCTGCAAATTTTTCCAATTAATCCAATCTTTCTGTAAGTAACATTATGCATTTATCCCTTTGAACGTCACAACTCATAAAAGATTCAAAAATTGCATTATCTTCAGAGTGTATAGAATATATATCTGGACATAATAATTGGATTCCAAGGTGAATTTCCAAGTTGTCCTAACAAATTTGATATTAATTCATAAAGTATGCTTGCCAGTATCGATCTTGTCCCCTCTCTAGTCTTTTCGGCCCTCTGTACGTAAACAACGGACAGGAGGACATTATATTCCCAAAAATCCATGATTCGTCTTGTCGTAGGTCTAAATTTATTGAGAATGGTTCACAAGTCTTACTTCCAAATAAACATTAATTTTTGACATCATGTTTGTTCTTTCGTCATCCAACAATACGCCTGAATCCAGGACAAAACATTGTCTTCTTGTTCCACTAGCGAGAAGGATATGCGGCTTCAAAATTGGTCGCCTGATTTTAAATCAAGATGCACTTATATTCTTGCAGAGGGTTGATTTGATATCAGGCTTGACTTAATTTAATATGAGAAACCGACTCTTTTAACCCACCGTAGGATTTAGGGATTAAGTCTATTTATTTAGGGATGTCTTAAGAAAATCTAATTTGATAGGCTTAAAATAAGATATTGTAAAATAGGTTTACCGCTCTTCATTCTTTTGGGTTAGATTATAAAATAGTCTATGAAATGATCCATATGCATTGAAGGTCAAAAGCAGTTACACATGTAATATTAAGAGTTGCATTTCATCCAATGATCACTAGAATGATGTTGTAGGCATCGTGGTAAGGCCATCTTGCCCATCAATCTCTAGAGTTATCTAATTGTTGAAGATAAGCTCTAAATCTATAAATAGGTCATTGCTTCTCCATAGTGATGATTCAAAAGATTTAGATAAATGTTGTTTGACTAATTGCAATCTTCCCTTAAAAAACCAAATCAAACATTCCAAGGAATTCATAAGAATGTATAGCTATAATGTGCACAAGCAAGTTGTTGTGATCATTTGTGCCTCCACCACCTGACTCTTTGTAATGATATCCCCCCAAATGCCATCAATTTGAGGCTTCTCCAAGTCATTCAAAGCAACAACGCACAATGTACATGTGATTAACTATCAACAATGTTACCCCCATACATTATTTGGTAACTCACTAAGTAGAAAGAATTTGATCAATTAACACAAGTAAGAGAAAAAGGTTAGATAGGAGGGGAGCTCATGGGAGTAGAAAACTCATCTCTACGTCTTCTCTAGCAACAATGGATAATGCCATGCTAGTGTTTGCTTAGGATGATCTCTTAAAAAAAAACTTATAATGTGCTTATATACAAGAGAATGTTCAAGTTTTAAATCAAATTTTTAAGTACTTTTATGCAATTTCTGTGTGGAAAGTTTTTGTTGCGCTACTTGGTGTTGTTTTACTTATATTTGTGAACGTAGCGCTAGAGGTCACCCATCAAGATTAAAACATCCAAGCATTTATGCAAGAAGGTCTATTGCAAGGAGATGGTATGTAAGCACCCTTTTTATAAGTCATAGTTTATTAGGCACTGCTTACTAAGGACGCAATATTCAAGTTAATGGGTCTCTATCCTCTCAATGCAATCTGTAAATACCAATCATTGCCACAAGTGTTCTTTGTAACACCACACCCTAGGAGCTAGCACTGCATATACTAGATTGCTTGGAAAAATATCTAAGTAAGGTTCAAGCAATAACCTTTATAGGGTCTTAAGCCTTAAGCTTTTACACCAATAAATAATAGTGGATAATAACACAGAGGCCCCATTAATGAGAGTTGCCTATGAAGAATCAATAAAAATTTTTAATAGAACTAAAAGTAGTGTGTGCATGAAATTTTTGTTAAAGGCTTCTTCTTTCCCACTCCCAATCAGTTAAATGAATGTCATTCTTCGACTAATGAGTAGGAATAGAAATATAACCACCTAAGTTTGATTTTCAACATACTGCTATTAAGCACAAGAAACTAAATTAATGCTAAAAGTCGAGAATTTGAGTGCTTGATATTAAAGATAAGTAATGTTCATAAGATATCGCTAGATCAAAGATTGCAGGCAGTGAAATCCTTGAAGCTAACAAGTTATGTTCAAGGTAATGTTGACGAGATAGTTAGCTCTATCATTCTCTTTGTAAGTAAAAACAAGGTTGAAATATGTTTTCTCTCAAGTCATCATTATAACTCTAGCCCATGATGCAGCATCATTCTATATATCTCAGCCATCACCATAGCTCTAGCACATGATTTAAGATTTTTTTTAACATCTCAAGCCTTCATTATTGCTTAGACTAATGGTGTAACAATCTTACATCTTGACCATCAACATTGCTTTGGCATGTGATGCAACCTTAATATTAGAAGCCATTAGCTATGCTTTAACACATGATGTGATGCCTATTATGAAAATATAAGGGTAAAAGGAATCTCATTTGTTAAGGAAAGGGAGGTATTGGTGCTCAAGGGGAGGGAAAGAGGGTGAGTGTTTTGCGTTTACTTTACTACCCTCTATAGAACTTAACTGAGATATCAATCATTATATCAAAAGAGATCAATCATAAAATTAATAATTTGTCTTTGAATTTAATATATATTTTTGAAGTATTTTGATGGCATACCACTTTTTGATTCTTTTCAGTAACCATTTATCAAATTGTCATTGTATCCAATTAATGGATTTTAAACTAAATTGTATAATTGAGTTATTTTGTTTTGGGTTTGGCCTAGGCTTATTCATATGAACTAACCCTTTAAGCTGTCCTAAGGAGTCAATTGCATTTAATAGGGCACTTGATTTAGTGGATTTGAAATAAAGATTGCTCCATTTTCATAACCTCTCTACTAGCTTGCATAAATAAAACGATTCATGATTTATGTTACGATCCTAAAAAGGGCCTAGTATAATTAACCTAAAGTTATCATATCACATATACACCGCAATATGATAATCGTCTTGCAAGTTGGAGATTGCAAGGCTTACCTAAAAATTTACTATACAAGTTTCAATTATATAACTACATTTATGATAAATAAAGAAATTTGATTTCCCATAGTCCACCAGAATTGTAGAGAATCAATATTCCTCACTAAATAGTAAAAATAGAATAGCTCATCTACATTTTGCAAAACTTCAAACTATTACACTCTTACTCTCTTTCACATACTAAGTTTATCTTAAACAATGCAAAACCAAAATGGCTATACAAGCATTCTAATTCATAATCTAAGTTTACATTTTTATCTTTTTATCTTCAAGGACTTCATTGAAGAAGACAACTCTTTATACCACCCTAACCCATTCCCAGCTCGATTTATTCCTACACAAAAACTATAGGGCATGAGCTAAATCACAACTTGGTGAATAACAATACCATAGATGTTAAGAGTAAAATAAATTAATTACAAGAAGTTTATTGTATTAGTAGGTCTTCATAGTTAAAAGAAGATGCTACCATCTCTATTTTACATTGAGCAGGTGTTGCAACTTCTAAGAACATTTATTAGTGCTAATCAAGAGGATTTTTCATTTTTGTCTAAGCTTTATGCAAAGATCAAGTATTTCAAATTGAATCCATCAACATTACTTGTGCAGCCACATTATATATCATGTCAAGCCACCATCGAATGTTATGCCAAGCAATTGGCAATCACCACCTAGCAAATGTTATCAATCACATAAAATGAGCTTCATATGAAGAAATCATGTAATAGAGATGTTATGGAAGTAACGTCATCAAGTTTTCAAAACACATACAAAGGGTTATTATTAATGTGTAGTAAGTGGCATCTCATCACCACATGAAGAAAGTCACCAATACATGTCGCCATCACAGTTGTCATACATACGATTCTATAAATTTATGATTTTAAGATGCTTTTTCAAGTTAGATCGTGCATAAAATCATTTTCTTGTAGAATCTTATGTATTTAATCAAATTTATCAAGTTTACCTATGTGAGTCAAATAGTTTGAAATATGAAAAATATAACCGTACTTTTACGAGCCTATTAATTATCGGAGCTACATTTTTCATATAGATTTCCAATTTTGTCTTTACTCGCTCTTGGTCCCCCCGTCTATTCGACATTTGTAGTCTATATTCAAGTTTAAGTTGTAGCTGTAGAGTTTACAGGATAATCTATTAATTTCATATATATAATAAATAAAACATTAAAAGAAATATAATTTTCCTTCAATTCATTACTCTTTTCAAATAAATGATAAAAAAAATTATAGTTTTGGCTCTAGTTGTCCTTTATTTGTATGTAGAATTATTATGAAAAGGAGAACTTAATTATTATATTTTCTTATATCCATTATGTATTTCAAGTCTTTTACACTGTTGTAAGTATATTTATGGTTTTTCAAAACTATTTTATATAGGTTGTAGAAACTTACATTTTTATGTTTCGATTCTACATTATGATTCGACAAATCTTTCCATAATTCTACTTAATAACTTTGATTGCTATAGGTGGAGAAGTCATTACTCATAATGTTATAGTGGGATCACCATTGTTGAAGCACATGTCATTAAGTTGATTGTAGAGATTTATTTGTCAATATTGTATTTGAGATTTGTTGAAACATCTTAGTAAAAGATTTGCATTGTTTGCAACTTCTTAAGGTGTGACAATGACACATCTTTATAACTCCTCAAAGCTCATAATACTTAAGGCACTAAATGCTTTTCCTCCCTGAGTTAATGGTGCATTGCCAATAACAAGTCAACAATTCCTTTATATAGTAGTAACATCAGAAAAAGATTTTTGCACCATTATTTTCCCATTTTATTCTACTGATGAAATGTTAGAGTAAGCAAGCAATGATAAAAGAAGTCTTAGATCAAATTATTAATTACTTATTTTATTTCATTGTGAAGACAATGCCATGTTGACAAGAGTTGCCACTCATTCGTTCAAGATATCTTGCTGTTAAAAGAGGTATAACACTTCAAAGGAAATATCTCTTCATCCTAAAGATGATGAATTTTCACTAGTCCACAAGATTGTAAAATTACTTAACAAAGTTATAGACTTATGATTGGTGGTTGTCCTCAACTCTTATCTTTTAGTTGTAATTTCAACAACTAGGAGACTGTAGTTTTACTTTTTCCCATTATCATATGGTGTTTTAATTAAACAAGTGTATTAATGAAAAATCTGAAGTGTAGATTTTTTGTACCTTCATTTCAATATGTGTCATTAATCTTGAAACGTTGTTTTCTACCTAAGATTAAAGGTAGTGGAATTGCTTCAATTCCCCATAATCATGGAAATCTTGAATTTATTGTGACTTATAGTATCAATGGGCAAAAGTATGACAAGATTTCTTCAACCCCTTACTTGCTATGGTGCCCTTAAGGCATTGCATACTTAGGAATAACATAAAGTTGAATGAACAGAACCACTCCAACTCTTTGTATCTCTAAGGTAACATTACTAACTAAGCTATAAAAAATCCATGATCATGAGAAGTCTATTTAAGCTAAATCAAGCACATTAAAGAAAGTGAAGAAAAAATTATGAACAACTAAAATGATCGAAACACCAATCATAGGAAATCAAAATCAAATAAAGTTAATGAAATCCAATTGGAGTCACGTACGAGTTTAAATGGCTAATTTTTTTTTCAAAATTCCTAAATTAGTCTCAAATCAAAAACCTTGATTTATAAAATTTAAAAACAATTCAAATATCAAAATAAAGTGAATTAGAAATCAATAATCGTTCTTTAAAAGAAAATATTTATAAGAAAATCAGAACAATGTAGTTAAGAGCCTTTATTTTTGTAAAATTATCCTAAACTGGGAACTTACGCTGATTAAAAAAATTTAAAATTTACTTATTGTAAATAAATTAGACTTATTTGAGATATTTAAATCATTATTTATACAATAGATTAATTAAAAACCTTAAACTATTAAAAAACTAGCTAAGATTTCTATACACGTAAGATTTAGATGCAAGAATGTTATGTGACAAAACCATAAAAAGTGATCCTTTTTTCCTTATCTAAAACCGTAATTCATCCCTTCAATCTGTATATAAATACTTCTTTATTCCTCCTTCCCTTTTTGAAATCTCTTCCCTCTCTAAAAGACCTAAGGTAAGGTTCTTGAAATCGCAACCCCTTCCTAGTGCTAAATAAGCGGAATTAGCAAAGTATAGCATTAATTAACCCATGTGATGTCTTTTACACAAGGAAAATGGAGATGATGAAGTATTGTTAGAAGAGGAAGGAGACCTACCATCACAACAAAATTTATGCCAAGGCAAGCATGAGAATGTGAGTAATTTAGCATTTTAAGCATGAAAACTGATTTTTATGAGTTGACACATGTTTGGAGTGTCAAGAAATCAAGTTTTGAAGTGATTTTGGGGTCTTAAATTCCCTTCCCAATTGATGCAAGTGAAAACTATTTTGGAACAAGGTAAGATATCAAAACTAACTTATTTTCGTGAGATTATGATAGTTTTAGAGTTGGGTATGCTATGATAGTGTTAAATGGTGTTTTAGATGTGATTTGAATGTTGAGTTTTGTTGAAATAAGTTGTGAGTGATGGATTTTGTTGTAATTGATGTTAAAGGAAGTTAAATAAAGGGTTGTATAAGAAATGTTTTGTAAATTTAGAGAAAACATGATATTTAGGGTTTTAACTTTGATTAAACTTGTTTTAAGAATTGAATCATGAAAATGTAGGAGACTGGACTTGAATACAGTCATATAATACCTTTAAGATCACCCAAACTTGTTCCAAGACATGTTTTCGACGCAAATAATAAGTATGGACGAAGTAGCACAAACTTAGAAGAATATAAGGGGATACATGTAGTCATGTTCCCCCCATGCTTCTCTCTATCTTAAAAATGTAATAAAACCTAAAAGAACACAAGGGGATACATGCAGTCATGTTTCTGCCATAATTCTCTATGTTTTGAAAATGCTTGAAACCCGGAAGAAAACGAGGAGATGCATGTAGCCGTGTTCTCCCAATGCTTCTCTCTACTCTAGAAATGCTTTGACGCCTAGAAGAACATAGGGGGATACATTCAGTTGTGTTTCCCCCTATGCTTCTCTTTTACCCCAAAAAAAGAAGGAATGCGCTTGAAACACAATTGACTTATCCAGTCGTGTACCCGAACACAGGGTAACACATTCCCGCGTATACCAATCATGTTCTTTTTCAGCCCCTTCATAACTTTGCTAATTCTTGCCCAGATCATAGAAACTTGACCCAGTTCTTCCTTTAACTATAAGTAGCCTTCAAGACCTTCAAAATACAAATTTAACAAGTAATAATACCCTATTCACAATGTACATCACCCAAACACTTGAGTTCAAAATATCTTACATAAACTAGAGTAATTCAAACTTAATAATTGGATTAGGATTCTAAGGACTATACATGATTAATGCACTTTGGGAATCAACTCTTAAAAAGTCAAGTATCAAGACCCACAAAAGTATATTCTACTAAGAGTTGGTTAACCTCAGCCCCAAAATCGACCTTAACTTACATAATTAACTAGATAACTTGGCTAAATAAAACAAGTGATCATTTAAACATTATCTTTGAGTAGATATAATTAAACTAAAGTGGACTAAATGTAACAAACAATACAAATGAAATAAAGGTAGTAAATCTTGAACTTATTCCCGATTTCAATCTCGAACAGTTGTTGGATATCAAGCTTGGAAAGGGATTTGAAAGCTCAAGTCAATCAATAGGTACACAATAATTGCGTGTCGCTTGCTAAGATAGTGTTAATAACCAAATTAAGAATTTAAACTTAGCTTAATTGAGTGTTGATTGCTGCCTAGCCACTGACTATAAGAGTGAAATTCTCAGACTAAGTTATGAATCTAATCACAACTTCGAGATGATGCGGTAGTTTAGATGCTTAAGTTGCCATGGCTACGTAGTTTGGGCTTAGCACATAGTGATAAGGAAATTTTTGAGATTGGGCAGCTAACTTGGAGCAGGTATGAAGTTGTGATGAGTTATACGGCGTAATGGGATCCTATATAAAGCATCACAATGGACTGTGCTCGTTGGTGGAAGCTGTGGGAGATGACCCAGACGAGACTATTTCCTTCTCTTCTTTCCATAAATTCTGGGGATTTATCAAACCCTCGTCTTTAGTGCGTGATCCGCTAAGGGAACCTTATCCCTTTTGTTGGGCAAGAGTCATGAGTACTCTTGTGTTTGATGGCATTTCTGGGACGCTGGAAATATTTATTTGCTGATCTATAACTTAATTAAACTTAATTTATGCTTATTACATTAGCCTAGGCATTCATGACATGTATGTGTGTTGGTTATTGTGTACCGGGCTTCGTTGCTCATTTTTCACTATTTCAAGTATCAAGAATGATTACTTCGTCGACGTTCATCATGACTCTATGGGTTTCAAGTCCGAGGAGTTTGGAGTGTGACTTAGACGAGGAGAGATTTTATAAGTCTTTATTACTTTATTCCATTCATAGGAATTTATGCTTTTGTTTGATCCATTCTTAGATAAATTCCTATGAATTTTGTGCTTTATTATTTAAATGTTTTTTATCTCTTAGGATCAAGAAAAGAAGAAACTAAGTGTTTTTGATCAAATTTGGAGTAAAACAACATGAATGAGTAAAGATACACTCAACCACAGTTGCCAGAGACCTTAATCGAGGGCAAAACGATAAGGCAAAACAAGACAAAGTTCCTAATTGTGCCTAAAACCGCACCCTTGACTTAAGCTGCAAGTTACACTAACATAACCATACATTAACCAACTTTAGATTGTGCCCTCCATCGTACCGTTGATTGTACATGTAATTTACTCTAAGATATATGTGCCTTGCAATGCAAAGTATAACATCAGTCATACCTAAAGTCAAGTTCGTGATTCCATTCACGGTTGAAGCTGAGCCCAAAAGCGCGACTCTAATGAAGAAAACACAACTTAGATCGTGACTAGCTTTTGAACCTATGATTAGACTCATGAAAAAGTGACACTGTCACAAATGAGTTGGCTCGCATGCATATGTGAAGATAAGGACGAATTATGTTATAAAAAATATACCATGTGAGCGAATAAAATCTTCATAATTTATGTGTCTGTAACCTATAAATAAATATGCACAGACGTGTGATAAAAAGTGTATCATATGTAACAAATTCTACTAACCCTAGAATAGAGTAGTGAGAGAAATCTTCTCTTTTGAAAGGAATTCCAAGTTTTTTCAAGGTAAATTCATTTTAAACCCGAAGTCTATTTTTGCAAGAACCCTTTACGCTTAATTTGTGATATTCATCTATATTTTCACATTATTTCTCTTAAATCTATGCTTAGTGCTTACATTTATGGAGAAATAATAATCCTTACTTAGGGTTTATGAATCCAAGACCTGATTAATTTGATTTCACATGCGTTTTAATTGCATATTGACTATGGATTTGTAATTAGTAGCTTAAACTTAATGTTGCTGGTCAAATTGTGTAGTGAATCTTTTAAATCCATGTTTGATTTCAACTAAATAGATTGAGAGATCATTCTTTTGAATAGATCCATATTGCTAATGAAGTCGTTCATAATCACCTCGAGAGAGGGATTGTGAAACTTTTTGTCACTTTGTTTTAAAATTCCTTAAAATGGTTTTTAATAAAAGAATTCTTAATTTCTATGCGGATCTAGATTGCTGATAGCTTGTGAAGAGATTCCGGTGGCCTGATCTAGATTTAAAGTTTCTGATCTTGAGAGAGGTTTTATATTAGTTTAGTGGATTCAACAGTGCAAACATACCCATCAAATAACTCTCTGAGTTTGTTAAGAGATCATATGATAAGGGATTGGTGAAACAAATCCTAAGCTCTATCTTGCATTTACATACTTATTCTATAATTTTACCCTAAAAAATATGTATATATTTTTAGTATTAACTTTAGCTTAGTGTTTTTCCTATGCATATGTTTTGCTAAATCTTTTTTGGCTAAATAATAGGCAAAGGGTGAGCAAGGTAGATGCTAACGATCCCCAAGGAATATGATTTAAAAATTTTTATACTATTTTGGTATGTGTGCTTACCTATGTTGGTAATTACCACTGAAGTTGAACATAACTTATTAATATTTTATAAATTTTTAGAAAACTTCGACTTCGTGGTTTGGAAAATGAACCTTTGAGGGTCATATGAAATTTGAGAAAAACTATGTGGATGTTTATATTCTTATTTTTATGGATGATTATAAACTTTAAGTTGTTTATTACTTTTGGATCGAGTGCTAAACTTTGTAATAAGGTTGATCCTAACTCTTCTTTTGTGGTTGCTATCTTAAATGTTTTGGACTTTAAATCTTACACTCTTAACTACTTTTCTACATGTTTTGGGCAAGAGGTTCTCACCTAAAAAACAGAAGCCCTGCACATGTTGTTTGGATGTGATGTGTGTGACAAAATAACTACACCCTTAAGCACCCTAAAAGTTGGGTCGTTTCAACAACCATCATCAAGCTTTTATTATAATAATTATACTTTTCTTTGAAGCCAAGTTATTATTTATGGGGAAATATTCATTTAAAGGTTACTAAAAGTTATTTCAACCAAGAAGACAAGACATATTACTTATGCTTAACTACGTCCTTAGAAGTGACAAAATTATTGCAAAAATAACAATGTACACAATCAACTCCATGAACAGTAATGAGAAGATCATTCAATAATATTCACATATGACAAATAATGATTGGAAGATATGCTAAAACAACTAGATTTCATCAACAGAGCTCTTAACCGGAGGGTAAGATGTGATTGATCTAATTTAGATTGGGTTTTACTAAAGTTCATTCTTATGGATTAACACCGTGGGTGAGTGTTAGAGTCTAGTGAATTAGCCATAGTCAATTAGGGATGTGTTGCAAAAACTAAGAATAGTTCTGAATAGGGATTGTTGAATCAACAAGCCCACTCTTAGCCTTTCTCATGTAGCTTGCACAAATAGTACATCAATCTATGAATTTAGGCTATAAGGAGTCCAATAAGGGAGTTGCTTACATTTCAGGCTTGAAATAGAATACAATTATATTAAAGCATGGATACATGTCTTTATTTATCACCAAAACAATCTAATGGATGTGATAAAGGGTAAACCTTTGAAGGTAAGTTCATTTGAGATCACAACATTTCAAGTGATTAAAAAAATACCACAACTTTTAGAGAAGTGAGTCAATTAACGTGACCATTGATATGTGTCAATAGAAAAAATATCTAAAATTAAAACTTATAAGATTTGGTACTTTTAACATGTGTCAATGGTGACCTCAATTGACCTACTTCTTTAAATGTTGTGACATCTTTTTAACTGCTCAAAACGTTGTGACATCAAATGAATATACTCGTTAAATGTTGTGGAATTTTTTTAATCATTCGAAACGTTGTGATCTCAAATAAACTTATTCCCAAACATTATAACCTTTTCGGTGTAATTTACTCATATGATAAAAAGCTTATATTGTTTGTTGATCTCTAGAATCATATAACATTTGAAAACAAGTCCAAAAATTTATATATGGATACTCATTTCTTCTTTTAAGAAGCTATAGAAGAAAGTCATCATGCTATTGGAATCTTGTTCAAGAAAACAAAAGTCTTCAATGTCACGTGCGCTCGAAACCTATTGCCTATTGCTCATTCATCGTCTTTACTTCTTCCTAATCACCACCATCCATATGTAATCCGATGAAAGCTTTTCAAAGGCCATGATACTGTGAGATCACGTGAGACACTTGTAACTAGCAATATATATACCCAATACAAATTTTAGGTAAAATTGGGTTGCAACAGGACGTAACTCTAGTTTAAGTTCTTAAAATATGGTGTTTATTCTAACAAATTTTAACTTGGATTTGTTTAATTTTGGTGCTACTAGTTGCATGATGTTTTTTCATTTTTAAGATTGAAAAATGACATTAGCTGGATATATATGTAATTTCTTGAAAATTTTGAACGTTTTGGCTTTCTTTATAATTTATCCTTTAATTTGACAATACTTTTGCTTGTAAACTAATAAATTAGAAATTATATGTATGTATGTATGTATGTATGTATGTATGTATAGGAATAGTGGCTAGTTCACACCTCAACTTTACTTTATGTTATTTTGTAATTATACACTTAATCATATTTTTAGTTACCACCATATATATCTCATCGCTTTTCGTTAACTAGTGTTATCTCTATTATCATGAACAGTCAATCACAACGTGACAAGTGTAATATGTTATATAATATTAAATACCGATATCAAGTCATTTGCCACATAGTAAAAAAATCCACGTCGTCAAAGTAGTAGATTAAAAGAAAAGAAAACATGCGCATTAAACCCAAAGATAATTAAAATATATTTTGCAATTTTAATTAAACATGTGAACCAAGTACACTACTCCAACATTACTACCGCAGTTAGTTTCCACCGCTCATCGAACTCCGAAACTCCTAGACGGTCACATCTCAAGCACTACCGAAATTAATTAACCTTAAAACCATGACGGATACCGCAACTGAGTCACTCTTCGAGACTCAACTCATCACTGTGAACCATCCATCTCCATCACCGAGTCACCCGTCTCCTCAAAACTACCACACCAGCAGACCAAACACCGGTAGCCACCACGTGCCTCACCGCTCTTCCTTCATCAATCTCGGACCCAACTACCAAACCATTGTGGGATACCTATACTAGCCAAACCGAGGAGAGCCGCATGTGCTCCACAATCCAAAAACCGAACCCGTTCCCTTCGTTAGGTTAACCCACGTTGCTTTCTTTTGGGCTCAACAAAACATTGCTTCTGTGAATGGATCATTTTTATTAGTATGATCTATATATTTGGGTTGCTTTAGCTCGATTAAAAGTGGCTGTGATCCTATTATGCAGAAAGTTGAAAAATAAAGATAACATAGAAAGCAAAATATATTTTAATTGTCTTTGAGTTTAATGCGTGGCAAATGACTTAGCATTAGTATTTAATATTATATAAGATTTTACATATGTCATGTTGTAATTGACTGTTGGTGATGATGGAAATAACAATAGTTAACAGAAAGAGATGAGGTATATATGGTGGTAACTAAAAATCTGATTAGATGTATAATTTGACAATTTAAAACATTAGGTGTAAAATTACAAAATAATGTAAAGTTGAGGTGTAAACCATGACATTGTCCCCATATATATATATATGAAATGTTATATATTATGTGTAGTGATCACAAACAACAGCAAATGGAACTTTTAATATATAAAACTAATTATGTCAAGAAATTTGCCTTTAAGAGTTATAAAATTCTCATGTATAAAGTTTTTACTGCACTTATGTTTGATATGGGAAATGGGCTTCGATTGCAACATTTTCTATGTGTAGATGTGCTTTTGGAACTTGAAATTGCAATTCCTTAAAGGAAATTTAACTCTACAAAATGTAGAAATGTGACACATTCCTCCTTAATTAATTTTATCTATTTTAATTAATTATTTATTTTATCACATATTTATCATTTATATTTATTTTTAAGAGCATTTTTGACGTACACACTATATACACATTCCATTTTATTCCATCATTCTCTGAATGATTCCAAATTGGATGAATTTACCCTCCTGAAACTCATTCCAATCCATTCCAAATAGTTCATACATGAAAAAAAAAATGTGACATTAGTGGTACAAAATACGAATGGAATTTAATATACTAATTATGTCAAACAATTGGTATTAATGGTTATAAAAATTCTCATCTATAATTTTTTTATGGATTGAATGGTACCTGAATTTTTACAAAATATACAATTAAGTACTTGAATCAATTTAGTATCTGAAATTTGAAATTAAATAATTAAGTACTAGAAAAAAACTTTTCGTACACGTTAACAGTACTTCTTGTCAAGTTTTTTTAGGTACTAAATTGATCGATTTGAAAGATTTTCAAATATTAAATTGATCAATTTTAAAATTCAGATATTAAATTAATCAATTTCAAATTTTAAATACAAAATTATATATTTTACCAAAATATAGATACTGATTGTAACATTATCCCATTTTTATTTATCAATACGTACCTTTAAGCAATCCGGAATTCATTATTAGGTTGCTCCTATAGTTATTTAGTGTATGCGTAAACGTCATAATCAATACGAGAGCAATCAAGTTTTTATTGGTTGTGATCAAGCAGCCCTTTGCGAAATTAGAACTTCTGGTATGATGCACGCAATTTATAGAAAGCTACACCTTTAAAGTGGTCAAGTTAAACATGACGAAGAAGTCTAAAGACATAAATATGCCTACATTGCCCTATTAGTTTTGTTTTTTTCAACGGAACTGATTTTATCAATATACCTAATAGTGATCGCACATTATTAAAATACTCAATTATATCCAATTGCGATAACACATTATCGAAGTACCCAATATATAAATTATTATATTTATTTTAATATTCAAATAATTGATTAGATGGTCGATAGGACTTTAGAAGTTTTTGTATAAATATTTGATAGAATAATCATAACATATCTTTACCTTTAAATATATGTATTTTAAATAATGCAAATTAAAAATCACTGTCATAGCTTATATATATATATATATATATATATATATATATATAAACGTGCATATTTTTTCCCTACGTTCAAATAGAGTAATTATAATGATGCGCGATACACGTAGAGTACATTTGTATGTCTACAGTATAACCAGAAGATGGATTCACGACTAATACAAGTTTTTAATATGAGTTAATGGTTGTTAAAATCGCAACTATACTATTAATAAGAATTTATAGCAAAAATCGTGTAGGTAAAAATCGTATAATTAAATTTATAATTTATATAAAGTCAGTATCTAAATAATTTTACATCCATTTTAAATCTATATATATATATATAATTATAAACTCATATAATCGTATATTTAACTTGTGATTTTGATAATTATTTTAATATAAACCACTTATTATAAGCAAGATTCATTCTCAGTTTACCTCGTTTAAAAGGGCATATATTCTCCAATTTTACTTAAAGAAATGCTGTATGTGTCATAATTATCCCATTATTGACATAGCTTATCCAATTAGGCATAAAGTTATGATGCTTTTGACCTTTATGTACACATTACTTTAATTAAAAAAAAAAATTGTACATTAGATAGATGGCCTTACTATTTGTTATTGGAGTTTGATCTGCATAAGGCAAATCAACTCAACTTCTTTCTTCTATTCTAGCTTTCCTTAAATATTGATTAGCATTTAGCACCAATTCAATGATAACCTCTATCAACTTTATTCCTTTAAGATTGTCGTTTGCTTGTACGCAAGTATATGCTTTTTAATTCAAAGACCAAGATTTGGACCTTATCTCGCGACACTGTATATTATTATTCATGAATCCCAGAACAGTAATGCTTCGTGATCGTGCCAAAATATAATATAATATATATATGTATGTATATATATCATTAAAGGCGATACCATTTTGCTATAATTGTGCTTAATTCCTTTATATATTGGGTTCAAAAGTTTAAAATCTCAAATCATTTGATAATTTTACCCTAATGAATGTAAGAAAAAATATTTAAAATATTACAACAAATAAAAAAAGAGAGATCAGAGAGAGGAGTTTTTGAAAAATCATTATTTACTTTAATATAATTTTCTATTTATATTTCACAACTTCTATCGAGTGTGAAATGGTCATATAAATATGTAGAAATCCATAAAAAAAAAAAAATTAAAAAGATGAAGTACCAATTTACCTTAAAATCCTTTGATTTTGTAGAAAAAGAAGAATAACTTTATTGTTATTTTTTCATATACAAAAAAAAAAGAGAATATATATACATGACTCATTTAGATATTTTAGGAAATAAAAATTCCTAGTAAAAGCTCCTAATAAAAGTTAATAACTATTGTACAATAAATCACATTAATTGCTGCATTAATTATAATTACACTAATCTATATCTTCACAACCCTTCCTTAAGTTAGAGCCACTTCGTACAAGGCCTAACTTGGAAAGAAACAAATGAAGCCAAGCTGCAAAAATCGCCTTAGTAAACATATCAGCAGGCTGATGATGAGTAGAAATACAAAGAGGCTGCAAAAAACCCCTTGCCACATGATCTCGAATGAAATGAATATCAACATTAATATGTTTTGTCCTGCTGTGCATACAAGGATTTGCAGTGATCTGAATAGCAGGTTTATTATCACACATTAAAGGAATAGGATGAGGAAGAGTAACATGAAGGACAAACGAAACCCATAAAACTTCTTTTGCAGTAGCTGCAAGACTCCGATACTCTGCCTCTGTGGTAGATGTAATAACAGTGTGTTCTTTCTTAGTTTTCCAAGAAACCAAGGCCGAAACTAACATGACACATTAGTTAGTTAAAGAGCATCGATCAACCATAGACGACCCCTAATCAACATTCGTGAAGGCTTATAATTCCAAAGAATTAGAAGCAGCATAAAAAACCAAGTGAGAGAGAACCTTTAAGATAACGTAAGACATGATTAGCAGCGTGCAAATGCAAAGAACGTGGCCGAGACATAAACTGAGAACGACTTGAACAGCATAGGAAATGTCTGGATGACTTATAGTAAGATAAAGAAGTCGTCCAACAAGTCTTCTATATTTAGCTAGTGAAGAAAGATGATCCTCTACATAAGAATCTAGTTTAAAAACAGTAGGCAATGGTTGGGAAATCGATTTACAGCCTGAAAATCCAGCATTAACCAATAAATCTAAAAGAAACTTGCGTTGATGAACAAGAAACCTTGAGGAGTACAACATAATTCCAACCCAAGAAAAAAGCAAGTGAGGCCAAGATCCTTAATTGTGAACATATCATGAAGTTGTGATGTCAATAAGGAAATTGCATCCAAACTGGTTCCTATAATAAGTAGATCATCCACATACAACAAAACTATAGTAAACTCATTCCCAATTTGCCTAGAGAAGAGAGAATAATCTACACGAGATTGAACAAATCCTGGCCTTAGTAAAAAGTGATAAATTTCAATGTTCCATTGCCTAGAAGCTTGTTTAAGGCCGTAAAGAGACTTTTTAAGCTTACAAACTTGACCAGGCAATGCTTTTGTATACCCATCAGGTGGTCTCCTGTAAATTTCTTCATTAAGAAAATTGTACACAAAAACATTGTTAATATCTAACTAATATAAAGGCCATCCTCTAGCAATCGCTACAACAAGCAATATGCGAACAGCCCCAAACATGCTACATGTGAAAAAGTGTTGTGATAATCCTCTCCCTCTATTTGAGTATAACCATTAGCAACTAGACGCGCATTATAGCGTTCAATAGAACCATCGGGATTATACTTTATTTTAAAAACCCCTTTACAACCTATAGCTCGTTTTCCTCAGGGCAAATTAGTTATACCCTATGTGTCATTAAGCTTTAAAGCCTTCAATTCTCTATGCATAGCTCATACCCAATTAGGATCTTGCGATGCATGTAAATAGCAACATGGTTCTTTAGTAGTTAAACTTGTGCTAATGAGGCAACATAATCTGAAGGGTAAGAAGAAAAATCATCAGGGGAAATAAAGGATAAGGATGATAAGAAGAAACAAAACAAGTAGAATCAGTATGAACGGAATGAACAAAGTCTTGGAGCCAATTGGGAGTCTTACATGTCCTAGATGGCCTACGCACATCTGAACTAGTGACAACAGAAATGTCATTTTCAGGAACAGAGACATCAATATCGAGTTCATTCGAAACAAAAACATGAGCATTAGTAACATCATTGTCGGGTTCATTTGAAACAAAATAAGAGCATTAGTTGAAGTAACAAACAAAGGATTAAAGTTTGAATTAGTAAAAACATCTTCATCAGACTCAAATACATGAACAGAAGATGTAGTTGAATCAGAATTAGAACAAATTTTACTAGATCCAATAGAAGGAGAAGGAGACAAAAAAGGAATCACCTGCTCATGAAAAATTACATCATGACTAACAAAGACACATTTAGTGTGAAGATTATATAGTTTATAGCCCTTTTGCCCAGCAATATAACTAAGGAAAACACATCTATCGGCACGACTATCCAATTTATCTCTCATGTGTGAAGGTTTAGTAACAAAACATGAACAACCTATTATGCATAAATGATCATAAGAGGGTGGTTCACCAAACATAAGCTCATAAGGTGTTTTCTGATCAAGAGAAGAAATAGACATTTGATTTATAAGGTAAGTTGCAGTAAGAACACACTCTCTCTAAAACTCTTTTGGAAAAATTGGTATTTAAATGCAGAGTTCTAGCCGTGTCAAGTAAATGACGATGTCTACGCTCAACCCTCCCATTTTGTTGAGGTGTATAAGCTATAGCGCTGATATGTAATTCCTAAGTTATCAGAAAGGCTTTGACATCCATGAGAAAGAAACTCGACTCTATTATCAGTATGAATAACCTTCGGTACAACAGAAAAATGATTAAAAACATGTGTAAAAACTTAGATATAATTGATAGTGCTTGAGACTTGTTATGAAGCAAATAAGTCGAAGCACTTCTAGTATAATCATAAAAAATAATAAGAAATTACTTGGCACTAGAAATGGAAGATATATGATAAGGACCCCAATTATCCAAGTGCAACAAATGAACTCTAAGTGAAGAAGTTCTATCACTTCGTCCAAAAGGAAGACAATGAGCCTTAGCTTCATTACAAACTTCACAAACAAAATCTTTTACAACAAAACATGAAATATGACCTATTCTTGCGTGAAACAAGCGCAAGAAATCCAATCAAACTGATAGAACACAAAGATTGATGATGTGCATAATCATGTAGAAACATAAAACTCCTATTGACAGAAGACTTAATGACATATAGTCCATTATTTGATTTAGCCTTGACAATAATTTCTTTATTTTTTTTAGTCTTAAAAAACAAGAGAACAGGAATCAATGAGAATAGCATAAGGATTTTCAACAAGGACCTTATGAATGGATAAAAGATTATGAGTAAATTCTGGGATACAAAAAACATTTGATAACATCTGCTTGTTAATAAGAGGAACTAAACCAATGAGACGGACAAATTTCAATGTGCCATCTAGAACACAAACGTATATGGGACATGTAAAGTTTTAGGATTAACAAGAAGTGATTTGAAAGGTGTAATGTGGTCACTAACACTCGAGTCAACAATCCAAGAACCAATATTATTATTTAAAGCATCAAAACAAGATAGAACATGCGCATTACTTGCATAATGCATCAGATTAACAGCTAACTCCTCTATTGAATGCTGCTAATCTTCTTTCATCATTCGCATAAATTCTTGCATAAAATTCTTGTCCATAACATGTCTTGTGAATTTAAGAATTGGTCCAAGTAACCAAGACTACCTTCCTTTTCTTAACACTTTCGTTCCTTTACAGTATCTTTCTTTTACTTTTTTCTCTTTTTTATTTTCCTATCATTGTCAGGTTTAGATTTAGTTAGACTAAAAATTGTAGAGTTGATTGATATTAATTTGTCAATATTTTTTTTTAAGTAAATGGAACTTTTTATATATTTATTGCTTTTCTCTCTTCTTTTATTTTCCATCCCTATGCGGGTTTTATTTTTTCTGCTAGTTGGTGAGTTTAGTTCTATAAGAAATTATATCCCTATGAGGGATACCTGAATGCTTAAAGAGAAGTGCTCCATTATTGGAATGAATTATTATATCTCAAACTTTCCATCCATCAATTGATTTATATAATTTGTTTTATTAGTGTAATTCTATTACATTGTAGGAAATAGAGAACTTAATATTACTAAATTAATGAAAAAAAAATCAAATCTAATATATCTCAGTTAGAAAATTAAGGCCGGTGATATACCATTGACAGGGAAAAAAAGAGCGACGACATTTAATCACATTACAAAGTATGTCCATCCTGATCCACTTGATTTGGATCATATTTAATCCCATTACTCGTTATATTTAACAAATAAAAGGATCTTTTTCAGTGAAAAGGAATGGTTTTATTTTTTGAATAATAATGTGTGCATAGTATGGTCGTGAGTCTCGTGACTAGTGACTGGTGACTCATGATGCATATATAGATATATACATACATATATCTGACGTACCATCTTCCATGGGCATGCCATTATGGTCGTGCCAAATTTAAATTTCCAAAGTGAAAATCAAAAGCTCTTCTGATAATCAGAGATGGAAAGGAAAAAGAGGCAACAGACACTTTTTATGATGTGCTAAATTTTAATGCTGATGAGAATAAATTATTGTGATCGATCTGTAACAGTTTACCAATTTGAGTATGGTTTTGCTTTATATAAAGGTCACGGTTATTTTAAAAGTTATATTACGTGTCTCTTAAATAATAATAAAAAATTCTGAAATTATAAACATAAATGTGAATATATATTTGTTGTGTCACATTGACATTTTATAATCTCTTTATTACCTATGAAATTCGAGATATATTTTTTTTTGAGTATTTGTTATTATCTTTTTAATATTATTTGATGCCGTGAAATAGATAATATATCATTATATTTTTACTAATTTAATATTATCTAATACTTAGAGACTATTTCTTTCATATTAGGATACAGAGTAAACGTTGTTAGTAGAATGATAAAAGTAGTTATAAAAAGTTTTATTAATTACCAAATTAATCACTTTGAAGTTTGTATACCGAATTAAATTTTTTTATAAAGTTTATGTTCCAAATTTGACATTTTTCCAATTAGTAATAGCTGTTGCACAGATCAAGTAGCAGTTGAAGAACGGTAGGGCTTCAGACACAAACTTCGGTTAAAACCGACCGGTCCAGGCCCACCTAAGGGATTTGGACCATTTGATTTACAGTTTTTGCATTTTGATTTTCGATTAATTGATGTCAGCAAATGCCTATAGTTCAATTTATGAGGAACCTATAGCACATTGGCATCCATTTGATGCAACGAATCAGTAAGCCTAAGGAGCCCAATGGGCTAGTGTAAGTTGAGTCCAATTAACCAGAATCCACATTGCCAATGGTCCACTGTTTAGAAAAATCGATTCCTACTACAGCTAAAGCACATGGTATTCAAATTTTACTTTTTTAAAAAAAATTATTTATAAAACTTAAAATATCAGTTTATTATTTATTATTTTTTAATGTGATTTGTAGAATTTAAATTAAGTAAAGTTTAGGTAAATAATTGGAAAAAATATACAAAGCTCAGCTTTTCATTGTAAAAATTAAATGAGATCCATATATTAAATCGACACTTTTAAACTTGAGGAATTTAAATGTATAAATGGGTAAAGTTTGAGTACAAAATGTGATACTAACCCAATATAATTTTTAGAAAGAGGATTTAAACCTAGTTCATCCCATTAGAAAACCAATGTTTATGCCGGTAAATAATAACGGCCTTAAGTAGGGAAAATGGTAAATTAGTGAGATAAGGTTCTTTTAAATTTATGGTAGTCAATTGTAAAAATTGGTAGAATTTGAGTATGAAACCAAATATAAATTAATCAAATAGTTAAAACATAAATATTTTTTTATTAAAAGAAGAATTTTTCTTCTATTTTCCATATTTAAATTATGAAATTGTCTAAAGACTTCTAATTCAAAACACAATTGCGCCTAACCACTCATAATATATATATATATATATTTCTTTTACTATGGAGATTTTTTTTTTCCGTGCAACTACTTTACATAATATAAATGGGTAATTATCACCTTCGGATTTCGTCTATTTTTAGACTAAACTACTTGAGTTTTATCAAATTTCAAAAATTGTTGTTTGGATTTTACCTTTTTTTGGATTAACTATCTCATTTGAACACTACAAATGACCTAAAATATTTATATGTAGTAAATTGACACTTAAAAATTTTTAGATAATTAATTGTATAATTAGGTAAGTCCGAGTGCCAAAAGCGATTTTATCCAGTACAACTTAGAAGAAAGGAATGAAATCTAGTTCATCATATTAGAAGACCAATGTTTATACAACTAAATTATAAAAGCTTAGCTAGCGAAATTGTTAAATTTATGAGATATGGTACTCTTTTTTTTTTTGGCCGAATGAGATAAGGTACATTGAAGTAGTAATATTGTCAATAATATGAGCTGAGCCTAGTTACTCTATACTTTTTTTCATAATGCATCCAAAGACCCAAACCTTATTTCTTGAAGATTTCATCAACATTTACCTTTTCTTTGGCCAAGTTTAACTTTTTATTATGATATGTGATGTCATTTCTTATCATCTTAAAACTTTACTAGATGTTTTTTTTTTCAACCAACTGATATACAAGTCTACAAGAAATTACACATCTAATTGTCAATGATTAAGCTAATATTTAATATATTTAGTCTCATTTATATTAATATTTACAATTTTAAGTCTACTCCATAACTTTTTGGGCCATCACTTCCGCCAAGATGCATTAAGTTGAAAAATTAGTAGAGAACTATACTTAATAGCCCAATTCAACATTTCAAAAAGAGTGAAATTATCCACAAGTATGAAAAAGTTTTACATCAACAACAAAATTAAATCATGTGGGAAATTGTCATGGAAGGTTATTTAAATCTTCTTAAATAGGTTACTCTCTCCACATTTAATAAAATTCAAGTGGTATAGTAGAGACATCATAGGAAAAAGACATAAGAAAAGCATTCAGCATTTTTATGCTAATTTTAGATAACCTCACAAAATTTTAATTGCATAAATACTATTCAAGCAATGCATGTCCACTTAATTTGACATCAACCAAACTAAATTTCCTACTTTCAACAATCAAGAGCTATGGAATCGAATTATCTAAGTCTAGCTGATAAACAAATAAGAGGGTTTCTTTTACAACTTCATCATTGGAGATGGTGTTGAAATTATCAATATCCAATTCAATTTTTATTGGGTAAATATTAAATTTAGTATATAAATTTTATTGGGAAAAATTGTAGAGGAAAAGCCTATATTTTTATATGTTTTTGCAAAAAGAGAAATTGAATTTTTTTACCATGTGTTTTAGGGCTTATATTTGTAATTCATTACATTTAAGAGTCTTCATCCATCTGTCATCATTGAATCTGATGTGGCATGGACGAATGCCCTAAAATGCATATAAATTACAAAGGAAGACCTAAAACACAAGGTGAAAAATGCAAGCCCCTTTTTCAAAAAAAAAAAAATAAATAAATAAAGCATTTGTAGGCAATTAAATGCATAGTAAAAGAATTCAATCCTTTTTTTTGGTCAAAATTGCACAAATAAAAAGAAAAATCCATGTTTTCAAAATCGAGATATAATTTAATTATTATACATATACATATATGTTCATCATTTATTAGCTATCCTCATACATTATACTTAATTAAAATTAATGTCAATTATTTGTATCTCAGACATTATCCTCATACATTATACTTTGCGATTATACCAATATATATATATATATATATATATATATAGTCATTAAAGATGATACATTTTGCTATAATTGTGCTTAATTCCTTTACATATTTGGTTCAAAAGGTTAAAATCTCAAATCATTTGATAATTTTACCCTAATGAATGTAAGAAAAAAATATTTAAAATATTACGAAAATTAAAATAAAGAGATCAGAGAGAGGGATGAGAGAACCTCATTTTAATTTGAAAAAAAAATACATTATTTACTTTAATATATTTTTCTATTTATATTGCACAACTTTTATCAAGTGTAAAATGGTCATATATATATGTAGAAAACCCATATGAAAAAAACATAAAAAGATGAAGTTGCAATTTATCTTAAAATCCTTTGATTTTATATTTATATTACCAAACCCAACAATCCCATACTCTCTCCTTATTCATGAGAAAACCCTAAGCTGAGGAGCATTCAAACCTAGCCATGATCACCTTTCCTTTCTAAACACTTTTGTTCCTTTTACAATATCTTTCTTTTACTTTTTCTCTTTTTCATTTTCCCATCATTGTCAATGTTAGATTTAGTTAGACTGAAAATTTTCGAACTCGATTGATATTAGTTTGCTAATAATTTTTTAAAATAAAAGAATATTTTTATGTATTTATTGTTTTTCTCTTTTCTTTTATTTTCATCCCTATGTGGGTTTTATTTTTTCTGCTAGTTGGTGCGTTTTGTTCTATAAGAAGTTATATCCGTATAAGGGACATCTTAAAGTTTAAAGAGAAGTGTTCCTTTGTTGAATGGATTATTATATCTCAAACTTTTTGTCAATTAATTGATTTATATAATATTGTCTTATTGATGTAATTTTACACTGTTGAATGAAATTTATTTATTTTAGGAAATAAAAAAACTAATCTTATTAAATTAATAATAAAAAAATTCAAATCCAATATATCTTACTTGAAAAAATAAGAAAAATGTAATGCCATTAGCCGAGGATAAGAAGGACGACAGTGCAGGGTACGCAAACTTTATAAGGAAAATCCGTGAAAAAAGACGCCTTGAGAAGGTAAGCGTCATCGTCATAGATTTGCCGGTACTTGACTTGGTTTTCGAGACAAGCTGGTAGAAAGTATGTCCGTCCTGATCCACTCAATTCGGATCATATTTAATCCCATTGTTCGTTATAATAAACAAATAATAGTATCTTTTTCAGTGAAAAACAATAGTTTTATTTTTTGAATATTAATATTTGCATAGTACGGTCGTGACTAGTGACTCATGATGCATATATATATATATATATATATATCTGATGTACTATTTTCAATGGGCATGTCATTATCTGTTTGGAAGATTTGTTTTTCATCTGTATCTGTATCTGTATCAAAACAATATATGTAAATATATCCGATTTATATTTATATATTCTCTATATTTGATCTTTTTATGAGAATTATCAATCTTTTTTTATCTATATATATTTCTTGATAAACAATTTATTAAAAAAAGTTTTAAAAAAGTGTTCTTATAATCGTACCAAATTTAAATTTCCAAAGTGAAAAGCAAAAGCTCTTCTAATAATCAGAGATGGAAAAGGAAAAAAAGGCAACAGACACTTTTTATAATGTGCTAAATTTTAATACTGATGAGAATAAATTATTGTGATCGATCTATAACGATTTACCAATTTGAGTATGGTTTTGCTTTATATAAAGGTCGCAGTTATTTTAAAAGTCATATTACATGTCTCTTAAATAATAATAAAAAAATTCTGAAATTACAAACATACATGTGAATATATGTTTGTTGTGTCACGTTGACATTTTATAGTCTCTTTATTAATTAAATTATGACATATGAAAAAAATTAAACAATCTAACACAAGCAGTTGACAACCAGAGCAACCTATGAAATTCGAGATATATCTTTTTGTGACTATTTTTTATTATCTTTTTAATATTATTTGGTGACTAAAATAGATAATATATAATTGAATTTTTACTAATTTAACATTGTCAAAACACTTAGAAACTATTTCTTTTATGTTAGGATACAAAGTGAATGTTGTTAACAAATTAGTAAAAGTACTTATAAAAAGTTTTATTAATTATAAAATTGATCACTTGAAGTATGTATACCAAATTAATTTTTTTTATAAAGTTTATGGTAAAATTTTAACATTTTTCTAGTTAATAATAATTTGTCGTGCAGGGCAAGTAGCAGTTGAAGAACGGTAGGGCTTCCGACACCAACTTCGGTTAAAACCGACCGGTCCAGGCCCACCTAAGGAATTCGGACCATTTGATTTACCGTTCTAGCATTTTGATTTTCGATTAATTGACGTCAGCCAATGCCTATAGTTCAATTTATGAGGAACCTATGGCACATTGGCAATTTGGCATCCATTTGATGTAATGGATCAATGAGGCTAAGGAGCCCAATGGGCTAGTGTAAGTTGAGTTCAATTAGCCATTAGCCAGAACCCATATTGCCAGTGGTCCACTGTTTAAAAAAATCTGTTCCTCCTACAGCTAAAGCAACTGAAATAACACTTCGTATTTATTTAATTTTACTTATTTTAAAAAAAATATTTATAAAATTTAAAAATATCATTTTATTATTCATAATTTTTTAACGTGTTTTGTAGAGTTTAAATTAAGTAAAGTTCAAGTAAATAATTGTAAAAATGTACAAAATTTAGCTTTTCATTGTAAAAATTAAATGAGTTCCATATATCAAATTGATACTTTTAAACTTAACGTATTTAATTACATAAATAGCTAAAGTTTGAGTATCAAATGTGACATTAACCCAATATAATTTTTGGAAAGAGGAATTAGATTTAGTTCATTTCATTAGAAAACCAATGTTTATGCACTAAATATTAACGACCTTAAGTAGGGAAAATGTTAAATTAATTAGATAAGGTTCTTTTAAATTTATGGTAGTTAATTGTAAAAATTGGTAAAATTTTGAGTACAAATAGACGTTTAACCAAATATAAATTAATCATATGGTAAAAAGATAAATATTTTGTTTTTTATTAAAAGAAGAATGTTTTCTTCTATTTTCCATATTTAAACTATGAAATTGTCTAAAGACTTCTAATTCAAAGCATAATTACACTGTAAAGACCCGATCCTCTAAATCCCGAGATTTAGAGTACCAAATCCCCAACCACATATAACGTTTGCACATTATATGTAAGGTTGTCCTAAAACTAACAGTTTATGCAAATTGTTTGATCAAACTCTAAACTTTGTAAGGAACTTTTTAAATGAAACAAGATTGCTAACAAAAGCAATCTATACATATAGTTACATCAAATAACCATTGCTTTGTGTCAATACATGACACAACAAAACAATTACATGATTTCTCAAAACATGAGAATCCTAATGGATCTTAAGGTCATTACAAAAGATCTTGGCTTAACTAACAAGCCTTCTATACAAAGCTGGTCCTTAGCAAAAAGTCTTCTAAAAGTCCCGGGTCATCGGATCCTATTCATCCCACTCGTCCAGAAATCTTTCAAAATCGGACCCATAGCCCAAGTCATCGTAATACTCGTCTCCATGACCTGCAAAGCAGCAAAAGTGAGCCAGAGGCCCAGTACACAATAACCAATGCAAAACAAGTCATCCAATTGATGTAAATGCATCATAAAACAAGTGGTTATCTTTATTACATTTTGATTCACAAATCAACAAGAGGGTATTCAAACCCCGGTCACACTCCGGGAATCCAGGGATCCTGAGTAACAGCAGCTGCTCAGGGTGTTGATATAAGCAGTCCGAATACTTATATCTCCTATATCTATTTCATAAAGATAATAGCTTCATCTAGGGTTTAAAAGCCGTTGCCCGACTCTACTTAAACTCAGTCCATAACATGAGCCTAGTTCACAAGTTCCCATAAACCTTGAACTAAATCATGGTATTTCCCCCTAAGTTTAAGCAAACGTTACACAGATACAATTCCCCCTATCGGCTACCCACTTAACCAAAAGAATCACTATTGCATCATAGCGTACCATTGCATCATGGTAAAGTCATTGCATCATGACTTGGTTAAGCGCCTAGCTAACATGTCATTGCATCATGACAGGTTTACTGCTCCTCGGACCAGATTAAACAGCGTAATAGACATCCAATTCATCCAAATATTGAATCGAATCAATTTAGGTCAAGTTAGAAATGTCTGGTCCTAGCAAACATCAGACAAGTTATTGCGTACCTGAACTCGTTAGAATAGAACTAGGATCTCTCGGTGATGGATTAACCGAAGAATCCTTAACTGTAATAGAAATGTCACAATAATTAATAAATCAACATTTATAAATTTCATTCTCACAAATATATACATATTATATCCACATATCACAAATTATCAAAGAAATTCACATAATTGAATATACAGTCACGACTAGGCATTTAAACGTCCTAATATATCCCAAATTGCTTACCAAATACTCAAATAACAACTTTGGAAACTTTTTAGAAAAAGTTCTCAAAATTCAAAAACTCAAGGGATACGCCGGCACTCAACGCCGGCGGCGTTGGGCCGGTGCTAATTGTTCTGAAAATATACACTGTCAACGCTGGCAGCGTTCAAAGCGTACGCCGTCAGCCTTTGTAACCTACGCCGGCGGCCTTGATTCCCAAAAGCCAGCGTACAAGTTAGAAGAAAGAACGCCGGCTGACTTCCTAGCGAAAGCCGGCGGCGTTCAGTCGGCTTTAAGAAATTTGGTTCTGGGAACTTTCAACACCGCCTCTACGCCGGCGGCGTAGAGACTCAAATTGCCGGCGTACGTTCTGAAGAACAGACGCTGGCAAATCTTCGGCATATAAGCCGGCGGCGTTGCAAACGGCGTTAGGGAAAATCATTCTGTGGGCTTTCTACACCGCCTCTACGCCGGCGGCGTAGAATCCCCAGATGCAGGTGTACGTTACAAAAACAAGTTTATACGAAAATTCAAATCCCCTGTTTTCACTTTGTAAAATTACATCTTAAAACACTTCAAAAACTTTCCTCAACTACACTTCAAACTTCATATACTCACTCCAACATACACTACTCAATTCTAGCAACCCAAGGCATGAATTCAACATCACTAAACACTTCAAATTCCATTTTCATCAATCTCCACTCTAACTACTTAAACTATCTTTGTTACATCAAGACACTTCATATCAATACAACAATACATGCATACTTTCACACACTCATATGACACATACATAACTCATTCCATGCATGAACAATAATTTGATCAATCTTAAACTCAATTCATCCAACTATCTATACATCTATTTCAAGAAAGGGAAACAAAACAATAATCACAACAACCTAAACTAAACCAATTCAAATACATACATATATATACCTTGTCTTGAGAATAACTTTGATTTTCAACTTGATATAACCCTAACTTGAGCTTGGAAATGAAGATGGAAATGGAGGAAGAAGAAGAAGAGAAAAAGGAGAAAGAAAAGGAAAATTCGGATAAAATTTTGAACTGCCTCAAAAAGTAATCAAATTAACTTAATTTTGACTTTTTCACTTCCAAATTTACCCCTTAAAGCATATATTAACTTTAGGTTGCATTTCACTTTAATTTGGGCTCCATTTAGCTTACATTTAGGGCATAATGCTAATTTAATTACAAGGAACTCAATCAACTAACTTAAATAAAATTATGGTTGAGTTATTAATCTAATTTAACTTAACATCTTAATGTGCACAAGACAACATTAATAATTTCATTACTCACACATTAATGCATATAAAACAAAATATTAATTTCAACATACACACATACAAAATCATATATCTTAAGCTACTAACATATAATCATACTCATTCAATTCAACTCCTTAAAATAAATTAATAAACACATGAGATTTGATTAAAAGTAAATCTAAGTCATTTCATACACATAACTACTCATTATATATATATATATATATATTTTGTGCAACTAACTTTACATAATAAATGGGTAATTATCACCTTTGGATTTTGCATATTTTTACAATTAAGCACCCAAATTTTTCCAAATTTCACAATTTGCTATTTGGATTTTACCTTTTCTGGGATAAACTTTCTCTTTTGAACTCTACAAATGATCTAAAATATTTATACGTAGTAAATTGACACTTTAAAATTTTTAGATAATTAATTGCATAATTAGGTAAGTTCGAATGCCAAAAGTGATTTTATTGGGTACAACTTAGGAGAAAGGAAGAAAATTAGTTCATCTTATTAGAAGATCAATGTTTATGCAACTAAATTATAAAAGCTTAGCTAGGGAAATTGTTATATGTAAGAGATAAGGTATTTTTATTTGTATTTTTATTTTTATTTTTATTTTTATATTTTTGCCCGAATGAGATAAGGTACTTTGAAGTAGTAGTATTGTCAATAATATAAGCTAAGCCTATTTACTCTCTTTTTTTCATAATGTATCCAAAGACCCAAACCTTATTTCTTGAAGATTTCATCAACATTTACCTTTTCTTTGGCCAAGTTTAACTTTTTATTATGATATGTGATGTCATTTCTTATCATCTTAAAACTTTACTAGATATTTTTTTACGACCAATTGATATACAAGTCTACAAGAAATTACACTTCTAGTTGTCAACAATTCAGTAATATTTAATATATTTAGTCCCATTTATATTAAATTTACAATTTTAGGTCTACTTCATAACTTTTTGGCCCATCACTTAGGCCAAGATGCATTATGCTGAAAAATTGGTAGAGAACTATACTCAATAACCCAATTCAACATTTCAAAAAGAGTGAAATTGTCCACAAGATTGAAAAAGTTTTACGTTAGGAACAAAGTTAAATCATGTTGAAAATTGTCATGGAAGGTTGTTTAAATCTTCTTAAATAGGTTACTCTCTCCACATTCCATAAAATTCAAGTAGTATAGTAGAGACATTAAAAAAAAAAAAAAAAAAGACATAAGAAAGACATTTAGCATTTGCATACCAATTTTAGACAATCTCACGAATTTTCAATTATATAAATCTTATTCAAGCAACGCATGTCCGCTTAATTCAACATCAACCAAACTAAATTTTCTTACTTTCAACAATCAAAAGCGATTCAAGACAAACTATAGAATCATATTATGATAGGTATATCTGATAAACAAATTAGAGGGTTTCTTTTACAACTTTATCATTGGAGATGGTATTGAAATTATCAATATCCAATTCAATCTTTATTGGGAAAATACTAAATTTAAGTATATAAATTTTATTGGAAAAAATCATAGAGAAAGGGTCTATATTTGTATTTTTTGTTTTTTTTGTAAAAAAGAGGATTTAGATTTTTTTTTACCATGTGTTTTAGGGCATGTATTTGTAATTTATTGTGTTTATCGGTTTATGGGTCTTCATCATCTGTCGCCAATGGAATTGTGTGGCATGAACGGATGCCTTAAAATGCATATAAATTATAACGGCAGACCCTAAAATGCATGGTAAAATAATCCAAGCCCTTTTTCGACCAAAAAAAAAAAAAAAACCCATGCATAAAAAATTAAATGCGTAATAAAAGAATTCAATCCTTTTTTATTGTCAAAGCTGCACAAATAAAAAGAAAAATCCATGTTTTTCTATTTATTATTATTTGGAAAATTAATTTTTCAAACTCAAGATAAAATTTAATATATACATACACATACATATATGTTCATCATTTATTAGCTATCCTAATATATGATACTTAATTAAAATTAATGTTAGTTATTTGCATTGCTTCTATTAATGTACTAACAATAACTGATTTCATATAATAATATAACTTATAATAGAAAAGAAAACTTTTGTTAATAAAACAAGATCGATTACTTCGACTAATGTTCATTTCTTTTCCAAACTATCCATTATTTTTAAGGATAAAAAATTGTGTATATATAATATTACAAATATGATATGCATAAAGGTAATTTTCTTATCATAAAATCATACATAGCATTTAGGGTAAATGATATTGATTTATTAACTGAAATTTTCCTTTTTATTATAGGTCCCTTTACTATATGATGTCACTTATTTGTTAGTACATAAACAAAAGAGATAAAAATAATTAATATTAATCTTAATTAATTATCATGCATGAGAATAGCTATGAGCTAGAAATTTGTTGCTAATTTTCAAAAATTAATTTTTTAAGTAATAATAAAATAAGAATGTATTTTTTATTTGTGTAATTCTAAAAAAAAAGTGTTGAATTTTTTACCATGCAATTAAGAGCCTATATATGTATAATTTTACAAAAGGGAACCTTATTTTTAAATTATTTTTTTATGGGTCTTCATCCATGCTACGTCCTATTCCATTAACAACAAATTGATAGAAGCACTAAAATGCATATAAATTATAAATATAGGCCATAAAATGTATGGTAAAATAATTTAGGCCCTTTTTTTTTTTTGCAAAAGTTGTACAAATATAGGCCCTTTCGTTATATTTTTTTTCAAATTTTATTTATTTTTGTAATTAACTACCTAACATTTAAAGATATTAATTTATTACCCATAAATTTTTCAATATTGTTTATATTACTAGATTACAGAATTAACTGTAAAAATGAGTACATCTTTGAAAATGTTAAAGTTAGATAATTAATTGCAAAATCGAAAAATTCAAATATTAAAGTGATACTTTTAAATTTTTTATAATTAACTGTAAAAAAAAAAAAAAAAAAAAACTTCAGATATCAAATGACACATTCGTCTATTACAAATAATTTATCCTTTTTTTCCCTCAAACTATTTCATATAGTATATCGAAAGGGAAGGAGGAGTCCAACAAGGTCCATCCTACTAGAAGACTGGTAGTTATTCACTAGCTTAACAATCTTAAGCATTATTAGTTCACCCTTTCTTTTGTATTTTTGGTTTTTACAAGGTAAAAAAGAAAAAAGAAGAAAGAAAATCTATATTTGCAATGTTATAAATCATAAGGCTTTCTTTGTTAAATTCATGTTTTATCCCTAAAGATGCCCCTAAAATCCTTAAAGTAATAGATCGATAATTTAAGAAACTCCTTTTTGGGGTTCCTAAAAATAGTTCTTACTAACAGTTTTTTTTTTTTTTTTTTTCCATATATGAATAAATTTTAGGATTTCACTAGAAAAATGCCAAAAGCCTTTTTAATATGTTTACCAAGTGTACAAATAATATAAAGCGTGATGGAACTACATATGTTCAATAAACTAAGTCTAAAGAATTTATAAAGTATCCACAGTTTCAAAATGTTACGGTAGAAACATAAAGCAGATCGTTAAATTAGAAGCTGGTTAAGAATAGTAATTTTTTACATATATTCGGATTATATTATATCTAAGACATAACTTCACGGATAAAAATTTCTTATTGGAATTATATTTTTTATTAAATCGAATCTAAATAATTTTTTGGGGAAAGTATATTTATATTGGAATATGTTTCGCTGCAGAAGAAAAATTCAAGATAATTCACAGAGCTTTAAAGGAATATACAATGGAATGAAATATCTTCTATGGGAACTTCTACGACTCCATCATGTCATAATACCATCACTTATATAATAATTAAATTGATTATAAAAATTAGATTACGGTTTGAATAGATTTGAACTGTTCAAAGATGTGACGAGACTAGTCATTATAATCACCACTGAACAAGAGAATTTTCGATCTTCTAATTAAAGAAGTGCATCTTCTAAATTTGGTACATGATTATCTTCTATTATGCAAGATTTGATGGATATTTTTCTTAAAAGGCAATCAATAGTTACAAAGATAAATAATTAATTATATCTTCACTAGCTAAATAGCTAAAAAATCTTATTTTAAGAAGTTTTTCGAATTTAAAAAGGTGGCGATTCAATGGTTTGAATGCTTCAACGACTAGTAAAGATTCTGTTTCCACTTGATGACTTTTCAACATTGACACAAGGCATTTTAAATTGATGATCAATTCCAAAGCTATACACAAGAGTGATAAGATTTAAGAAGCGCAAAAAGCATAAAAAGAATTTTGATTCCACAAGTGTGTGAGAAATTAATGGTTTAACCCAACGTGTGAAGGCCCTTCAAAGCTATATTAGAGATATTTTAGATGCTAAATCAAAAGTTGTCATATGGGACACTTTCATATGCTACTTTGTTTTGTAAAGTTCAAGTGTATTTATTTAGTAAATCTTCATTACTTAACGTGTAAATACTTGTATTTGTAGTGTTGTTAGTTTGAGGATGATAAAGGCTACTGTAGAATCGCATTAGCTTAGGAAGAAGTTAGGGACATAGTGTGGATAGTTATGATTGTGTGGTGCATAAAAACACTTTGCACTTCAACAAGTTTTTATTGGATTAGTCAAACAACCGGTGTAGAAGACCAGTATCCTAAAACTGACCTAAGACAAATGGATCGATACACAATGCACAAACAATATGCATATTTGAGCAAACTCCTCTTACTCTATCTCTTTTTAATTTTACAAATTTATACTCTGAAATTAATAAATGATTATACTAGCTATCTAAATTTTATTATATGATATTAAAGCAAGTTAAAATAAAAGTAATTAATCTTAGGCCATAATATTAATAAGCAATTAAGAGGGACACCAAAGCATTTTTATACTTATCTAAATGTTTGTATAAATTATTTAAAGGCCAATGTCACATTTTATACATGAATTTACTAATCTGTGAAACTAACTACCTAAGTTTAAAAGTGTTAATTTACAACATACGGACTTTTTTGTTTATTTATAATACCTAAATTGCAAATATGAATTAAATTTGGACAGCTAATTATTAAATTTCTCAAAATTCAGGTAATTAATTGTAAAAGTGGATAAAGTTTTGATACTAAATCAACATTTTTAAACTTTAAATAATTAATTGCATATATTGATAAAGATTAGATTCCAAATGTGACATTCACCTTTTAAAGTAACCAATTAACCATCCCTCTTCTCTTGGATATGTACATTTAAGGACCAACATTAGCCAATTCAATATATATATAAATATATGTATGTATTAAAGAAGGTATTTATCAGTTTAAGAATGGACTTCTACCCTTAACTTCTTCAACAAAGTCCAATAATTCACGAACAATAAATCTTAGAGCTTTGAATCATATAAGCATGTTCAAAGGCTTTGGAAAGACATCCAGAATTTATATACTAATGTTTTTGTTTATTTTTAAGTAGATTCTCATGTAAATCCTATTTAAGTAAGGTACATCAACTCAATTTGAGATCAAGTTGGGTGCTTTCAAGACGTAGCTAACTTGTTAAATTTGACTTGAGCCAAACCTAACTCGATTGGTTTGTAAGTCTAAAAGTGTGAACTCAAGTCTAACCCATCTAGAGTGGGCTGATGAAAAGTTTTAGACTTAGTGTGGTTGTGCCTTTGACCTGCCAAGCAAGCTTCCTATCAATTTTTTAACCTAAAACCGAAAACAAGAAGAAATAAATTTTAATTAAGTTTAATTAAAAACTTACAATAAAACTAAGGGCTAATAACCTTAAAGTCATCATTCTAACTCCTAAAAACTTGCCTGTATTTATTCATATATAATCATATTTAACTTCAGTTGAAATATTAGTAATGTGAGACCATTAAAGGCCTAAAGATTATTATTAATATTAAAAGATAAATAACTAGTTCTACATTGTTAAGAAATGAGATTGCCCTTGTATAAAGGTCTATATAAACTAACCTAGATTTGCCTTTTATTTTATTTTATGGAAAATGTCAAATTTGATACTTGAACTTTGAAGTGGACAATTAAAGTTCTTTTGGATATTTTTATTACGTCACTAACACTGTTTGCTCTATTTTCTGATGTGAATATATAAATCTGTTGGTGTTCCAAGGTGTTAGGATCATTAGTAAAAATTTAATGATGCAGCTTGCATTTTCTATGTTTAAAAATATAATAAATGGTGTTGAGGAGGTAGTAAAAATAATTATAAAAATTTGATTATTTATTTAAACTAACTACATCAAAGTTTAGGCATTAAATTAACTTTTCACGTAAAGTTGAGGTACCAAATTTGACATTTACTATTTATTTTTATTTTCTTTACTTTATTTTTTTTTTAATTTTAAGTTAGGGACTTGTTGGGTGAAATACTTACTGAGTGTCAAGCCGCAAGAGGACTTGCCTTTACGAATCTAAGGCGAGTCACCAAACACCGTAGCTTTATGCGTCGGACCTCAATTCAGACTTGACCCTAACTAAGTTCTACTCAACTAATTTTCTTACATTTAAAGATTCAAGACAAGCCATTGAAGCATATGGATGGTAAGTATATCTAAATACAAATAATAGGATTTATTGTGTAACTTTATGGTTGAACCATATAGATGACAAGCATATACAAGTATGAATAATAGGATTTCTATTGTAACTTTGTGGTTTAGTGCGTGGTGGCTGTAGAATTTAGGATTCAACAGGATAAAGTAGATTTAGCTTGAATATAAGCTATAGAAGCCTTGAATACAAGACCTAATTTAGAGAGCAACAATGTTGTATTTTGATTTCTAATTGATTTTTTTTTTTTTTGTAACAAGATATATATGTATAACAGAATGCTCTCCTCAGGTTATTCTCCACTAAGTGATGGCATGTGATCATGTGCCAGGTCACTAAGCTAATATAGCTATATGGATAAGGTATTACTAGTAATAATTTTTTCATGACTAAGTAATTGCTAATGAATTTTATAGATAGGAGGCCATCATATAAGTGAAATGGGCTTAAGCCCAATTTATTCTAATATCTCAGCCTCTTCATGAATTAGAGCCCAACCCATGGCTCATATTTGTTGCCGACAACTCCCTTAAATTGAACAGGTCTTCCACGTGAGTTTTCATCATTGTTTTGTTAGCTTTTTATGTCTTCAAACTAAGGAACCCCAGATCAATCCTTTGACCACAAGGGATGATCGGGGTATCGGAATTGCATCTTGCTGAAAAACTCCCATGTAGCTTTAGACGATCTATTCTTCCATAAACAAGTACTTGTGTGTCTGTTGTGTTTCCCTTCTTCAAAAACCTTCAATCTATGATTGCTTGAGGTTCTAAGTCAATTTCTTTTTAAATTTTAGGTAATGAAGACAATGCACAAGGATAAGCTCCAACATGATTTTTCAACTGAGATATGTGGAAAGTGGGATGCATTTCCACCTTTGGTGGTAGATCTGAGCGCAAGCAACTTCTCTAATTTTATCTTATATCTTAAATGGCCCATAGTACTTAGGAGCAAGGTTTTCCACTTGAGTCTTCTTCAAAGAATAGTGTCAATAGGGGTTGTAGTTTCAAGTAAAGCCAATCTTGGATCTTGAAACTCTTATTTGATCTCTTAGGGTCAACTAGTTGTGATGCGAAATGAGAACCTTAGGTATATAAAACCTAAGACCCAACATTCGATGATGGATTAGAACCCTAAGATCACCTTAAAACAAGCGATAGGAGTATGACCCTAATCAAACTTGTCGATTAGAACCAACACTATCAAGAAATGAAACCATACCTCAATCAAACTTGTCAATTGGAACCTAGGTTATCAAATTAGATTTCCCTAAGCTTTGATGAAGACCTGATATAGTTCTTTTTCAAGAACTAAAAGACAATCCTCGCAATAAAAGAAAATACTCTCAAATTTGTCATTTAATTGATATTCTATAAAACACCCATACATAAGGTTCATATAGGCTTCAAATAGCCTTGGAATTCAAACAGACAAAGAAATATAAAAGAAATGTGAAAAGTCACTTGGACAAGCCCTAACTGGCCTAAAGCTAGTGGCCTTTGAGGCTAAGGCCAGCGACCTTTAAAACATACACCGGCGACTCATTCAACAGCGTTTAAAATTTTGCTACTGTTCACTTTGAACGTCAATGGCCTAAGTTCCTACGCCAGCGGCGTAGAATCTAACACTAGTTGCGTTGGAGGAGTGCACCTATCTGTAGTAAAGGCCGACGTTTCTCAATAGAGAGTTGGTAACCTTTGTTCTCAACATCCATTTCCAGCAAGTTAACATGTTTAGATGTTATATTGGAGTCTTGTTGGTTAGCTTCAATCTCTTGAATAAATCCATGTAGAGCTTCCTTCATCCGCTTTGCTCTTGCTCTAGTCATCGGTCCTCCAATATCTTGCAATGGATCTTTGAATTTTGTTGTTTCCTTTGTAGTTGGTGCTACTTGATCCTCATCATTCCCTCCTTCCTCGAGAGGATTCATCCTTGAATCTCTTGCATTATTTAAAGAAAGATCAGCAACATTAAAAGTAGCACTAACATTACCGTATTGACTAGGTAGATCTAATTTATATGCGTTGTCATTTATGCGCTCTAACACTTAGAAAAGTCTATCTCCTCTTGGTTGTAACTTAGACTTTCTTTGAGTAGGAAATCTTTCCTTTCTAAAATGAACCCAAACCTAATCTCCAATTTTAAAAATAACTTTGACTTGGCCCTTGTTGGCTTACTTGGCATAATGCTCATTTTTCTTCTCAATGTTAGCTTTAATTTTTGCATGAAAATCTCTAATAAAATCTACATTTTTCTTTCCATTAGGATCAATAAATTCATTGGTAGGCAAAGGAAGAATATCTAAGGGAGTCAAAGGATTAAACCCATAGATAATTTTAAATGGAGAATAATATGTAATGAAATGCACAAACCGGTTATATGCAAACTCAACATGTGGTAAACTCTGCTCCCATTGTTTCAAATTTTTTTGGATTACAGCACGCAACAATGTAGTAAGAGTCTTATTAACTACTTTAGTTTCCCCATCATTTTGTGAATGTGCAATAATAGAAAACAATAATTTTGTTCCTAATCTACTCCACAAAGTTCGCCAAAAGTGACTCACGAATTTAACATCCCTATCACTTATAATTGTTCTTGGCATTCCATGCAAACACACTGCTTCTTTGAAAAACAGATAAATAATATGAGTTGCATCATTAGTTTTAGAGCAAGCAATGAAATGAGCCATCTTACTAAATATATCCACAACAAAAAATATGTTATCTTTTCCACTTCGAGATCTAGCTAAACCTAAAATAAAATCCATGGAAATATTAGTCCATGGTTGATTAAGCATAGGTAAAGGAGGATATTACACATCTAGCATCAATTTGGATTTAGCCTGTTTACATGTAATGCACTTTTCACAAAGGGATTGCACATCATGCTTCATGTTAGGCCAATAAAAATGTTCTTGTAGCATATCCAAAGTTTTTTTAACACCAAAATGACCCATCAATCCACGTCCATGTGTTTCCCTAACAAGCAATTCACGCACAGAACATTTGGGAAGACAAAGCTTATTCTTCCTAAACAAATATCCCTCATGCCTATAAAAAATAGCAAAGGCATGCTTAGAACAAGCACTCCAAATTTGGTTAAAATCAGCATCATTCTCATATAAATCCTTAATAAACTAAAACCCAAGCAATTTAGCATGTAAATAAGTTAAAAGTGCATACCTTCTTGATAATGCATCAACCACTACGTTCTCCTTACCTTGCTTGTACTTTATCACATAAGAAAACGTCTCAATGAATTCCAACCACTTTGCATGTCTTTTTTTCAGCTTACCTTGAGATTACAAATACTTCAAGCTTTCATGGTCCGAATGATTGATGAACTTCTTTAGCCATAGATAGTGTTGCCATGTTTGCAATGTCCTAACCAAAGTATACAATTATTTATCATATGTAGGATGGTTCAATGATGCACCGCTAAGCTTCTCTCTAAAGTAAGTAATCGGCTTAGAGTCCTGCATTAAAACACTACCAATACCTTTTCCCGATGCATTAAACTTAATTTCAAAAACCTTATCAAAATTAGGCAAAATAAGCAAAGGAGCATTGGTCAATTTATCATTCAAAATGTTAAAAGCCCTTTCATGCTTTTCAATCCATTTAAATTATACATTATTTTTAATAAGATCATTTAAAGGAGTTGCTATAGAACTAAAATCATTTACAAACCTCCTATAAAAGCTTGCTAAACTATGAAAACTTCTAACCTCATTTGCATTTCTAGGTGTTGGCCACTCCCTAATCGCCCTCAGATTCTCTTCATCAACAGAAATTCCACTTGCACTCACAACAAATCTAAGGAAAATAATAGATTTCATGAAAAAAGTATATTTCCTTAAATTGGCATACAATCTATTTTCCCTTAAGACATTAAATACTTTAAACAAGTTTTGAGCATGCTCATCTAAATTTTTTCGGTAGGCTAATATATCATCAAAGTATACAACAACAAATTTCCCAATGAAAACATACAGAACATGATTCATCAACCTCATAAAAGTGTTAGGTGCATTTGATAAGCCAAATGGCTATCTACTCATAAAGACCATATTTAGTTTTAAAAGCACTTTTCCACTCATCTTCCTCTTTCATGCAAATTTGGTAATATCCATTTTTCAAATCGATCTTAGAAAACAAGCATGCACCATGTAACTCATCAAGCATATTATCAGTCTAGGTATAGGATGTCTATTCTTTATCGTAATCTTGTTGATTGCTCAACAATCCACAGACATGCGCCATGTTCCATCTTTCTTGGGCACAAGAATTACCGAAACCGAACATGGACTAAGCTCTCTCTTATGAACCCTTTCTCCATCCATTCATCAATGTGCCTTTGTATCTCTTTTGTTTCCGCTGAATTTGGTCGATATGCTGCCTTATTGGGAATTGAAGCTCTTGGAAGGAAATCTATTTGATGCTCAATTCCTCTCAAAGAAGGCAATCCACTTGGTATCTCTTTAGGAAATAAGTCGTCAAATTCCTGCAATAAAGATACAACCATACTAGGAATAGATTGGTTAAGTTCATCAGTAGAAAAGTAAACATCCTTGTACATAAGTACAAGTAGTTGTTGTTTCGAAGTCATAACACTCCTAACCTCACTTGTTTTAGCAATACCACTCACTCGTGTTTCACACTCATTACTCACTAGTGTGTGGTTGCCACTCTTTTTCTCACTTTTCTCTTGATCACTCAAGTGTATATCTCTGACTTTAAATTCCTTTGCAATTCTCAATTGATCTTCACAAGCCTGCCATGTCTTTAAAGGTGTTAGAATCACAAGCTTTTGATTCAACATGAAAGAATAATGATTCTTATGGCCGTCATATCTAACCTTCCTATCAAATTGCCACGGTCGCCCTAATAAAATATGATAAGCCTGCATCAGCACATGTCATATTTAACCTCATCATGGTACTTGCCAATTGAAAATGTAATTAGAACTTGCCTAATCACCTTGACTTCCCCATAATCACTCAACCACTACAATTTATAGGATGTTTCATGCCTTAAAGTCTTCAAATTTAGCTTATCAACTAACAAGATTCTTGCCACATTCGTACAACTTCCTCTATCAATTATCAAACTACAGACCTTGTTGTTGACATGACATCTGGTGTGAAAGATATGCTCACACTGTACCTCATCACCATCATCCTTAGGCTGAATATTGAAAGTTTGCCTAGTACAAAAAACTTACCCTTCATTAGTCCTTCATACTCAACATCACTAGTCTTCTAATGGTGGCATATCATTGTCACTGGAACTGACACTTTCTACATCACCATCTTCTAGAATCACTATAGTCTTTTGATTTGGGCATTGGGATGCAACATGTCCATATCTTTAACACCTGAAACATCTAATATCACGTGATTTAGAAGATGATTTAGTTTAAGATTACATTTTAAAGATGAAATTGATTATATATCCTTCTTTTTATCTTCTTTAAACTTTGAAATTGCTTTGTAATCCTTCCACTTGGAAAGAAGGAATTTTCATTTTTATGTTGCTCAAGTTACTATCATGCTTTGATGCTTTTGCTTTTCTCCTCATGGAACTACTATCTTCAGAATTGGAATATTCTCTTTCCTCTTCAATAGAAGACTTCTTTTTAAAAGATCTATTTTTGCTAGGAGATTCTAAATCATCCAGTCTCATATTCATCCTTCTTAATTCATCTCGTATAGACTTCATGAATAATTTCATATCCACATCAGAATTTCATCTCCACTACTCATGATTATAACCTACAAAAAGAAAAGAATCTAAACAAGAATATTAGTCCTCATACACATGTGTACCCTCCAAGATATGAAATCTCTCATATTTCTCTCAAATTGGCCTTTATCAATATTAATCTCACACACTCTTGCCTTTTACCACTCAATTTTCTCTTGCAAGTACTTGATCAGAACTTAATCAAAGATTTCAATGCATAAAAGTCAAAGGCAAATCAGATTGAATTCCAAAGACAATAAATAAGGCCAAGAATTAAGAATCAAGGGAGAAAAAACAATGGACAAAACATAAGAATTAGAGATTTCTATTGAAATGATTTTCTAGAGAACACCAAGAATCTCAATCAAACAAAAGTATCAACAATCATAATTTTTTTTACACGAATTTTCTTCTCCTTTTTTTTTGTCACAAATTTCTTCTTTTTTTTTTTTAACACAAAATTTTTTCTTTTTCTTGTCTGATTAAGATCAAACAAATAAAAAACACAAGAAGATGGGATTTTGGGAAAAGAAGAAAAGATAGAACAAGACAAAGAAAAATCAAACAAATAAATCAACAAGGATAGAATTACCGATTCAAGGAACCTGTGCTCTGATACCAAATGATGTGAAACGAGAACCCTATGTATATGAAACCTAAGACCCAACATTTGACCATAGATCAGAACCCTAGGATCGCTTTGGAACAAGCGATAAGAGCGTGACCCTAACCAAACCTGTCTATTAGAACCAACACTGTTAAGAAGCGAAACTGGACCCCAATCAAACTCGTCAATTGGAACCTAGGTTATCAAATTGGATTTCCCTAAGCTTTGATGAAGAAACCTGATATAGTTCTTTTTAAAGAACTAAGAGAAAATCATCACAATGGAAGTAAATACTCTCAAATTTATCATTCAACTGATATTCTGTAAAACACCCATACATAGGGTTCATATAGGATTCAAATAGCCTTGGAATACAAACAGACAAAGAAAAATAAGAGAAATATGAAAAGTCACTTGGACAAGCCCTAAGCCGGCCCAAAGCTGGCGGCCTTTAAAACATACACTAGTAGATTATTCAACAGCATTTAAAATTTAGCTATCGCTCACTTCGAACGCTGGTTAAACGCCGGTAGCCTAAGTTCCTATGTCGGTGGTATAGAATCCAATACCAGCGGCGTTGGAGGTAGTGCACCTATTTGTAGTAAAGGCCGATGTTTCTCAACAACAAGCTGGCAGCCTTTGTTCATAACATCCATTTCCAGCAAGTTAACAAGTTTATATGTTATATTGGAGTCTTGTTGGTTAGCTTCAATCTCTTGAATCAATCCATGTAGAGCTTCATTCATTCGTTTTGCTCTTGCTCTAGTCATTGGTCCTCCAATATCTTGCAATGGATCATTAAAGTTTTTTTGTTTCCTTTGGAGTTGGTGCTACTTGATCCTCATCAAGTTGTTTCATGAGATTCTAGGCATGCCTAAGGTGAAACTTAAGCAATCACATGGCTTCCTCCGTTTGTACTAACATCTTATCAACAGCTTCTTTCCTAGAGTACTTAGGTACATAGGGTAAGTGTATTAGAGGTGGATATCCATATAAAGCTTGGAAGGGAGTGGTGTAAGTACTGGAATGATAGTTGGTGTTGTACTACTACTCTACTAATGAAAGGAACTGATTCCATTTTTTAGGTGTTTCTCCACTCATGCAACAGAGGGTATGTCTTAAGGCATTTATTTACCACCTCGGTTTGACCATCTGTTTAAGGATGGTATGCTGTTGACATATTGAAACCCACTCCTTGTAGGAGAAAGAACTCTTGCCAAAATGAGCTTGTAAATGTTGGATCGCTATCACATGTGATCACTTCTGGCAACCCATGAAGCTTATAAATGTTATCTAAGTATAGTTGAACTATTTGTGCGACTGTATAGGGATGTGAAAGTGCCACAAAATGCCCATACTCAGATAAATGATCTATAACTACTAGGATGAAATCCTTGCCATTAGACTTGGATAAGCCCTCTATGAAATCCATGCTTACCTCTTACCGACATTCATTTGGAACAAGTAGAGGTTGTAACAATCCTAGCTTAGCCACATTTCTACCTTAAATTTCTGACACACCTTGCATTCTCTTATAAGCTGACGAATTTCTCGTTCCAATTTTGGATAATAAAAGATTGATGCAATCTTTTTGTAAGTAAACTGAGCTTTTGAGTGTCCTAATGTTTTAGCATGAAAATGTTGGAGTGTCTTTCGTTTAAGGTCCTTATAAGGACCAACTACCACTTTACCTTTCCTTCGTAGAGTGTCTTGATCAAATGTAAAGTGTTTCACAACTTTATCTTCTTTAGCTTAGAAATTAGATATATTTGCCCACTTGGTAATGACCAAATTTCCTTTATTTCATTCATAACATCTAACAAAGCTTATGTGTTTGTCAACTGCATCAAGGCAGCTGATTCCACCCTTGATAAGGCATCAACTACCTTAGAGTTTCTACTTTTGAATTCAATTTCATAGTCAAGTCCTGCCAATTTTGTCAACCATTTTTGTTGAGTAGAAGTGACCAAAAGCTATTCTAGTAGCTATATTAAGCTCTAGTGGTATGTTTTGATTGCAAATCATCCTTTGAATAGTTAATGCCTCCACTTGTTAATGGCATATATTAAGGCAATCATTTCCTTCTCATAAGCCGAAAGTCTTTTGTGTCTTGGGGCCAAAGCCTTACTAATGTAAGCTATGGGATGCCTCTCTTGCATTAACATAACTCCAATTCTATCCCCATTTGCATCTGTCTCTATTACAAACTTCGTGGAGTAATTAAGATGCTATAGTACCGGTGGTTGCACGATAGCCTATTTTGGTTTATCAAATGTGGCATGGGCTTCATGATTCTGTAAAAAAGAATCCTTCTTTAACAATTGTGTTAAAGGTCTAGCAATCAATCCAAACCCTTGTATGAATCTACAGTAATAACCAGCAAGCTCAAGAAACCCTTTCAACTGTCTCAAATTCTTAGGAAGGGCCAATTCGCAATTACTTCCAGTATTTTTAGGTTAGTAGATACACCTTCTTTAGAGATAATATGTCAAAAATTCTCTATTTATCGCACATCAAAGGCACATTTGCTTTACTTGAGGAACAACCTTTCTTTATTCAATATTTCAAACATACAGCTCAAATGTCTCAAGTGATCTTCCACTTGTGCATTATATACTAGAATGTTATCAAAGAATACTAGTACAAACTTCCTTAGAAATGGTTTAAATCCATCATTCATCAACGCTTGAAATGTTGATGGAACATTAGTAAAGCCGAATGGCATAACCAGAAACTCATAGTGTCCATCATGGGTCTTAAGTTTCATCAAGATTTGATGATACCTGGACCTTAAGTTCAACTTAGTAAAGAAAATAGGGAAGTGATCTTTAATTATAAGCTTGTTTGACTCACAATAGTCAACACACATCCTCCAAGTATTATCTTTTTTCTTCACTACAACAACTAGTGAAATAAAAGGACTTTGACTTAGTTGGATGATCCCACTCAATAACATCTCTTTAACCATCTCTCCAAGATTGATTTCTGCAAAGTCAATATCTATAAGGTCTTAGATTAATCGGATTTGCATGTTCTTGTAAATATATGTGGTGAATATGTATCTGTTACGAGGTAGCCCAGTTGGCTTGGCAAATAACTCCTGATGTTCATCTACCAACTCCACAATTAAAGGATGTCCTGCACCATCCTTGTTATATACTATATCTATGTCCCTTCCCACTACAACCGAGTACTGTACTTCATGGTGCAAATGAGTTGATGCTAACAAATGTGACAATTCAGATTCTTGTATAGCATTAAGCTTAATCTGTTCACTTTGCAACTCACACTTATCATCTTGAAAAGAGATGTGTAAATAACCTACCAAGATACAACAATTTTATCATGATACAATAATTCTACCACATACTAAATTAGGACAAAACTATCATAATCCAACAAACTCACCATCTTCAAAATACAAAGTAAAATTAACCTATTAGTATACGATAATTCTGCCATGATATAACAATTATACCACCTACCATATTAAGATGAAACTACTATGATCTGACAAACTTACCATATTAAAAATAGTATGTAAAATTAACCTACCAACATACAACAATTCTACCATAATAGAACAATTTTACCACCAACCAGATTAAGACGAAACTACTATAACCTGACAAATTTACCATCATTAAAGTAGTATATAAAATTAATCTACCAATATATAATAATTCTACCATGATAGAACAATTCTACCATCTACCAGATTAAGACTAAACTATCATAATCTGACAAACTTATCACTTTGAAAATAGTATGTAAAATTAACCTATCAGTATACGACAATTCTACCATGATAGAATAATTCTACTACCTACTAGATTAAGACGAAACAATCATAATCCGACAAACTTACCATCATTAAAATAGTATGTAAACTTAACTTACTAGTATACGATAATTCTACCATAATAGAACAATTCTACCATCTACTAGATTAAGATAAAACTATCATAATCCGATAAACTTACCATCTTGAAAATGGTATGTAAAATTAACCTACTAGTATATGGCAATACTATCATGATAGAACAATTATACCACTTCCCACATTAAGATGGAACTACCATAATTCAACAAACCTACCATCTTGAAAATAGTATGTAAAATTGACTACCAATATATAACAATTCTATCATGATAGAACAATTTTACCACCTACCAGATTAAGACAAAACTATCATAATCTGACAAACTTACCAATGTGAAAATACGAAGTAAAATTAATCTACCACGATACGATAATTCTACCACGATACAACAATTCTACCTTGTTCTAAAGTAAGACGAAACTACCATAATCTGACAAATATACAATCTTGAAAATACGATGTAAAATTAACCTACAAGGATACAATAATTCTACCACGATACAACAATTATACCATGTACCAGATTAAGACGAAACTACCATAATCTGACAAACTTATCATCTTGAAAATAGTATGTAAAATTAACCTACCATGATACGTCAATTCTATCATAATACAACAATTCTACGATTATTATATCTATATATTTTATATGTTAAATTTGTATATAATATGATTATTATGTATACTATATATTATATAAATAAAGGGTTGATGTCAAAAATGATACATGAACTTTTATAAAATGTTTTTGCGTATATTTTTCTTAGCTAATTAAACATGCTTCAAGTGGGAAAATATATGCAAAAACTTATTTTAGATACTAAATATTTCAAATTTAAACTTTAAGTACTCAATTATCAAGTCTAACATCCAATTTCACTCTAATTAAATCTAATTTAAATATCTAAGCACAATTCCACCTAACTTATAAACTATATTCTCTAATGGACTCATTTTAAAGTGTATCAACCCATCAGTCAAATAATGGACTGGCTTGCCAGTCTAAGCAATTATTTCACTGGCTTGTTGATCAAAGGATGGATCAGCTCGCCAGTCTAGGCAATTATTCCACTGGCTCGTCAGTGTTCTCCTTCCTCGTTGATCTCAATGGGCGATTCATGTATGTGTAAATGAATTGCATCTTATAAATGAGATTCTTATACAAATATGAATCACTTGTAAAAATATATAATTTATTACAATAATCTATTATCTATACATTATAATATATATTTTTAAAAATTTTTGTCAGTATACCTCTTTGATTATAAAGAGACATCATATTTTTGTATATTCTTTATGTTATATGTATTTATTGTATATAACTATACAAACTATATATGTTATATATATAAACTATATGTGAATATATAGTTATTTGATATGTTATTCCAAGGCTGTTAAACCGAATGTAAAATTAAAGTGTAGAAACATAAGTTATTATCGTTTTACAAAATAGTTTTAAAAAAAAAAACTATAGATATGTATGCTGAAGTGTAAAAAACTTGAAATGCATAATAAATGAAAAAAAAAATCAAAGAAATTAAGTTTTTTTTTTTAATAATAGCTCTTAATTTGTAATTTACATATATGAAGAAAGAGCAAATAGAGTCAAAATTGATTTATTTTCTAACATTTTTTTAAAGAAGTCTTAGAATGAAGATGAATCAAACCAACAAACTTATCGCATAGGTATTGTTATTTTGACAACTATGTGTTATATATAATTTATACTTATTATTTTTTAAAATTAGTGTTATTTATTTATTTATGCCAAAATATCCATGTTTACGATATTATTTAATGAATATATAGTATCATATAGATATTACAAATAGTTTTGATATTTTTGATAATGAATTTATAATATAATAGTTATTTAAAATCATATTTCTTTTAGAATTATTCTATATGTCCTTATATGATATGAGTACTATTCAAATTATAATATATGTTAGAGAAGATATATTTTAAAATATAAAATTCAAGATAAATATAATATAATATATATTAATAAGTAAATGTTATAATTTAATTAAATTTTAATATTACACAGTAAATATAGATTATATATTTTAGATGTTTTTATGATATAACGAGTAAATGACAATAATAACAATATCATCATGCTTTTTATATGAATTATGAACATTAACTTATTATAATTATAACACCATACATTAAAGTAGAATAATATGAAAAAAAATTATAGCAGCTTAACTATGCGACAAATTACGAACTTTATTCTAAATCATATTCCACATTTTAAATAAATTGACTTAAAGTTTGAGCTCCAACAAAAGTGTAAGTTATTATAACATATATTTTTCTTTTGAAGAAAACTCGAAATGACATATCACACCAAGTCCAAATTTGAATTTTAACAAACTCAAATATTATATTCATTTCAACTTTTAAAGCGCATGTTAAATCAACGTACACCAAATTCCTGTTTGGCTCTACCTATATAACATTTATACATTGAAATGATGCAATATAGGTAACATCGATGAGTTAATGACAACCCAACTAATCTATCATAATCAATGTCTCCATAATCACCAAGAGAGACCACACCTTTTCATAATGGACCAGCTTGCCAATTAGAGCAATTGTTGCACAAGCTCACTAGTCAATGAATGGACCAGCTTGCTGATCTGGACAATTATTTCACCGACCCATCAATTAAAAAAGGAATGGCTTGCCAGTCCAAGCTGTTATATATATATATATATATTCACTGTATATAATAATACAGTCTATAAATGTTATACATATAAACTATATGTGAATATATACTTATTTGATATGTTATATTGTCGAGCATGGATTTTTCATTTCTGGTTTCATTTTTTTTAATCCTATCGATATTAGACTCGAACCCATTTAATATGAACCCTCGGCTAGGAATTAAAAAAATTTAATTTTTGAAAATATTTTGGAGTCATCAACCGATCAAAATTGGGAAAAAGGTCATAAGTTATGATCAATGGGTTGGTTGATCCTAACTTAGCTACTAATCTGCAAAAAAAAAAAAAAAAATGATTTAACATTAACCTTGTTAAAGTAGAGATTTTTGGATTCGGGAGCTAACCTATTAAAACCATATGGTTACCACATAAAATTCATAAATTAAAGTTTTATCTTCTTAATGCTAAAAAAAATTTCTAATGTATAAGCTATTATATTTACAATTTGTCATTGAAGTTTACAAATCAAAACAATATTTACAATAAACAAAGAATTAATTCAATATTTACAATAACGGGACAAAAATATTTTTTTCATATTTTGTGTTGTCCTGAAGGTACCTACGTACCCACTAACCAGAATTAAACATCACGTAGTTCTTTTTGGAAAAATTTAGTGTATTGGTTTCTTTTAAATTTATGAATTCTTTTCAATTTAAGTTTTTTTTCAGTTTTGAATTTTTTTTCTAAAAAAAGAAAATAAAATTTTTAAACATAAACTTATAAACTATCAAATTTATTCATATTTTAACAAAAAAATTTTCTATGTGACAAAACATTTCACATGCATTTTTATTTCTTTTTATATTATTATTCTTTTCCTATTTTTATCATTTTTTTTATCATTTTTAGATTAATAATAATAATAATATAAGCTTACCTGGATGGGTCAGACTGGAGCAAGTGGTTGAGTCGAATCTTGGAACGATCGGGTCGTGTCTCAGAGCAGTTGGATCTTGGGCAGCAAGAAGTGATCGGCGGCTCTTGAAACCGTCGTTCTGGTGGTTATAGGTGGCTGGAAGTTCGTCAGACTAATCAAATGGAAGATAGCAAGTGATCTCGGGGTGTTCGTTTGGCTCAAAAACGTCTTAGATGGTGGCTCCAAGCTTCCAAAGAGGCGGTGGTGGTGGTTTTCAAATCAAAGCGGCCATTGGAGTTCTTGGAGTGGATTAATGCTCTTAATAGGTAGATCTAACTCACTTGAAGCTTCATAACACACTCAAATTGCTTGAAAAACATCCTAAATGTGTCAAATTCAAAATTTTCGAAAATGACGAACGGAATCTAGATCTTTATTTTAGACTTGGATTGTGCTTTTTTTTTTTATGTTTATGATGATTTGTGTTGGCTTAGACGAAGGAATCGACCCTTATTTATACTAATTAGAGGTTAAATTAAGTAGAAAACCAATTAATTCTAAGAACGAAAGTGCGTGCGCGAATTTGGGTTTTTTGAGTTTGATTGAACACGTTTTACAATTTTTAGATGTAGAACATGTTGAAATGAGTTTGACCACGTGATCTTGGAAGCTTAAATTGTTGAAAAACTCCGAATTTAGAAATTGCTCCAAGCGCGAAAAACAAGTGTTTTCGCAATTTTTAGATTGAAATTTAAGCATCAAAACACGGTCTTTAAGATGAATTTTTGATTCAAAATCGCAGTATCCCATGTCTTCTTTAAATTCCCCTCATTGATTTGGTGAAAATTGAAACAAATTTGGCAAAAAAGGAGCTTGAAATGGGACTTTGAAATGCTAAAATAGGGGGTCATTGTGAGGAAGACGATGCGCAACACACGCGGCCGAGTGTTTTACATGTGCCTTACTGAAAAAAATTTGCCTTCTCCTCTGCACGAATCGAACAAGGGTCTGAGCTATGTGTGTGTGTGTGTATTTTAATAACAAGCCATTGGCTTATGCCTCGATTATATTTTGTACTGAAATAGTAGATAAGGTTCTCAGAACAAGCCTATGTAATTTATAATTAGGTTTGAAAAAATTTATGATAAAAATTAATATTATATAATGCCTAAAAGAAATTTATTATTGTGTACATATTTCATACCTATATATTTTTATAAAAATAATGATAATAATAATTTTTCTAGGCTTAATATAATGTTAATTTTTATCATAATTTAATTAGTAAAAAATGGGGTGTCTACATATATCGAGGTTGTTAGCCTTGTGATTCCATATAAAATCATAATAAGGATAGTGAAAACAAAGTGCAAAATTGAAACGTAGAGCACGAGAGAATCAAACTTTCGACTTATCTTAAATTCTTAATTGTATAAATGAAATAAATAATTTTTCTTATGAACTTTATAGTTATGGCTCGAATTGAATGAATTCTTTAAATGTAGAATACGAGCAACTTAGGAGGGCTCTTCAAATTGTAAACTTGAAGAATCATATGTATAAAATTGCGATTTGGACAACTATGCATTATATATATAATCTATACTTATTGTTTTTAATTAGTGTGTTATTCATCTATTTATTTTTTACAAAAACATCTGTGTTTATGATATTACCTCTTTGAATGTATAATATAATATTATATAGATACTACTACTAGTTTTGATATTTTCAATACTCAATTTATAATATGATAATTATTTAAAATCATAGTTTCTTTTAGAATTATTTTACACCTCCTTATATGATACGGGTATTATTCAAAACGTAATGTATATTGGAAAAGAAATATATTAAAATAAAAAATTCAAGATAAATATAATGTAATATATATTAATAAATGTTACTAAGTTTTAGTATTAGTAAATATAGATTATATAGTTTGGACTTTTTGATGATATAAAAATAAATGATGAAAATAATAATATCATTATACTTTTTATATGAATTGTGGATATTAATTTCTTAGAATTGTCATACTGCACACTAAAATAAAATAATATAAACAAAAATATTATAAAAACTTAACTATATAATGAATTACGAATTCTATTTGAGATCATATTCCACATTTTAAATAAGTTGACTTAAAGTTTGAGTTCCAACAAAAGTCTAAGTTATTACAAAATATTTTTATTTTAAAGAAAACTTAAATTACATTTATACATTGAAATGGTACAATATAGGTAACATTTATGACTTAATAACAATCCGAAGCAATCCATCATAATTTGTTACAAACAAGATATGGAGAGACATCACAACATTAGTGAATATCGAATCCACATCCACTCACCATTTGGATGTTACAGCACATTATTTGCTATGACCATGGTTTTCATTACATTGTCTCATAATGAAGAGAAAAAGGGTTCCACAATCACTATTTATTATAAAAATACATAAACTAAAAACATAACATCTATAAACAAGAGACGAAAATGGGCATCACAAAACATTAAAGTAACTATTAATGGAACATAACTCTTTTTCTTCCTTATCTTCCCCCCTTTTATCATAAAAAAAAAAAAAAAACTAAACTTCATAACACACACAAACAAATAGGATCATTTGGTGAAATCTCAATTCCAGTTCCAATTTCCCAGCTTCTACCAAACCTCAACTTCTAACCCATCTCCCGAAGTAACCTAAAGTCACCAAGAAAACACAACCCAATCTCAATAAATTAACTCTATGAACTTAAAATTCACAAAATCCTAGATATAAGAAACTATAACAAATAAATTCAAAGAAAACAATTGAAATATATTACCTACACACCCACCAGTTTAATTATTTTCACCAAACACAACCTTCTGTAATGGTTCTTTAAATCACATTGAAATCTCAAAATTTGAAACACATATACACTCACTCACTCATTCTAACACATGAATATGTAAAGTGTTCCCAAAGGCCTCAAATTTCCAATATTTTACAGTTAAATTAAAACTTCAGTCCACCCCTCATGTACAACATGAACATGCCCATGTACAATACATGCAAAATAAGGGGTACTTAAACATCAGCTTTCCAACAAAAATAATCCATGCTTGAAGAATATCAAAACTGAGCTCCTTCATAGCTACCAGAATCTCCATTCCTCTTGTTGCATAATCTTTAGATCTAAACAATCTAACTAATGCAATAAAAGTCTCATGATGCACTCGTAACCCTGCACTTAGCTCTCTCTTCAAGGAATGCATCTACAACCATACAACTAAACCCCTTTAAATTATCCTCAAGTACTCTATAGACACAATGATTAATATTAATACACTATAATCAGTTACATCATAGCTTTTGTGCATCCATAGGAAATATTCAGCAGAGCAAAGAAGCTATATTATCAAGCTTTATTCTAAAAGACATATCTTTGATGAAATCATAAATCAAAATGAAATTTTCTTTTAACAAAATCAATTTGTAGTGTCATATTCAACGAAACATACTTAAACATACTCATACTCCACTATATCAAGCTGAACACCTCTATGAATTCATATAGTTTACTTGATCTCTAAGTTCAACCATAATTCCTGACCCTTTCCTAATAGACATGGCAGATTTAACAACAAAAGAAACTAAGTTTTATTGAGCTCATATCAAATTAAGTGCATATAACTAGCAAGTAATCCAAAATAATAAAATCAATAGTATAATATTAAATTTAACTTGACCATCCATTACTGTACCTTCTACATCCCCAGTAAGCATGTTCGTGACTATAAGCCTATGACACAACCATGGATCGGGTTCAATCTAGCAGCAACCATATCAGAAATAATACACCTCGCGCATTCCCATCCCTTTATGGACCATCAATTCCTCTATGAAGGTGAACCTAAGAGCCTTCTTAATAGCTGAAGTAGAAGAGGTGTTAAAAGCGGAGGAACTAGGGTTTGAATTGTCATAAGAGAATGTTAGGTTTCCATCTTGAAACTATTTTCATCTTCTTTGGGGTTTTTTCTCCTTCAAAGGGGAGGCAACGATAGAAGAGCAAATGAGGGAAATATAAAAGGAAGAAGAAGAGGGTTTGAAGTGAGAAGAGAAAGAGTAGGGAAAAAGGGAACATGGGCATGGTGGAGGTTTTAGGTTGTGTATGAGTATGTTTCCTCAAATGTTTTTATTTTATACGATAAATGGAATAGACGACCATAATTTAATCTCGTTGATCCAACGGTTCAAATTTGCATCCTAAAACTAGGACATAAGTTAGTGAGTTGAGCCAAGACAATCACATTTTTCTATCATTATACTAGATTTTCTCCGCTATTTTTTTTAAAAGTACTATTTTGGACATGCATCATAACCTCATAGCCTAATACAACATTCTATAAGGCAATATCATCCATATACTGGCACATACATGACACATTTTATTCCTTTTCCCAGAATCGTTGTCTTCTTCTCCTGTAAAATCCAAGTGCCTAAGCACAAATACATCATCCCTATCAAGCCATTTACTACTACAGACACAATTTATATCCTTAAAAGAGCTTGATGACAAGATACTATATTATTTGACGTTAAGGATGATGTCTTGTTAATCATACCAAACAAGAGCAAGATTAGAAGAATAACACCAAAACCAATGATCATCACGTGATAGATACACGAAGGAGGAGTAATCAACTTAAGAGGTAAGAAGCATTCTTGATAGGAATCAACAAGCCTAAAGTATATTGATGAAGGTTAAGTGGCGACAACAAAAGAGTGGAGATAACATAACTCGCCGGACTAGAATTGGAGAATCGCCATCCTTAACTGCAGGTCTATTCATCGACATGAAAGCCACCGGCCTATAGCTGGCTTTGGAAGTCCATAGAATTGAAATCATTAAAGCCATCTTCAAGGCTGCTAGCTTATATAATGTAGGCTACCAGCGTTAAATTAAAAGCCACCAACTTTAAGCCTACGTATGTGGTTTGACATTTTTACAAATTTTGTAATTTTTTTTTTTGTTTTATTTGTCTCCTTTATAATGTAAGCCCTAGGGTAAAAAAAGGCAGTTTTATGATCTCTTTTGAGATTTTGAGAACACTTTTGTGTGTGAGAAATCTTGTGGTGATTATGAAAATTAAGATTTGATACTCTTTATTCTTGAGTTTTTATCAATTCTTAAGTAGTATAAAATTATGGTGAACCCTATTATTAGAATCTTGCAATTATTTTAATATCGTAGTTATTTTATAGATTGTGTATCCTATTGTTTTATTATATAATTACAAACTAGTTTAATTTTAGTGTTTGTGGAACCTATCGAACAATAATTTTATCCATGTCATTTCAATTTTAAAACCCTAAAAATTCAGATCGAGATTCAACCCTCTTAAGCTCATGTCAATTCTTCACCACCAAGGTCTTATCAATTTGACACCTCATAAAACATTTTCCATGTATAGTCCATTCTAGTTTTTCTCTCTTCAAAACCTTCAGAGTCTTTTAATAATCAACATAGCCTAAACTTTATATAACCTCATCAACTTTCATTCGTCATTTGTCATGGTCACTATGCTCACTCAAGTTTTCTTTCTTTTTTTTTTTTTTTATTGGTTATAATTGCTTCCATTGATATGTATGAATTATTGGAGAAAGTCGACAATGGAAAAATGGTTTTCTATTTCATGTGGTTGTCATTTGGATGATCAAAGTTTCCTATGGCTATGTAACAATGCATTTTCAAAGCTTCCATGCTACTCATGTGTAGTATTCATGCTTTCCATAGGCTAAAGACCCCTTTGCATGAGAACGTAGCACCATTCATGGATGTACGTGTTATTTTGAAATTTCTGGCTTAATTTGTGGCTTGCTTTTGTTTATTGCAACAATATCTTTCGTGGAATAGGGGAACACAAGTCTAGTTGGGTGTAACTTCAAAGAGACAAGCTTGGGTCGAAGGAAACTTGCATTGTCCACTCTTGGTGTAGCCACTATTTCATTGAATTTGTTGGTAGTCTATGCTTTTACACCCCCCACCCATTGCCTCTAAAATCGAATTCTCAGCTGCTATGTTCTCTAGTGTTTGACTTCTTTGGTATGCATTGTTTCATGTGTGTGAGTGTGTTCTCTTAATTGAAATGTTGGCTCTAGTTTGTATTTAAGGCTATTAAAGACATCATTGTCTGCTCCTAAATCAAGATATGCTACCTTTTGATGTTAATGTTGCTACTGGCACATATGAAGACCATTGTACTATTGTTTTGCTCCATTAAAGACCTTTAGCTGAAGAGAGATTGACCTTAACTCTTGGTCATGGTTGCTGTTGTTTCTAAATATGATGTCTGCTTGGCATTTGAGACTAACTCGATTTCATCTATTTAGGTTGGTGTTACTACTCAAATCAATGTGTTCTTAAGTGTTGAGGTGCTAATGTTGTCTTAATCTTGAGTTGCTATTGCTGAAATTCTAATTTATTATAGAAATTTCACGACAAAATCTAGTATTGATACAGTTAATATCTTCCAAAACTCAAAGCACAAAAATTATAGAGCTCTCTTTCACCTTTCTATAGGATTTTAATCACATCAAAAAGAGCGTGTATGAGAAATATTTATATTTTACCAAAATCTATCAAATATACAAAAATTAGACACCACTACTATCGTACAACAGTTTCACAACAAAAAATTACCTTTATGCACTTAGAATCTCTCAAAAATTAAAACATGAAAGTTGTATAGCTCTCTCTTAGATTTTCATATAATCTTGAATCTCCTCAAGAGGAGTACATATGAGAGAAATATTCATGATTTATGAAACAATGTTGAAATCACAAATTAGAACTCTTCACTGCACGGTCTATAACTTCACGGCTAATCCTATATTAATGCTTTCCAAATCCATCAAAACTCAAAACATGGAAGTTTTATATATCCTTTTTATCTTTTTATAGAATTTTGAATTATCTCAATAGGAGTTCGTATGATAAAAATAGACACAATTTACAAAACTATGCTGAATTTTCAACTTTAGAAGCCACTATTGCACATGCAGTGAATTCATAACTAATTTTGTTTTAATTCCTTCTGAATTTATCAAAAGTCAAAACATGAAAGTTTTAGATCTTTTTCTCTTCTTTCTATATAATTTTGAATCACCCTAAATGGAGCTCATATGAGAGAGATGTGCACAATTTACACAATATGCACAAGCTATCCTAGTTCCTTCTCTAGTACATTATTGATTGAAGTTGCTACTGCTAGGTATTGGATCTTCTACCTTATGTTGTAATCAACATATATGCTCAAATGATGCAGATGGACCTGTCAAACTCATTAATAATTTTTTTATTCTTAAGTTGCCAAGCACTTTCACTTCAACTCGCATTGTCTTGCTCATTTCTCTTTAAATTATTAGTAGTTACTGCTATTCTGTAAAGACCCGTTCCTCTAAATCCCGAGATTTAGAGTACCGAATCCCCAACCACATATAACGTTTTCACATTATATGTAAGGTTGTCCTAAAACTAACAGTTTATGTAAATTGTTTGATCAAATCACTAAACTTTATAAAGAACTTTTTAAATAAAACAAGATTGCCAACATAAGCAATCTATACATATATTTACATCAAATAACCATTGCTTTGTGTCCATACATGACACAACAAAACAATTACATGTTTTCTCAAAACATGAGAAATCCTAATGGATCTTAAGGTCATTACAAAAGAACTTGGCTTAACTAACAAGCCTTCTATACAAAGCTGGTCCTTAGCAAAAAGTCTTCTAAAAGTCCCGGGTCATCGGATCCTATTCATCCCACTCGTCCAGAAATCTTTCAAAATCGGACCCATAGCCCAAGTCATCGTAATACTCGTCTCCATGTCCTGCAAAGTAGCAAAAGTGAGCCAGAGGCCCAGTACACAATAACCAATGCAAAACAAGTCATCCAATAGATGTAATTGCATCATAAAACAAGTGGTTATCTTTATTACATTTTGATTCACAAATCAACAAGAGGGTATTCAAACCCCGGTCACACTCCGGGAATTCAGGGATCCTGAGTAACAGCAGCTGCTCAGGGAGTTGATATAAGCAGTCCGAATACTTATATCTCCTATATCTATTTCATAAAGATAATAGCTTCATCTAGGGTTTAAAAGCCGTTGCCCGACTCTACTTAAACTCAGTCCATAACATGAGCCTAGTTCACAAGTTCCCATAAACCTTGAACTAAATCATGGTATTTCCCCCTAAGTTTAAGTAAACGTTACACAGATACAATTCCCCCTATCGGCTACCCACTTAACCAAAAGAATCGCTATTGCATCATAGCGTACCATTGCATCATGGTAAAGTCATTGCATCATGACTTGGTTAAGCGCCTAGCTAACATGTCATTGCATCATGACAGGTTTGCTGCTCCTCGGACCAGATTAAACAGCGTAATAGACATCCAATTCATCCAAATGTTAAATCGGATCAATTTAAGTCAAATTAGAAATGTCTGGTCCTAGCAATCATCAGACAAATTATTGCGTACCTGAACTCGTTAGAATAGAACTAGGATCTCTCGGTGATAGATTAACCGAAGAATCCTTAACTGTAATAGAAATGTCACAATAATTAATAAATCAACATTTATAAATTTCATTCTCACAAATATATACATATTATATCCATATATCACAAATTATCAAAGAAATTCACATAATTGGATATACAGTCACGACTAGGCATTTAAACGTCCTAATATATCCCAAATTGCTTACCAAAAACTCAAATACTCAAATAACAACTTTGGAAACTTTTTAGAAAAAGTTCTCAAAATTCAAAAACTCAGGGGATACGCCGGCACTCGCAGGCGGCGTTGGGCCGGTGTTAACTGTTCTGAAATTGTACACTGTCAACGCTGGCAGCGTTCAAAGCGTACGCCGTCAGCCTTTGTAACCTACGCCGGCGGCCTTGATTCCCAAAAGCCAGCGTACAAGTTAGAAGAAAGAACGCCGGATGACTTCCTAGCGAAAGCCAGCGGCGTTCAGTCGGCTTTAAGAAATTTGGTTCTGTGAACTTTCAACACCGCCTCTACGCCGGCGGCGTAGAGATTCAAATTGCCGGCGTACGTTCTGAAGATCAGACGCTGGCAAATCTTCGGCATATAAGCCGGCGGCGTTGCAAACAGCGTTAGGGAAAATCATTCTGTGGGCTTTCTACACCGCCTCTACGCCGGCGGCGTAGAATCCCCAGATGCCGGCGTACGTTACAAAAACAAGCTTATACGAAAATTCAAATCCCCTGTTTTCACTTTATAAAACTACATCTTAAAACACTTCAAAAACTTTCCTCATCTACACTTCAAACTTCATATACTCACTTCAACATACACTACTCAATTCTAGCAACCCAAGGCATGAATTCAACATCACTAAACACTTCAAATTCCATTTTCATCAATCTCCATTCTAACTACTTAAACTATCTTTGTTACATCAAGACACTTCATATCACTACAACAATACATGCATACTTTCACACACTCATATAACACATACATAACTCATTCCATGCATGAACAACAATTTGATCAATCTTAAACTCAATTCATCCAACTATCTATACATCTATTTCAAGAAAGGGAAACAAAACAATAATCACAACAACCTAAACTAAACCAATTCAAATACATACATATATATACCTTGTCTTGAGAATAACTTTGATTTTCAACTTGATATAACCCTAACTTGAGCTTGGAAATGAAAATGGAAATGGAGGAAGAAGAAGAAGAGAAAAAGGAGAAAGAAAAGAAAATTCGGATAAAATTTTGGGCTGCCTCAAAAAGTAATCAAATTAACTTAATTTTGACTTTTTCACTTCCAAAATTACCCCTTAATGCATATATTAACTTTAGGTTGCATTTCACTTTAATTTGGGCTCCATTTAGCTTACATTTAGGGCATAATGCTAATTTAATTACAAGGAACTCAATCAACTAATCTTAAGTAAAATTATGGTTGAGTTATTAATTTAATTTAACTTAACATCTTAATATGCACAAGACAACATTAATAATTCCATTACTCACACATTAATGCATATAGAACAAAATATTAATATCCACATATACACATACAAAATCTTATATATTAAACTACTAACAACACAAACATACTCATTCAATTCATCTTCTTAAAATAAATTAATAAACACATGAGATTTGATTAAAATATAAATCTAGGTCATTTCATATTCACTTTGCTTTATGAGGCTAACTCATATTTAATTTTTCTTGCAATGCAGATCTTAAGGTTGAAATATTGAATCTTCATCATGCATCCTCTTAACTTCATATTTACAAGTATGATTTTCTTGTTTTATGCTCAACATCATATTAGTGTTATCAACCATCAATAATTCTTGAATATGTAAAAATAAGAAAATTCAAATTCAAACATTCTTGACCATCATCTGTTCCATTCATTCATCTAATGATTATGGTACCTCATGATTTTTTAAGATAAAACTCTTTGTCGTCTGTGTTCCAACCATATAAATGATAATCTTGAGACTACATACTATATGATGACACTCTCGGCTGTCTGTGCCCCATACCTCATGTGATAATCTTGGAATCATACATTATAACCTTAGGACTGTACCGCTATGAGAAAGGCTCTCTTTAGTTTTCTATGTCTCAATCACCTATGCAAAAATCATGGAACCGCTCCACTATAAGAGGGACTCTTTCTCATCTTATGTACCCAGTCATTTGGTAAATGAATGCAATACTACTACTGCAAGAGGAGGCATTCTTCATTGTTCAATGCTCCTTAGTCATGCATAGGTTCACTTATTGCTTTTTTCTTCGTTATTGCATGATATGCTTTGAATGTTTCAGTGTTGATATTTCTAATTCATATGCTGATGTGCTTGTTATGTTTTCCTCATGATGCTTGATTTGGATTTGTGAGTAGCATCTCTTTTCATCATGTATGTGCATATGACTCCTTCATCATACATGTGTATATATAACAGGTATCTTGAGAATGACAAAGGAAAATAGAAGGAGTCGGCCTTACAATGGCAAACATACAGATAAAAGTAATAAAATATTGGCAAATTCATATCATGTGCCAAAAGTTCCCTTACCATGTAATAAATGGCTTGATGCCACAATTTGAAACGATTTTTTGCAGAGAGATGTTAAGGAAAAGGGATTTATGTAGGCATCCTCCTAAAGATGGTGTGTTGCATTTCATTCAGTTGGAGCCTTAAGTAAATGTTAGGAGAAACATAGATGAGAATTCCATATTACATTTTGGAAATGAAAGAAAGGAGCTTCCCCTTTTAGAGGCTATATTCAGTTACCCAAAACAAATATTATAGGGGTGGCAATCATGGGTATATCACATTATAAACAATTCCCATTAAAGGTCTCTCTTAGAGAGTGCAGGAATTAATTTTGCTATATGGATCTCTTCCAAAATGTTTATCCATTCTCGGAGTGTTGAAGCATGGCGAGCTATATTGGCATGTTGGAGTACGTATACACATACTTTTGTGACATTGTGGGGTAAGATTGCATTAACTTTGGAAGATGTGTGCACATTGTCAAGTTTTCTAGGTATGGGTTGATTGATATTGTCACAGTTGAGATCTTAAAGGAGGATGAGGAGTTGATGGAAATATTAGAAGCTGATAGACAAGAAGCAAAAGATAGTCGTAGCCAAGCATCATTTTGTGCATAAACTAGAGACTTTTTTTAACATGAAAGGACTCGGTTTGGAGGACCTCGGTATGGATGCAAGTAAGTGTGCATTCCTTGCTTTGTTTATTTATGCTTGATTGTCATTGCTGCAATTTGACTTTATTTGTAACTTTGGATTCATTTCAGGTATGACTTGGAAGCTTTTATTTGCTTGTTGGTTGTCCATGTATCTATTTCCTAGTAGCCTAGGGAAAGGTGCCAGCCCTCGATTTTTTCACTTAGCAATTCATCTTGCACATGGAGAATGATTTTCCTTAGTGCCTTTTTACTTAGGGTCCTTATATCAGTGCTTGGACCTTCATAGTGAAACTTTAGTTCGATTAAAGGGGCAGTATATCATTGTATCAAACGTGGACTTAGGATTTTTGCACTTGTTTTTCAGCAAGCATTACAAAAGGTATCCAAGTGTACCTGCTACAAAGCTTGATCCTATTGAACCTCGAGCTTAGGCTTAAGTTGATAGAAAGCCTTTAGGTGCATTACTTGATATCATAGATGATGTTTTGAGGTTTACTTTCTCCCTTATACAAAGGAATTAGAGGGACATGAGTGGTGCACAACGTATTATCCTCCGTGCTTTAAGACCTTAGTGAATTTGATGGAACATGGTGAGCAACTTTCTAATGTTGAAGCAGGATATGCTCTTTGGTGTACACGTTAAGGCTTACCTGTGATTTATGATTGGTGTGATTCTTCTACAGAGTTCTTCAAGCATAGGGCAATGTTGTACTCACCTTATCGAGTTACTTAACAGTTTGGATTTGATCAATGAGTACCTTCTATAGTAGCCGTTGACCTAGATTTTAACAGATGTTGTGAGGCAATTAGTCTTAAGAAATGCCATGAGATTTACTTTGCTGTTAGATAGATTTTTTTTTCCATCTATCAATTTCTCTAGTGTTGCAATGAGCAGATGACTAATGTATTAGACAGGGTGTCTTGAGGCATTCAAGAAATATACCTCTTAAGCTATAAATGATAGTTTGCCAGAGTTGGTCATCTATAGGCATGAGTTCCACTTTCAGCTTCCTAAAGATGATAGGAATAGTATTCCAGCCAAAACAATGATTGGACGAACTATGCCCCTTGCATCAGTAATTAGTCAAATCGAGTGTCCTTGCCTTTGTAAGGAATTAGATCTTGTTATTTAAATTCTCTTCTCCTTTTTTTCTATATATCATGAAGGTAATTATAACATTTGTTCACCATGTTTATTTATAGGACACAACTTGGAAACATACATCTTGTACTCCAGTAGAACAACCATCTAAAAGCAAGCACAGTAGTAGCAATGTTGTTGTTAACAATTCTATAACAAGGTCATGTAGTGACTACTACTTATACCACTGAGGAGGAAGACGATAGTAAAGAGGTTGACTATGAATTATCCCTTATCAATGATGTTAGTATTGAGGGTAATTCTTCAATAAATGGTTTAGAGATTTGTGAGGGTGCTCTTGCTAATGAGGAGGACCTCTATCTTGAAGTGAATGACATTGTTGATGATGATCTTGATAGAATGGTTGCTCAAGATGGTAAGGAGCCTAGAAACTGGGAAGATGGTTATGCTCAGGCTCATGACAATTCATTGGTAGGCCCTCTATCTCATAACATCATAGTTGATGGTATTGCTTCCAATGCTGCTTCATTTTCTAATGCATTACCTCCTCCAATTATTTGTGAATCACAATAAAGAAGAGCAGACAAGTCTATCAAAGTTACGACTTTAACATGTTTAGATGATACAACTTCATTTCATGGTTATATTGCACCATCTTATTTAGTGAAGGCCTTACAGAGTCTTGCTACCTATTAGTGAATAGCAAGGTATCACTTAAGCCATTGTTAACATGCACATGCACATGCACCTAAGTAACAATACTTTCACTTAGTAGTAGTGAGTTATGGAGTAAGGAATCTTATTATGGCTATTGCGTCACGCATAAGAGCAATGCTATCGCTTGCTAGCAACGGTTTGATTTGATACTTTATCATGTTATAACTTATCTGCTTCAAAGAACATAAAATTCATGTAATAGCACTTTACATGTGAGAAAGACATATTATACTCACTTTTCATTGATTGAATCATGCTTAAATTATTATTGATTTTATAGAAATTATAAGGAAATGGTACATATATGCACTTATTATGATATTTCAGGTCTTTGAGGACTTAAAATGCAAATATAAGCAAATTAGAGAAGTTTTATGCAACATGGGAGAAGTGGACAATCAAGGCTAGCTAAATGAACATGTAAGCCGCCAACTTATAAAGTACACCAGCCACTTCAAAGAACAACACAACTAGCTTACAATAGAATAAAACAACTAGTCTTCATAAAACAATTCAAGGTTGGTAAATTGTGAAGAAAGGCTGCCAGCTTTCATACTGGCTTACATGAAAGCCACCTTTAACATTGCTCCAAGGTCGATAGTGATTTTGATTCGAAAGTCATTTTTTCATTTAAGGCTAGCTAATTTCAATTCAAGGCCGCCAGCTTTGAATTCGACCTATGTCTTTTGCGTCTTCAACATATAAATACTCTCTTGTTGGATCTTGTAGAGAAAGAGAAGAACCCTAGAACGAAATGAAATTCTATTTTCTTTAATCTTAGGTATACATTAGGGCATAGACAGTAGTTAGCCTTTTTTTTTGTTTGTTTTTTTTTTTTTTTTTTGCGGATTCTACACGGGATTAAGTGGAGAATATGATTTGAACATGGATTTGACAATAGGATCCCTATTTAAGGTGATTTTATTCCTTTTCATTTGATTTCACGTTATGGATGATATCTAAAGCTTTTTCCTATTGATCTTATCTATGGCTTTGAGTTAATAATTTGGATTGTCTAATTGATGTTTTTTGTTATTGATTGATTCATTGTTTATATTCGAGTTGTAAATGTTAATTCACTGAGCATGTATTTTGGATTGAATTTGGAGTGCATGTTAGATTACGATTGCAATTGGAAAATTTCTTTCTAATCAATTATGTGATTAGCTAATTTGGATTACGAATCTCATAGAGATATATATTTTAAAATCGATTAAGGTTTGGTAAATTTATATAGAGTAGCCAATTAATTACTTTCCTAAGAATATGAAAAATTGATTAGTTAATTTAGGGTAATTATTTTCTTTGGAAAAAGGAGTTTTTACCAGTCGTTTGATTATTTGAAAACGCTAAACCCATCATCAATTTGGATTTGCAAGTGTACTTTGGTCAATAGCATACATTTAATTGATTTTTTGATCTTTTACCTCTAAACCTAATCCAATTGGAGGTGTTGGAAATCCCAAATTCTTTATAGATTAGTTTTATCCAAAAACAATCTTTTTGATTTGCTTAGTTACAATGTGGACACAACTCGGTACTCATTGAAATTTATTTATAGTACACGCACTCGATACACTGGCTATTTAATATCTACACATTTAGAAGAATTTAAAAAGAGATTCAAAAGAGCTTTAACAAGAACATATAGAAAAGGCGCGATCAATATGGTATAACTTCATATGTTAGTAGGACATAAGTGCGTTAATCACATAAAAAGCAACAGTAACACAAATAGATCCAATTTTGAGATCAACATTAATTGTCCTAATTGTTTTTGTTGTAGTATGGCTAAAGCCATTAACTGAAATGGTTTGCTTCACCAATCGATGATGATCAATACTGGTAACTTCAAATGTAGTCTTTGGCATGATGTTTTGAGAAGAACCAAATAGAAGAATGACTAATCTCCATAAACATCTTACACATATTTGCCCATGAATCCACTCATCCAAATGGAAGAATGACATACCTAGAGTGCTCCTTCTCAATGAATGACTTGGAAAATTCCTTCAACTTTAGATCATCGTTGAATCCATAAAACTCTAATGTCTCAATAAATTTCAACAAATTTTCCTTGACAGTCCCCTTCTTACCATTAAACAACATGAATTTAGGACTTACATAGTCCAGATGGTATGGCTTAATAGCAATACGTTGATGATATGGGAGTTTGAGATCCAACACTCCTATACCATATTTAGCTTGTAGTTCTTTCAAATATGATCTAAATTTTCTTCATAAAAAAAGTGCCTTTAGGAGTTAAAGTTACAGCTTCAACTGGTTAGTTGGAGTAGTCGTCGGGAGTAGAGTTGCATTGGATTGAACAGCAAGCCTACCAATTACAATCTATAGTGTAGCCTGTGAGGATGAGGATCCTCCGGGTCAAACATGTAGTACAAGCTGGGCGGTTGAGGACCCTTTGAGTTAAATTCTTGTGTTCACTACCTGAGGTATAGGTAATTGTGTAACTATAGGCTCTGATTGAGAGACTTACTCTCCAACCCTAGTAGGATCATGCTCAGAAGCAGGAAGATGATTAGCAGGTTGGGGTACTTGTGGAGCAATAATAGGGGTTCATAAAGTCATGCCCTGTTACACGGTAGCAACAGCAGCTATACTAGGCAAGTATTAAGCAAACATTGTCATGAGTTAATGGAATTGTCTTGTAGACTCTTGTATCAATTGATTGAATTGCATGGTATTTTCTTACTTAAGGCGCAAGATCACGGCATTATCGGGTTGAGTACTAGCAAGTTTATTAGCATCATCTAGTGCTGGCATATGATGCTGAGCAATTTCAAGATTAGTATCAGGTTCTTAAGTCGTACCCTTAGTGGGGTTGGTAGGTCTCTTTCTTAGAGGTGCCATCACATAAGTGTTGATTTCTCTTTCCTTAGTGAAGTTGCCAAGAATGTATGAGGTGTTGATTCGAATGCAATGATCATATACCTGTTGTGTGATTGTTGTACTACATGTGACCTAGGGAAATGATACGTGAAAGAGATGACCAAGAGAGAATTGCATAGGAAGAAGGAGTAGGTAGTCTCAATAGGCTCTAATACACATGTAACAGGCGATGGAGCTAAGAAGCATTAACTTCACCAAGTACCACGAGATTAGGTACGCTCTTCATTAAATCAAGCAATTGATTCACTAAAGCGGAAATCTGGCAGCAATATGACATTTGTCTAAGATTTATGATCATCCAAATGAGATGGGGACTAAGGGTATTTATAGAGATCTAGCCGTCAATATTGTCCGTTAGATGATACAGATGACCAATGCCTATGATGAATCCCTCTCATAATGGATATAGATGTAGGCTCCCTTATGGACCAAAGCCCATTAAGGCCTTTATTTATAATGTATGTGAGCAAATTTGAGAAAGGTTGGAATTAGGTAAACCATTTCCAACGAGCCTTACTCCAAGCCCACAATGCCAAATCTCCCTTGGTCATCCCGATAAACTAGGCCTAACTCTCTAAACCCTATCACCTTAGACAGAGTTAGATCCAAATGAAATAATAAAGGCTCAAAGCCCTTATAATCAAATTTAATCATCTATAATACCAATCAAGAACTTAGTATAATAAAGAACACCATAACAATATAGTTCTTGAAGAGTTCAAAGTTCTCAATAGAAATAAAGAGAAGATTTTATCTCATAAAAAAATTCATGAAAATCTAATTTACGAAGAAAGTGTTAGACTTATTGGTAGGCTCCAATCCTATTTTAAACTAAGGAGTGAATATATCTAAGATAACAAGACTAAAAAGGAAATACACCATCTAAGAAACTAAATGGACTCAAGAATGAAAGTTGAGAAAAAACTAGTTTTCCAAACATAAGAAAATTCACCAAAATAGCATAATTGGACAATTTAGTGTATACGGGAAAAATGGACAAATCACAAATCAGGAACAACTTCGGAGCATAAATGAATAAAGGCAGCTAACAATGGTCGGCTGAATTGTCGTCGATTATTTTCCCCTAACCAACCTTCTCTGTTATATTTCTTGTTTAACTCATATTTTTGACCTATGAATTTGGCTTCCTCTTGAGTTAAAATGAAACTTACAATCCTTAATTTAACTTATAGTTAGCTTGTCAATCTATTTTCAACTCCTTTAAAGAAGTCGGCACAAAATCTGCTGAACATTTCTTAAATCTTCTTGGTTTTGGATCACATTATCATCCCTTTATGCACTTGTAACAATCATGTAGGACTTGAGGCAATTTGATCCCCACCATTCCCACTCTCTTAAAAAAGATTTGTTTTCGAATCATCCTTACATGCATCAAAAGGAGTTAAATCAATAACATTGAAAGCAGCACTCATATTATACAGACCTAGTAAATCCAATTTGTTGGGGTTATCGTTAATCTTCACAATCATCTGAAAATGTACCATTTCCTTTAGCATATGATTTTGACTTTCTTTCAGTTAGGAATTGTTCCTTCCTTAAGTGTAACCATACCCAATGTCTTCGTTCAAAAGTAACTCGCTTATGCTCTTTGTTTGCCTAGTGCACATATTGTTAATTTTTTTCCTCAATTATTGTCAAACCCTCACATGCAATATCTTCATTGCTTCCACTTTCCTTTTACCATCTAAAATGGAACATTCATCAATGGTTAATGGTATCAAATCTAAAGGTGTCAGCAAATTAAAGCCATAAACTATTTCAAATGATGAAAAACTAGTAAAAGAAGGAACAATGTGATTATAAGAAAACTTAATAGATCTAAAATACTCTTTCTAAAACTTTGCATTCTTTTGTGTCACAACATGCAGCATGTTATAGTCTTATTCACTACCTTAGTTAGATCGTTAGTTTCTAGATGGTAAGTATTAGAAAATAACGATTTAGTTATTTATTTATTTTTACAAAAACTTTCCGAACATAACTAAGAAATTTGATATCCTTATCGTTGACAATGCTCTTGGGAACATGATGACCCTAACAATTTCTTTATAGAACATATAAGCAATATGAGCAGCATTATTAGTTTCTCTACATGCAATAAAATAAAATCACATTTTCTTGAATCACATAATCTTTTTTACCTAAGCAAACCCAAAACAAAGTCCATTGATTTTTCTACCCGTGGCTACTATGTACTTGAAGAGGTGTATACAATCCATAGAGCATCATCTTTCACTTAGCCTTTTTACATGTCACACATTGCTCATAGAATCTTTCCATATCTTTTCTCATATGAGGCCAACAAAAATATTTACTAGAGCTTTAGTCACTCCAAAGCGTCCTATTAAATTAGCATTATGAGACTGTCAAACAAGTAATTTCCTTATGGAACATTTAGGGACACATAACTTTCCTTCATGAAATAAAATGTCGTCATGGCAGTAAAATTTATTGAAAGCAACCTTTTCACATGCTTTATAAGCTAAAGAAACATTAGATTAAAAAATTTTAAAAGATATATTGAGTTTTGAATCTATCCATATAATTTGGTCTTTTCTTAAGTACTCTTTGTCTTACAAGAATTATTACAAATATATTGTCACTAATTCTCTCTTACAAGAAATATAAAATAATACTAAAAATTGTCTTGAGATAATTAATAGAAGTGTTTCTATGCAATTAATAAGCTCGTCTAAGAGTATTAAATTTGCCCAACAAAATCTATTTATAAGGTTTGCAAAAACTAATCATTGTCCCTTTTCCTTACTCCTTTACTTTAACGTTAAATGCTTCAATGGCTAGTTTTCTATCAATTAGCATCTGGACTTTTCGTACTGTCCAGAGTCCTTTTGGAAAAACATATTGGTGTCTAGAATCCTTTCCTTGTGTCCAAACCTTAAATCATTGGAACATAATTAATAGCTAATTAATCATGTCTAATTAAGTTAACGTCTAAACTTTATGCCCTCATGTTCAAAGCATAGCTATCTTACCATTCTCACTTCTTTAGCTACTGTTTGAAAGCTGGATGTAGATCGTGATAAGTGAACTTCTGATCATGATACCCTCTAGACTCCTTCAGCTACTGTCCACACTATACTTGTGAAATACATACCGGGATAGACACTATTTGCATATTTTCAACATATTACACAATAAATATGTTTAGCTAATTAAGTGTAACTTTTCTATAACTTTGTATAATTATGTAATGCATTTACTCATTGAAATCCAATTTAAACCCTCCTATTAAACCAAAAAAAAAAAAAAAAACACTTTCTAGGGGAAGTAAAGGTAAAGAACTGAGGATGCAAACTTAGCTATATACCTCATCGCATTTTCAATGGGAAGCATAGGTAATAAGTGTACTTTTCAATATGCACTTATTCTTATTAACAACTATTTTTTATTCTTAGTACACCACAAATAATCATTATATTATTCATATTACAAATGTTCTGGTTTTTATTGCATAAAGTATTTCTAAATAACACAAATTATATAATATATTAACTTTATTTTTTAATTTATAATTAATTTTCAAGTAATATATATATACAATATTTTATTGAATAAACTAAATACCCTTAATTATTTTTTGAATGGTTTTTTTTATACTTATTAAATTAGAAAACAAAATAATGAAATTGTTGAATTCTTATACATATATAAGACGTAATATAATTGTAATAAGAAACAGGTACATATTGATAAATTTAATATTAACTTAGTTATATTATCTTGCATCCATTCTTGGCTTTAAGGTTGTTACCGAACCAATATGTAAGCTTGTAACAAGATATCATTAGTCGAATGCTATTTGTCTTATTTATCTTTCAAAAGAAAAACCTTAGTTCTTCTCAATCTTGTGATTATTGAGAACAACCCTTAGAAACTTGTCCTACGTTATATCGATTAGAGAATAATGTAGTATGGATCAATAATAATGTTGGCATATATATCATTGGCAGTGCCTATATATTTATTTTCTTTAAACTTTACTTACGGAGAAAAAAAAACAATATAAAGATCAAATCTTTTTAATTCCTTTGCAATAAAAAAAAAAATCCTATTACATTATCCAAATCTTCTAGACTCATCAATGACAAAAAAAAAAAAGGATAAAAACATACATAAAACAAAGCGAGTAATGTATTTATAAATTTACCCCATGTAAAAACTAGCACTGCCAATTTTAGGACCCTGCTCATGAACCTAGACACTACATGACAGGATAATAAAAAAATTTTTGGTAAGTAAAGATTAATACGAATAATAAACGGGCTAAACCTAGAAACGACACAAATTTAACTATGTCCAATTTTGGGTTTAGGACCTAAACTCATTTATAAACTCGTGAATCTGTTAAAAATATAATATTTTATTGTTTTTTTTTTATTGTTAAAATATAATATTGTTACGCTAAGTAAATTATAAAATAATAAAACTATCCACATAAGAAACAAATTATATATATGTATACCACGTCATAAATTATAAATAGAATATGCACATAACATATATAAAATATAGATTTTATTTAACAAATAAGAAATATGTAATGTATATATTAATATGTAATTAATTTATTTGGTACATATATAACATATGTATGTATATATACACAACATATATACTATGTAGAATGTAAACTAGATATCCTATAATAAACATATAGGAAAAAGCCCCTTTTGATACCTGAACTTTAACGAAGTAAACAATTATGTACCTAAACTTTCAAGAAGTTTAATTTCAAACATAATTAAACTTCTCATACCCCTTTTCACTACCCTACTCTTTTATTATTTATTGAAGTAATACATGACAGGCAACAATTGAATGGATAGTATTTAAAGGCAAGAAAAATTTAATTAGGTATAAAATTGAACTTTTAAAGGTTTCTATACCTAATTGTCCATTTCGTCAAGGTTTAGGTACCAAAAGAGCCCTTTTCTCTAAATATATGTATAGATATAATACACATATAATAAAATCTATAGGTTATAAATATCAATCTATATGTCATTAAAGCTTGTGCATATATTATCCTATGCACATAACTATATTAAAATAGAGATAGCGTATATAATATTTATAAAGTGGGTAGATTTTATATAGTACGTATATGTAAATTATAGGTTACATATAAGGTATAAATTATAATCTATGTTCCATGAATATATATAGTACGATCTAAATATAAATGTCACATAACATGTATAGAACAAATATTTATAATGTATATGTGTATGTATACACTTATCAATATATATATATATATATATAAAGATCTATGAGTTGTAAATGTTATGATTACAAATAAAAGGACATGGAGGAAGTCTCAATACATAGTGGATTTCATGATTCATAATAGGCTAGCTCATAGTGGATTAAAAATATTATTACATGATAGTTGTCTTGAGCACAAACACTACTTGTACATTTGACAGCTGCATAAGATCATATGTGTACATGATAGAACACAACACATTACAGGCAGTTACAACTGCTTATGGATGCAATAGCCTAGTAGACATATAAATACATAATAAGAAAGAAAGAAAAGCAACCTGTTTTTACCCAAAAAAATAGCAAGTCTTTAGGAGCCTTCTAGAAGCTCAAATTCCAGAGTACCATCACTTGGAAGTTAATACCCTCAACACAAAATAAAACTGAAATTAGTACAATTAGGAAATAGAAGAAGATAGACATTTAAGAAATAGTTCATCATCAAATCCTTTGAAAACGATGAAATGTATAAATAGTTATTGTGTAGAAAACGTTGGCGTTGAAACCTTAATTTGCGCAGGATTAATTCTGCAAGGAGTATAAGAAGAGGAAAGGAAAGAAGCATACCTAAGTTGTGTTATCTGCTTCTGTTCACTCACTAAGGCAAAGGGAAAAAGGAAGTTCTAGAATTGGATTTTAATTGATGGGTTGGGCCTTTAATACAAGCCTTGACATTTGGTGCTTTAATTGAGAGTTGAACTCAAGACCCCCCATTTACCAAACAGGTGCTCTAACCGACTAAGCTACGAGAGTCTCTCACTTGATAGGTTAATCTTTTAGGTTAGGTTCTTTATTCGGGCTTGGTACTTAACATTTGGCGCTTTCATTGATTTTCTTAGTGTTTCCATGGTAGAAGGAACTAAAGGTTTTCATCAATTGAAGGAAGAACTTCGATCTCATGAAAGTAAGATTCTTACTCTTGAATATAAGACATATAGATTGCTTATTGACATGTCTCAAGTTCTATGATTTTTTAAATTACAAATGGAGAATCAAACTAATAAAAATTCTAATCCAACTATTAGTTCATCATGTTCTCTAGCAATGAATTCTAATAATGAGAAATATCAATATTCTTCCATAAAGAACATTAAATTGGACTTACCGATGTTTTTTGGTTCCAACCCCCTTTCTTGAATTTTCAAAGCAAACCAGTTTTTTAATTTCCATCATGTTGATGAGGAAGACCGATTAAAATTGGTTTTTTTTTTTTTTTTTTTTTTACAATGGAGGATGAAGCTTTAGCTTGGTATCATTTTCTTTTTTGTAATGAACTTTTATCCACTTCGCTCATTTTTCTTAAAGTTTTGGAAACAAGATTTGGGTTTTGAGGATGTTATGAAGAATGACAAATTTTCTACAGTTGATGTTGTTAAGCAAGAAAATGATGTTAATGCTACTGAAGTAGGATCACAATATGGCCTTGTTGCAGTAAACCATGATATTTCAACACAACAAGAAAATGTTTTAATTAAGAAACATGAATCTGTTTTGGTAGCAGATACGTAGATATGTAAGGATAAAGTTATAAAGTGCTCTTGTTTTCTTATAGTTACTATTTTGCCCAGGGATGACCCACTATTGGAGGATAGTGTTGAGATGTCCATAAGGATTTGTAACCACAGCAAAGAGGTTTTGGAAATGATGTCTCCCTCTATTTTAGGAGGGGATGTTCTAAGGGGTAGTGAAATCATGGAATTGAAAATACACAGTGATGTTCATCATCTTACAAACTCTACAATTCTGGTGCCCTGAGAATTGTTTGATATGAAAAGATATCAAAAATCAAATACTCATATTTTGTTTTGATAAGCTAGCTCATGAGGATTCTTGTCATTAATTTTGCAAACACATGATTACTACCATCAATTTTTCTTTTCAACAAGAATTGGGCAACCATCCTTTTTTGGGTTTTGTCCTCTCATCATTGCACATATCAAGATGTAAGGTTCGTGTTTGGGATGGAACCTAGACATTTAATCCAACAATTAACTTTTTTAGGCACTATAATAACAAGCAACAACAAAGATTTTAGGATTATTGTTAAGGATAGGTAGCCTATTTCTTAAGTCACTTCATGGCAAAACAAAATGGCTAAAGTCACTTCATGGCTACATTGGATGTATGGGAAGCTTCAATCCTATGGGCAAACTTGTTTTTCCAATAGGTTCATATATAAGCTTTCATGTCTTTATTTTACGCCCTATAAAGCTGAAGGAGATGGTTCTAAGTGATACCATTACTACTGGATGCATATAGGAATTTTCCTATTGTTCAATCCTCTAGTCATTATTTACTCAAGGAAGATCAACCTATAAGGCCAGATTTTTCCAACGATATTGATGTAATGGGTTGCCTTAGGCAAATTCATGCGAGATTATCCAGCTTATCACCTTGACAACAAGGTGGCTTTTCAAGGGGCAAATAAACATGTTATGATTACAAATACAAGGACATGGAGGAAGTCTCAATACATAGTAGATTACATGATTTACAATAAGCTAGCTCATAGTGGCTAAAAAATATTGTTACATGACAGTTGAACTGAGCACAAACATTACTTGTACATTTGACAGCTATACAAAGATCACATGTATATATAACAGAACACAACACATTACAAGCAGTTACAATTGCTTGTGGATGTAATAGCCTAATGGGCATATCAATACACAATAAGAAAGAAAAAAGAGCAACTTATTTTTAGCCAAAAAAATAGTAAGTCTTTAGGAGCCTCTTGGAAGCTCAAATTTCAGAGTACCACCACCAATAAGTTAATGCATTTAACACAAAATAAACAGAAATTAGTACAATTAGGAAATTGAAATAGCTATGAATTTCCCAATTTATATTTTATAAATGTGTTAATGAAATTATATATGATTTTGAAATGTGATAAATATGAATTATGTTGATGCATGAAATATGAGTTGTGTTAAAAATAATTAAATACCTTAAAATGGTTAAATATTGAGTTTATAAATTTTTAGTGTATTAGAATGTATGAAATATGATTAGAACATATGAAATATGATTAGAACAAGTTAAGTTATGCATGTATTTAAACTAACTTTTAGCAGAAAATTTTAGTTGCGAAGCCCAAAACCACCTTTAATTAGCCAAAAAGCAAGCTCATTAATTAGCCAAAGCCAAGCCAATTAAAGGACTTAATTAGGGCAACCACTAAAGTCAAAAAATGGATAAATATCAACTTTTGAAAGCGCAAAATTCGTCCAACAATTTCAGACTAACATAACATACACCAAAAAGCTTCAAAACCTCATTTTCCCTCTTCCAAAAGCTCTCCCATGGCCATATATAATTAAACCCTTCATCTTCCAATAAATTCAAATCTCAAAGTCTTGTAATAAGACTCCTAAACCAAGGCACAAAGTCCATATGGTAAGTGTGTTCCTCTTGTTTTATGTGTATTTAAGTTATGCTTTTGTTAGAATAGGGTTTATATGCTAAATGGTGATGGAATGACTTTTATACATTAATGGTAGTTCGAGTAGTGTTATGTTGCTAGAAGAGTTTGTAGCATATGTTTATATAAATTTTGAAGTGTTGGGATGATTATCTTAGGATGGCAAAGGGTTGAGTAGTGTAATGGGCATGCGGGGTTGAAATCCATATTTTGTGTGATGTTGTAGTTGAGTGATTGATGGATTGAAGAGGAGTTAGTGTTTGTTGAATAGTGTCAAGAATATATAACAAGTTTTGGGAAGCTTAGAATGAGTTTGGAGAATTTTTGAATGTATAAAATTTACAAAGAAAACAGAGGAATTCGTGAAAATCACGTAATTTTGTTCTAGGGGTCTACGTCGGCAATAGGGCGTTGGCGAAGGATCCCATGCTATCGGCATTCATGGACAAACTGCCGATGTTGGGGCCATCCACAGGCGTGCACCAACCCTGTGAAACTCTCGGAAATTTTGGAAAATTGGAATTGCAGTCTACACTGGCTCAAAACTGCCGACGTAGACTACAATGCGGCCGGTGTATTGTTGAACACTACCAGCGATGGCAAGCGTTGAGTTTTTAGTGCAGAGTGCACCAGACCAATGCCATCGGCGTTGAAGGCCTACGTGTTCCCTGCATTTTCCATTTTCAAAAACTTCCTCTAAATTTTCCAAAGCTTGATATATGATCAATTGAGTACTTGTTGAGTAATGTATGATATTATATGATTTTTAAATGTTATGTTATGACTTTTTGATAATTTATGTGAATTTCTTTGATTGGTTATGTTTGAAACTAGTTGATTAATGCTTGAACTAAGTGAGAAATTCAATATTTTCTTGTACAGTGATAGATCATCGCTCGGCCAACCCTATTAATTCCCGAGCAATTTCAGGTACGTAGTAACTTGCTTGATTCTTTGTTTAGGATGGACATCCTTTAAAATTACTTTAAATTAAGGAAATAATAATTGCTTGTATGAGTGTCTTTTACACCGTTAAATCTGGTTCGGAGAGTGGTACCCTGCTCAAATTGGGCTCATGGTAGTTTTAGGCGCTTAAACCACCCTTGTCATTTTGAAATGACTTTCATAAGTGGTTTGGTGGGTAATTGATAGGGTATTCGGTATCGGTATAACACTTGCTTATTCTTGAAAAGATGTAATATGATTTAATTCAATATTTATGGGAACACTTGAATTAGGTGATATTATAGATTGAGTTGAGTAAAGTCAAGAAACAGCTGAGAACCCTAAATGAGATTAATTTTTCGTTTTGGATAAAATTATCTAGGATATATGAGTATCCGAGCTACATATATCAACCACCTGAGTGTCGTGATCGTTACTCAAGTTCCCCTAGAAATCCCTGTTGTCTGGAGTTTGAATACTCTAGTGTTGTTTGGCTAACTAAAGATTAACTAATAATCTATGATTGTTGCATTTGCATTTAGTTTAAGTATGTGTGGATCACTTTGCATTTGTATTCGTTACTTGTGTACTCGGCCTTTGGCTCATATTTTAACTAATTCAAGTGACGATCAAGACGAGTTTTACGCAAATATGGGTTATGGTACCGACTTTGAGGATTTCTTAGATGACCTGGATGATTAGATATGACTATGGACTAGGATGGAATTCCTATTTTGTAATAGACTATTTATGAAATCTTTTATGTTTATATTAGATGATATAGGTTGAATTACCTTTTGTGGCTTTTATATAAGGCTTGTAAGAAGCCTTTGTTTGTAATATCTAAACCTAGCTATATGTATATCTTGAAATTATTTTCCTTGTAATATATGATAAATATGATGTTGTGTTTTTATTACAAGTTTTACAAAAATCAATAGTTTTCAAATTTATTTGTACAAGTATTGAGGATTTAGGCAAATAATACTTCAAACACTTCTTCTAAGATAACCTTATATATAATTCTGCAGGTTATATATGGTTGATGAGCTATTATCACCTGTTTTTATTATAGGGGTGATAGCGAGTCCTTATAGAAATAGAAGAAGATATACATTTAAGAAATAGTTCATCATTAAATCCTTTCAAAATGATGAAATGCATGAATAGTTATTGTATAGATAAGGTGGGTGTTAAACTAATTTACACAAGATTAATTCTATAATGAGTGTAAGAAGAGGAAAGAGAAAGAAGTGTACCTAAGTTGTGTTGTTTGCTTTTGTTCACTCACTAAGGTAGAAGGAAAAAGGAAGTTCTAGAGCTGGATTTTAATTGATGGCTTGGGCCTTTAATACAAGGCTTACAATATAGATTATATATAACATAATATATTAATATATGGATTATATATCTACATTAAACTATAGATTTTGTATCTTACATTTATATTTTGTAAAGATTATATAAATAAATATATAACTTAAAGAGTATATAAACTATAAATTATTTATAATATATACCATATAGATATATATATCATATAGCATATTAGTAAATATTTATAATATATAATTGTAAGTATGTAACATATCTATATGTATATAAAATCTATAAGTTATAAATATAAAATAAATTAAGTTAAAAGGTATCATCGTTTGTAGGTGAGTTCATTTGAGATATCAACTCAAAAGAGGTTTTAACGTTTAAAGGTTAACTTTATTTAAGACATCAATGTTTCAAGTAGTTAAAAATGAATCAATATTTCAAAAGGTGGGTCAAATAAAGTATTAATAATTGACTATTGAGGAAGATTAATATAAATGTTGATACCTTAAATGAACTATAATATACAGATAAATAAATTATAAAGAAGGGTAAATATGTCATATGGTATAAAATAAGAGGGTTTTATAGTCCATCCTAATATATTATTAAATGCTTGGTCTTTTGGCAAAGTCATTATTAAAGATGAAGATACATCATTAAGGATGAAGAGACGTTGTTAAAGATGAAAGGACGTCAAAATTAAAGATGAAGAGACCTTATTAAAGATAAATAGTTATTCTTGTCTTCTATATAAACCAGGCTTCCTTCTTCTCCAAAATCATTCTTAAACCTAGAAACCTCTCTAAAATCTCTCTAATTGTGATCCTAGCATGAAAAGGAATCAAAGAAATCAAGATCTAAGTAAGTAAGTTTTCAATCCTTCAAAGGAATAATCTCTTTCTAAAGCATTGTTTTGTTAAATGGATTTTGGAGAAAACTCTAAATAGCTTTGGAGATTTTGTTTTGCTTCAAGGAGATCAAGAGTGAAGGTTTAAGTAAGTTATTTTTTTCAATTCTTTAGAAAATAAAAGGATAAGATCTCTCTTTGAGAGTGTTCTTTTGGGTTTGAAATGAGAAATTGAAGAAAACCATATCTTGACTTGGACATCTGGATTTTGTTGATCAAGAAGGATTTGAGGATTGATTATAGGTAAGTTTATATGTTTTAACCTTTATGATTATAAAGGAATGATTGTTATTGGATTTGGTTTGATTTTGTTTTCAATGAGATTCTAGGGTTTATAAAGATTGTTGAGAAGATCTGATTTTTGGTAATATAAAAGGATTAAGGATCGATCCTAGGTAAGTTTATATAATCTTAATTCCTAGATTGGTGTATATATGATTTCTTGTTGATTTTTAGCCTTTTTTTTTTTCTTGAAAGAGGATTTAGGGTTTAGAGATTTTTGTGGATTTGTGTTTCTTTTTGAGATTAGGGTTTTAGATGATATATGAGATTAGGTTTATTTGATGGTGTATGTTTTTGAAGTTGTTTCTATTTATATTATGCAGTTTTAGTGAATTAGGGTTGTGCTCTAAAGTAGATTTGGTGATTTTAAGTTTTGTTCCTGAATTTTGATTCAGGTATGACCTTACCTTGTTTATTGTATGTGCTTGTAAGTTTACAATTGCTTGTTATATGTGCTATAGGGTTAGAATATCAAATCAATATAATTTTATCTAGTTTATTAATTTGTTTTGCTACTTGTGATTGGATGCGGTTGGTAAAGACCATGCAAAGTGTAATAATAACATTAGAAATTTGACGGTCTATGTGTGAGGGTGTCTTGAGTGAACTTGTGCATAGAAATGATTCCGATACATTAGGTTTTAGCAGTATGGCCGTGGGTGTGTGGGAGATTCCTAACACCAATATATATATAATTATTTATTGTTTATATTTTTCTTTTTATGGAGTCATGAGTTACTCCAAATTTTGAACTAGATGCATATGGTTCCTAATTATGTTGTTTACTGGCTAATCACAAGATAATAAAATGGTGTTTGTTACATTAGAAATAGTTACACATGATTATATATGTTGTGTATGTATATGCATTTATATGTGGTTTGGTGTACTAGGCTTTTTGCTCAATCCTTTCATTTTTCAGGAACATGAGAAGATTAGATGATTTATGATATATTAGGATATGATATATTTGTAGATGATGGGGACAACGATAGTGGATTCGACTTACCAGCTGACTCCTAAAGATGCGTTGGTTTAAGGATAGTTGTGGAAGACCAAAATAAAGTTTTATATGTTTTATCAATTTAAGAATGTTTTAAGATTTTGTTTTCGTTTATGTTTTAAAATTTAGTTATTGTTGGCTTTGGTTCATGCTAATAAGCTTTTCTTTTTAAGGAGTTTGTTTTTCATTAAATATCTTAAACAGATACATTTTATGAGAATATTGGAGATTTATATTTTGTTTTAGAGTTTTATAGCCTTGGCATGTTCTTATAAAGAGAAGGACATGTGGCGAGTTGTAATACCTCTAGTTTAGGACGTTACATGAACTTTATGAAAACATTGATACCTTATTTAATTTAATCTGCGAAACATTGATTCTTTTTTTTTTTTTACCACTAAAAATGTTGATATCTTAAATAAAATTACCTCTAAATGTTGATACATTTTGAAATAATTTACGTTATAAAAATATAACATATGTGTTATAACTCATTTGTTATAAAAATTAAATATGATATAGATGTATGTGTTTGCAATATAATACATATATTATATATAGTATTACACAAATTTGTATTAATATATTTATAAATGACATATATATTAATATAAAGATTGTATATGATACATACATATATATATATATATATATAAATATACTAGGTTGCTGAAATGCTAATCAATTTTGGTCTATTTAAGCTAAGAATAATGATATCTACAAATGCTTTAGAATTTACATTAAGTACTAAGGGTTAAAATCTGAATGGACATCACAGCTCATTTATATAAAGGATTATCTCTTTAGAGAAGAAGGTAATAAAATAAAAAAAATTATAATTTTTTTTACATTATTTATTTTTATTGATACTATTCTCTTTTTATAGAGGTTCTTCAATTATCTTCCTTGAGGAATTGATAGAAAATGTGATGAATTTTGAAATCATCATAGGTAATATAATCCCTTCAGGCAATAGTTCAACTTAACGAAATATGGTGAATTCAACATTTTGAATTGTAAGGTCTTTTGAATCCCTTTATTTTTTTTCATTTATAAAGATGTAGTGAAATAAGAAAAATTTTGCGATGTTGAAATTAATATTAAGAAAATTAGGTAGATGTCAAAATTCGCACCTAAATTTCATACAAAAATTCAATTGGGTACATGTAATCCCACTAATTTTTAATAAAAAGTAACAAAACTTACTCCCAATTTTTTGCAATTTAAAAAGAAATTATTAATATTAAATGTGAACAAATTTGATTATAGTTAGAAAAATTAGAATCCTTACTAATAAAATTTTAAAATGTAAATCATGACTCCCATAACTTAAAACAAGTAATGATTGGTGATAAATCGATCGGTACTGTAAAATTCAAAATCATTTTTCTTACATTCAATACTTAGAAAAATAAGATTCTAATCATGATACAATGATTTTAAATTATCTTTAATATTTTTAAAACTATAAAATACCACTAGGAAATTTATTATTACAAATAATTCCTATACAGTAAAAGATAATATTTTATGACAAGAATCAATAATTCAACCAATAATCATAATTGACCTTAAATTTCAAATACAATAAAAGACGATTAAAATTTCAAAACCTATTGGTTATAAAAAGATAGTTTAAAGATAAATCAATAGATTTATAAAATACGCAAATATATAAAAAACTGATCAATACTAAAGAATCTAAACTTTAATTAAATATTTGAATTATACTAATATTTTAATTAGAAAATTTTGGATCTATAGAAAATAAAATCCTAATTTAGCCTTGTAACCCCAAGAATTTTTATAACTAATAAAATGAACAGAGTAGCAGAAGTAAAATAAATATTAAACTTAGGATCAAATAAAAACTTTAGAATAGAACTATAAATAGTAATGAGCTCATTTATAACTTAAAAACCCTGAATATAAAATTCAAAAACCCTAATAGATACCAAAGACAAGATTTCCTAACAGGTATCGAAAACTCAATACATGAAAATAATTAAGCTTAGACTTCAAGAATATTGGAAAATAATGAAATAATAGAACTATTAGTTAGGAAACGATAACTAAAAGATGAATCGTTAGTGTTATAAGGACACTATGAAAATGAAAACAAATCCGTAACTAATAATCTAGACTTTAGAAAAATATTTGGATTGCACCCTTGATCTAGTTAGAAAATTTGAAGCCTATAGGAACTAAAATCCTAATTTAGCTTATCGGCCCTAGAAAATCTTAAGCGAGTAATTTTCAAACTCAAAAATTGAATTAATGATAATCTAGAAAATTTGTAGAAGTTTTATATAAATTTTTAGACTTTTGAATAACTGACATATTTATACCCGTTTAGGTCATTAAACTATCCCAAAAACTAAGATAATTAGTTAATTAAATAACATTATACTAATAATCGCACAAATTCAATGCAAATTATGCAAAATTTACAATTGAGATTTCCTTGAATTTAAGGTAGCCGAAATTTGGAGCAAACTGAGTCAAGATAGGCAAAAAAAGTCAAGAAAACAAGCATTAAAACCAATCAAAATAGGCCAGCTAATTAGCATATTAAATGCACGAGAAATCATGCAATACAAGTTGATTTTTCGGTGGGATTGCTTCTCCTTCTTGGCTAAAAATGATGAGCTGCTACCTTCCTTCTTCTGTATAAGACTCTTTAATGAACAAAATAACAAAGCAACTTAAACCCCTTTAGTAGCCAATAGCAACACAAAAACAACAGCCAAAATAACAAACAAAAACACAAACAGAACACATAAACACAACTCTAATAAGACAAAGCCCCATTAACAAGCTCTAAGCTTAAGAAAGAACAAACCAATGTAAGATAAATTCGTTTTAAAGTTAGTTTATGTATTAAACCCTATTTTAAACCATGTTCCTATCAATTTAGGTTAGTGTCAAGCTTTGGGAAGGAGTATAACATTATCTCATCAGCCTAAATAAAGTAAAATCTAAATAAAAAACTCCATTTATGTAATATAATACATATAGACGCTAGGAAATTATATAGTTTGATGATTATAAGTTGTTATTTCAGATGTTATATGTGCTAATAGATCATGAACAATAGCATATGATCATGTCAGAACACTAAAAAATAATTAAACATACAAATATAACACATATAGGATGAGAAAAGATTTAAAAAACGAAACAGAAAAATGAAGAAGATGATGAATAGTACCTACACTAGCCTTATGCTGGTGGTGTAAGTGCTCAAAGCCAGTGGCCTTTGAGTCGGCGCATATTGGAACAAAGATACATAACATAATTTTTTTAACATAAAATGAATGAATGTCGGTAGTGCGGATATCTACACCGAAAGCGTACGTAGTAACATTGGTGGCTTTGAGCCAATGCATACCGAATGAAAAGTTACTTAAATTTTATGGGAACATCGGCATCTTGAAGTTCAACGCAGGCAGCATTGGATGCTAACGTACGTGCAAATTTTCCTAAACGAACTCTGTTTCGTCCTTAAAATGTATATATTATATATAAATATATATATAAAGAGAAACATAACATTAAACTTAATATATAAATATAAATATTAATATGCTTAAATAATTGATTAAGTGATAACCTTTAGTAACTATCACAAATAGAAAATACTTTTAATATACTAAACAAAAGAATTGATTGTGATAAGTATTTTATATAGGTAAAATATAAGAATGAAAATATAAATAAGTTAAAATTAAGAATAAAGTGATTTCCATAAATAACAAGATAATAGTATAAAATAAAATCAAGTGAAACACGATGAAAATAAATGATAAAAAATAAATGTCTGTTACCATAACATAGTTAAACTAAAGAAGGAAATAAAAATAATAATGAAAACAATAATAAAATCCAAAATAATTGAATAAAACTCTATAATTATTTGATAAAAATAAAATTCAAGTTCAGTGAATATTTGATATATATTTAAACTCTAGGAAACTACGAATATGTTAGAAAAATAATTAAAGAACTAAATACTAAATGTAACTATATAAATAGAAATTTCAATTAACATAAGATAGATAAGGTTGACAAACGAAGAAATAGTAAAAATTTACTATCAATATAGACATCGACGGAAGATAAACTTAAATAACTACAGGATAAAGAAAGTACCTTAAATAAAACTATAGATTACTTAAAATCAAGACAAATAAAATGAAAATAAATAATAAATAATAAATACTAAATACAAACTACTTTAAGATAGACATACTAAAAAGACTGCTTAAATAATAAATGCTTAATAGTAAAATTATTAAGCAAAACAAGACTTAGAATATTCTATGACAATTATCGGCATTCATAGAATACATAAAATTTATAGATTAATAAAATTAAGTCAACTATCATACAACACTCAAAATAAGCTTTTCAAACGCCAATTCATGTGCTAAATTGGAATTAAAATGAATTTAACAGACCTAGTCGAAGGCTATGCAATTAAAATAAGTACCTACAATTTTAGAAAGGCTTTTCCACATAAAATGTGTTTACATGAATTTTATAACCTTAATAAAGCAGACTAACCCTTATAAAATTTGAAACTCCTACCTACGGAAGTATAGTAAATTAAAAAGAATGAAACTTAAATTTAAGTCATAAAAAGTATAACCAAAAAGCATTATGAATAATAGTATAATAATAAATATCTGTTATCTCATTTCACAGGAAAAATAGAACAGTTCTTTGACTTCTAGTAGTATATCACAACAAATTAGTGAAAGTAGCAGGTGAGTAACTTTGACTTTATCATATTGTTTGTGTTTGTAGTATAGCTGTATTTAGAATAATATATTCAACTGATATGCATGCCGGATTGGGTATACTGCATGATACTTGGTGTATGCTCGAATCCCAAATTATCATAATATAAGTGATAATTCTATTGTATGATAATTATTGTATGAAGCATGTTGATGCTTGTCTATAAATTGTATGATCACTTTAAATTTGACTAAAAACTATTGGTACCATAAATGAAAATAGACATACATTACATCATACGCATATACTGCATTTTAAAGGAGTGGTGACTCCGTTACTTATTAGCATTTCGGCTCTCTAGTGACGCGCCTGGTTTTTTTAGATTACATTTTCCTCGTTCTACACAATAGCACCTTTGTTTCGTTCGATCCCACAGGAACTAACTAGCATCGAAAGAGCGCTGCTCGTGGTTTTGACATGAATGGGCTAATACTTAATGGAGTTTCTTCATTTCAAGGATAAGAGTAAAATGTTTAAAAATTAATTTGTGAGAGTTTATGGTAGCCGCTCTTCCTTGGTTTTTTAATTCTCCTGGGCATGGTATATCGCTAGTAATGGCTTCCTTCCAACCTCGATAAGAGAGCATAAATCTACATCTTGTTTGGATTTTTTATATCCAAGCTTGTATTTGCTCATATGGTTGATCATTACATAGCATACGCTTACTAACTAAACTTATTTGTTATTGTTTAATGTCTGGTCTAGTCAGGTTATCTCACTGAGATCGTGGTTTCACTCACCCCTCAATAGTTTTTATGCTGGAATAATGCAAGTAGAGATTTGAGTTAGGAATGTGTAAAGAGTACTTCTCCATAAGACTTTATTGGCGTTAGAGATATAGATTATATTGAATTTAGAATGCAAAATAGATAAATTGTATAAACAATTGAGACTATATATATTACAAGATTGAAACTCCATTTTACTATCTGGTAGGAGATATCGATTCTTTGTGTTCTTGGTAGAATGTGGAAAATCGGATTTCCATAGTTGAACTTCAATAATACTATTACATGTATATGTATCACTTAAGGAAGAGATATTAATAATTAAGTAGAGTATTATAAACTCTAACTTGTAAGACGGTTCTCATATTAAGTGTGCACACGTGATATGATAACTCTAGATAAATCCTACTAGGCCCCCTTTTGAGGCGTGACAGTACATAAACTTTGAAGTAGTCAATTTGATATTCAATCAAACTATTTGCAGTTATTTTTACTATTTTCTTAATATCATTTACTTTGTTTGTTGATTGAAAGGGGTAACATATTATTGAATATTTACTACTCCTCCTAGTACTGTATAATATTAACAAGTTGTTTCTTCCACGTCAAGAAGTAGAGCAAACAATGGTAGTAATGTGATAAAAATAGCCATAAAAAGTTTGATTTGGTATTAAATTAACTATTTCAAAGTTCTGCTATCAAACTGAATTTATGTGTAAAGTTTGAGAACGGAATTTGACATTTTCCCGTAGAGGTTAGTGTAAATGTTGTTTTCTTTTAATATTATACTGCTTTTAGGTATTTATAAAATCGACTTTCTATTTGATGGTATTTTGGTCTTTAAATTTAGTCTTTTGGTGGTTTTAATGCTTCCTTTGTTGGGTTTGATGCAATTGGATTCACGGGTGTTGGAAAGATTTGAGGTTTTAATAATGTTTTGTGTTGAGTTTTCTAAATTGATGATGATTTAGTCTTTTAATGTTATGTTTCTTCTATTGTGGGTTTTGCGTATGTTAGGTTGAGTAAGTATAAGGTAAGTAGGGTATGAAGCCTTATCCATATTAAATCTTATAAGATATAAGGCATTAAATTTTGTAATCAAAACCTATCCTGTAGCATTTTATACTTACCTTGTACCCAATACCCTACCATGTGGAACTTGTGATTTTTTTAATTCTTAAGTTTTCAGTTTATAGCAATATATGTAGTTTCAAGTAGTATATAAATGTCTTTATTTTCATATATTTATGGTAAATAGCCAGTAGAAAGTAATTTAAAAGCAATTTGTTAAAATCATAACTTCTGCAATATGAAAAATTTGTTTATGTGTGAAAATTGAAACATATAACAAACACTTGAAGAATTTATGTATATAATATCAAACAAAACTTTAAAACCAATAGCAAATTCAAATACTAAAAACAAAATTTCTAGGTGACATAGAATTTTAAGTGCATACAATGAAAGTTAATAAAAATAATAATAATAAACAAAGAGCTTTTCCAAAATAAAATAGAACAAGTTTTTTTCAAAATAAAAAATTGTAGAAGATAGTTTATAAATGATAAGCTTGAAAAAAAAAAGCAATTATAAAAAAAAAATGGAATATTGCATTTTATTTTTTATTTATTAATTTTATTTTATAATTTTTTTATAGATTAGGTTTATAGTACCTTAAAACTTATACCTACATATATATTAGAATATAAGTTCTAGTGTGCCTACAAAGTACGAAGATACTATATCTCCATCCTTTCCTATAAGGGTAGATTTAGAAAAATTTTGTTCTTGTTCCATACCCATAGTCTTAAATCTCAACTGGATAAGGTACGAATTGATACCTTATACAATAAGGTTATCACTCACTCTCGATAATAACATGATAATATATTTATCTGTTAAAAATACAAGTCTTATGTCTTTTTGTTATTGCTAATTATTATCTAATAATATCACACTTATTTGACAATACATTAAATAATATGTTATAATCTCTTCTTTATCCATTATATATGAGTAATATATCAATTATAAATTGTAAACTATATCTATCTAATATTAATAACTATTTCAATATATCAACTTTCTATGATAATATAAAATATTTAAATTTCAATAGAATCTATATATTTTTTATATGTTTCATCAATATAAAAAAAATAGATTTACATGAAACATGATATAAAATAAGTCAAATTAGTGGTTTAAATTTTTATAAACGATTAATAATATACTAAGACATCAACTAAAGATTTTTAGATGCAAACCTGTTTAAATACAAGACATGATATGATAATAGGTATTGTGAGCAGAAGTTGAACCAATCCAAGCGATTCAAATAATGCATATTCGCAAGAAGGGAAAAAAAAAAAAGAAGAAGAAAATTCCATATTGGTATAAAACCAATTGACAAGTGTTTCCTGCATAGGGCTCGGATTTAAAAGTAGTGGTTAGTTTAGCCCAATAAGTTTTTATTTCTTTCTAGAAGTCAATTAATCAACTAATTAATAAAAAACCAAAGGTCATTAATTTTTTTTTTTTACGAAATTCGAGTAAGATGCCACTTTCATTAATTTAATTAATCAATTCAGAGCCAACATTAATTATTACTAAATTACTCACACTTAACATCTCTCTCTCTCTCTCTCTTTTTCTGGGCAGACCAAAGGAAGATTTTTTTTTTTTTTTTGACCGAAGGAAGATTAAAGGAAGCTCATTTAACGCTATGATGAAGCTGCCCGAACTGCCCGAAGTCTCACTGGCCACGACTACGGGCAGTCAGTGAATCCATTCCCCAGTCACTAGTCGCTTGTTTCTCTCTCTCCCCCTCTCTTTCTTTTTGCTTTGATATTTCTTAAGTATTTCTTCTAGGAGTCTCTCAATCTCTCTCGTCCCTACGATCAGTATCCAACGGTCCAAAATGAATAACACAATTGCTTCCGTTTCCTCCATGTTTTAGACCTTCAGACTTCCAGATCTGTTCACTCTTCTCGCAGATCAGAGCTTTTCTCTCTACAAGGTAAGTTCGTCTTGCTTCCTCTGTTACTTTTCTTTCTCCTTTACTATTCAGCTATTCCAGTTTCTTGACCCACATAAGCTTCTTCCATTTTTAACCTTAAAAAACAGTTCTTTCTCATAAAATTCCACTTATGATTGCAAAAAAACGTGAAAAGATGCAATCTTTGCCCTAAATTTTGGTTTCTTACAACCTACAGCATATTATTAGGTGGGTATTTCCATATAAGCTAAAAAAATTAGCTTAGAATTCATTTTTCATTTTGTTAAATTTTAAAAGCAGAATTTTGTCGCTTTCTTTGTAAAAATTTGTAAAGAATTGCTGAAAATCAGTCTTGTTTAATTTAATTTTTTTCCTCTCTCTCTTTTATTTATTTATTTTTGTAGATATTTGTCTGGTAATGCTAAATTCGAAAGGCTGACACTGTTACACTGTTCAGTGACTGCTTTTTTTCGTCGGTGTTATGTTGTGATCTAACGGTTGTAATTGGGTCGTAGGTTACTGTATTCACTGCCAGCCGTACAACATGGAAACAAACCCCAGTTCAGTTGGAGTGGTGTTTGACCCTGTCGTGCTAACTTGCGCTGGTGAAGCACTGGTTGCTACTCTCTTCCAGGCCCAGCTCCATGCCTTAGCTCAAGTGAGAAAACACTATCTTTAATTCTTCTTTCCTCTTTTTTTTTTTTTTTTTAATTTTTTGGCCTTTTTCCTCGATCCTTTTTTAAAACTTTTCTTTCTTTTGGGTAAGGTTTTATTTTTATTTTTATTTTTTTTGTTGTTTATATTGTCATGTCTTTTTAATAGCAAGTTTTACGCGTTTAGGTCTCTAGTTTTGATTCCCTTGGACCTTGTTTTCTCGTCAAACTTTCCAAAATAACGTTAATTTTTCCATTTCCATGTAACTCTACTTAACGTACGCCGCATATGTCCTGCTCCTCTGACATCTTAGGAAAAGTTTTCTTCCGTTATTTGGCGGATTATAAATATTACGCTTATTAGGTAGCTTTCTCTCTGTTTATTTACTCTCTTTAAAATTAAGCAATTATATATATGTTTTACAAGATATTACAATTTGACAGAAAAGGAGTTTGAATTTCGCCTTTAGCTGATTATGCTATTAAGTTAAAACGATTTTCACAATCGATTATTAGATTTTTATCAGTATTATATTTATGTTTGATTTATATTTATGTCTTATGTATATGATATTTGTTTATTCAATTTATAAGTAAAATTATTAATTATATATCGATGATAAATGTTTATTTAAAAATAATAAAAATTTAGAAAATTATGTTTCTCATAAATTAGGCTATATAGTGGAATTACAAGCAGCTGTTAAAAAGTGTATTTTAGGGCATTTTTGCAAAGGGTCTACCACTCTACAGTACAAGGAACTTTTCTTTTCTATCTTTTTTCTCTTTTTTTTGTTCTCTATGAAAATCAAATGAGAAACAGGAATAGAATCACTTTTTTGGTGGGGTACAATATGCTAAAGTGCGCAGAGGGTTCAGGGTAGCGGACCCAGAATGGAAATATTAAAAAGGACTTAGGATGAAGTTTGGATTACGAAGCAGTGGGTACATGTGGGTCCCAAACCTAGCATGGAAAATCTACATTGTCTTGTATCGTAAGAAAAGTCAGATCACGTAGCATCTAATAAATAATGATATCATGTTTTCTTTAATCTACCCAGAACCAGGAACAAGACCAACGGTTTTTTTGGGAATATTCCAAAGCATATCTGCTTCCTTAATTTAATCTAGCTTGTCTTGTTTGACCTTTAGGTATTAAACCCCCATCCCCCATTCCGCGGGCGAGGGGTGGGGTGGAAGGGGTGGTACGAAAAATGAAATTGCTTCATCATCGAAGATGATAAAACCTTATCCTATAGCTTAACGGCTTTGGATATTATAATATTAACTCCTCCAAGAAATAATATTAGAGCATTCTTGCTTGGGTTGGATTTAAAATTTTGAGATCAAGGTTCAACTTGAACATGTATTTTAACGAGTCATTGAATTTAAAATTTTGAGGTCAAGCTTAACTTAGAGCGGCATCTAACGAGTTTAAGCTTGAATTTGACTCAATTAAAACTTTGTTAGATCGATACTCTTCAAAAGTGTGTATATACACGTATTTTATTAAAATATCATATAAGTCTAAACTTGATTCAAAATGGATGAAAATTTAATTCCAGTTCAAGCATGATAAGGCTTGTATAGTTGAGTCTAAAATCATAAAATTTAAGTTTGATTCAATAAATTACTTGAGTGGTTAGGAAGAGGGAAAATATAGACGGGGGATAATAATAGAACTTTTTTAGATATCAGATGCAAATCTAAACATTTATTTTGTGCTTACTATGTAGATATTATACAGATAATGAAAGTAGCATAATAAATACTAATAACATATCAATGCTTATATATTACATACTACAAATTCTATGCTACTATTGATGAGAGAATATTATTTGTGGGGAAACCGTTTTTCATTATGTTATCTGAAAACTTTATCCCGTAACTTATTTCTTTAAACATTATTTTACAATATAGATGGCCCCTAAAAAATGTATATCCTGTTTACTTTCATAGTTGTTTCATGTTTTCTGATTTTCATTGCGATGGCTACAATAATGGTTGTTGGCGTCGTTTAATTTGCAAACTCATTCTACAGGACATTATCGGATTGCTACTGATGACAAAACATGGAATGAAGGGACAAAGTCACAATCAAACCCACTCTAACCCTACCGATGCTGAGGATGCCGATGATGATGACAACGACAATGATGCTGAGGACGGTGATTTTGGAGAGGGTGAAGAGGACCTCTCATCTGAAGGTGGAGAGGACTACCGCAACAATGGTACCAACAACAAGAGCAATTCAAAGAAAGGAGCAGATGGGGGTGCGGGGAACAACCCCGAGGAGAATGGGGAAGAAGAAGATGAGGATGAAGATGGTGACGACCCAGATGATGATGACGAAGATGACAATGACGATGATGAAGATGGTGAAGACGATGATGGCGGGGATGAAGAGGAAGAAGTTGTCGAGGAAGAAGAGAACGAGGATGAGGAGGATAATGAGGATGATGAAGAGGAGGATGAGGATGAGGAGGCGCTTCAACCACCAAAGAAGAGGAAGAAGTGAAGCTGAAACTCAAGGCCTTTTTCTAGATAACAGCTCATTTTACACGACCTAGTCACCTGACTAATGGTCTTCTTTAGCTTAATGTGGACTTTCTAGGTATAATGTTTTTATTGTTGAAGATCCAAATTGTCTTTGCATAATTAGAGAACTTGAACAACAGTTGAGCAGCGGCGTTGTTGTTAATCCGGTGGATTTTATGGTATTATTGATCGAGCGCTTAAAAGCTTGATTAACCATAGGTTTTTAGCATATCACTAGCTTTTTTATCAGTTTCTATGAATCACTATTTCACCGAACCTTCCAATCAACTCATATCATTACTCCTTTCTTTTGACGTGTATGGTTTTTTATTTTTTCATATGCCAGCAGATTGAAGGAGATGACTATGTAGAAGCTACGCAGTATAATAAATTTTTTGATTTTGTTTCCTTATAATACTTTTCCAAATTAAAATGGAATATAAAATCCTCAACTTTTTGTAAGTTAAATTTAGTTTCTTTGTTGTTTCCCAGGAACGCTCAGAAACCACTCTTTTTTCTCCTCTTGGTACTCAAAGGTTGTCTTTTCCGTTTGTGAAATTAACGGTATGCTATTAAACTATGAACCCGAAATTCTTTTTGGTTCTTGCAAAATTAGGTGAAAAATGAACTGCCTCACGCTTCAAGATGGAAGTGGGGCACAACCCTTTCCTGCATGAAAGAGCCAAAAGCCATGATAGACGTTGCGAGGAGCAATTCCATATATAATACGAGTGGCTGCTTTCATCCAATCATTCGCTCTTGATATTTTTCAACACAGGATACAAATAGTCATGGGTGCCGGCTTGAACCGGTTTGGAACTGCTGGATCATGGTTCAGGCCATGGTTGAGCCGAAATCGGCCCGCGGTCATGAAGAGTTAGGCCAAGGTGGTTTAAGCTGATGGTTCAGGATCAGTTCATGGTTCTTGATCTGTGAATGACTTTTTCTTAATTTGTTGTAAATTTTTTTTAACTAAATCAATGAAAAAAACATAATTAAATCATTATACAATAGACATATGAAGAATTTAAAATTATAAACTTATGCAAAACAAGCAAAGTTTATTAAAAAAAGTACACTTGAATAAAAAAGTTACTCAATAGTGTACATACTTGGGCACAAAAGAAGACAAAAAAGGACAATTTTATAATAAATGCTTTTTATTCGCATTGAAATGAGTTAACATATTTATTTATTATTTTTTCTTATATGTTTATTTATTTATTTTTATTTTGACTTGCCGTACTTTGCTAGATCGACGGTCGGGACCCTCAACAGGCCTGCAATTTCTGTTATTTTTATTAGCAAATTCTCGAAAACTAGTAGACACCAAAACATGTTCGTTATAACAACATAAACACATGATATTATTAATTAGGGAATATGAGATAAGATGAAAATACAGGTTTTTATTAGTAATTACCCAACAAATTAATTTTATTTTCTCCCCGAATTCATTAATTCATCGATATGTAATATAATATATGAAAAAAGCAATTTACCCGGGTTACTTATTTTCTAAGGTTGCTTCTTTCTTAAGTCGGCCTTTATTATTTGACTATTTATAACTAGCCATTTAATTACTTCATATCTTCTCTACTCCACTTCAGTTGACTACATCTACTATATGTTTAGATGAAGATTGAAGCAAAATTTCATGTAATTCAAATTCAGTCTATTCTGGCAACAAAATCATCAAATGCGTCATTTTTTGATTTCAATATGAGTTTACATAAGAGATAAGTCATTTAATGATATATTATTGCTAAGTTATTTTAGTTTCTATTATTAGGATACTATTTGATGGAATTTTTTTTTAATCTCCAAGTTTAAAGGATAATACTTAGTTTCCTTTTTTAGTTCTAATATAGGAATAAAGCCTATAAATAGGCTTAAGATTATTTATGTAAGTTAAGTTGAGTTTAATAAAATTGATTGTCGAATTTCTTGAGAGAGTTGTTCATCTTATTGAACTTATTAAGAATTCAATTCTTGTGGCTCATTATATCAAAGTTACTAGTTGCTCACTGTTATATAGTTAGTAGGTTGAGGTTTTTTCATCGAATTTTACAAAGGTTTTGAGATTCTCAATCTACAAGTCAAGTTAATATATATTTTTGGTTCTAGTTTGGATATTTTATTAGGTCAAGCTCTAATTCACATCATATATACACACAAAAATACGAAGCATGGTAAAAAGCATAATCCATTTGTCTTTGCTTTTTGCTTTCATTTTCTCCATGTCTTCCCTGTCCTCGTACTCATCGACTTGGTCTTAACACTTGGGATGAAATTAAAAAAAAAAAAGAAAAAAAGAAGCTATATGTTTCAAGATAGAAAAATGTACAAGAACTACCGGGGGAAAAAAAAATGTACATGGAGAGTAGGTTATTATTGGAGAGAATTCTAATTGGAAACGGGTTGCGTCTTTGATATTGGAAACCTGAACTATATATATCCATAAAATGATCAAGGCAAAAAGTCGCCCAAAATGAGCTCAAATTTGAACCATTATTTATTAATACATGAGTTATGGAATTTATTTGGAGTAGGTAGAAGTGAGCCCTACGTGTGAATATCCATTCAATATATAGTGATATCAATAAAAATAATAAATTTATTAACAATACTATCACAATTAGCATTTAATAGGTTGATTAATTTTTCACTTATATATTACATGTTATATATTATAGTTTCACATGACAGCTAAATATTTTTTTATTATTTTTATGTGAAATGATATATCATTTCAAATGTGTTGCAATCTTTCAAATTTTAAAAAACCAGTAGCGTAAGTGTCAAAATTTGTATTGCTGTACACAACTTCTTTACGTGTACAACACGCTTATTATAGTTTAAAAAAATGCCACTTGAACATATAATTCACATGTGGAAAGCTTTCCAAATTTGACGTGCGGATATGCATTTGGTTAGAATTTTTTGAGAAAGCACGGGGAGTTTTTTTGGGAAACCATAAGCATCTAGCCACGTGCATTTAATATAATTTTTATAAAAGCGAAATATTTAGTTTAGAAAATTCTTGTTCTTCAGAATAAATTGTCTTTATATCTACTTATATATTAGGTAGGACTAAATGGGAAAAATATTTAGATAACCAATAAAAGACCTCTTTCAACAACATTTCTAAATGTTAACAATCATATGTCACTTATACATATTTAGAGCATCCACATCCAATGAGTTCTTCATAAGATTCTTATTATATCATATAAGTACCTTAAAGAATTATCTATCTTTGACGACACCTTCCATTGAGGGTGCGTCATATAAGCAAGTGAGACCGCATGTGGTTCACATATAATCCCCCACAATCTTATTTAGCGCACGCTCAATGAAGGGTATTGCTAAATATAGGTGGTCCAATGACCATTCACTCATCTCTTAAGGAATTTATTATTTTATCTGTAAGGTTCTTCTTATAAGTTATTTCATATCTTTTTATGCTTTTATACAAATCTCAATTACTTTATACAATATCCTTACCGGTATAAAATAATAATAAAATATTTCGAAAAAACTCACATTTTAAAGTCTTTTACAACAACTTTAAAGAATTGAAGGAACTTCAAACCTCAAAAAGTGAGGTTCTTGATATGAGGACCCGTGTCAAGGACCTTAGATATAGATGCTCCAACAATGTAAGTTTCCACCATAGAACATTGTAATTTGATGATATCATAGAATTGGAACCTTTCTTACAAAATGGCATTGTGAAAAGAAATAATAATAACAATGACAATGCTAATATTTAACATTAATTATTCGTTTTCAAAGACGTTAAAGGAAAATAAAAATCATTGGAAAATGAGAAGAGATAAACTAGAAGATTCAACTGGTCCAATAAATGAAAAAAAAAAAGAAAAATAAAAATGCAATAATAACAAATAAAGCGGCATCATTATTATCATCATTAGAGTGCCACCGCTACATACCCTTCAACTTCTTCCATCTTCAATAATCAATCAATGGAAATTAATGCAATAAAAATATCTGTATGAGTTGGATGACTTTTAGTTGTTTGAAATTGCAGAACTATGCTAATAACCTGTATGTAATTTTTGGATGGAGTAAATAATGATTTTATTCTTGCATATATGTAAGTAAGTGAATTATGCGATTTCCATTTAAGCTTCTCATAGACCATGTGATGCATAGCCATATTATAAAAATATGCTACTTTTGAAGGACTATGGTATTTTTTAATTAAAAAAAATGAATGAACCATTATTGCCCATTTTTGCAGAGATGCTATTTTCTTTTTTTTTTTTTAAATGTTGTACTGAAAGATACAAAAGTAGAAATACTATTTTGAAATTATGTACAATTATAGATTTGTTGACAAAACTTTCTCTTAATATGGCTTATTAAGATGCTAAAACGAAACAACCTGTAATTAATTTGTTTGTTATTTTAAAAATTGTAAAATTTATTTCTCTTTACATTTTGATAAACTTTAGATTTACACAATTTTACTATATGATAAATTATACCATGAGATATCAACATTTGAGAATAATTTTATTTAAAGAATCAACATTTAAGTAGTTAAAAAGGGGAATCAATATATCATAAAGTAAATCTGTAGATGTACAAATCTGATTACAAAGGCCTTAAGCCTTATTCTTATTTGGATTTAATTCTTTGGGCTAATGTGACAGGGCTTAAAGAATTAGGTCCAGTTCAATTGGGATGATCATGGGAGTTTTAGCATAGTAGACTTGGAGTAGGGCCCGTTGGAATTGGTCTGCCCAATTTCAACCTTTCTCAAATTGGCTCACACACATTACAATAAAGGCCTCAATGGGCCTGGGTCCATAAGGGAGCCCACATCCATATCCATAATGAGAGAGACTCATCCTGGCCGTTGTCGTCTGCCTCATCTAACGGACGACATCGACAGCTAGATTCTCTATAAATACTCTTAGTCCTTACCTCATTTGGACAAGTGAAATCTTGGACAAACCCCATCGTGCTGTTGGATTTCCATCTTAGTGAATCAATTACTCGACTCACTCAAGAACGCACACAATATTCGTGGTACTTAGTGAGGTTGATGCTCAATAGCTCCCTCGCCTGTCACACGTGTGTTAGAGTCTATTGAGATTGCCTACTCCTCCTCCCTATACGATTCGCTCTTGATCATCCTATTACGTGTTATTTCCCTAGGTCACGTGTAACGCGATAGTCACGCGACACGCACGTGATCGTTGCATCTGGATTCTTACCCACACAATTTTGGCGACTCCACTGGGGATCAAACCCAGAATCTCTGGTTTGGTCAAATGGTTGGGAGCTATTGATGCTCAATAGCTCCCTCGCTGGTCACACGTGTGTTAGAGTCTATTGAGATTGACTACTCCTTCTCCCTACACGATTCTCTCTTGATCATCCTATCACGTGTTATTTCCTTAAGTCACGTGTAGCGCGATAGTCACGCGACACGCACGTGATCGTTGCATCCGAATTATTACCCACACATTTTTGGCGACTCTACTGGGGAAAGGGAAATCAACACTTGTGTGATGGCACCTCCAAGAAAGAGACCTACTGATCCCACTGAGGGTACGACTCAAGAACTTAATGTTAATCCCGAGGCTACTGAACATGATATGCCAGCACTTGAGGATGTAAACCAACCTACTGGTGCTCAAATCGATAATGTTGCGATCTTGCGTGCTGTGCAAGAAAATACCAAGCAAGTCAATCAATCAATGCAAGAGTCTGCAAAACAATTCCAACAATTCATGACAATATTTGCCCAATACTTGCCTGGAATATCTGCTATTGCTGCCATGCAATAAGGTGCGACTTCGTCGACTCCTGTTGTTGTTGCGCAACAACGCGCTTCTCAGGCACCTCTCAAGTTGTTCCACCTGCTAATCCTACTCCTATTCCTGAACAAGATCCTCCTAGAGTTGGAGAGCAAATCCCTCCATTAGAGCCTGTAATCACACAACCACTTGCACCTCAGGTAATGAATACTGGAATTCAACTTGGAACACCATCAACTTCCCAGCCTGCATTACACGCTCAACTTGGAGGATCTTCATCCTCACAGGCTACACCACCAATTGTCATTGGTGGACCTACTGTTCAACCCAATGCAACTTTACTCCAAACAGCCACTCCAGCTACACCAGTTGAAGTTACTACTTCAACTCCTAAAGGTACTTTCACGAAGGAAGATCTGGACATGTACCTAAGGGAAATACAAGCTAAGTCTGATGTGGGAGTATTGGATCTCAAGCTCCCATACAATCAACGTATTGTTGCTAAGCCATACCCTCAGGACTATGTGAGTCCCAAATTCATGCTATTCAATGGTAAAAAAGGAAGTGTCAAGGAACATTTGTTGAAATTCATTGAAACACTAGAGGTTTACGGATTTGATGATGATTTAAAGTTGAAGGAATTTTCTAAGTCCCTCACAGAGAAAGCGTACACTTGGTACGTGAATCTTCCCCCTGGATCTATAGATTCATGAGCAACCATGTGCAAAATGTTCCTAGAGAAATGTTCCTAGAGAAATTTTTCTCCACACAAGAACGAGTGACCTTGACTGATATGGGATGAATCCGTCAAAAGCCCAAGGAAGACTTGATGGATTATATTGAGCGCTTTAGAGAGCGTTCACTAGACATCCAAGACATATGTGATGAAAGAGAGCTGGTGAAAATTTGTATCAAGGCATGTTCACTGAGTACGTGGTGCATCTAGAAAATCTTTCTTTAGCTTCATTCTCCACTTTAGTTGAGAACGCGCGAAGGACTAACAATTCTGTCGCCCGACAGAGAGGAGGAAATGTGAAGTTTAACAAAAGAGGACCGTCTGTGAATGCAACTCAAAGTGAGGATCCCAAAGATGAGAAGAAAGGAAGAGTTGAAAAGTCTGGACGTGAGAGAACAAAGAAAGTGCTAACATATCCTTGTTCAATGGGAAAAAGCATGCTATGCTCGATCAATGGTTGAGAGATGGAAATCTTAAACTCCCAAGGGTAGAGCGTTTACCAACTCAAGAGGAGAAGACTGATCCCAAGTTTTGTAGGTTCCACAGGATTGTAGGGCATCCTATTAGGGATTGTTTTACTTTGAAGAGAATTTTCAATGAAAGGGTGCAGAATAGAGAGCTCGTTATTGAAAATAACGACGTTAGGAACAATCCACTTCCAACCCATAACAATCAGCATGGTGCTGTCAACGTCATTATTCATGATCTTGCCATGGTTGAGGCTAGTGATACACCACTTGCTGAGGCAAGTAACACAAAAGGAAAACATGTAATTGAGGAAAATGATTGCGCACCCATTGCTGCGGCGCTTTTGAAGACTTTAAATTTTAGAAATTTCTTTGATCTACTTGGCTTTGATGAGAAGGCAAGGCTTGCAGCAGCAACTATGCTCGCACAAATTTCCGAGGGACAATATGCCGAGTGTAGTGCAGCGCAGCCAGTCAAAAGAATGGCTCGAGCGCATGAAAATGCAATCTTGTTCACTGATGCAGATATGTGTGTAGACGGTCCAAATCACAATCGACCATTATATGTGGAGGGCACACTTAATGGCTATCTAGTTAAGAGAACATTCATTGACGCTGGTTCTTCTCTCAACATCATGCCTAAGACTACATTTGAAGCTGCTGGTATTGACTATCGTCGTTTGGTGAAGCAACCCATTTCAGTTAATGGCTTTAGTCATACTACAACGAAGACCATTGGAAGAGTTAATGTTGATCTTAAGATTGGACCTATCCGTGGTAGTGTTACTTTTCACGTGATTGATGCGCCTGTGTCCTATCATCTCTTGATAGGTAGGAAATGGCTGCATGATCACAATTTAGTGCCATCAACGATGCATCAATGTATCAAAGGACATTGGAAAGGGAAGGATATTTTATTCCTGCTACAAAGAATCCTTTCGAGCACGATGAGGCAAATTTCATTGAATCTACCTTCTTCAATGAGTACTCGATGAAGGTGAGACAGCTATTGCTAGAGCTTCAGGTGTACCATTACCCACTTGGGAAGAAATTCAAGAGGGTCAACAAAAGAAGAGAAAAATGCGTGGTTGTCGAGGAGGTAAAAAGAAGAACAAGCAAGCTGACGCTGTTGAAAGTTATGTTAGAGAAGATGGGCGAAGAGTATATCTCTTATGACGGTTTCCAGGGTCTAAGGAAGTTTGTTCTTCTTCAGACCCTGTACCAATTCAAGAAATTCAACCCGCCCCTCAACAAATGCAAGATCAAATAAAGCCACAGAATGAAGAAATTGAGGAATTGGATCTAGCGCGTCCAGGGAGTCGCCGCGGCCAATTTTTGTCAGCAAAGGCTTGTTACAAGATGTTAAAAGTCCTCTCATTGATTTGTTGAGAGAATATAGGGACGTGTTTGCTTGGGCATATGATGAGATGCCAGGTTTAGATCCTAGTCTTGTAGTGCACAGACTAAATATCGCCCCAGGCACGACTCCTATTAAGCAAGGACAACGAGTTTTCCGTCCTGAGGTTGAGGTTCAAATCAAACATGAAATTGAGAAGTTGCTTCATGGGCTTTATCAAACCAATCGAGCACCCTACTTGGCTCGCAAATGTCGTACCTGTTAGAAAAAAGAATGGCCAAATAAGGGTTTGCGTGGATTTTCGAGATTTGAACAAGGCTTGTCCTAAAGATGATTTCCCTTTACCAAATATAGACACCTTAGTGGATGTCACGGCAGGACATGAATTATTTTCATTCATGGATGGTTTCAGCGGGTATAATCAAATCAAGATGGCAATTGGAGACGCTGAGCGTACTGCCTTTCGAACGCCTGTTGGGAATTTCTATTATACTGTCATGCCCTTTGGACTCAAGAATGCTGGTGCTACTTATCAAAGGGCAATGACAGCCATTTTTCACGATATGATGCATGATTTCATGGAGGATTACGTGGACGACATAGTCGTGAAATCAAAACATGCACCAGACCACTTGGTCCATCTTCGGAAGGTTTTTGAACGATGTCGATTGTATAAGCTTCGCATGAATCCTTTGAAATGTGTCTTTGGAGTTGCTTCGGGAAAATTCCTTGGATTGTGGTCCATAGGAAGGGAATTGATGTTGATCCTGCAAAAATACAAGCTATATTGTCTATGCCCTCGCCAACTACTTTGAAAGAGTTGAAAACTTTCATGGGGAAAGTTTCATATATTAGGAGATTCATGCCTGCACTTGCAGAGATTTCGCATCCCTTACATCAACTTATGAAGAAAGGAATTGCATTTGAATGGAAACAAGTCCATGAAGATGCGATTCAAAGAATTAAGGGAATTCTCACTTCTTCTCATACCATGACTATGCCTGTGAAGCAAGTACCGATGATATTATATCTCACTTCTACCAGCAGATCAATCGGAGCTTTACTTGCACAAGAAATAGACGGCCAAGAACCCGGTCTATTATTTGAGTCGCTCACTTCAAGGAAGTGAGGTCAAATACCCAGCTTGCGAGAAGCATTGTCTCGCGCTGGTGTTTGCAACTCAAAAATTACGTCACTACTTTCTGGCACATAAGGTTAACCTTGTCACACGGTCAGATCCTATCAAGTATTTATTGTCACGACCAGCGTTGTCTGGGCGTATTGCAAAATGGTTGTTGCTTCTTGGAGAGTTCGACATTACAATACAGACTCCTAAAGCTGTTAAGTCACAGGCCTTAGCGATCTCTTGGCTCATTTTCCGAACGAAAGTGAAGATGTGATCACAGATACTATACCAGCAGAATTTCACGAGGACTCACTCATGATCGAAACAGAAGGAGAATGGTCACTTCAATTTGATGGTTCATCAGGAAGTCAAGGTGGGGAGCAGGAGTTGTATTAACATCACCTAATGGCCAAGAAATACCTTTGGCATTTAAGCTTGACTTTCATTGCACTAATAATGAAGCCGAGTATGAGGCATTGTTACTCGGGATCGTCTTTGCCTTGGAAGCTGGAGCAAACCACTGTGTATTCGTGGCGATTCAAATTTGATCATTAAGCAGACCAATGGTGAATATGCCCTCAAGGAGCCATCACTTGCGCCTTATAGGGCTGCAGTGCAAGCTTTAATTAAGGGAAGTTTGAAGTCGTAAGGTATGAACATACCAAACGATCTACGAACCGTTACGCAGATGCATTGGCAACATTGGCATCTAAGATTCCAATGCATGCTTCAGATGAAAGCCTAGATGTCAAAGTTATCAAGAAAACTATTCCTTGCACAACCTTGCAATTGTTGGAGGAAGACGATGAAACAGGAGATGATTGGCGTGTTGGTATCAAGAATCAATTAGCACAACCCAATGCAGCCTCCATCGTAACCTTGAAGAATTTTATTCGTATCAATGGTGCTTTGTACTTTAAAGGACCGGAGGGCGTTCTATCGCGATGCATTTGCGCGAAACAGGCTCGTTAAAATTAGACAAGTATCATAAGATCTGGTGTGGGGAAGAAGGACCCCTTTGTATCGTCGCATTCAACGTGCAGGGTATTACTGGCCCTCAATGGCTAAGGATGCATCTCAGGCAAATGCATTGTCCTAAGTGCTCTGAGTTACCAGATGCAAAAGAATGTAATTTTGTCGCAAGTGCTGGAGATTGGCGTCGTCCGTATATTGACTATTTGAAGAATAACGTGCTACCGACTAATAGTACGGATGCCAAATTAGTAAAAAGGAAGGCACGCAAGTACCTAATGCATGAGGATGAGTTGTATAGAGTCTCATTCATGGGAAAGCCTCTCAGATGCATTACATCTCCTGAAACAGAAGAGATATTAACGAGGTACATGCTGGAGAATGCGGTGAGCACCAAGGCGCAAGGAAGTTGTATTATCACTACTAGACATGGGGTACTATTGGCCAACCATGGAATCAGATAGTTCCAATTTTGTTAAGCGGTGCGTTCCTTGCCAAGAACATGGAGATGTGATTCATGCTCCTGCAGTTGCACTTCAGCTTAACAACACCATGGCCTTTCCACACTTGGGCGTTTGATCTAATGGTCCTATTCACCCGCCATCTAGAGGTTGTATTTGGATCCTAGCTGGAACTGAATGTTTTACTAAGTGGGTAGAAGCCATTCCTTTAAAAAAGGCGACAGGACCAATAGTTGCAAGCTTCATTAAGGAGAACATTATATGCCGATTCGGGATTCCAAAGCGTATCCTTTCAGATAATGGCACTCCTTTCATCAATTCACATGTTCGACAACTGTTGGAATCATATGGTATTGATCATGTAAAGTCAACCCCTTATTACCCTAAGGGCAACGGCCAAGCGGAAGCTACGAACAAGACTCTTTTAAAAGTTCTGAGTCGTATGGTACACGATAACCATAAAGAATGGCATGACGATAAACTATCCCTAGCACTTTGGGCTTACAGGACTTCAAAGCGGCGACCAACACAAGCAACACCTTTTTCGTTAGTATATGGTGCCGAAGCAGTGTGCCTATAGAGGTTCTGATCCCTTCAGCACGATTAGCGATCAATGCTGAGCTTGAGCCAGATGCTTTACGCATAATAGACTTGGAAGCCTTAGATGAAAGACGAGATATGGCCAAAAACAACTTGATCAACTACCAACACAAGCTTGGTATGGCCTACGATCGGTTGGTGAAGAAAAGGTCATTTCAAGTGGGTGATGTTGTACTTCGTGCAGCCGAGCATGTGCGCCGAAGTATACCTGCGCCAAAGTTCACGCCAAAATGGGAAGGTCCCTTCATTATACATGAAGTCCATGATAGCGGGTATTGCAAGCTCCTCAATCCAAAGACTGATGCTATTACAGCTCCTATAAATTTTCAATATGTAAAGAAGTTTCACATGTAATAGCATGATCAGTGATGATGATGACTTGAATAATATGGGCTTGCTTTCACATGATTCTTTCACCAATCAATTTCATTATACATTATATTTATATGTTGCTGCTGCTTGGTAAGAGACTTGTCTCCTATGCGCGCGACATTCGTTCATTCATTCATGCAGCTTGTAATTGTTCAAATTTACTAAGCGCGTGGCACTATACATGCATACAGTTTTTGTCTAAGTATGTTATATTAACCATCGTATTTGATGGAATGGTTAAGTAGTGGGTAATACCCCCTTAACAATCTTTGTGAAATTAAAATGCCTTTGCTCGCGGAAAAAAAAAATAATAATAGTCTTAACGCGCAAAGTTATACTATAACGTACTACTACAAGAATTTTATGTTCTTTAAAGAGCATAAATTACAACATGATAGAGCTTTGAATCAAACCGTTGCTGGCAAGTGAGAGTATCTCTCGATGCGCAACACAGTAATCGTAACAATATTTGTTGCTTCATGATTCATTACTATTAAGTAAAAGCATTGCTACTTAGGTGCATGAGCATGTTACCAAGTGATACCTTACTATTCACTAATAACAAAAATCAAGCAATATCAAGCAACAATAATGACAAAATCAAGCCAGACAATGTTTTTACCCGAAAAGGGTGTTACAACAAATTGTTCTTGAAATTGAAGAGAAAATATCAGCTAATCTAAACTATGCCTGATGTCTGAGCGAACTCTGGACTCTAGGTCTTCACCTTCAAGCATAGCCTCCATCTCAGCCTTTGCTGCCTCAGCCTCTTGGCGAAGTTCTTGCATCTTCATCATTAATTTTTCATGGCGAATCTTCGCTTCATGATAATTTAGACACCTCTTAGCCTTGTCAGCAATTGGCCATAAGCTATCAACTTTGAATCGTAACAAACGGGCCCCCTCAGCACATTGGACAAGTTGCTCTAATTCAGTCTTAGACAAAGAATTCCAAGATCGCTCAATCAATAGCATGGCTTCACCGAGCATTTTCATCATTGCATTAGCCAAGTCTGTTCCTGGCAGAGAAGAACCAACCCAAAATTCCTTATCTATGGTAGCAAGACTCTGTAAAGGCTCCATTAAGTGAGATGGCACGATGTAACCGTGAAATGAAGTTGTATCATCTAAATGAGTTGCAACTCCAATAGACTTGTCTGCTCTTCGTTGCTGTGATTCACCACTAATGGAGGGAGGCAGTACATTGGAAACTGAAGTAGTAATGGGAGCAATGCCATCAACTATGATATTGCAAAATGAAGGGTCTACTAATGAGCATCATGAGCCTGAGGATAATCATCTTCCATGTTTCTAGGCTCTTGATCATCTTGAACAATTATCCTATCAAGACGAAGATCTTCCTCATTCGCAAAAGGGCCTTCGCAAATCTCTAAATCATCTACTGAAGGATTACCCTCAATGCTGGCATCATTAACAAGAGACAATTCATAGTCAACCTCCTCACTATCATCTTCCTCTTCGGTTGTATCAGTAGTAGTCACTATGTGATCCTTGGTTTGTAACACCTTTCCTTGACCATAGCGACTAGGGAAAGGTCGTGTAATTGGAAGAGTAGACCCTACTGTCGAATTATCAACGGTCTGAGTAATAATATCATGACTGCTACTGTTTACTCTTAGACGACTGTCCGCTGAAGCTGAAGATGCACCTTTCAAAGTTGTGTCCTGCAAATAAACAATGATGAACAAAAGTTATAGTTGACCTCATGATATACATATGTGTGTGTATGTGCATGTATAGACAGCTTAAATAACAAGATTTAATACCTCACAAAGGCGAGGACGCTTGATTTGACTGATGACTGATGCAGGAGGCATGGTCCGCCCAATCACTACTTTTCCTGGAGTATTATTCTTGTCATCTTTTGGAAGTTGAAAGTGGAACTCATACTTATAAATGACCGACTCTGGCAAACTGTCATCTATAGCTGAAAGAGTATATTTCTTGAATGCTTCAAGACACCCTGTCCAATACGTTAACCATCCACTTGATGCAACACCGGAGCGATTGATAGATGGAAAAAACATCTGTCTGACAGCACAATAGAGCTCATGGCGTTTCTCAAGACTAAGTGCCTCACAGCATCTATTAAAATCTGTGTCGATAGCCACAATAGAAGGCACACCTTGATCAAACCCAAACTGTCGTGCAACCCGATGAGGTGAGTACAACATTACTCTATGCTCCAAGAACTCAGTAGAAGAATCACACCAATCGTGAAGCGCAGGCAAACCTCGAGGTGTACACCAAAGAACATATACTACTTCAGCATCAGAAAGCTGCTCGCCACATTCCATCAGATTCACTAAGGTCTTGGAACCCGAAGGGTAATATGTTGTGCACCACTCATATCCCTCCAATTCCTTTGTATAAGGGCGAAAGTCAACCTCATGAGCATCATCTATAATATCAAGTAATGAACCCAAAGGCTTTCTATCAACCCAGCCCAAGCTCGAGGTTCAGGAGGATCAGGTTTTGTAACAGGTACACCTGGATATCTTTTGTAATGTTCGCTGAAAAACAAGTGTAGAAATCCCAAATCTACATTTGATACAATGATATATCGCCCCTTTGATCGAACTGAAGTCTCACTGTAAAGGTCCAAGCGCCGATATAAAGACCCTAAATAAAAAGGCGCCAAGGCAACTCGTTCTCCACGCGCAAGACGAATTGCCAAATAAAAAAATCGGGACTGACACCTTTTCTTGGCCGCCAGGAAACACGTACATGGACAACCAGCAAGCAATGAAAGCTTCTAACTCATGCCTGAAACGAATTGTAAGTCAAGTAAAGTTAGATTGAAGTGATGACAATCAAGCATAAATAAACAAAGCAAGGAATGCATACTTACTCGCATCCATACCGGGGCCTTCGGATCGAGTCCTTTCGTGCTCAAAAAAATGTCTTATCCATGCACAAAATGATGCTTGTCTACGACTGTCTCTCGCTTCTTGTCTATCAGCTTCTAATACTTCCACCAATTTTTCATCCTCTTCTGAAATCTCAGCTGTGACAATATCAGTTGACCCAGAACTAGGGAAACTTAGCAGTGTGCACACATCTTCTAAAGTTGGAGTAATCTCCCCATGATGTCACAAAGTATGTGTACATGTGCTCCAACGTGCCAATATAGCTCGCCATGCTTCAACACTTTGAGAACGGATAACCATTTTAGAAGAAATCCATATAGCAAAATTGATCCCGCACTTTCTAAACGAGACCTATAATGAGAATTCTTTACAATGTAATATACCCATGACTGCCACCCTTGCAATATCTGTTTTGGGTAACTGAACACTGTCTCTGAAAGGGGAAGCTCCTTTCTTTCATTTCTGAAACGTAATATGGAATTCTCATCTATGTTCTTCCTATCACTTACTCGGGGCTCTGGCTGGATGAAATGAAATTCACCATCTTTAGGAGGATGAGCACACAATCCCTCTTTTTGATATCTTTCCAGAAAAAATCATTTCGAATTGTAGCATCAAGCCATTTACTACGTGGCAAGGGAACTTTTGGCACATGACCTGAATTCGCCAATATTTCATTACTTTTGTCTATGGTTGCCACTGCGAGATCGACCCTTTCTATTTTCCTTCATCATCCTCAAGATGTCTATTTTATGCGCACCTACATGATAAAGGAGTTATATGCACATACAAGATCAAAAGAGATGCTATTCGTGAACTCAAATATGCGGCATGAGACATATGCAACAAGTGTATTAGCTACCAGAGTATCTCATTCATTCACCAAATGATTAGGTGCCCAAGATGAGTAAGAATCCCCTTATAGTGGTGCGGTTCCAAGATCGTCGCATGGGCAAGTGAGACACAAATAACCGAGGAGAGCCTCTCTCATAGCGGTGCGGTGCCAAGATCATCATGTGAGGAATGGAACACGGACGCAATGTGCGGTTCCAAGATTGTCACATGAGGTTTGGGATGCGCACGGAGAGAAGTCATCGTACAGTGCATGGTCTCAAGATTGCCATTTATGCGGTCGGAACATGGACAACAAAGAGCTTTGTCTTAAAAATCATGAGGCACCGTGGTCATTAGATGAATGAATGGAACACATGATGAATGTGAATGATGGAATTGAGTATTCTTTTTGAATGTGTTCAAAAATCATTAACGATTGATGGCACTAATATGACATTGAGTAGGTAGTTTATAAAGCGAAAAACCATACTTGTAAAAATGAAGTCAAGCGGATGCACGATGAAGATTCAATACTTCAATCTAGAGCCCTGCATTGCAAGAAAATGAGATGAGTTAATTTCACAAACAATAAAGGTTTGGTTTATGCAGAATTTTATTGTCATGAAGACATATATAATAAAAAGTACATACATTCTTTGATGAATACTAAGCCCACTTATGATGACTCTACAAGACAAGGCATTAAATGAGCAAAAGATTCAGTACATTTTATGTGTTTGCAGTCCATCAAACTATGTGTGAGTTGAGATAGTTGAGAATTTTGTTAAGTTGTAAAAGTTGAGGGAAGGAAAGTTTGATGCTACTCTCTCCTTGTTAAATGAGATGAGAAGCAATTCTCATCAAGCGATATTGTTGAATGAGATGCATAGTACCTGATGATGTGACGTATACTATGATGGGGTTCCATGCAAAGCTTACAGATTAAATAAAGCGGAGAGTTATTTGAACAATTAGATAACAATAAGGAAGTAACTTGTGCTTATGCTTATAATACCATGGTTATGGGCTTGGTTCAACTGAAAAGTTTGACAGGGCATATGCCTTGCTTGAGAGGCAGAAGGAAATGGGAACTATTCCAAGTGTGATAGCATATAATTGTATTCTCACTTGCCTTGGGAAGAAAGGAAGGGCTTTATTTGAAGAAATCAAAATTCAAGGACTCACCCTAGATGCGCAAACTTTTTCCATCTTGATCCATGGCCTTGTAAAAGCAAGAAAGTAAACAAAGCTTATCAGCTGCTGTTATTGGCACGTTGCTTTCAACAAGTTGATATTGGTTTTCCAGTTCAAAGTTATATATGTGAGCAGATTGCATCTCACCCATTAAGGCACAAGGGATCCGTCTCGATGCTTTTACACTTTTCAGGCATGCTCTCATTGTGCTTTGCTTGTGGGCTTGATACTCCAATTAAAGTTTGTTTATTTATGATGATAACAGTCATGAACTTTATCACTTTGGAGGAAGGTGCCTTAACTGATTTAAGGTCATTGCTACTTCATGAACCTGAATGTAAAAGTGGAAAGGCTGTGGAACTTCGAAATTGTTGGAGGAAAGTTTCCTTGAAGTTTTAGAAAGTCAAGCAGTAGTGCTTGAGCAACAATTCTGTCAAGATCACACATAGTCCTATTCAAGAAGATTGTGGACAAAGCACCGATGATATTTGTGACTCCAGTCAGGTGGCACATGTACACCAGGAATTGAGTATGGAAGAAACTTGTGATGGAAAAATCTTTCTCAAGTGCTTGTTAGAAGGATCAGATAATTATAATGATCTAGCAGATTTCATATACCTCAAGAAAGGGAAGGATTACTTTTAGTGGTTGAAGAATAAGGAGAGATTCCGTCGACGAAAATTTGAGCGCACTGCAGTACTAAGATGGAAGAAAAGGACAATTATTTGGAGGATGAAAAGGAAGAGCACCTAGTACTGGAAAGGATCTGCCCTGGTACGCCAGGGACATAAAGACCAAGGCAGATGTGGAAACTGCCAAAGAAGAGATAAGAAGAATTACAGAGGACCGAAGGCTCTTGGGTTAGCTCCTGAGCATGTTGCCAGGCCTCAAGGGCATCAACTTGCTAAAAATGAGTTTAAAGAACTTGTGAAGCAAGTTTCCACTGCTGAGCATTAGGGTGGAGGTCATGCAAAAGCAGCATCGACTTCAAAAAATTGCAGATTTGAGATAGTTTTGTAAATTGTGCACATCTTTCTCATATGAACTCCGTTTTGGGTAATTCAAAATTCCTTGGAAAGCTAAGAGAAAGAACTACAACTTTCATGTTTTGAGTTTTGATGGATTCACAACGCATCAATACAGAATTAGCTATGAATATACGGGATATGTAGTGAAATGCTCTGATTCACAGATTTGATGGGGTTGAGTAAATTGTGGATATTCTCTCATCCGTACTCCTTTTAAGGTGATTCAAAATCCTATAGGAAGCTAAGGCAAAGATATTTAACTTTTGTGTTTTGGGTTTTGCTAAAGTTGGAATGAAATTAGACACATGCTTCGTACACCAAAATAGATAACCTACGGGACTTTGGCATGAGATGGACACTAAATAAAAAAAAAAAAAAATATACTAGCATTAGAAAGGCATCTGTTATTGCATTGTAAAATTTGTATGAGGTGAATGATAATGTGCCCACCCTTGGGCTGTTCATCGAGAGAGTTTCTAACCGAATGATTGAGCTTGCAGATGCCATTGATATATCTGTAGCTGTATGTTCTATAGGACTTGTGAAACAGCTTTTAAAGCATCAGCTGTTACTCGTTGATGACTTGGGTCCTTTGTATGATTTGCTTATAAGATGAATCTACAGATATCAGACATGCTATTGGTGTACTCGTGTATCATCATTTCATTGCTCAAAAGTTTAACAACCCCTAAACAGGCTCCAAAGGAAATGATAGCGAGACATATGAGGTCCATATTGATAGAATGTTACATATCTTAAGGGAATTTTCCAGTGATTAGATTCTAAGTACATATGTCATTGATGATGTGAGAAGATATATGACAGCCATGAAGGACTGGAAATGCATTATATCCATGCTGTTGGACGAAAATCCATCTATTGAACTCACTAATAAGTATGCAACTAACCTAGCACAACTTCTTTGTGCATCTGTCGAGAAAGATGTGGGGGAGAGGATTGTTCCTGCCACAAACAATTGAAAGATATATTATAGCCACATATGTGATAGAATGGTTGATCTCGGGTGTTTTTGAAGAAGACACCCGATACCTATCCAACCAGCTATAATCAATCATTATAGGACTTTCTGCTCCAGATATGGGTTCTTGAACTTGTTTAAGAACAAAATTAAAATCAGATGGGGGTCCAAGATGTTTGACCTGTCAACTCACTGGACTTTTCTTATAACCACTTGACAAAGCCGAAGAAAACTTGACTCAGAATAAAAGGAGGAAAATAATCTTCTCGCTCCAAATAAAAAAAAAAACATTCAAGTTTCCTACAGTTAGATCTCTGCTTAGTCTTTGACAAGCAATTATTCTATAAAAAAAAATCATCATCCAAGAATATCTGATATTAATATCAAGCTAAATGATTTGTTGGAAGAGATGGAGAAGCTTGGATACACGCTTGGAGCAGAACACGACCATCATGATGTTGAGGAAAGGGAAAGGACCACTGCTCGCTGAATGTGAGGCAGTGTAAAAGATTTGATGAAATTGGCATCAAACTTTCTGGCAATATGCATTTCATGATTTCCTACAGCTGGATTACCATTCTCAATAAGCTGTGTAAGCAGTCAGAATGGCTTGCTATCATATAGTGGTCACAGTCCTGCAAATATATCCTCAATCTTGCCCTATGAAACTTACAAGCATGCACGAAAGATCATGCCATTACTGGCATACTCTTATGGAAGGAGAAACGTACCTTACCTGGGCTGTTGGTTCTCAAGGCCTGCACATGGAGTTGTTTTGCCTCCAATGACGATATGGTTAATGGACAAATTATTTGTTCCTCTACTGCAGCTGCATAATATGGCGGATAAAGTGAGCATTTGAAGTCATAACCTTTGGAGGAATCGTAATTTATTAATGCTATGAGAGATGTGACTGTTAGCATGCTACAAACTCAACCAACCATTATGTTGGGGGAAACGATGGATGTGTGATACCTGCCGGAGTTGGTCAACGAATGCTGCAACCTTGGTTCTGCAGGGTATCATTCATGTTATAGAAATTGGTATCCACTTTTCATATCATATTGCTAACCAAGTAAATCAATCATGACTAGCCAAAGGAAGTACCTAGATATCCCTGGCCTAAAAAATCCTCCTGAACCCGGCAATGCTGCTTCTTGGAGAATTAAGCTATGGAGTTGGCGTGTATTGCACTTGGAGAGTGTGTAAGAACCTCAGCTTGGGGAAGAGCCTCTGCTATTCTGATGCATTAGCTAGAAGTATATTTGATTTACACATTATTTTTGGTGTTACTTCACAAGACTACACTAGTTTGAGTGGTTTTCTTAGTTTTTTTTTTTTGGATTAGCTTGTGACTGCAATCGTTTTCGTTATATAAATTGGCAGCATATTGCGACCTTTTTAAAAAAAAAAAATGAAATGCTGTGAAGAAGAAAAAGAATTCAGATATGTTGGAAAAGGGAGGGCATATTGCAACAGAAAAGTTGCTCCTTTGTGCCAAGGGCCAATCAAATTTTGGCACCTATCTAATAGTACAAAATTTGTACCATGAATAAGTTGGCAGCAGGGGACATTTGTTTTTGTCTTATGTACGATTTGCACACTGCAGCAGGGGAAATTTGCAGGTCGAAGATGGATGGGATCTTGTATGCGACACATACTACGCAACCCGACCAGCGCGTGTAATACACGCGCTTAAAAGCACTCCATCATGTGCGCACTAATGGCAGGTTGACTCCTCACAATTCCCTTTAAAGTTTATCTTCTGTTATTTCAAAAGATTCATTCGTTCTTGTTAACTACACGTTTTTTTTTTTATTTCAAAGGATATGTATTTGATTAGAATGTACCAGAGGATAGCACTTTGCTTGTTATGTCTTGGACTGCTTTGCTTGTTGGGTACATGAGTTTGGGTAAAGTAGAGGAGGCAAAGTAGGTTTCTTGTGAGATGCCGTTTAGGAAAGTGAAGTCGTGGAATGCAATGATTTGTGGGTTGGTGATGTTTGGTGATTTAGAGAGCGCTAGAAAGCTGTTCAATGAATTGCCTGAGAGGGATGTGGTTTCTTTTACGACAATGATTGATGGGTATGCTAAGAATGGTGATATGGTTTCTACCAGGGCTTTGTTTGAGCAAGTGCCCGAGAAGGATGTAGTAGCATGGACATCCATGATATCGGGATACGTTCAAATGAAAAGGAGGAGCATTTTCCTAAAAGATTTCCGCAGATGGTGAAGTTATTTGTCTAACTTTTTTCATCATTGAACTTCAAATAGTGGAGACAAAAAGCAGGCTTACGAGCCAACATGTTAGGCCAGATGTCATCCGCAATAGTGCGGTATATATTTTCAACATTGATACGAAGATATTGACCATCTGTTTCGAAGGATTTCATCTATAAAAGATGTGAGTTCACCAAACATAATTTCACAAGCTTCCAAGTGTGAAATATAACTCCAATGAAATATGCCAGATCTAACTGTCCACCAAACTTAGAAATACAAGGCAACTGCATCTAATTCAGATGTATGGAACTCAATATCCTCCACCGATTGATGGAAGGAAGGCTTTTTGAAGCCCTCGTGGTCCTGCTCAACACCCTTTACATTGTCTGAACTCACTTCAACTGCATTGTTAGATAAGCATGCTCACCAAAAACACATTAGTTCCAGCAGACGTTTCAAAGATGTTTGGATAAGAAGGGGAAACTCATCAGGAAGTTTTATTATGAATTTGGCCATCCCTCTCATAACTGCATAGCGTCTGTGAGAAAGATATCTTACAGTTCTGTTTAGCACCAGTACTGCCTCTTCACGAACGCCAGGATCAATACTTATACCATGCTGAGGCCACTATGCTGTCTTGAAGGAGTCATGACAATGGAAAGCAGAACACGAAGACCTATAACTTTTGCCTCACTGGGACTATCTTGCTTAAGCAATTCCAATACCATGTGGTTCATTGCAAAGTCAAAATTATGTTTTGCTATAGTCACGCAAAATTCAACAATTTTATCATGTTGCATGTCCTGAGTGAGTAATCCTTTTCTTAAAACAGTCAAAAGCTAGGAGGTGACGCTGTCTAAGTAATCCCATCCGTGATCTGGGGCATAGCTAGAAGCATAGACACTCAAATAAAATCTCATAACCCGGTGAAGGCAGTCCAAAGCCATGAACCGATGATTCTTATCTCTAAGAAATTTGTAGAGTTGATCCATGTAAGAACTCAAGCTGCTATTGAAAGTTTGAGGATTGCCAAGACATAGAAGAAGAGTTACCAGGGGATAGCCAATAGCCACATGTTTGCTTTGCTTATCCATCCATTGCATTAGTTGGCCCCTTATTCACCCCACCGCTTTTACTACAAAGTGAGAGCAGGCTCTACACAGCTAGAGGCCACTGGCTTTTTCTACCATCAGCAAGTGGTGCTAAGATGTTAAAAAGCATGTGACATAAGGCATGATGCAGTTCACTTTTTCTTCTATTTGGAGCCCGGTTTAGTGGATTTGCTTTCGCTACGAAAGAAGCAGAAGCATTCAGTCCACCCTTAGTTTTGACCCCAAGCTTAAGATATCGCATTCCATTGATGATGCAAAGAGTTTCACTTCGTGCAACATTACTATTAATTGAACACATCTTGAGTTCATCAAAAAAGCGTTCAGTGACAGAAATAAACTTGATACGGGATAGAGCACCCAAAAGCTGAGCAACCAAGTCTAAGAGAAGTCCCCGCAAATCAACCAACGATGGATATTCAATCTGGCTTACTATCCTGTCAGCATTAATTAGCCAGTCAAAAAACAAAATTCTCAACACCCTTCCAAAGCTTTTTTGTCAATCCTTCTTGTGGGCAGGACTTTAGTTATTGAAATAAACTCGGGTAAGTTATATATATATTGGTTCTTGCAAGATATGGAAAGTTGCCAAAGCAAAGAGCACTGTGCATGTTGCTAGAGGAGTGCTGGTCATAATGCAAACCAAAGGTAGCAACAGAAACTAAAGTTGGTGAAGTCCAAAAAAAAAAAAAAAATGCTAGAGCAGGGCATGTGTAGAGATATCTCTTTAGGATACTTCTCTCTATTTCCCTGAGTTGTAGAGGTATCCTACAAATTGGGCTGCACCCTCCATTTTGATCTTGATCCTCTTCCTGATTGAGAAGCGTATTAATTAACATGGGAACAAGGACAGCCTTTGCAATGATGCCGAAAATATTGTGAATGTAAGGAGATAATTTCTCATAATATGTAGAGGATATGGCAACTAAACATTCAAAAGTAGCTTGTCAACTGGCATTAGTTGTTGTATGTCAAGATTGTTTTCGTTAGTCTAATGTGCTGACTATTGTTACATCTAGGGACATCATGGGATCCTATCCAACCTCGTACAGAAGGCTATTAACTCTATTATTAGTCGCTTGTTAAAAGAGTCTATGGTATTTGCTGAGGCTCTACTATCTCTTATTGCTACCTTGGTTTCATCATCAACCAGAGAAGTTAAAGTAGAAAAGGACCTTCTCTTAATCGGACGAATGTTTTTGTCTTAAAATCGATGCAACTATTAACATGAGACACTTCGTATAGACAAGACGATGTTGCAAGGGCATGCTCCAATAAAACTTGATTGTTTGGTAAATGCCGTTCTAGACTTTTACATTGCAAGCCATTAAGAAATCAACACACCAAGCAGCAGTGCAGCTAAGTTATAGCGCACATGCCCTGGATGATACTTTTGTCATTCAAAAGGGCTTAATTAATGCCCAAATCCTTCCGATATGACCCGAAAGACTTTGGTCAGGGGGCAAAATGTAGATGTACAAATCTGATTACAAAGGTCTTGAGCCTTATTCTTATTTAGATTTAATTCTTTGGGCTAATGTGACAGGGCTTAAAGAATTAGGTCCAGTTCAATTGGGATGATCATGAGAGTTTTGGCATGGTAGGCTTGGAGTAGGGCCCGTTGGAATTGGTCTGCCCAATTCCAACCTTTCTCAAATTGGCTCACATACATTACAATGAAGGCCTCAATGGGCCTGGGTCCATAAGGGAGCCCACATCCATATCCATAATGAGAGAGACTCATCCTGGCCGTTGGTCGTCTACCTCATCTAAGGACGACATCGACAGCCAGATTCTCTATAAATACTCTTAGTCCTTACCTCATTTGGACAAGTGAAATCTTGGACAAACCCCGTCGTGCTGTCGGATTTCCATCTTAGTGAATCAATTACTAGACTCACTCAAGAACGCACACAATATTCGTGGTACTTAGTGAGGTTGATGCTCAATAGCTCCCTCGCCTGTCACACGTGTGTTAGAGTCTATTGAGATTGCCTACTCCTCCTCCCTACACAATTCTCTCTTGATCATCCTATCACGTGTTATTTCCCTAGGTCAGGTGTAGCGCGATAGTCACGCGACACGCACGTGATCGTTGCATCCGGATTCTTACCCACACAAAATCAAATGAAATATTAATGTTTTATAAAGTTTATTTAAGGTATCATTGTTTAAATTAGATTTCAATTAAGTTTCTTTAATTTTTATTAATAGTCAATTATTAATACTTTATTTGACTTATTTTGTAAAATATTAATTCTTTTTTTTAAACACTTAAATGTTTGATATCTTTTAATGTAATTTACCTTTTCACCATCGAAGGAAATTGGTTTTATGCTTGGAGTTTTGCCAACTAAAATGGTTAAATCGAGGCTCCTATTTTAATGTTTTATTGCCTAATCATTGTTCACAAAAAAGCAGCGGCATACATAGAATTAAATAATTGGGAGGTCAAACTTAATATATCTAAAAAAATAAAATGGTTTCATATTATAATTATAGTACATCTTGCATATATAAATGAATTTTATTAATAAATATGTGTACAACTATTATTATATTGGGATAAAAACTTGTATTGCTATACTTTTTTTATATTTAATAATAAAGACTTAAACTTTTCTATGAACTAGTTATAACTTATAAGTGCTCCATATGCTTCATGAAATGTTAAAAAGAATAAACTTTTTGTTTTTACTTTCGATCATATATATTAATTTAATTTTAAATATTAATCCATTTAAAAATAAAATTAACTCATAAAAATTTTGTAAGTCTTGTTATCAATAAAAATATTTCACAAAAAATATTTGTATAAAAAATTATAACTAAAAAAAAGAGAACAACAAAATGTAAAAATATATATTCTGTAATTTTGTTTATCATTAAATTAACATGAGCTCTTATTTTTTACTAATAATTTGTGTTATAAAAATTGAAAAACTTGTTGCACTAAAATATTATATATAGATTTTGAATAACCACTGATAGATAAATAATGTCTAACTATTTGTTATTTTCTAAAAAATGAAATTTAATTGGGTAAATTATATGTACACCTCCCTTGAAAACTTTTAAAATTGCATAGATCTTTAAGTTTTTAAAAAGTTAGCACTTAGATCCCCTATAATATTTGTAGTCCCACTTTTAATGTAGTGACACCAAACATAAAATAAAAATATATATTAATTACCACATCATATTTATTTGTTAATATGGCAAATTTAATCCATTTTTTAGTCAATAAGGAGCTTACAAATTGATACAATGTTGAATTAACAATCTTGAATTCGATTTAATTTACAATAAGTGGATTTATGAAGAAATTTAATATTTCAAGTATAGTGTTTTAGTGAATTTAATAGGTTTCTACAATGAAATCTTTATCTAAGTATCTTCTTTTACGTATATTTATTCATTCTATTAGTATTTAATATAAATAAGTTACTTTTATTTATATATAATACGGATACATGTCGGCTCTTTTGTGCGAGTATGCATATATATATATATATATATTTGTATATATAATGAGAAGGAAGATTGGACGTTTATCAAACACACACTGTCAAAAACGAAAGTTCTGTGATTGTGAGTCCTTATTCTTATTTGATTATCTGTGTAGGTAATTTGATTTTCATTTTTGGATCAAGTTGGATATTTTTATTTTTATCTGGAATATTAATTAAAAATGGATTAAACTTGTCAGTCAACAAATAAATATGACATAACATTTAATATAATTAATTTTTTATTTCATATCAAATATTCTAGGGCATTTAAAAGGTAGGACCTACAAATATTTTAGGAAGTTTAAGTGTTTACTTTTAAGAAGGTTTGAGGTTCTTGCAATTTTAAAAAGTTTTTAGAGGGGTGTCCATGTAATTTACCCAATGTAATTTCAATAGTTATAACTTAATTAAATAAAGAAAGAGAGAGACAAAGTAAAAAAGTGAAAGCCATTAATTAAGAGAAAAAGTAATAAATGCAGTACAAAAATTTGGTAATAATAAGAAGGCATAATGTCACAAATAGTATTTGAACTTTGGTAAAATATGTAATTAAATATTTAAATTTTGAAAATGATAAATTTGGTACTTGATCTTTAAAATTGATCAATTTAATACCTGAAAAACTTTAAAATTGAGAAATTTAATATCTGAAACAATTTGATGGAGGTACTATTAGCTAGCACGAATTTTTTTTCATATACTAAAATTGCTAATTTCAAAGTTTAGATATTAAATTGATCAATTTTAAATTTTAAGTACTTAATTATATTTTATCAAAATTTAGGTACTATTTATAATATTAATCCTAATAAGAATTTAACCATGACTTTAGGTTTGACAACTCTAAACTTACCTAGTCAACCACAAAAATTTACTTTCTAAAATATATATAATATACATAATTTTTATTTTTTGAAAAAGTATCGATGGCCAATTTTTTTCTAGCATTGGGGTCTGTGGGCTGTCCCTAGTTTTAGATATGGTTATAGATATCTAAAGCCAATCTACACCATTTGCATTCTTTCAAGAAAAATCTAGAGAAGTTCCTTTACCTTTTTTTTTTTTTTTTTTCCAATGTAGAAAAATTGCGTTTAATTTAAAACAGAAAGCACAAACAAAGTATTTTGCCAACTTTCACAACATAGAAACATCATCACCTTTACCATACTCCATGATAACATTGGACGCTAGACCGAAAAATGCCTTCAAAAACCTCCATCGGTGATAAAATTTGACACCACAAAGTCTTTTTAAATTTTCTAAAAACAGGACAACGGATTTGACAAGGGAATATCATCAAACGCTCTATCAATATTCTTCCCACAACCAGCCAATGCAACATCCATTTATACTCCCAATTTTTTCAGCTTAGAATCTTATCTTGTTACTCCTCTGAGCATCTGCATCATATGCCCATATTGTAAGATCACATTTGGAATCTAATATTATCAATATTAGCTCCATTAATCTAGTTTAGAACCTCCCTTGAGTCAGACTCAATTATTCCTTTTTGTACATTTCATTCATCCATCCATTTTAAACTTTAGAAGATTTCGATGATTTCTGCTAATAATAGTGATTTAACCCTCCTTCTTAGCATGTCGTTAAGCTTTCTAGTTGTCTTATATATCATTTGGTACATTTGCCTTTTTACTTCTAACAAGTCCCTAAAATTCATGAGCAGCAGTTCTCTCCATCTCTACCTGTCTTTGATTCACAGTTCCCTCAAACATTCTTTTATTTCTTTCATATACAATTTCCATGCAACAATCATACATAGCACTTGATTTGGGCAGGAGCTCCATTTAATAAAGTCCTTCCTTCATTTTCACTTTTGTCTAAGCCACTCCTCAAAATTTAAATACTCACCTCTTGCCATATAGCTTTCTAAATTCATACTTCTCCATGCTTTTCGGACTTTCTAAAGTTCATAAGTGGATGTTTCAAGGTTTCCTCATGTTTACGGAAAATATACTCTCTATCCACTGGTAACCCTCTTTTAATCAAATTATACTTCGGTGGTTTAACCATTCTATACATATCTCTATAGAAACAACTGCATGTTTTAACAAGTCTTAATATTCCATATCTAATTCAAATCCTCTCTTGTATTCGAAGGTTCCAGTTTTTCTTCAACAAGCTTATTATAAGCAGATTTAATGGTAAAATTACCACTAGATTTTAGTACCTAAGCTTATACATTCAACTCTTTGCCATTCATAAGTAATACGGTAGTCATTCTATTATAAATCTTATCATCTATTAGATATTAAATACCCTCTTCATTATATAATTTAATGCCTTTCTAGGCTTATTAAAATGTTAACTCTTCTTATTTCTTAGACAAAGTTCTCAATAGGATCTTATTAAGACTTGTTCCACCTGCCTAATTGTCATTACTGAATCTTCACTCTCCATAAGTAATATGGTACCCATTCTATTATAAATCTCATTGTCTATTGAATATTCAATACCCTATTCATTCCATAATTTAAAACCGTTCTACGCTTGTTCAAGTGTTAACTCTTCTGATTTCTTAGACAAAAGTCTACACAAAATCCTATTAAGACTCAATCTGTTTGCCTAAATGTGCTTCCAAAATCTTATCAATTTACCATTTTTAGGCCTCCAAATGCAATGTTTATCAAGATCTTTTTCACATTCAACGATTTCTTTTATTAACTTCAAACCACTCATCCATTCCTTTCTTTGCTATTTCCTTTTGTCAACTATAATCATAGTCTACAAAACTTCTTTCTTTTTTAGCTTCCAAGCCAACTTCGTTAAACTAGCCTTATTTCTTTTCCTAAGATCCCAAATACTAATTCCTCCTTCATTCCTTGGATTTTTAACTTTTTAGAGTTAATTCCTATGAAACGATTTGGACACCAATCATAAGAAATTAAATTAAAACCATTGAAATCAATTGAAGTCGAATGAAATTATGTAGGAGCTTGAATGACCTTTCGTTTTCCCCAAAAAAAGTGGTCATTCTAGCTCCCACATAATGTCAGTTTTTCCTTAAACCAAGAAACCAAATTCTTGAAAAATTAAAAAACAATTCAAAAACATTAAAATGAGGTAAATTAGAGTTAAAAATTATATTAGATGAAAATTTTATGAGAAAAACCAAATCATGCAATTAGAGCCCAAATTCAGTAATATTATGATTTTACCCTTAATTGAAAACAAGAGTGAAACATAATTGAAATAGATAAAATAAACTTAGTTGATTAGTTAAACTCATAATTTATACCTAAGTTAATTTACAACCCCAAAACTAGTCAAATTGTTAATTTTTAGTACATGTAAAAGTGGATGGCCCAGACAGTGTCATGTGATTGCTCTTACCCCAAACCTTCCCTATCCTTAAAAATTTGTATGGCTGTACCTCACCTTTCTTTTCTTCCCTCTTATCTTCTCCTTCCCTTCATTTTTTTTTCATTAAAACCTCCTTAAGACTCCTATAGGGTAAAATGCCTTTGAAAAAAATACAAAATGTGAGATTAAGTCAGGATTAATATTTCTTAATCTTTTTCTCAAGGAAATGAAGAAGATATGAATATTCAAGCAATTCAAGATTTGCAAATTCGCAATACACAAAACTAAGGTAAGAAAAGTGTATTAAACTTGAGTTCTAGTTTATATTAGTACTTGATAAACTCCTTTGATAACTATATTATCCTTAGATGATAGTTTAAGTTAAATAATTGAAGAAATTATAAGGAAGAAACTATTTAAGGTTCATCCAAATCTGTAATAAGGTAAGAGCTTGAAATTTTAAGGTGCTATTAAGAGTTTTATGTGTGTTTAAGCTTAAAAACTAATATAGGTATATGGATAAATGTTTAGAAAGGACAGAAATCAATTTTAGGAGGATTTTGGGGGGTATTAGAGTAAAGTTCCAATTGAAGCAAGTTATTGAAGGCTATAAACAATCAAGGTAAGCTACTAACTAAGCTTAAATAATGAAGTTTGAGGTTTTTTGGCTAAATATACCTAACGTTGCCATGTAAAGAGAATTTTTAGGAGATGTCATTGTTGGAAATTTAGGCATTTCTATTGAAATTGGTTTGATTATAATACTGTGAGTTCCTAATACATGTGAGTTCCTAAGGAAAAATAAGTATTGTGATGATTGTGTGGGTTGCGAGTGTAAGGTGGATTATGTAGCTTAGAACTTTAATATGGTATGCTGGAAAATTTTTAAAATATTTAGGGAATTAGTAAATAAATTATCTACATGTATGAATCATTGAAGACATTATAAGTGTTGGATGAATTATAAGATAATTGAAGGTTTGATATTGGAATTGGAGGAAATTGTTGGGTATGAGTTAGATGTAGGTGCTGGGTGATTGACTAATGCATGAATACGAACTTTAAAATCTAAATTTTTTCTTAAATATGAGAAATTTGATGTTTAGGTGATAAATTATAAAGTTATAAGTTAACAAGACAGTTATGTTGATGATGGATATGTGTAGGTAGCATAAATTGTCAATTAGTATAGAATTGTGAATTTTGATGGAAAAACTTCATTCAATTGGAGTAAATTAAGGCCAAAATGAAGTTGGAAATGATAGATAATAATGTAAAATATTGGGAAAAAATAGCCTTTTAAGAAAGAAATGGAAAGAATATCAATTTTAGGCTATAATTGACCTATTAAGCAAATTAAGAAGCTTAAAATATTGTAAATTATATATGGGTTTTTTTAATCACATTAAGTAGGAAATTAATATTTTAATGATAAAATGGTTGTAGGAACAATTAAGGTATGAGACATGCTTGGTAAGAATATGGAAAACATCAACAATTGTGGTAAGTATGAGAATGGAAACTAGTTGCCAATGAGCTATAATTTGAAAAGAATTTTGGTAGCCAATAATATATATGAAATTGGTGACATGTTAAATGTGCTTAAAGTGGTGATATATTGACATTTAGTTAGATCATGAACATGTGAACACTTGATTATAAAAATAGGCACATAGAAATGATTATTTGGTGATTAAACCTGATGAAATGATTATGGAGTGCTTGCTAGAAATTTTGAAGGATTGTGTGTTCTACATATTGAAGAAATTGGGATCAAAATTGTTATGTAGCACGTATATATAAGTCTCTAGTCACAAGTAAGGTGTTATGAATATAAGTTGATGACCTAAGATATGCTTTAAAAATGCGAAATTTATGAAATATTCAATTCTTGTAAAATTTTAGATTTAGATATTGTAAATGGGCTTAAAATATAAATATTACTATATGGCTTGACTCGTGGGTTAAGTAACAGGGCCCAGCAAGTCCGATTCATTTATTGGATAGCTTAGGGAGATTTGGTATGGCAGACTCAGAATAGGGATCGTTGGACAAGTCCGTTGCATCTAACCTTTCTTAGGTAGGCTCATGGACACAGGAGATGACTATAGACGTTCGCCCATTAGGTGCTCATTGAGGATAATCATGAATTGAGCTTACTTTATCTCATCCATCAATTACTAAGATGATCTAATGGTCGTCATCTACGCTATGTACCTATAAATAATTAGTTAGTCCTTCTCATTTCCAACTGTTTTGGAGAGAGAATACATACAACATTTTATCGAGGAGGCTCCATTCAAAAAGATCAAATAAGGCAACTCAAGTGATTCTACCTCAATTGCTTAAGAATTATAAGGTCGACACATGAGGTTTATTTAAGCTCCTTTATTGTCACTTGTGCATTCAAGAAACTAAAACTGCTTATTCCCCCTCCCCTATCATTCCCTTAAAGTCATTCTGTCATCAAGTGTCATCTCCTTAGCAACACTCCAAAATTATATGCCAGGCATGAGATCCACGCGATGTGATGTAACCTTTGTTGGTAAGAACCCTACATCTATAGGTATTAATAGGAATTTACATACAACTTACCCATTTTTCCTCTAATGACTGAGAGTAAAGGACATAATTGCTAAGGGAGGTACATAGGGTTTTAGAAAGGGATACAATTATAAACCTTTACTATAAACCTATTGTGGACATTAGTATTTGATATGATAATTTTAGCTAAATGGATGATTGAAAAAATGGGTAAAAAATGGATTAGATTTAGGGCATAATGGCTCTATATGCACATAAGGATCTCAATGACTAACTCGTAATTGACTAAGAGTTGTTTACCCAAAAATGAGATCATTAATGAGTTGGTATACCTTAATCTCTAGCCAACTCAAACCTGACTAATTAATTCAGAAAACTTGATACTTAAAATGAATGACTTTGCAAACTTAAGGAATGACAATTATCCATAACTGGACTTAAGTACGCAAATAAGTCGAGCCATCGATTAAAAATCCATAATCACATGGATCCTAACTTGTATAAATTTAGAAATAAGTATTGAGTAATATGACCAAGTTAAATTCAACATTATTTTGACACAAGTATTTAATTATGGACAATTAATATTCTTCAAGTTGAAAAGAAGAAAAAGGCATAAAACAACTACCACATACATAATAATGCGTGTTGTTTGTTATGATGTAATTAATAATAGGATAATTACTTAAACTTAGTCTTAAAATATGTTGATTGCTGCCTGGTCACTTATTCCAGGAAATGACACATTCAAACTAGGTTGTGAGTTTGATCACAACGTCGAAAGGATGCGGTAGTTTAGGCACCTAGGACCCTACAAAATGCATGGTTCAGCTTAATATGTAGTCAATAGGGAAATTTTTGAGACCAATAGACAATTTGAATAGGAAAAAAGTTGCAATGATTATACGAGTTGATATGACCCTGTATAAAGCATTGCAATGGATCATGTTCATTGATGGCAGGATGTGGGGAGATGAACCAGGTTATACTACTTCTTTCTTTTTCTTTTTTGACAAATTTTGGAGGTTTGTTGATCACCCCAATACGTAAATTTGAGACCCCTTTTGTTCCCCATTGTTTAGCGGGAGTCATGAGTAGTCTTATATGTGATGGTACTTTTAGGATAACAGAAACACTTGTTTGTTAGATTCTTAATTAACATACTACACCTGTGGTTGGCACGTGTAATACAAGTATGTGTTTGTTTGCTCTGTGCTGGGCTTTACTGCTCATTCTTTTACTATTTTAAGTACCCATGGTGACCTTTATATCAATATTCATTATGATTCACTGGGTTTTGGGTATGATAAGTTTGATGAGTCATATGTTTTTAATGAGATGATGAGAAGAACTTTATTTATTACTACATGAATTTTTCATGATGATTGTAAGTAAAACTTTAAACATATATTAATATAGGCTTCAGGCCAAACTGCTTTAATTTAGGTGGAGATAAGTTCCCATGATCTGCCTTAGTAGGCTTAAATGTTGAAAAGGAGTTTTCCTTAAAAAATTATTATTTGACAGATCAATTTTATAGGTTTGATAAAACCTAACCTATGGAAAAATAGACGACATTCTAATAAAATTTTCATAAAATTAATAATGATTTTCTTGATTAAAATTAATTAATAGCATAGCTTAATGGATGCCTTACGTATATCACCCACATGATATATGTTGCTAAATTGCAATGTCTTGTGTGCTTGGTTCGTTACATCCTATGAACCTTTGTTCTTCTCTTGAAATCCCCACAAAACATTCTCATTATTCTCTCAATTTTGTTCAAAGTTCCTTTTGGAATCACCATGGGCTATATGTAATAACTCATTATACCCAACACTACTGACTTAAAGAACCATATTCCTTCCTTTGGATATGCTGAGTAGTTTTTCTTTCCAACCCATAATTTTTTTAAATATTTTATCAATAAGGAATAGAAGGTCTTTGATATTAACATTACCCATGGCTGTGACATGAAAACCCAAATATTTACTAATGCCAATATCCTCTTTCACGTTCACTATCTCTTTGATCTTATTTTTTACATCCAACTTGGTGTTTTTAGAGAAGATTACCCTTAACTTATCTACATTAACTTTTTTACTAGAAAGTTCTCCAAATTTCTTCATAGTTCCCCACATCACCATAACATTCTTCTTTAGGGCCTCTCCCATTAGTATGACATCATCTGCAAAAAAAAAAAAAGTGATAAATGAAATGTTGAACCTTAAAGGCTTAAACCCTAATTGGCTTCTTCTACCCACAATTCACTATACATCGTGTACATCTACTTAACCATTCCATTGCTAAAATAAGGAGGTAAGGAGGAATGGAATCCCTTTGCTTAAACATCTTGAAGCTTCAAAGTACTTTGTTGTGTAACCATTGATAATGGAAGCAAAAGACATTGTATTAAGACATGAGGCAATAATCTTGGTCCATTTCTTAGGGAAATTCATCTATACTAGAACTTTAATAATAAAGTCCCATTCCATCCAGTCATAAGCCTTTTTAAAGGTCTAGTTCCAAATCATCCATCCTTTTTACCCTTCTTCTTCGTTATCCTGGATATAATCTATTGTAATAGATTGCAATCCTTGTCACTAATCTTCTTGGTATAAAACTAGCTTGGATAGAGCGTATGCAATCATTCAGGATAGACTAAAATCTAAAGACTAAAAGTAAAATTAAGATTTTATACAAGGTAATGCATAGACTAATAAGCTTAAAATCTTGTATTTTACTTGCTTCCATCATTCTAGAAATAAGAACTATAAAAGTCTCATTGATTTTTGAGCTAATTATTTCCTTCCTCCAAAAGTTCAAAATTAAATTACAAACTTCATATCTAATAGTTTCCTGTAGCATTGTATCCATCCCAATCAAGAGTTTTATCTTTAGCAGCAGCACTTAAGAGCATTCCATAAATTGATGTACTTATTTCTTTCTACTTAAGTAATCTTTTTGTTCTTTAATAATCTTATCCCCCTTATCTTTGGCATATTTTCTCTTGGAACCACATCTTTCCCCAACCTAAATAAATTAGAATAAAAAGAAGTAATAATACGTTCAATATCATTACTTTCTATTTACAACATCCCTCATCATTAAAAATTTCCCATACCCTAGATTTAGCCTTCCCAGCCATATTGGTGCATGAAAGAACTTGGTATTCTTTTCCCCTTCAATGATCCACTTATTTGGTGCCATAGCATCCTATAATAGTTGCTTCTTTAGAAAGTTTATTGTGGTTAGGGTTATTGATCCAAGATTCATCCTCCTAAATTTTTCAAATTCTACAAATTTTGTATAATTGCTTTTTCCTCATGTGAATTGAATAAAAAAATTCCTTGTTTTATTATCTTATTTCCTCGGTCAAACTTTCTAAATTTGTCATCTAATCTATCCCCTTAATCCAATTCCCATTGAAGAAATTGTCTATAATGATGTTTAAACCACATTTTTGAAATCTAACTTGTCTACTTCATCTAACATTTTCTTCCTTATGACATATATCAAGCAAAATAGGTCTATGGTCAAACTATAGATAAGACAGATGGAACAATTTTGTCCCAAGAAAGGTAGCCAACCAAGCTTGGTTAACTTAAGCCCTATTTATTCTTTTTTGAATTAGTTAGGAGACTTTTTTTTATTTTTTTTTCACATTACACTCCATGGGTAAAGTGGACCTACAAAACCTAGCATTAATCATGCCACACAAATTCATGTAGTTATGAAAAATAATTGTCGTGTATTGGTTTCTTCTTCTTCCTACCCCATTTTTCACTTTCACTCAAAATCTCATTAAAGTCTCTTACTTTAGCTCATGGTCCATTTAGATCTTAGTAGTCTTTTGCAAATTATCCCATAATAACCATCTTCCTTAAACCTTAAATTAGCATAAAAAATAGAATCAAATAAAGAAAAGATAGAATTATGTACCTAAACATGAAGATGGATTTCTTGCGAACAAGCAAAAAGCCTTCAGGTTATGGTACTCCTTTCATTCTAAAGTAAAATTTGTTTTTCAACCTGATAACTTCAATGCACACCATATTCTCAAAACTGAGTCTTTGCTTTAGTTGCACTACTTCTTGCTAATTCATTCAAGTTTCAAAAAAAATATAACCAAGTTTGGTTCATATATTAACCTAGTGTTAATTGTTTGTGTTCTAAGGTTCAAGGGTGAACGCTAGGTATTCCAAGCTAAAGATCTAATAGAGACATGCAAATGCCCTTAGGATAACAACATCAATGCTCATCATGGCCAAAATTAATCATGGAAATCAGTATATGATGCCATATAGCCTTCACATCTAAGGTCTTTGGACCCTATTTAAATCCTCAACACACATGGATGATAATTCATCTTGACCAACAAATGTGTTCCTCTTTTGTTTTATCATCTATTGTTGCAATTCCTCCTCCACAATATACCTTATCACTTGGCAAATTGGAATCCTTGCTAGAATGAATTCCCTTCAAAGAACTCTCTTCATTAGTTCTAGGATTATCGATTCCTATAGAGCAAAAATGTTCATCGGGTTGAATTGTTTTCTCCTCTCTATGTCTCTTTATTGTTAAGATAGTTAGTTTTGCCTCTATGACAATGTGGATTTTCAGCAAAATGATTCGTTATTATTTGACCCCATGGAAGGTTATCATAAGTTGTAGTTGAGGAATTTGCTTGACTCTTCTCGATGCAATAATTGGTATCACTTGTGTTAATTGCACAAGTATCCTTATGTAAGTGTCAATGGAGCTGATTTCCCAAATCATTGACCTCTTTGAGGCCACTAGTGTTGATGAATCTTTGTGTAGCACATAAATTGAGATAATGATTTGAGTGCATAGAGGAATTTTTCTTATGTGGTTGTTTGACTTTTGTTAGCTTATCTTTTTCTCTTCTAAGATGGTGTTTCTCTTTATTCTCTGTGTTTTTTCGTGTAAATTCAAAAGTATAAGGAATTTTCTTGGATTTACTAGAAAAATTAAATTCTTATTTATTATGGAAGTCATTTCAATATTTTCATGAATAATTGCAAGCATCAATTTGCTTCCACTTATCAAATTATCTTAATTGTCGAAAATTTTCCTACCTCTCAGTTGCAGTATGCCTCTTGGGCTTCCATTCTCTCCATCAAATTGTCTTTTCGATTCCTTTGTAATCATTCCTCTCAATTGGAACTTTCTTGATCTTCTACATTCCACTCTAATCTACTTGTCATATTCCTTTAGTGATTATTTTCCATTTGTTGTATTCCTCTCCTTTCTGTTATTATCATCTGACTTGAATGACATGGTAGCCACATCATTAGTTGCTTCAAAATTATTATTATAATTGACATTCTTCTTGCTAGTAATATTATCTTATTTGTCATTTCTAATCTTCATGCATGTATTCTTTGAATAAGTTACACACTTCACATAGCAATGGCAACACTTCATATTGAACCTTAAATTCCATATCATCCACATATATTGTGTGTATCAAAGGGGTATGGTAACCTGCTTGTACACAGTTTCTTGCAAGTCTCTCTCTCTCTACTACTCCAGCAGTGTGAGCATAAAAATGCAATGTCTTCCTTAAAATACTGTTGATCTTTTTAAGAGCCCATGTTGAGTAGGTATTTAATTGAAGACCATTGATTCTTGTCCAAATTGCAACTAATTCAAAATTCTTGTTTAAGGGTTTAAATTTTAGTGCCCATTTCTAGATTTACAGAAAATAGAGAAACCAAGGTCCTTCTTGTATACTAAAGTCCCCTATCCATAACTTTTTCAAAAGTTACCATGTAATATCCTACACCTTCCATAAATATATTAGTTTCTCGACAAGCTTTACATAACCTAAATTTGAAGTCATTATTTTAACTATAATGACATTTCTTAAGGGTAGAGATGCAACTGGATTGGATTTCGAATGGATCATATTAACTAAAAACCTAAACTGTTACCCTTAGGGTTTTAGGGGTTTGTCAAACCTAATCTTATAACCCTATAGGGTTTTGATGCTATATTCAAACCTATCCTATCACTCCCGAGGGTACGCTAATAGTAGCACACAAACTACACTAATATACTATTACTAGTTTACCTAATGATATATTTTTAAACAATAAGATCTTTTAGTTATTTCGATAAGAAATGGCAAATACATATAAGCCATAAATTAGTAAAATAATTGTCATCACAAGTCTGGAGTAATAAAATTACATACCAACTTCTTATTCTATAAGTCTCCAAAATACATAAATTGATAATTCAAATACTAACTAAATAATAACTAGGAATTCAAAGTAAACAACTTATCCCATATATCCAAATTCTTTTAGCTTCTAAAGTCTTACTAGAGCCATGCTCTTGGAAAATACTAGACACGGCCGTAGTGTCAACCTGAAAGGTCTTTAGGGGTATGAGTGAAACTACAGGCTCATTGTATAACCAGACATACTACATTAAGCAAGTTTATTAACAAATCATATGTAATGCAGTATTCAAGCATATGCATAGATACAAGCTTAGATGATCTACAATCCAAAAAGGAAAAAGATTTTCGCCTCTTTTTAAGGTTGAAGAATATTTACTTAATGACCCACCTGCCCATGAGAGACTAAATACACAGAAAAATCAACGATTTCTCATTTTAAGATTATCACTTTAATTTTAGGATATTTTAATTGACCATTTCCTGCATCATACCTTAGAAACTCTCTAAGTATTAGTAATTTCAAAGCGATACTACGGGCGGTCTTTCATTGCCACTTAGTTCCAGTGGAACCGAAAGAATAAGATAATCTTAGGAGAACCAATATTTTAGAAAAACTAAGCATTAATAGAGAACCGAAATACTAATACATAGTAGGCTGTCACCAGTTTAGTATATTCAATAATACAATTCGTGTATTGCATGTAATTTTTAATTATAACACTAATAATTTTTAGTCTAGTTTATGGTGATCATATATTATACGCACAACATATAACATGCTTTTCTCAAATCATCAAACAATCTAAATTCTCACTTTTTATTATCTTGGTTTGTCAACCAAACAAACAACTCATAACACATACTCAGTAATTTCCACGACAATCATATTATTATCTTTGCATTACATATGCCACTAGTTACAAACACAAACAATGTAATAAATCTGAGTTACTCACTTGCTTCTCATGACTAGTCGTAATAGTTAACTGGAAAGTCTCAATGGTATCAAGATCGCCTAATGAGATGAATAAAAATATTCATCAATACAACATAGATTGTAATTTAAACTCCAATGAGTGCCTAAGTTTACTATATTGGCATTTGATTTAATTTCTATTACATGCATTGGTCTTTTAGGATATGGATCCTATGATAATAGATTTTTATTATTTAATAGTTATTTTTATTTTGCTTGTCTTGTTATTAAAATATGTTATTTTTATTGGGTAGTTATAGACTTAATATTTAATAACTCAATATTTTATTATCATAATTGTTATTAATTTTTACATCGTTTTTAGTTTGACCATTTTATGGTAACTAATATTTATTTTCTATCATTTACTTTCATCGTGTTTTTCTTAATCTTACTTCATATTATTATTTTTTTATTTTTAGAAATCACATTATTCGTAAATTTAAGTTATTCTAATTTTTCATTCTTATATACTCACCTATATAAAATAACTATTGGACAATTATCATGATCTAATCTATTTGTTTTGTATAATAAAAGTGTTTTCTATTCCTAATAGTTTCTAATGTCTAATACTTAACAAATATTTAAACAAAATAATCTTAAAGCATTTATATATGTTTATTTATTTAATTTTTCTGTTCTTCTATATATATAATATGTTACGAAACAACTTCTTGTTCAGGGAAAAATTGCATGTACGCCGGTATCTAACGCTGCCAACATTGAACTCGAGGTACCGATGTTCATGTAAATCTTTACGTACTATTTGTTCTAGTGTACTGGCTTAAGGCCGCCAATGTTATAACGTACACAACTATTGTAGGACGTCTACGGTGTCGATGTTCGTTGGTTTTTATGTAAAATTATTTTTTTTTATGTAGCTTTCGTTCCGGTATACGTTGACTCAACAACACTAGCCTATCCACGTACGTTGCCGATGTTTGCCAAGAACACTGCCGGCATAGGGTCAATGTAAGTACTATTCATTGTTTCTTCCTTTTTCTTCAATTTGAAACTTATGTTTCTTATTTTATTTATCTATTATACTTATGTTTAAGCTATTTCTAAGTGTTTTTCCATACTTCACTATTTCATGACATATCATTTCATATATCTTCTTAGAATCATCATACTATATAGTTTCTAGCTACTACATATATCATAATATATAAATAGGGTTTTAAGGTTGGATATTACCTTGTGTGAGTTGATATGAATGTGTTAAGTCATTCCTCAAAGCTTGAAAGAATCTAGATTGATAGAAACATTGTTTAAGTTAATGTTTAATGCATAAACTAATTTAAAATAAATTTAACTTACCTTTAAACCTTATATCTTTATGCTTGTTTTTGTGTTTGTGTTTTTCTCAAATAAACTAAGTTAGTGGTTTATGTTGTTGTTCTTGGGTTGTTTTTATGTGCTTTGTGTTGCTATTTTGTGTAGTTTAGGTTGCTGTTTTGGTGTTCTTAAATGGCTTTGTTTGATGTTAATTAAGAGAGGCATTTATAAGTAAAGAAGCTCTCTTCTTCTTCTGGAAATTATCAGCCAAGTTGAGGGAGCTTCTCCACCAATTATCAACTTGTTTGTATGGCTTCTTAGTGTATTAATTGAGTTGCTTTACATGGACAAATTTGATGGTCTATTCTTCCTTTTTCTTGACTTTCATTAACCACTTTGACTCTTGTATTTGCAGATTTCAGCTACTATAAAATTTTAGGAGATTTCAGTTGTGTATTTCACCTAACTTGCACCGATTTTGAGCAATTATTATGATAATATTAACTAATTACCTTAGTTTTAGGTTAGTTTATTAAGCTAAACGGGTATTAATATGTAAGTTATTTAAGAGTTCTATCTCTAAAAATTTATATGAAGCTTCTAAAAATTTTGTAGGTTATCTTTCAGTTCAAATTTAAGTTTAAAGTTTTTGAGATTATTTATTTTTAAGGTTTTATCTTACACGATTAGGGTTTTATAAGCTTAATAGGCTAATTTTGGTTTCAGTCTCTAAGAGCTTCAGAATTCTCTATCTAGAACAATAGTGTGATCCATATTTATTCGGAGTTTAGATTGTTAGTTATGGATTTGTTTTTGTTTTTATTGTGTATTTATAATCTTAACGGTTCATCCTTAAATTATCTTTTTCTAACTATAAGTTTTATCTATTATTTACTCTTTAATGAATTTGAAAACTTATCTAAATTATTTATATAACTTGAATTTTCGATATCCACTACGAAATCTTATCTTCGGTATCTATTACTATCTAGATGACTTTGTTTTAGGGCTTGAAGATATATATAGGTTCATTACTACTTGTAGTTTTATTTTATGGTCTTTGTTGAGTTCTACAAGACCTTCTATTTTATATTTATATTTCTAATTATTTTTAACTAGTATGAAAAATCTCAGGGTTTACATATCCTATAGGATTTACTTTAGAATTGGGAACCCGGCCCTATAACCTTATTATTTTACCAACTTATTTTTAAATTTTAATAATAATTTAAGAGAAGCCGGTGTAAAATGTGATGTGAATTTATTATATTAAAATATAATCTTAAATGTTGTTACATTTATACCCCTTCATTAGTTATTCTTTCTATATGTATATATATACACTTTAATTGTTTACTTACATGTTTAGTTTACCGATATCAGTTATATAATATACTTTCATAGTATCAATCGGTAGTATTTATGCTATTAAGACAATTTATAAATATATAATTAGTATATATTAATTTATGACAAGTATTATATTACGATAAATTTATATTTAGTTAATATGTTGTGCTATATTTACATGAAACATTTTTGCTCATATTATAATTATCTTTATGTTCATACCCCGTTTTCTAATCTCGTCACAAAATTTAAATAGATTATTCTATATATGCTTAGAACTACAAGATTATAAATTTAAAACACCAAATATTTAAAAGGAGCGTGTTGATAAATTATTCAAACACCAATACTATAGCTCATATTATGATTATCTTTATTTTTGTCCATCATTTTCTAATCTTATCACAAAATTCAAATAAATTATTCCAGATACTCTTAGAATAGTGGAATTGTAAATTTAAAACACCACGAGATTCAAAGGAGCATGTTGATAAGTTATCCACACACCAATACTATAGCTAATCGGATATTGGTGGATTGTACTCTTTAATTGATCATATGAGTATAAACTTATAAATTAAAAAAAAAAACAAAAAATTATGAATTCGAAAAAAAAAAAAGACCCATCCCATAACTCTCAACCATCCTAATACCTATATATTTTTTAAATTTTTAGTGGCTTTAGCATTTATGATTTTTTTTAATTTAAGTACCGGGTGGGGTATTCGTTGATATCTTATTGAATCCAAACTTAATAGTAAAACCCTATAAAGTTTTCGTTATATATTCACACCCGATCCTAAAAGTGGCTTGCTTTGTTGTATCCTACATAGTTTTTTCCTTTCTTCATTTGAGAAATTTAGCTTTCCTTCCTTTTCTGGTAGTTTAGTTTTAGGGTCTCCATCCGATTCCACCATCATTTCATCCTCTAAATCGCATCCATTATTGCCGGAGCTTGAGCTGAAAAACTTCTCTTAGTATGCGCCTGGAATATTAAGGGTCATCGTATCTTTATAACTTATTTTTTGCCCACCCTTGCTCATCTGCGGTTCAACACTTATATCTTGAATCATATTCGTCTATCTGATATCTTTGCTTAAGGCTTTCTATGGAAATCCTCTTCGCTGTCCTCCAAAGTTTGAGAGCTATGCATGTTGCAGTTCAATAACGATGCTTGAGTGCCTTTACTTATTATTATTAGTGTTCCTATTATGCATAACTTTAATAAGTGTTAACTTTTGAAGAGGTGGTGTATGTATATAACTTCTTTCCACGATAATAACTGAATTAAGTAATTTATTAAGGCCTTGTTTATTTTGATAAATTTATCCTAGAAAAATGTTTTTTTTTTTTTCATTTTTCAATGTTTATAATAATTTATTTTTTAGAAAAATAGCTTATGGATCATAAAATTTTAAGTCACTTTCTCAACAATTTTTATAAACTCTATTTACTACTAGTTTACTACCAACCATATTTACTTTCACTTTTTAAATATTTTTTTTATTTAGGTAGATTTATTTCTCATTATATAATATGTTTTATTATTAATTATTCTTATTTTTCATCATCCATGTATTTGGAAGAAAAAACAATAAAAAAATATTTTTATAAAATTAGCCAAATACTTGAAAACGTGTTACTTTTTAAGATAACCATTTTAAGAAAAAATATTTTCCGTTAACATATAATCTTTCACACAACAAAGTTGACCTAAATACTAGAAATAATCACTAATAATCAAGTATTTACATTGTCTAAGTAAGCTCTCTTCTCTTAGCATTTGAGATCCACCAAGCATGTATTGTCCTGCTAAAAGAAAAAAAAAAAAATTTACATGTGTATTCAGTGTTAACTACTTAATAGACATACTAAATTGAACAACTTCTAAGGTTTGGAACATTAAATTGTAACATTTCAAACTTTTGATGCTAACTATTAAAAATAAAAGTGGAAGCACGTTGCCTTCAAATTTTGTTTTCAACATAGAAGAGTAGGTTGGGGTGGAGTAATAACTCCATCTATCTACTCACGTTAGTTGCCTAATAGCACATTGACATGTGTGATTTTTCACGTGAAAAAAACCAATCTCAATTCCAGAAACGAGGAAATAGAAAAGGTGAAAAGAAGGGGAAAAAAATAGCGCTTTGTTAACTCAACCAAGGTTAGTTAATGTCACCATCTAGCAAATTAAAAAGGGCAAAAACACTCCATGCTAAAATGCAAGAGCAGATTTCCCAAAATCTGACTCCCGAAATACTGTATCGGTGATATTGAAAACCCAATATAGTATCAAAATGCTTTATAATAATAATGACATCATTTAGTTAAATTTTAAAATGTTTTTTTCAATAAAATGCTGATTGGCATGAGTGGGATACGAATTTTTAGGATATGTAGAGGCAATAACTATTTATATTCTCCGAAAAGTATAGCATAAATAGATTGACAGATGAAAATAGGTACTATATAGAATTAAAGGATCTTGAAATGGTTATTACTTACTATAAATGTCAATATCACAAATGATATCTTAGCAAAATATGCAATTAGTCATTTGAATTTTGAAATTAATTAATTTTTTACTTAACATAACTTTTTAGCCAACATTACCTCCATCATATAGATTAGCATACATGAAAAGTTTTTTGAATAACTTTTCGACTAATGGTACCTCCGTGATATTGATTAGGGTACATGAAAGGTTTTTTGAATTATTAAATTGACCAATTTTAATATTCAACTACCTAATTATATATTTTATCAGAATTCATGTATCACTTGTAACAATTATTAAAATGTAATGTTGAAACATGTAGAGGTAATTATAAGATAAAGAAAATTATCTATAAACTAACCTGCTAGAAAAATAATTACACAAATATTAATTGTATGAAAATAATTACCAAATGCTAATTCAAAATCCCATGTTATTTTATGGATACGTCTTGTGCTGCAAACAAAAGTTCAAAAAATGCCCATCGATTTCCCTATTATCTAAGTGTGGAGGTACATCCCCACAGCTTCCTTGCTACCACAACTTCCTTCACTGTCTTTGCATCCAAAAAATCAAATAAAGAAGTTGTCTCATCTTCTCTCTCCATTTTTAGCCTTGTTCTCCATAGTGCAAACATTTATGTTTGCACTAGCTGCTTCAACTAGCCGAGCCTTCTTAGCTAAAAAAGAGTTTCATTAGGCTGTTCAACAAGTCGTAATCGCATTGTTGAGCAAATTGTAATCATGTTGTTGTATTTATTTGTGAATGCAACTATTATATGCGATTGTTATGTTTAGATGAAACTCGCATAAACAACATGCGATAAAACGATATAAAACGATTTCTTTATCACATTAGTGGTATGTGATTTTTTTTTTTGTAAGAATATAAATCACATGTTTTATATGGGATTCCGAGTAGGTATTTTAGTAATTAAAATTATATAATGTATATTTTAATAATTTTTTCTTTAGGATTTGTAAACATATGTTTTACCTTATAAATATAGAAAGGATATGGAATCAAAACTTATAGTATTGTATAGAGAGAGAGAGAGATAGAGATCTCATATACACCCATTTATCATTTTACCATGGTTATAATTATTGCTAAAAATTGTATGGTTCTTATCATAACCTTATTTCCTTTAAACCTCAACCAAAAGATTGGGGTAAAAAAAGGCCATCTTTAATAACGGGCTTTGTTGCTTACGTGGGCCACACCTACATCTTGTTTTATGACCAATTTGATAGCTATATTGGGTGGTGACCTCTCTTTTTTCGTTTTCCTTTACTTTTCATTTTCAAGACTCATTTTTAAATTCTTTTGGTCGACGTACCATATCTTTATTGGTGGCTGTTTCAGGCCAAATGGAATATCTGTAACTTCGGATTTAGTTGGGCTGGAATTTTCATATTCATGGCCTAGAAGGGTCAGGTTAAATAAAGGTCACATCAAATAATTATTATTGTTAAAGACTAATGGTAAATCCACTATATGTATTTTTCATATACTGAGTTCATTATTATTTAAATTTAAATATTTTTTCCTAATATTTTTAAAATATGTATTTTCGGGAAATATAACCATTTTGTACTTGATTTCATATATATTTTTTCATTTTAGTATATTTTAATTAATTGCAAAGCTTGAAAATTAAAAGCAATAAAAGTATACAAGGAATTGTTTTTACAATTTGCTGTTATTACAAAAAATGCAAAAAGAGGATTAAGAGTATTGGTAAAAAACTAACTATAAATTTTTTTTTCATTACTTTATACATTTACTCTTTTAAAGTACATAATGAGCATTAGAAAAGATAAAATCATTCCCATTTTAAACTTTTAACAAGTAATCATGGTTGATAGGAAAAGAAAAATAGTACCAATGGGCTCCTAATAATGGCACATGAATACGTACTTCCATATGGAAGTTTAATAGAGTCAAGTCAACTTACAACTCAAGCTATTTGAATACATTTGAGTGATTGCTCGACTTCGACTTGACAATAAATGAGTTGAGCTCGAATTCAAACCACTCAAATAGTTATTGAACTTGAACTTGAGTTTCAAAATACTTAATTCAACTTGTGAGCTTATTTGAGTTTTTCATATATTAAAAGAAACTATGTAACATTTGTGCTAAAACCCAACTTATTTTTTAGTCCAATTAAGTCTAATTAAGCCAAATCGGAAGCTTAGGCTTATTGAGTATGATTTTAGGTCAAGGTCAAATTTAAATATTAAAACTCGATCGAGTTCGATTTGAACTTGAGTTTCAAGTTTTATATTTGAAATGAGTTCGAGTATAGCACTGCATGGTCTTAAACTTGACTTATTGAGGACCCTATTTCCATGTGCCACGATTATCTGTTTGAGGTTTATTAAAGGAAGTCAATATCTCATGGACAAAGGATCAATTGCACTATTAATTCACAGTTTTAACATTCACAAGTAGGCAATTTATGACTGACATGACTATCAGTCTTCTGTTACTTTTTACAAGACAAACCCCTCCGGAAACTTAACAAGACTAACAAGTGAGAAAATGCACGAAAGAAAGATACAAAACAAGAAAAGAAACCACATCCAGACACAATGATTTTCCAAGTTCCCAATTTTTAAGAAAAGAACTTGTTTCTTAATCATATTTTCCCCTAATTCTTAGTAGAATTTTGGTTTGAGGATGCGGAACCACCTGGATAGACTTTGGTAGTCATTCCCATCTTAAAATTGCTACTACTTTGTCTCTTTCCCACATCCATTTCTTTACTTTCCGTTTTTTCTTCTTGCAATTTCTTCATTTTTTCCTCATGTCGTTTCTCCAACATGCATACATGAGCACAACTTGCACCAATGGAAGACATAGTTAGGATAAGGTTGGTAAGTAGAAGTAGGAGGTTAAAAAGTGGGGAGTAGTTGTGTTAGGTGATTCGCATTGAAAAACCTACGAAGGTATTTATAGAGTTGGTTGGGGGGACACTACAATGTTATGTTGAGCCATTAATCAATAATGCTTTATGCCACGTATTGCAAATTTTGATTATCTTATTGCCCTATAACATAGCTTGAACCATCAAGTGGAGCTGTGGTTTCCACATTATGGTGTGTTGTTATTTTAAATTAATACAGCATGATAAAGGCAGGAGGCACCATTAGTTAATGACAAGTAAGAGCTTTTCTTGAGGCCACTTGTGTGCAATGGAAGTGAATTATTATTGTGTTTATTAATAATATATTAATCCATTTCTATTTGTTCCCAACATCTTGTTTCATCATGTCTCTGCACATAAATACCTTATACATATTAAATAAATTTAAAAAACATTAAAATTCTTAAAATATAAAAAAAAGAATTCTTAACATGTGTCAGATATTTATTTTTAGAGACACAATTGAGACAGCAACCTTTCTTCCCTTTAAGATCCACATGAAGACCATACCTTGTCTTTTTGCGATTCACTTCATCATAGTACGAATTAATGAATATTAAATATGGCTGCCAGGGGCATGGTTTAACTTTGCTGAAAATTACACATATAGTTAACAAAATGGAATTGGAACCTTTCTTACAAAATGGAATTGTAAAAAGAAATAATAATTTCAATAATAATCATAATATTTAACATCAATTATTCATCTTTAGAGGCATGACAGATGAAAGTTAAAATAATAATCAAAATAATTGGAAAAAAAAAATAAAAAGAGATAAACTAGGAAGTTGAGACGGTCCAATAAATAAAGGAAGCAATAACAACAAAGGGGCCTCCATCACCATTATTATCATTATTACAGGCCAGAACTTCAACTTTTCCCATCTTGAATAATTAAAATAATAGGAGTTGATGCAATGAAAAGTCAGATAAAGTTGGACAGATTAGTCAATTAGGACTGCACTATACTATGTAATTTTTGGGTGCTATATATAAATGACTTTATTTATGTATGTATTTTTACAAATCACCTGTATTGTATGGAAATTAGTAATACAAGTGGTTGTATGGATAATGAGTTATGTGATTTCATTTTAGCTTCTCCCAAAACCACGTGATGCATAGTGGTGTGTAGTTGAAATTTATTGAAGTTTTAGGTTATACATATTTTCTTATAAGCGTGTAATGATAGTAGATATTTTTCAAAAAGCACGAAAATGTGCAAGTGCAAAAATTGAAAATGTTTAGTTCTCAAGGGACATTATGTTAAAAAAAAAAAAAAGTAATGCTTATTTATGCTTGCATGAAAACGTGAAAGTTCAAAAATGTGAAAAACAATATTTGCTTTCCTAGGGGTTTTTTTTTTTTTTTTTTTTGGGGAAAGATAATTCTTGCTTATGAAAGGATACTATTTTTTTGGATAAAAAAAAAGAAAACAATGCCCATTTTTGAAGAGATACTGTTTTCTAAAAATGATACACGAACTGATTATATTATACACTATAATAAATAATAGATTTGTTGATGAAACTTTTTCTTAATATGGCCTTCCATAGCGTATGATTTTTCTGTCCGCATTTTAAAACAAAACAACGTTATATTTATTTATTTATTTTTAAATCTGTAGAATTTGTTTCTCTTTGCATTTGATAAACAGTGGATCAAAATGCATATCCTTGACAGTTGCTAATAAAAATGTGCTGAAAGTTTATAATATTGTTAAGCTCAATTTGTATATTAACTTTAAAACTTTGCTATTTTTAGATTTTGTCGTAAAATTTTTTAAGAAAATTTTGTTAAGGGGGTCTAGAATAGAGATGCCAACGAATCAAGTGGAAATGGTACAATGTTGAGCTATGGCTTGAGTTCAATTTGAAATTTCAAAGTTTGAATTCGGCTTTGCTCAACCAAGCTTGAAATTTTTAGCTCAAGTCCAATTCAAAGTGACAATACATAAGCTCAAGTGCCACTTGATTGAGTTCGTTTAATTTTGATTTATTAAAAAATATTGTTAATTTTAATTTAAATAATATATTAATGTTCAAACTCAATTTGAATTGGATTAATCTTTATACTCAACTTGAACTCGATAGAGGTTGATTAACCTCACAAGATAGTCATACTAAACATAAGAAACTCAATCTTGGCTTAATTATTAATTATTTGAGAAACTTAGACTTGAGGTTGATTCGACTAATTATGTTTTTATGATAGAAGAGTAAATTGTCGATGGATTAAATTATAAGTAGACATAGTTACGGTTCATATTTAACTTGGAAAACAATCCAGCCTAGCATCGATAGGTTCAAATTGAGGACCTTGCCCAGTTGCATGATTCCTTACCTAGAGGTGGACCTAGTAGGTCCAACTAGATCTAACTTGTAATTGAAAAAAAAAAAGAAAAAATCTATAAAAAAATGAAAAAAAAACAATAATTATAAATAATCAAGAATAAATGTTTAAATTATTTTTAGGAGAATAGTGAAAATTTATTACATATTCATGATATATTAACAATAAAAAAATAATTATACTTAAAAGGTTGAATTTATTTAGACTACTACCAAAAATAATTTTTTTTTTAAATGAGAAGAGACTGGGTGTTTTTATCTTCAAAGTACACATTTGTAGTTCCACAATGTTAATACTATAATTAAAAGAGGATGTGTTAGTGTGTAAATAAATGCAAATCCTAATTAATTGTTTAAGAATATGAGTTAAAGACTTGATTTTAGGAATAATCGTTATATTAAGTTCAAAATTTCACTTATTTAAAGTTATTATATTTTAATTATATAAAAAAAATTGAAGGTAGTTGGTTCTTAGGTCTAGAACTAGTAGTTTCTTGCTAGTTTGGTTAAGACTGCATGGATCTCTAATTAATACCATCAAATTATACACAATGGAGCATTTGGGGAAAAAAAAAAAAAAAGAGAGGATCTATTATTTCTATAGAAATGCTTCATTAGAAGTAAGACATTAGATAGATGGGGCAAAATATCATTTTAAAACATACAATTAGAAGCCTATTAGTTCTCCATATGATTAATAATAAGATTTTTATATAATATTAATATAAATAAATATAAAAACAAGATATTTATATGATAATTTTATAGTTATTACCTCATTTGTTGGTTAAAAAACAAAAAGATAATCAAAACTCCCATAGTATATATTTATTTTATATATCAAATTTTTTAGAGGTTAATTACAAAAAAACTTACTCATGTTTTATTGCTTTTGTGAACAATTGACTTATGATTTTTTTTCCTAACAAACAATTGACTCGAGAAATACTCCATTATGTTATGAAAAAAAAACCATTACTTAGGCTCCTCGTGCTAGTTATGTGACAAATCTAGAATATATAAAAAAATCTAGAAGGACAAAACACAATAACACCCACCATACTTTGGATCAGACACATACTACGAGTTTGGTTAGTTAGGTCCCATCTTCTTCAAATTGCAAGCTATTGAAGCTGTAGTAATTGGGTTTAGCTCAAATAGCTTGGCTAAGTGGTGGAAGATGGTTGTTGTTTCTACTTAAGTTTAATTACGGAGGTCGAATGAGGTGGTGATGTCGAATTTAATGAATGGATCTTACTTAGTGGACGTTGGTAGTTGATTTAGACAGAGGATGGTTAGAGTCATTATTAGGATTGGGTTTGATAATTGTCACGCCCTGAGGGATACTTTAAACATGACAGTTCGCCGTACACAATACTAAAGCCTAAGAACGATTACTTTAGTCACATAAAGGCTTCTATATCATATACAAGGCATACATTATAACCAAGGGTGCATATCGGAGTATTATAATTTATATTGATAACGATCATGTAAGAAGACAAAGGGAATACTTATCATAAAACATAAACATGATTATTTACATATCTTGGGGGCATATCCCTGCTATTGTTTCCAAATCTATATAAATATATTCCTTTAGGAATCTCCAAAATACTAACATAGCATACATTACATATAAGGAATTTACAAAATAACTTCATCCTATATTCCCATTGCCTCACAAGAGTTTAAAATCCATCTATGACTTTCTTAACGTCTTGATCCTTGAATAGAGCCACGTTTTTTTCTTGCTTCAATAAAAATCTATGGGGGTATAAGCTACAACTAGCTTAGTGAGGTATTCCTTTTCATTCGCACTATGATTTCAAACAAGTTCAATTAAATTTCATGCATATGCTATGCAACAATCACATGATTATACAAATATATATACATATATATATAGTTATCTGGAAACCATATATAGAATGGATTTACCCATCTACATCGAAGGTTAAGGAATTGCTGATGAAGATCCACGACCTTCTACTGCTAGTCCCCAAGCCCCCGCCTAAGGCATTCGGTTGGCTCGGCTCGGCTCGGCTCGGCCCCAAACCTAGAGTTGCATTCCTAAAGCGATTTGGATTCTCTAGGAAGGAATATGGCTTGTGTCCCAGTACGATAACAATCAATCCAACTCTATGTATAGGAGTAGCAGCCTTTCGAAAGAAATGTGACTCGATGGATGCTATGCGTAAATGTTTTATTTTCCTTAAGTCAAACCTTATTAAGATTTTTTAGGGGCGATCAAACAATTTAGCAACAATAAGCAAGCATACATGTAGGTGAACAAAATACTTAAATAAATAATTCAAAGTTGCGATATTCTTAATTTTCATTCATCACATAAGCATAGAATCACATATCAATGAATTCCCCATACATGCCCAATTTTTATCTTTTCTTAGTTTTCTAATGCCACTATTCTACAAGCACAAGTAAGTAACGAAATTAAGAAGAATAATTCACTCGTCCATTTCACAATTTCTCAGTCGTAGTAATATTTAGGAAGAGAAATCCTGTATTCCTCGTCACCTAGACAAAAGAAATACCTCAGATAATATTTCGTATAAATTCTACTTAAACTTTTTAATTTTATTTTACTATGTTCGTCAAAATCGCATGGAATGAAATCCTAACTTAAAATGGCCATAACTTACTCATTTTAACTGAGGATTTCGAATATAATATATCGATATTTACCTATTTGAAAAGATCTATCCATTTCTAAGGTTATTTTGGTCATATAAGGTTGTTTGGGTTCCAAAACCATAGGGTACAGATTCATTACGAAAATTATAGTCTTCCAAACATAAGTTTGCAAATTTTTCTTTATCTGAAAAAACTTGTATCAAAATGTAGACATTTGTATAGTTGAAAAAAAAATCCTTTGAATATATATATAGACTCATATTATATGCAAGATTCCAATAGTTTGTCTCAACGATTATATTTCATAAAACAATGTTTGCGGTGTTGAAGACTTGTATCTTGACAATTTCTTTCTTAAGTGTTTTGAAAGAATTTCATAATTTTTTGAGTTATTATGAGTATATTCTTATTTTGTTTTCTAATTTCTTTTCTAAAATAAATTTTCTCTTAGCTTTGATCTTTTACAAATTTTACTTTTAGTGACAAAAAGAAGTTTTCAAGAGTTTTATTAAGTTGTTAATAACTTATAATAATTTCAGTTGTGTATATTTCTTTTAAAGAAATGTCTTTGATAAACAAGTCTTTTTATATTTTCATTTTCCAACTTCTTTAAAAATAAACTTTATTCTAAAACTTGGTCTTTTAACTCTTTGATTAATTTTACTTGGAAGGGAATCATGTTTTAATATTTTTTAAGTTTTTGATAATATCTATTGTTTTTAAAACCTCTACTGTTTATATTCTTTTATTTCTTTGAAAATGAGTTTAACATTTAAAAACCTCGGTAAACTTCTATTTTTCTAAGTGAGTTTATGATTTAGTGAGTTGATTTTATCTTAACTTATAAAACTTAGTTTAGTTATTACTTTTTAGTAAAAATTCCTACAAGTAAGCTTTTTGAGAAAAGTTTATTTATCATATAATTATTATTACTGAGTTTTAATAAACTTTATGTGATTTATCATAATAAAAGAAAATGTTTATTTTATTAGTTAACTTCTTTAGGAAAATCATTTTCATTGTTATTTAAGAAAAGTCTTGGTGGGGTTTGAAAAGAGATTGTAGAAATAATTTTTCCTCGATGGGTGATAACAAAATCTTGATGTATATAAAGAGAGTTTGGTTTCATTTTTCCTTTGTTTCCTTGGTAAAATTATCCTTGTTGACACTTAGGAAGACTTTGGGAAAAGAAAACCAAATTATAAACAAGATCAAATACGAAAAGGTTTCATTTTTCCTTTGTTTCCCTAACAAACAAACCGTGCTGGTTCATGTAGAAGAGGAGAGAGAGTGAGTTGATTTTGTATTTTTTTTTTGTAAAAATATAATTAATATGTAAGATATGATTTGATATAAGATGTATTGGAAATGTAAAAAATAAGAAAATAGGTATATAGGTAGTAAGAAAAAGTAGAGATAGATGAATAGTAATGAATAGAAGAAAAATACTATGAATAATATACTAGATAATTAAAAATCGTAGCAGTAAAAATACGAGTATAAATACGATATCTGTAATTTTTAGTTGCCGAAAAATTCTAAAACTAATATTTTTGGAAACCTTATATTTTTACGAGTCTATTGGTAGTAATGGAATATTTTCACAGTCCGGTGTACCAGAGCATAATTTTCGAAAACTAATCTTATTCGAATCGAAGGACATTAGAAATTTACGAATATAATATTTTTAAGCTTCCCTATGTCATTACAAACTATTATCAACAATTATTTATGTTCTGTTGTTTAGGGTTTAAGAGCACCGGCTTGCTAGATCTTAAACACTAGGGTTTGTTGTAAACTTTGGTGACTTTTAGGTTCGGTTCGACTTCTGAATTTGTTAAGTTATTCGTAAGATCATAAAATTTTTGGGTTTTATCCGTATTATATTTTTAGTTCAACACCTATGTTTTATTTGTGATTATTTAATATTTTTCAGTTCTTAGGGTGTTTAACTGAGTCTAAGGTTATGGTTGACTCAATTTGACTTTTGATTCTAAAATTCACCGAAGGATTTAAGGTCTTAATATTTTGTTATCGAGTGTTATTTGGTATATCATGTTGATTTGAGTATTTGGAATTAGATAGATGATTTGATTGGTGTACGGATATTAAATCAATCGATTGTTGGATTTTCTATTTTGTTTTGAGGGTTTTGTTTTTCTCAAGGTTAAGAATTTTCGTATTTGATCTTATTTATAATTTGGTTTTAAGTTGGGTCGATTTAAGGTCTCGGTTTTGGTGTTTAACTTCTAGGATTATTTTCTAAGAATTATGAAAATTCGGGTTTACAATAACCTCCATTAATGGTGGTTCTTGAGAGAAAGAGAGAGAGAGTAGTTAGAGAGAGAATGTTCTAAGGTTAAAGATGAAGTATTTGGAAGAAGAGATGTCTCTTCTTGTGTTTTATTAAGATGTCATTAGATTAGGATATATCAATTGTCCATGCCTTCGAATATGATTTTAACTTATGTATGATGATGAGGGATTTTGATTTTTGGGTGTGTTTGATGAAGAAATAAATGTGTTTAGACTTTTTTAAAAAGCATCAAGTATATGTAACATTACACACATAATGGTCATTTTGGATGTGACATAACGAAGTGTAACATGGGTAGGCTGTGACATAACAGAGTGTCACATGGGTTGGATGTTTGTAAAAAAAACATAACACAGATAAGTTAATTGCAAAAATCCGCTAACATGTCAGTTTTTTGTGATTAACCCTTTTTTAAATCGATAGAACACAAACAATATCAAAATTCTTTATAGTATTAATTACATCTTTTAGTTACATTCTAAAGATTTCCTTCCATAAAATATTTGTCGGTTTAGTGGTATATAAGTAATTTTAGTATGTGTGGAGACAAAAATTTCTCTATGTTCTCTTAATAGTATAGGTATTAGATACATAAAAACATAGATGATATAGATATTATATAGATGTAAATATATGTTAATTTTGATTAGCCATTTGCAACAAATACATCATTTTAACTAAATTTCAAAATGATCCTTTGATATGTAATGGCCAAAAAGAAAAGAACACACACACATATTACGTTGAAATACAATTAAGTAAATACAAGACATAGAAAAAGTGTGGAGACCAAATTACAATATCGTACTAGTTTTATTAATATAGTTGACACTTTTGAAATTTTTGTTTGTTTTTATCTATTCTAGATATTACATATTGTTCCTAATAATTCTTTTTCTTGTAATCATAGTTTTACTTTTTTGTTTTTTTTTGGTTGCTTTGAGTTGTTTTTCTCATGTCTTTATCTCTTTGAACCTCTATCAATCATTTTGTAAGTTCCAAAATTATACTTTCCTTCCTTCCTTCCTTCCTTCCTTTCTCCAAAACCCCTTAACAAACCCCTCTTGTGGAGGGATGGATTTATCATTATAGAGCTCCTTTTGAAGCCTTGTTATACCAGTCACCCTAAAATTGCACATCTACCACTATAATTGCAATATCTATGGATTTATCATTATGGATATAGATCTAACTTTTTTTAATCTATATCATCATTAATTTATCAATATTAAATAAATTGTTTTTTCATATGCATTTTCTTTTCATAATTACTTTTCTTACTACTTTATCCCTTATAAAAGATTGTGGTATCCTTCTTTTGGGATTTATCTCACTTGCTAGTTAGGTGTATTTTGACATCATTTGGTATAGGAGAATCGCTTGGAACGGAATGAAATGAGTAATAGACTGATAAATCCATTTCCTTAGATACATCATCAAATGGAATGGAATGGATATCGTATTTATTAAAAATACTATTAGAAATAAATATGGATAATAAATATGTAAGAGAATAAAATTTCTTGTAGTAACTACTAGAAAAGTAGCCTTTAGAGATAAAAAATTGTGATAGAAAATTTCTGTCTCTAAAAAAATGATTTAGTAAGAGATTTCTAACGGATTTGTGATGACATAAATTATGGACAATCTTATAATTTTTATATGCTTTTGTGATAGAATTGTCGATAGATTACAAATTGATTTGCGATGGAACTTTTTCCGTTGCAATTTATCTTTGATTTAAGTGGGAAATAAATTATTTTAGCGCCAATAACTATTTTCTCAAATTTTGTTGCAAATTTGTCTCTAAACTAAATTATTATATATATGTATATGTTTATAATATAGTTTTAATTATACATATAAAATATAATATATATAAATGTGTAATATATAATATGGACTTATATTATATTTGTAAATTAATTTTATGTATAATAAATATAATATGTATAATCATATGACATTTACAACTAATTGTATATATTTTATTTATAATATATTTATTAATATATAATATATATAATATGTATAATCATACATTTACAACCAATTTAAGCAAAAAACATCTTGATCATGAAACTTCAAATTTAAGCAAGCTTGGCAAGCTTATCTACTTCAAAATTGGTCTCTCTAGGAGAAAAATTAATTTACATAGCCTCAAAATGCATTAGCTTACCCCTATATAGAGATAAAACAGTAATAAGAGGAGAAAAAATTATCATTTGTCAGAGAATTCAAAATCTTTACTACTAAAGAAAAGCCCATTTCAATGATCAAACGAGTAAGGTTATTAATATCACTTATTAGGAGGGCCTCTACAAATGAGTGAGATTATTAATAAATTTCATATCTAAGGGAAAGGCCTTTTTGATTCACTTCAAGAAGCTAAATAAGGTTCTACCTATGTGATCTTAATAGATACCTCTTGTAGCAGGTTTGTTTTCATCATCCATTGTACCATCATTATTAAACTTCACTCATGGTGGGTCCGGTAGAGTCCATTCATAGGGTTTGTTGACAAGTTGGTGAGACACTTTTTCTTCAAGACAGTATGCCCACCATTATAATAAATAAACCATCGCATTCTGCATCTAGTCTTTTGCTTAACCTCTAAAGATCCTTTATCCTTCCAAGAAGTCCATAAGGGAAAAGAAAAGAGGGAAGCCCAAGGTGGGCTAGATGACATTAAGGCTCTCTTACTTAATGTTCTGTTTCTCCTTTTTTAGTTACATAGAGTAAATTGGAATGACAATTGAAAGTCGTTTGATCTATTTATCCTTATCCACTTCTATAAAGTAATAGGGTAGTCCTTAATTATGTGGGTGATAGTTTCATCCTCTTTTGAGCAAAAGGGACACTTGGGGTTCATGTTTATATCATGCTTTAGTAGATTGTCTTTTGTAGGAAGGCCATTATTCTTTGCCTTCCATATGGATGCTATGATCTTAGGATACCCAAGCGACTTCCATATCTAATCCCAATTTCTTTCAACCATGCTCCTTTTGTCCATCCCCCTTTGAAAGTTATAGATAACTTTTTGGGATATGCCACCATGGTCCTTAACATTCCATATTTCCACCCTTTCATTTTCTCCCTCTTAGTCAAGTTGATATTACTTAAGAGATTGATAATCTTGTTATCTGACAAATACTTAATTAGATCCTCATCTTATTTTGCTACTCTCTTCTATACTTCATTTAGATATCTCTGTGCTGCCTCTCTAAAAATTGGGCCATATACTCACTTTACACTATTTGTCACCTCAAACCTTTAAGTTCTTGCCACCTTTAAGCTAACAAGTGGATTTCAATCTAGCTAGTCCTAGGTTTTGATGATTGTAATGAAAACTAGATTGCCCCTCTTCCTTTTCCTCCATTCTTCAAATTGTACCTTTTCCTAATTAGAGAAGCCCATTAGAATTTTGACTTTCTAATTTTCCATGCTAACTTTATCATATTTTCTTTGCTCTTGGACATGAGATCCTTAATACCTAAATCCTCTATTTCCTACTTCTTATTACACAATCCCATGAGATCCAATAGATTTGTCTTCGATTGTGTATTGAATCCCAAAGAAAATCTCTTTCCATTCTTTCTACTAAGTCGGTGGTTTTCTTTGGAATAGAATTAACTTAAGCATAAAAATATTCTCTCTCAACTTCAACATTTAACACAAGTCTCCTTCCCTTTAGACTTAAGAAACCTATCTTCCAGCTGCTATTCAAAGTAGAGGTCACCATTAGAAATCCTAAACACTATATGAGTTCTTACGTTTCCTTCTACATTCTTCGAGAAAAGGATAAAAGATTTCCAATGATTCACTCTTATGACTTACTTTCTATCCCAATAAAGAGTTAAACAGCATCAGGATACCCTTTGTTAACATTTTTCTTGATAGCTACCCCTAACAAGATAATAACATTTGCAAACAGTAAGTGAGATAAGAGAGCCTAATGCCTTTATACACTTCCACTACCTTTAATCATAATAATATTAAATTTCTTGGCTAAAGATCTCCATAGCTAAAATGAAAAGGTAGGAAACCAGGAAAGAGTCTAAAGTAGCTCTATTAAATAATACTTTACAATTAACTGAAGCTAGGCATGAATAATTAATTGAATCTATTCCTCTGAAAAATTCAAAGCACGCAAGACATTTCTAATGAAGTCTCACTACATCAAATTGTACACATATTCTAAATCTAGTTTCATCACCGTTCATCCTTTTCTCCCTCTCTTCTTGTTTAAAGCATAGAAGATTTCTTGGAACAAAACCATGTTATCAGCCACAAATCTACTAAGGATGAAATTGGCCTGTATTCTTTGCACCCAAATTTTAGCCACAATTTTATAAATGGGTTGTTAGGACAAAAATCATTGTTTCTATTAACCCCTGAGGTATTGAGGATCAAGATTATGAGGTTTTTGTTTAGTTCTTCCTGAATGACTTTGTTTGGAAAATTATTTTTAAATGCTTGACACATCTAACCCCAACAATATCCTAACACTTTTCAGCGTGCTTGCCATCTACCTCTAGTGTCTTACTACTATTGATACTCCGTAAAACAATTTTCACATCCTCATTTGTTGCTTTTTTTTTCTTTTTCTATTTTTATGGCAGAAGGCCAGTTAGCTCATGAGAACTCGTGGGTTCATTCCTCTCCCACTTGAAAGCTGGGTCCTTATTTGAAAGCTTCTTTGAGGTGTACAAAATTGCAAAGAAGTTTCTAACTAGCTCCTGAGGCTATCTCTTCACTTATCCGCTTCCCCTACATCATTTATCAATCCTACAATATAAGATTTTGATCTTCTAGAAATAGTAAGGGTGGGAAAGAACTTAGTGTTTCTTTCCCTTTGAATAATCTATCTTGATCTTGCTTTATCATCCTAAAATTTTTCTTCATGCATCAAAACCTAGTCCAATTCTTTCTACAGTCTCTATTCTCTCTCATTCAAGGTCTAAGAAAGATAAAGCATGAGCTTTTTCCTAACTCCTCCAAAAGATTTCGTAGTATCCTTCTTATGCTTATGCATCAACCTAAAAACCTCCTTGTTGTAAGTTCTAAGGGCTTCAGTGAACTCCTAAAAGCCTTTTAAGATTTGAAAACTAGGGTAAACCTTGTGAGAATTGACAAACTCCTCAAAGGATGGAAGATCTAACCACATGGGTTCCTTTGGCCTAACTCAGATGGCAAGTTGAATTTTTAGAAGGATTGAAACATGTTCTGACCCATGGTAAGAAAGATGAAACACTTTAGCCTCTATGTAAGAGACCTTTAAATTGTACCAACCAAGGTTTTGTCTAATATAGTTTGAATCAAATTTCGTGAGTTCTTACTCTTATTTACCCATGCGAATTTTAGCCCCACAAAATCTAGATCTCCACAAGAGTCAGTGCATTCCCTATGCAATAGCGTACAACTTAAGTTTAAAGGACTGTAACCTCACTTTTCTTCTTTTAAGATAATGTTATTAAAATTTCCAATCATTATACAAGGGTCTCCCATTGAATCTTCCAAATGTGTAATGACTCCTAGCACATTTTCTTAAAATCAAAATGCGGACTTGCATAAATAGCAGTATAATTCCAAGAAATAGAGTTTTTTACCTTAACTTCAAGATGAATGGCTTGATTAGTTGAGATGATCTCTTCCACTCAAGTGAGGTTTGGATTCCATGGCATCATAATGTCTCCACCAAAACCTTGAGATTCAATGTAAATCATCTGTCCATTTAGATTCTCTGCACAAACACTACTCAATCTAATTTCAGTTACTACTACGGTATTAAGATTATATCTATAAAGTGAAAAATTGCTTGTCTTCTCTGAGTCAATCTAGCACCCCTAACATTCCAAGCTAGAATTTTGAAGGGGATTGTGGTAAAAGAAGATGAAAGGGTATCCACCATTTGTTCAATATGGAGAAAGAATAGCAAAAGAAATCATAATCTCCCCTAAGATTGAGGCTATTCACTTCATCTTTGATATGGCAAGGCCTAAACTTCACTTGGATCATCACTATAGTCCTCTCTTAGGAAAGTATCATCCATTACCTCACCTAATTTTCCTCTAAACTATGCACAAATAGCACTAAATTTTTCATGTTTTGAGTTGTGTTGACTCTATCATAATGTTCTCTCTTAGTGGGTGGATTGTCCATTCTTATAGGTTGAAAACATTGCAAGCATCGAGCGACTCCTTCAGCACCATTTTTAAACTCATCATTTCCTCATTCATTGTCTCTACTATTTCTATCCTAGACTAGATCTCTTTCTCCTTAAATTGTCCATCACAAATTTGACTTCGAAACTCTATCCCAAGGTAGGTTCAATGGATTCTCTCTTTCTTTAGAAGTTTCGTTAACACTGAATCTAAAAGAAAATTGTTTACACTACTTACATTTGTTGATTCAAGTTTATCCATAGAGTGGTAGATTTGTGTCTAATGAGTTTGATCGACACTTTGTATAATATGCTTCCATTTTCCTCAAAGGGAGTTGGTAAACTAAAGTTATTGAGGTAATTTGTTTTCTTTGATGCTATAGACAAAGACGAAGGGTTGTTTATCATAAAAAAACCAGAGTTATTTCAGGTTTACCTTTAGAGAAAGATTATTTCTCTAATGTCTCCAGTTTTTTCAACTTCTTGTCTTGAGAGATTGTAACTTTATTGGAAAAATGCTTTTATTGTTGTAAGTTAGCTTGCCCTTTTGGGTAGACATATTTCATTTATGGTATTATGACTTACCACTTGGCTTCTCAAACTCTCCACGAACTCCATTGGTTGTACACTTTCCTTATGCAATCCTTCATTCTCATTCCCTTGCTCTTCATTTCTCTCTTGCTTATTATCATCATGTTCATTAAAGTGGGTATTACTTTTCCTACCTTTTTCTCTTAGTATGCTTAATTGGAATCTAGTCACCATACATTGAGTGGTTTGTCTCATTCGGACCCTCTATACCCATTTAGGTTAAACTAAGTTCATCACTTTGTCCCATCACTTTCCATATAGGAATGCAAGCGGGGCAGGTCGTTATAGGGTACCAGATCGCCCAACCCGTTAAAAACTCTATAGGGTTTTGGAGGGTTTTGGGATTAAAAAAAAAACCCATAAGTTATAGGGTTGGGTTTTGGGTTTATTATGTAACCCGTTGGGAAAACCCAATCCGGTATAAATTCAAAATATTAAGTTATTAAAGCAAGGATCCCATTTATATTATATGAATGTGAAAGTAAGTGGAAATGAAGTGTTTGCATCATTTTATATGATATTATTGTCTAAAATTCATTCTTTCAATATAAGTGTTTGTATCATTAATAACTTAAAACAAAAATCTTCTTTTGATTTTTTTTAAAGAAAAAAAATTAAAAATCTTGGAGTCGGGTCAGGTCGGGTGGGTCGGGTTATGGGTTCCTTAAATCCTAGCGGGTCGGGTTTTGGGATTGACAAAAAAACCCGATGGGTTTTTCTCGAGTTCTGGGACACCCATTAAGGACTCAGGTCTGGTTCGAGTTTCAAAAAACCCGTCCCGAACCCACCTTGGTTGTATCCCTATTTCATATTCCTTGTCTCCTTTACCTTCGTCTCATGATCTCACTATTCTTGGCTTCACCCTCCCTATCATCCAGGGCTTTAGTCACAGACTCACATCATTAACTTCATTCGTGTCCTATGTTAATAGTATTAGTTTATCCTTCTATCTTTATAGAACATATCACATTAGAGTGTCCACTACAGCCACACTTAGCACATACTTTAAGAAGACCCTCATGCTGTACCTTGTACGTTTTCCCTTTCATAATAATAGTGTGAACCAATGGCACATTCATATTATTTTCCACACAAATGCACATAAATTTATCACTATGCATTTCTACAGTGTATGCACCAAACTTCAAAACAAGTTTGATTACTTCCCTAGTCTTTCCAATGGCTACCAAGGAATGGTATTCAAAGAGAAGCCCTAGAATGCGAACTTGTGTTGCCATAACTTCTAGCCATGGGCTTAAAGGTTGAAAATCAAGCTCCCATTTCCTTATGGCCAACTACATTCCATTTATGAACCACGATCCACTCTAAACAATTTGGTTTATCTCTATGGATTATAAAAGGAAATAAGAAAAAAATTCCAAGACTACATGTACCATTTTGAAATTCCTCACAAAGCCCCAAAGCTTTCTAATTCTTGCTTCCATTACTTTAAATCCCATGTTAGTGCTTATTAACTTTATGGTGATAGTATTTCTCCATGAACTCTAATAGCATTGATCTCTACCTTAGAGAATCTGACAACATGAACTCTTGATCCCATATTCCTGTCCATCTCATTAGCCTCATCGTCTTTATCATCTTTATTCTGCTTTTGTTGATCCTCAATCTCCATACTTTCTTAAACCATGTTCTTCATTCTAGAGAGCTTTAGCATAAGCTTTTGGAATAGTAGTGCCTAGAGCATCACAATAGGATACTCCAAGAGGAGGGGGAATATTCTTGAACTCATTCTTCTAGTAATTTAGATCTTTTGTTAGACTACCATTAGATGCTCTTTTCTTGTATCAATGAAACATGTCGCTAGCCTTGTCTTTTGAGGGAATAGTCGAGAAGAGTTTTGGGATGCCATTCTTTCAGTTAATGATGTATTCACAATTTACATTTAAAGTTATTACCATACAAAATGTTGATATATGCTTAGGAGCACTGGTTTGAAAACTAATTAGAAAAAAAATTTATTATGTTTTATACGCTTACTCTTTTAGAAAGTCTATAATAAGTTTTGGTAGGGGAAAAAGGAGAACATTTCGTTTTTAAACTCTTAATAAGTACTCATGAATAGGAGAAAGAAAAAAAAATACCCATAAGGTCTTAATAATAGGCTCATGAATTATTACATAACATTATATAGAGCTATAAACGGGTCAAGTTTACTTGCCAATTCAATTAGGGATAACACGAGTCTGACTCGACTACAATTGAGTAGCTCAAAATGGAGTCAAGCTTGAATTTGAGTGACTCAAATAGCTATCAAGCTCAAAGTCAACTTTTGAAAACTTGATTCCATTAGCTTATAAAATTCTTGTACTTAAAATAAATTTATTTTTCAGTCCAATCAAGTCCATTCGTTCCTAATTGGGAGTGAGTTTACCAAGTCTCATTTCAATCGAGGTTTAAGCTTAAATATTGAAGTTTGATTGAGTTTCAGACAAATATGAGTTTTGAATATCCTATTCAGATTGAGTTCGAGTGTGGTATTGCATCTTGTTTACTTGACTCCTATGCAGCTTAGCTTCCATGCTTTACGATTAGAGGCACACACTGAAGGAAGTCATTATCTCATGGATACAAAGGATCAACTGCACAATTCATTCACAACTTCAACCTGCATAAGAAGGAAATTTAGCACGACTATGCTAGTCTTCTGTTACTTCTACGAGACAAACCCTAGCGGATACTTACAGAGACTAACAAGAGAGAAACTGCATTAAAAAAAGATACAAGTCAAGAAAAGAAAAGCACATCCAGACACATTGATTTTCCAAGTTCCCATTTTCTCAGAAACAAACTTGCTTCTTAATGATAGTTTCCCTTAATTCTTAGTGGAATTTAAGTCTGATGATGCGGAACTGCCTGGATGGACTTTGGTAGTCATTCCTATGTTAAAACTGCCACTACTTGGCCTCCTTACTACATCCCTTTCTTTATTTTTCGTTTTTTGTTCTTGCATTTTCTTCATTTTTTCCTCCTGTCGTTTCTTCAACATGTGTACTTGAGCACAACTTGCACCAATGGAAGACATACTTAGCAAAAGGTTGGTACGTATACGAGGGAGTAGGATGTTCAAAATTATGGAAAGTAGTTGTATTAGATGATGATTCGCATTAAAAAGCCTACGAAGGTATTTATAGAGTTGGTTGGGGACATTACAATGTTATGTTGAGTGAGCCATTCATCAATAATGCTCTATGTCATGTATTGCAAATTCTGATTATCTTATTGCGCCAAAACATATTGTGAACCATCTAGTGGAACCTGGAACGGTGGTTTCCACATTGTGTTGTTAATTTAGATTAATCCAGCATGATAAAGGCAGGCGGCACTTCTTGGCATTTCTTGGGGCCACTTGTGAATTGTAATATAGGCCTTGGCGTACATTCAAATGAATGTTAGATCAAGTTATAATTAATGTTCTAAACTTACTGCACGATGCATGCCTTAGTAGCTAGACCTAACCGTTTCAACTTTCAACAGTTTGATTAGGTAGTAAATGTAACACCTCATATGTTAAGAGAGAAACCTAAATTTTACCAAACATAATCTTATTTGGTAAAAAGAATAATTAATTAAATTTCATTAATCAACCAATCACTTTGATTACTTGAAATCGTACAGGCAACCATTCAAAAAAAAAAAAAAAAAGAATCAAATGTTAAAGTGTGATAAGAAATTACCGATCATATTTTAACATTCGAGAAGAAATAGTGAGTAGTTTCTAAACTAAGCATCGTGTTGTTAAAAATTGATCGATCCTTATAGGGAATGAGGAGTTGCTTTCATAACTACTAATCAAGAGGTTTTGATCCACACTTATAGGATAGATCGAAAGCTTAGCATATGTGTACTTATGTGGATTCCACGGATAAGGCATGATGACTGGAGGATAACAAGCATTGGATGCACTAAAAGTTGGGCAGACGAAGTTCCCTTAATCAGGAGGAGATTTTAAACGAACTTCTAGGGGATAGAGCGCTTCGATAAGGGTAATCATCCCGTGAAATTTAGATACTCATCATATTTAGGAAATGGAGAAAAAACCTGTGCAAATCCAGCAAGAAAAGTGGAGAATGTCGGAAATGTGGAGAGAAACACATTATTCTTGAGGTTGATTAGAAATTTGTAAATAAGTGCTAATATTGTGGAAAATATGGCTATGTGATCGAACTGCTCACAGGTGAAGACAGTGCATGCTTTTATTGTCATCGGCGAGAAGATGCTCGAGATGTTCGTAGCAGTAGAGCCCCCTTCGGAGATTAAGGAATCCAGAAAGCGGCACCAAAAAGAGAGCTAGAGACGTATAACTAATACCTCGTTACCAGCCACTTATCAATATGATGGGCCTGAATCGGTTTAGTCTGATTTCGTTAAAATCAAACCAAATCATAAATTATGATTTGATTTTTTTTCCTCTTTTTAAACCAAATCATTAAATAATATTTTGATTCAGATTAAATATTTCTCAAACCATTCAACAACAGTTTGGTTCGGTTCGAATTACATATTAAATCAAAATTCTAATGAAAGAAATAACTTAGTTTTCGTATTTTATGTTTGTGTGAATATTCAACAATTAAAATCACTCTACAAAGTTCATATTATAAATCTCAACAAAATACTTTATAAATCCATCGCATTCATAAGCTATGGTCTTCTAAAGAATCATTTAGTCAATCATCTTCTAACAAATTTGGTAAAAAAAATCATTTACCAATAAAAGTCGAGAAAAATTGATCTGCTAACAATATATACCATGAAAAATTAATACTTAACAAGATATATTATTAAATAACAAAATCTATACTTCACAGAGTTCAAACGATTAATATGACAACATTAAGTTACCAACAAAGGAATATATATTAAACCTGAATAACAATTTAAAAAAAAGGAATAAGTTATTATTAACCAATATTCATCATATAAGAAATATCATAATAAAATTTTAAGAACATATATGACATTTAATCAATTATGATAACAAAATTTATAGTTTCAAGTAAATATTTTATATTTATCTAAAACAGTTTAGTTCGGTTTATCCTCTTAAACCAATAATAAATTATGGATTAGTTCGGTTTGGTTCGATTACGGATTGGTTCAGTTTGGTTAGTTTTTTTCCCATCTTTAGTTATCAATAATATTGAAGAAATAATATATGATATAAAATTAGAAAAAATAATCGAAACAAGCTTTTTTATTGGGAGCTGAAAAACTAATGTTTTAAATACCAAATTTAAATTGGCAACTAAATATCACATTTTAGGTAACGTTTTATCTTGGCAGTTAAAAGGCTTTCATGTTACATACACACATACATAGATACATATATATATATATATATATTCATTGCTCAAGGTAATCAATTGTAGTCTTTGGTAGCAAATATAATCAATGTTTGCATGACCAAATTGGAGGTTAAACTAGAATTCTTACGGGTCAGGGGTCAAATCGGGTTTAATTAAGGTCAAATCCGAATTAATAGAAAATAAATAAAAAGATATTTTAATTATGAAAGACAAATGCATATGACATCAGTTTATTAAATTTATATTTAGATCAAATCTATTAATTAGCTATTAATTCCATACAAAGTTTCTATTTTAAAAAGAGAATAAAGTATAATATAATGATTATATTTTATAAATTTATAATATAGTATGAATACATATTTAAAATTTTAGTTTTTTTTTTCCTTTTCCTTTCCTTTCTTTTTTTTTTTTTTTGGGTGGTGTCCCTGTCCAACCGCCCGAGTTGACTAGGGTCAATCCTGGTTGATGCAAATCAGAGACAAATGCATGGAACGGCTCACATTTATGGCTAGTTCCATTTGACCTGGGTCGAGTTGACTAGATCAATCTGAGTTCGAAAACATTGGATATAATATATTTAGATACCAAATTAATGATTTATATGGTTTAAGGGCTTTTCCTCCTAGTGCGAAATTTCCCTCCCTTCGTATCATTTGTAACCAATAATTAATTTGGTAGTTAAGGTCTATTTAGCCACTGTGAATTTGCATTATTGATTTTTTTTTTTTTTTTGCTTTTTTACCATGCATGGGAAATAAATTAGAGAACATTAACATGTATCTTTTGTGTACATAAGTGTAAATTTTTTTTTTCTTCGTTGATGATAACATATTTTGTCTTGTGTAATGGAATTTTCATCTAAATGAAGTGACAAACTTTTATTGAGTGATGATTAACTATTGGATTGCATTGGTAGTGACATTACTGCATTTGATTGGTTATGTTGGGCAAATATGCATTAGTTGTGTTTCAACGAATAAAGAATGTAATTATATGCTTCAAGAAATTTTAGCGTGCCTCATGGAGTCATACAAGTGGTATTGCAATTAGAGCATTCGTTTGTCGTATATTTAAATCATGTTTTTGAAGTTAGACATAGATTCCACTTGAGGACTAGCGAAGATTTAAAGTGGGGCTAATGGATAGCATGTAATTTTAGAGGTTACCCTTGACTTAAAAGTTGCACTCACATTCATTTTATTAATCATTTTAAGTAAAATCCATTGAAAAATGGTTAAAGGCACATAAATGGATCAGTTGCATAAAATTAGGGAAAAAAAACCAACACCGGTGACAAATGAACTTAACTAATGTATATCGGTAGGAAACCTACACATATATTAATATTTATACATACATATATTATACCTATGTACATATATATATATATATATATCGTTTGGTATATTTCTGCTATTTAAATGCACTTTTAAAGGAGCATGTAAACTGGTAAGACGTCAAAACGTCAAGGATATATATGAGGTATATGAACGCTTTGACGAGCTTATGGCAAATTAGTAAGCATCTGCTAAGAGGCAGGGAAAAAAAAAAAAAAAAAAAAACTGCTACTGTGCTCAAATGGCAGCACTTTCGTGATGCACAAAAGACATGGCCTTGTGTAGGGTAGTTCTCATATTTAAAACCTGAACTTTGTTTACTTTTATTATTAACAGCTTAAAGTTTGAAAATTTTAATTTAATATCTAGATTTTACTCTTTTCTGTAATTATTTACCTCATCTAATTATTATAAATGAACATTAAAATTTTACAAGATATAATTGATAATTTTTAAATTTTAGATAATTAATTTTATAGTCTAGCAAAATTGAGTAGGAAATGTGAAATCTAGCCTGTGCATATAAATATAGGGATTCATCTTTTATAGTATAGCTCTTAAATTAGAATTACTTTTTCCTTGATTTTTTTTTTGACATTTTGTCTTTTATAGCTTCGCAATGGATGTTGGCATGTAGGGATGCAACTGGATGAGTCGTTATAGGGTATCCGACCTACTAAAAACCCTATAGGGTTTGACCCTCTAGGGTTATGAGATAGATTTGGGAAAAAATTTTGTGATCTTATAGGATCATGGGTCAAGTTCAGGTCGTCGTTATGACCCTATAGGGTTGACTCGACCTGTTAAGATTATTAAAAAAAATAATTTTATAACATCAAAACTTTGATATATGTATTTTTATTATTATTATTATAGTTCTATGATTGTATAATTTAATTTTTTGTCCTATTAAGAATATCATGTTTTTTTTATAATTAATAAGAGGCAATATTTGTTTTATGTATCTATGTCAATCTTCAAGTAAAATAAATTCTACTACGTTATGTTACAAATTGATTATCATTCATTGAAAATCAATTGTCTAGCTCACTGATATTTTTTTTTTTGTTATTTGTAGCTTTACTATCAAATGAAGAAACAGAAACAAAAAAGTAAAAGGAGAATATATCATGGAAAAAAGCACACAAATGATAAATAAAAAGAATGAAAAAAGGAAAAAAAAAGAAAAAGAAAAAAATGTAAAGACAAAATTGGATTAACACGGCAGGGTGAGGCGGATTAGGACCATGATCCTATAGGGGCGGGTTTGGGTATTGCACATAAAACTCAATAGGGTCGCGGATCGGGTTTGTGTAATCCTATATGTAATCGGGTCAGGTTCGGGTTTTATATGACTCGCCCTAAACTCGCCCCCCGATTGCATCCCTATTGATATGGGATAATTTAAAAGTTAAAATTAGTATCTTTACCTTAGATTTTTATTCTTGGAGTGGTTAGGAGTAGGACCTTCGTTTAAATTTGGTTAAAGGCTTAAATTTGGACTTGGATATCTATTTTTCAATGCTTTCTTCTTCTCTGATTAATTTTATTCTTGAATTTACGCAATTTTTTTCTTTTTGTGTGAGTGTTTTCTCCATGAAATTATGTGTTATTTATAGTTTATGGGATTTTGATAATTTTAATGTATTTATGATATTAGTAGAATTATATAAAGAGGATAAATTACACTAGAAGGTATAACGTTCATGATAAGTTTATTTAAAGTATAAATGTTTCAAATGATTAAAAAAAGGAATGAATCAAATTAGATATTAACATCTTATAAAGTTCATTTAAGATATTAATATTTGGATTAATTTTTTATTAATTTTCCTTTGTTTTTGTTAATAGTCAAATATTAATACCTTATTTGATTAAATTTATAAAATATTGATACATTTTTTTAATCACTTGAAATATTGATATTTTAAATGAATTAATCTTCAAATATTGATTCCTCTTTTTAACCACTTGAAATGTTGACACTTTAAATAAACTTACCTTCAAACATTGATACTTTTTTTTATATAATTTACCCAATATAATGAGTATAATTATGTAATGTTTTAGCTAATCCCATTTCATTGTTCATGTAAATTTACTGCGAGTGGGTGGTTATTAGTGATTGCCTACACACAAAAAGACACAAGGTTTTGGCCTAATGCACTTAAAACCCATGCCATTGATGTGTTTGAAGTTATGATTAGGGAACGGTAATGTTTAGGTCACAAATTCAACTGAAAGAGCTAATGTTATAAGAGGACATAGTTATTTAGTAGATAATTATAAATGATCTTTCTTAATACGGATGTTCATTTTATAATTAAAATCTTAGGTATTCGAGCGAGATGTGATTCCTTGTGAGTTTGACCAATACACATATATTTAACCAAACTCAATTATATCTATAAAGGGGGGAAAAAAACAGTTTAAAGGATTACAAAATCACAACTCTACACCATAACTACATAGCACGCTCTGGTAGCCTTAACATGATAGTCAAAACAATAGAGTATAGCCTTAGTTTTAAGCTACTTGCTGCTCGCCATTACTTAACTTGCTTTTGATGAAGTCGATATTGGAAAGTTTCAGCAATAGTATTTTCTACCTAAAGGTCTTTTAAGAAAACAAGTCCACTGTAATGAAAGTATCATAGGTTTAAGTGATCAAACAAAAGAAAACCTCTTACTTATTTTGCCTTTGATTACCTAGTTGTTTGATTTGTTGATGTGGATTTAATTAATTTAAATGAGTAATATATATATATATATATTCTCCTCCAAAACCCCAAGTTTGATTGCTTAGCTTAGAGTAAGAGTGAACAGTTTACTAGATAGAGCTTCTTGCTGATGTTAGCATCGTCATTGAAACAATATTACGCTTCTACGATGATGCACTTGTCAGAAGGCCTTTCACAATCCGATTATTTTATTTTAGAAAACTTGATAGTTAAGTTGATCAATAGTTTTAATAACATGATTAAGACGACAAGCTCTTTATTTAGGAAATGATATGAAAATTAAGCTTTAGTGAAAACTCGATGTTTAGAAGAAATTCTACTAATTAGAAAAAAAAAAAATTGAGCATCAACCCTCGTGTACATATATGAATTCACTAAAGATATGGCTAATCATATTAAAATGAAATGGGTCGACTAAATTCTCAAGACGTTCTTTTTAATAAATTTAAAGTAGTTTAAATACAAAATAAGTGGAGATAAAAATAAAATAATAGCAAACCTAAATGATTTTACTAAGAACCTGTGAAAATTAACTATATAATACTAGTAATGCATAAATACGTAATAAAGGTTAAGGTTACTTAAACTAGTAACAATAAAGACTCAAGTCTGCATATAGTGGTTAAGGTTCAAGAGAAAAGGACTAATATTTTAGCTAAGCTTGGACAGTGAAATTGGGACTCCTTTTGGTCATTCCTTAATTAAATAAAGTGCCACAATCAAGCACTAACCTACTCTAGGGACACTTTGTCTAAACACCACTTGTAGGAGCGCACAAACTTATAGATAATGTGTGCACTACAATACTCCAGTAGAACTTCATTTGAATGCTTTGAAGGAACATTCAAAAAGAGTAAGGCAATAGCTAACTTCATCTTTGATGGAAAGGCTTTACCTGAGTGACTTAAATAAAAATTCCAATGAATTCTTCAAGGAACTAGCTTCATTTAAACACCAAATTTAGATGTTTAATTTGTTTCTTTTCCTTGCAAAAATCCCCCACTTTAGAGCTTGTTGTCCTCTTTACTTGTAAATTTTGTAGGTTTTTTACCTACAAATCTAATGAAACAAGTAGTAATTTGTGCAAAGATGTGGGATAAAATTAAATAATTGAAAAATATGTCATGTCCCATTTGGTTCACTAAAGACACTACAAGAATTTTGATATTAGGACGTTTGCAAAAAAAGCAAACGTCGCCTATCTTTTATAATTTAGAATCATCAACTAAAGCATACTATTAGTCACGTTATGAACATTCATTTATTTTGTAACTCTTTCCTTATATTAAACGTTACTAATTTTTCATTTAACAATTTGCCCAACCTTAAAAAAAATTAAAAGTTAAAAAATATTATTGTTATTTTCTTTTCTTGACATAAATGCTAACTATTAAATAAGACACGACAAAGACACCATCAAAATCAATACCTTAAAGAAATATTAAATCAATAATTTGTATGGATTCTTCACGTGGATGCTAATTCCTTTGAATTTCCCACTCCACCCATTTAATTGAGATTTCCTTTATCGTTCCAATTCCCATCAAAGCCTATTTTTTATTTCCCCACCCTTCTCTTTCAATTCATAGATATTCTAGAAAAAAACCTAAAAAACTCTAATGGCAGATCAAAGCCACTCTTCAAAACCCTCCGATGACAAGCACGAAACCCCTCCTTCTTCTCACTCCTTTGATTACGCACCTTACCTTAAGCCTAATACCTCCGATGTCACCTTCTACCTCAAAATTGGTCTTTTTTTCTTAGATGATGCTAGTCGTGCTCCCATTTCCTCTAATCCAGCCACCACTATGTCGGTCGAATCAAACCCCTACATCTCTCCTTCTTCCACCATCAGTTGTAAACCCTAACAATCATTTTGACCCCTAATCAGCCTCCAAAGTTACATATTAGCCCCTAATACTTGCTTAATCTATAACAGTAAGTAATGCATATGCAGTTTAATTTCTTCTACAAATCTGAATTAAGGTGAAATCTAGACACGGTTAGTCTCATGGATGTCCCAGTGTACTCGCGAGTAGGTTTTGGGTTTTACAAGCAGTGATAGAAGTTAGCAGTTTAGGGTTGGTTTGTAGGTGGTGGAAATTAGGTTCGTGGAGATGGAGTCACTAGTATTGAAGATGGTAGGAGATTTCAAAGTTCATCAATTGCATGGTGGCTAATGCGGCTTAAAAGGGCTTCGGTTTCGAGTTTGATTTGCAAGTCAACTCGGTGTGGTGACTGGAGATGGTATGTTGTTTGGTGCAATGAAGACAGATGGGATGAAGATGGAGGGAACCAAGTCGACTTGGTTTTGGTTTGGTGTGGGTATTGAAGGTTTTGGTTGGTGGTCATGGGTTTGGGTGTCGAAGGACATGGATCTTGGTTTTGGTTGAGTTTTGATTCTATTTGGGTTGAGAATGCACTTTAATTGATATTGCTTCTTTTAGTTGTATCTCCAAATCTTTTGTACAGACTCTTTATGTTTCAAGCTACCATGGAGTTTCCATGTCATATATGATGTGAAAAGTTTCTTATTAAGTGGATTTTTTCCCTTTTTGTCATTGTGATGTCTTGGATACCTGGTTTCCCCTTTTCATTTCGATCGCTAAGCACTCAATAGTTTCTAAAGCATTATCAATTTTAAACATGACAATTGATTTGCATATATTCAAATAAAAATGGACATAGATATAATTGTTTAATCCTTTGCTTTTTCACAACATAATTAATATTTTTGTTATCTCTTATGATTTTAATGTTTTGATGGCCGCTAAAGTAGTTTTGTTTACAAGCATCAAGAGTCATTTTGGTATATTGTAGATATGATTGACATGAGGATGCTTCTTTATAGAGTATTTTTCTCTTAGGTTTCACATGAGCTACTAAGAAAAACTTGCAGCTTTTTTAGGTGTGAAGCAATCAGTTCAATCAATTTGTTGTTTAGACCAACAAATGGACTTCATTAATCTCTTTAAGACTATTGAATTGCATCAACGGGGTCGGTTATCAGATCATTCGGAGGTATAAAATATTTTCTCTACTACATGTTGCAATTCCATTAATTTTAGGAGGTGCACCATGATTTAGGTATTTCTTTTATCTCGATGCATCTTAGGATTAAGGATGTGATTTTCTTTTGTATCTATATATGTATATTCACTAAAGAGATATTGTGTCTATATGAGGATTTTTTGTAAAACTGTTTTATGAAATACTTGAAGCTGGTTCTGAGATTGATTAATTTCTCTGCAAAATGGCTAATGTTGTTTGGTTGAAATCATTCGACATCTATCTGACTATCTTTATAAGAGTACTAGGCATGCTAATAGTCAGAGGAAGGTTAGGTAATTGATGAATCCATATAACTCATCTTATTGCATTGATATCGCTTCCTTCATCATAAAATCAAATTTAGGAGATTTATATTTTGCAAATTTAGAAATCAGTAAGAGGATCTAGTTATTTGAAATCAAAATGCCTGGTGTAGTGTGTGGTTTTATAGCCAATATTTGGTAGTTTCTTCTTTTTCTGTTAATGCCTTTGGTTTAAGGTGTTCGAGTTGTTTGGGCCATCAATAATATTTACTGTTTGAACTTTTTAAATAATAGGGCCACAATCCCACTTATATAATATAGGTTATAGCATATAAACTTGGATTACAATAATTGCTGGTCTTCAGGTGACTATTTTGTTCATTAAGTTTTAAGTAGTAATGTGTTGTTTTTCCTCTATGAATTCAACTTGTTTATGAGTTGTATTTGCTAGCAATAAAAAGCATGTGGTGGCTATCAGATAATTGGTTTTGAACAATTTGGCCCATACATTTTATTTTTTATTTTTTGGTTGTAAGTGACATGATTCAAGTGACACAAAATATTAGAAATGTGTATTTGAGGAGGTTAAAATAAGTCGAAGTGGATGAATCTCGTACTGTAGTTCCAATGTAGTTCTTCTATACTGGTTCTATAACACCTTGTCTTAGTTTGAAGTTGTTAGGGTGGCTTAGCTGGCAAATAAATTATACTAAAGCGAAATGCTGTTAGGCTGTGGGTTACAGGTAATGAAAGAGGGAAGATGTCAAGTCGATTAGTGACTTGCTATTCTAGAGCTTTACCAGATGGAAGTTTATCAGCAGTAGATTTGAATTCTGATTTCATTCAATTATTGATCTTATATTTCCATATCATATTTCATGAAGATACCAAAGCCAAATTAGATTGTGTATTTTTTTTTTTTTAGGTGAGTTCTTTCATGTTGATGTCTTAGCTAATGTATCTTTTTGTACAACGTTGGATATTTTGCAAATGTTATTAGTGAGGTTACAAAGAATTCTTAGAAGTTAGAACTGAGCAAGGAAAAATGAAGAACTTGAGGCTAGATATTGGCATTGCATTAAGGTTAAACTGCTTCTATCATTTTTCCAATACAATGGGCTTGAGTTAAAAACTTTCATAAAGTTTTTTCCTTTTCTCTATACAATTTTGTTTTGAAGCAGGGGCATTGTAATGTTTGGACCTGCGTATGATAAGTTCCATGATGTCTCGATTGAAGTTCTCAAGTTTGTCGATCACACGGTAGGTTGGTCGGCTTCATTCCATACAAATGATGTTTGATATGGATAACTGAATATATTGATTGTATAGCTTGTAAGATTGTGCATGATTTATTGTGCTTATTTTTTCTTAAAACCTGTCTGTTGCCTCCAAAATTGTACTAAAACCAAATTAGTCAGATTATATCTAAAAGACTATTTTTATGAGTAGTTGTTTATGTTAAACTATGTTGCTTAACACGATTCATTTCATTATTGATAGGAAGAATGAGCAACTTTCCAAGTATGGAGATACAAAAACAACACGGGACATTATGTTGATTGAGTTAAAGAAACTTATAGAAGCAAATCCCCTGTTTCATGATAAATTAGTTTTTCCTACTTTAAAGTCTTCAAGACTAAGGACTTTAATAAATCAAAGGTAAATATGAAAAAACATGATTGCTGGTGCCTGGTGGCGTTGCTTTTATCTAATTAATTGCTAAACAAAGTATTATATTTGCAAAGATGAGGGTATAGTATTGTTGAGTTGTAATACAATCTTAATCGAAAAGCAAAACGTGAAGATCTTTCATTTCATTGGATTTTTAATTCTTTTGGTATTGTGCACACTCCATTCTGTTTACTAGGATATGCGGTATTGTGCAATTTGAATTGGCAACATCAGTTGTGTAAGAATCCAAAGCCTGCTGCCTATCCATCATTGGGAGCTCATGGGGTATGATTTGTTGTCTTTTTCTCCTTTCTAGTTTATGTTAGGCTGGATTTGGCAGAATTATGCTAATATGGATATTCTATTTCACCTTTCCACCTGCTGCAGTAGTAGCTGCTGGTGCCAATGCATTAGCAGGTTGGATGGCCAATGCCTCTGCTTCTTCATCAGTTCATGCAACCGTTGTGACTGCATCATCTATACCAATGCCACCTAATCAAGGTAAGTGCCATAGTCTCCAATTGTCCCATTAAAGCCTGTAAGATGGATAGGTGCATGGTTCTAGAATATTTGCATAATTGGAGATGGAAAGGCAATGTATTTGGGTTATAAAGCAGCTAAAATGGGTGTCTTGGGTTGGATTGCCAATTGATGTTTTGGAGGGTCAACTATAAGCCATAATATTCTACTTTTATCTCATTTTATTTATATATATTTACTTATTTATAAGGAGCACTATTTAAATATGAAGTTTTACCTCTACTTTAAATTGAATTTATAAGGAAATTATCAGTACAATAAGGTGCCCTTGTTTATAAATAACAAACTTTTAGATCTACAGATGTTTATTATACTATAGTATACATGATGGTCAAATGTTACCAGAGTAATCGAAAGGGGCTATGTTAACTAGTTGTCCTTCGAAGGCGATGATGGTGAGAAGTGACTCTTAATAGTGTCATTGATAGGGGTGATTACTGTATTGAAAGAGAGTATGCTAATGTAGTCTAAATGTTAAGATGGATGCTATTGTCTCATTTCTGGTAGAATATTTTCCTTTGTTTTTTGGGGTTATTGGCATTATCATTCGTGTAAAATTGTTTCTTATTGACTCATATGTTCCACTCTTAAACCTTGAGAAATGTATCCTATTAAAAGAAGGTACCCTCCAGGTGCATGGGACTAACAAAAGACACCTTTCAAGCATTATTTCCACTATGTGAGGTTGGCTATTATGCTCTATAATGAAGCATATCATTATTAATTTGTAAATATCTTGTTTATCTTCTATTGTTTCTCTCCATATCTTATATTGGTCTCATCCAAGTGTAATCACTTCAAAGAAATCTTTTAAAGATGGTGATCCTGTAATGACATCAAAGATCTTTTTGAGTTTTGTTATTCATAACAACATTGTTTGCTTGTTCCAAATTCTAGATTTGACATATTGCTAGATCCAGAAATGATTATCTATATGCTAACATGGATGCGTACTTCTATTGCAAAGACACTTTTTTTTTTTATTGCAAAGACATTTATAAATTGAAAGTTATGGAGAGTGAATTGGTAAATAAATAGAAAAAATATGAAATAATCTCTACAATACTTTTCCTTTATGCTTCACTTTCCTTTCCAATCAATTTAGATGATAAACATTGGCAATTTAGATTGAGGCTAATAAATATGGCATTGGGAATATATTTGGTAGATATATGAAGTGGCAATTTCATTACTAGCACAAAGTTTGTACCTTCTTAAAGATGAGAAAATCTTCAACAACCCATCATCTAATGCCAGCTGCAATAAACACCTTTTATAGAAAAAAAATCCTTTTACAGCCTAATACCTAGGCCACAAGAGTCCTATATATACCACTTTATACTCTATCCGCTGCACCTCTATAAAACCAAGAATACCTAGGTCATTCTCATCCAAATCCTTTATGAATAGATCTAGCCTTTGCTTCATACCTGATGGCAATAGCATTTGAGAACCAGCCATCAATGTTGTAGATCCTCATCTCGGGTTTTAGTTCTGCTAGGCTTTACAGTTTGGAGTTAGATAACAAAGAACACAGCCAACAACACCAAAAGAGAAGGTACATTAATCCAGTTACATTCAAGAAGCTTTTGTGTAAGTAGAAATTGTCTCTACTTCATATTGACAATCTTACTGACATTGTGATTACCACCTTATTCTATGTCAACAACTCTTTTGACTTTCATTCTTGGAGAGAAGGATTTCTAACATTCACACTCCATACATATCCTCGAATCGAGGATTTCTAAATTGAAGACCAATCCTAATTATTACCAACATTCCAGTGAATCCCATGTTTTCTTTGTTTATATCTTTTGTTCAAGCAAATTACCTTTTAAATCTGTAGAGATGACGTTATTTTAAGCTTATGGTCGCCAATAAAAAATTGACTATGGACAATTTACTTCTCTAATTTGTAATTTGCCTAGCTATTTTAATATTTGCTCCAATTAAATTCTGACAGGAACAATTATCATCTTTATGCATCCATAGATTTCCATGGATTTGTTATAAGTACGATCTTCTAGAATGGGTTTCGATTTCTTTGCATGTTTTTTGGTTCTGAGGATGGTATGTGAATTGAATAAACTATCACCTAACAACTAGGACATAGAATTCCTTTTATAGAAAAAAGTAATACATTATGAGATCAATTAATATTTTGTAGTTGTTTTACTGACTATCTACTTGGACCTGACAGAGCATAAATATGTTTCTATGCAAACTTAAAATATAGGTTTAAAATGGTATGTGTTCATCAAACTGTTTCATCCTATAAAGCATAGTTTTTTAGGATTCTTTTCCTTTTAAAAAGTTAATAATATGCAATTCTAAACTCCTTAAGCCAACATTACCAGATGCTTATCTATATGGTGAAGAATGAGGTATGTTCATGTTGATGCAGTTATTGAACTACTATCTTGGTTTCTTCATCAAATAAAGTATATATGTAATGGCATAACATGAAGATTGAAGAGGCAGTATGCCATGGTTAGGTAGCTTCCTCACATTGATCTATCATGTAGGGGATTTTTTTTAAATTTATTTATTTATAAAACTTAGATGGCAATTTTAGCGATTGTTATTTAATTTATAAGGAAAACTACCAGAAAACAATGAGTAATTCAAACCAGGTATAGCAACTATCAGGTTTGAACAGTAAGTTAATGTTTGGCTGGTTTTGTGCTCTAAAAAGAAATATTTTATTTTTCTTCATTATGAAGGATTTTTCCATTTGGCTTAACTATGCCATGTTATCATACTTATCATTGTTATATCTCTTTCCATTTTAGTAGTTTTTATGTTGAAACGTCCAATAACACCTCCTACAGGCTCTGGCATTGTTGATTTTCACAGTCCTAATCACGAGCAACTAATGAAGAGACTTAGACCTTCTTAATCTGTTGAAGAGGTGATTTTGAATTTCTTTTATTTTCCTAATTTAGTATATTGAGCCACTTGCCTTTATAATTTCGACAAATGCTCCATGATGATACTAGCTGAGTGCCTATAACTCATGTTCATGTTTCTTTCTGCTTCGGTGTTCAAGTTACTTACCCAAGATCGAGGTAGCAACCTTATGGGTCTTCTGATGACCTGCCAAGAACTGTTGCTGTTTCCTTACATCAAGGGTCTCCTGTTCTGAGCTTGGAGTTTCACCCCACACATCCAATTGTGCTTCTTGGTATAAAATTCATTCTGTTCTTTTCTTTGTGGAGGTTTTACAGTGCCTAGTTATTGAATTTGACTTTTTTCCTTCAAGAAACAGTTCATAAAATTATTTAGTTCGTACTATAAAAGATTGAATGTTTTATTTGGTTTGCGTAGCAGTTGGTTATGCAAATGGTGATGTATCAGTCTGGGAACTTGCAACACGAGAAAGACTGACTTACAAGCCATTTAAAGTATGGGATATAAGCTTTGCATCCCTGCAATTCCAGGTTCATTCTTGTTGCCTATTAAGTTAAATTATCAGTGAGTTCTAGCTTTTTAACTTTAGATAGTTGTCCAGAAATGGAAGTGAATTTCAAATTCTAAATGGAAATTAATCATGATAATTTTGCAAACTACTAGTGCCAGACATACTCTAATGTCTGTCACCCGTGTGGCATGGAGCCCAGATGGAAACTTTCTTGGTATGTGCATCTTGATTTTGTGAAATACTTAAGTCGTGAGTTTAGATATCTTTTTTTTTTTTTTTGAATCAGGTGCTGCATTTAGCAAGTTCTTAGTTCATATGTATTCTTGCCATGGATCTAATGATATTCGTCAGCATAAAGAGGTATTTTGGTTCTTTCTAGGTACAAAAGTACATTGGAATGTATATTTGGGTAGTAATGAGGGTATAATCATATCTATTGTCATATATATTGAAGCCCATGCTGGTGTTATGAATGACTTGGCCTTTGCTTATTCAAGCAAACAATTGTGTTTTATCACTTGTGGAGAAGATAAGAGGATAAAGGTGATAGATTTTTTTTTCTTTAGTTATTTAAAAAATGGTGATGTTTCTAAACACCGTCCAACTAACTAAAAGCAATGAGCAGGGGTGGGATTTGAATGGACGAAGGCTATTTACTTTTGAAGGTCATGAACTGCCAGCGTATTCTATTTGTCCACATTAAATGGAAAACATATAGGTATCTTTAAGGCTTTTACAACTGCTATCATTAAAGAATTTAAGGTGAACTTAGTTTTTTTATGGATTGTCTTGTTGTTTTTACGCTTCATTGGAAATTCATAATTGGATTTTATGTGTAAGGATGTCCTAAAACTAAATAGTTATTATTGGGAATAGATTAGAAATTTATATTATAGAATTTACTACTGCTGCAAATATTTACTTCATTCTTTTGTTTTCCAATGTTCAGTTTAAATTATTAGGTTAGAAATATAATAACAATAACAACATGTTCCGATTTGATCATTTTGGATATAGAAAAAGGTATTGTATAATATCAAGTTTATGATATATAAGATAATAGCTCATCATCCCATTAATTACCATTCTTTTCTTATTTTCTTGAATTGATTCAATGGTGTTTATAGCTTACTCAACTAACTTGACTTATACAACAATTTGTCTCAAGTTTTCCCAATAGTTCAGGTTAGTTATCATGGGTCTTTTTTCATTATCTCATTCATGTTTTTTTAATCATTCAATAATTATATCTACATATTGTGTGACAGCAAATCCAAATGGAGATCCTTCTGCAAATGCATGAGATCCTTTGCTAAATCCATCACTTGGAGATGATGGTGACAACAATTAAGAAGAAAATTTAAGACTCGATTTTTTTGTTTTTATTTTTTGGCTTAACCAACTAGCATGAATGGGGTCAAATTAATGTGATAAAAGTGTGGCATATGCTCACTTTGATATAATCTAGAGCTTATGCTTATGTTTCTTCTAAGGACGCTGTACAATATTGTTCATTGTTTTTTTTCCTTTACTGTAAGGATGGTCATGTTGATCTTTAAGTAATTTTTGTACTATTAGATCTTATTACATATCGAGCGCATTGTATGCTCCAAAATGTATTAGTGATATTTATTCATATATAAATTTCATGTGCAAAAGTGATAGCAGGTGTAAATTATATTGTGATCAAACAAGTGTATATTACTAATTGTGCATATAATATACAATAAATAAATATGTATTGGCAAATCAAACCAAGTTAAACATTGATACCCATCTCTTCTCAACAAGAACAATCACGTGTAAACGTCGCTAATTTAAAATAACAGTTACATTTAGAAATTACTATTTTAATTGAATATCTATATGTAGACAACACTAATGTGTTTCAATAGCCACGTTTAAATTATAGTAAATAGGAGATTTGTCACGTTTATGAATCGCCAATTTTGTCTAACAAACATATATAAAGCTTATTCAACCTGTGCATGGCCACGTTTAAACATCGTCAATTTAGTAATTTACTTACGTTTACACGTTACTAAAAAAAACATTTATCCACGTGTAAACGTCGCCGATCATAAATTTCCCTCTTTTTTTATTTGGTAGGATGTAAATTAATCATATTTAGCCACACATAAGTGTGACTAATAAATGACAATAGGCTATGTTTAAACGTGGCCTAATAAAGTGTATTTGGCTGGTAAATTCATATTAGCGACGTTTTAATTTTTAACGTTACTTATTAAATCTGCGACGGACCTTTAGCGACGTCTATAGGCTACGTGTAAAAAAACGTGACAAAAAATCTTTGGCCACGTTTAATTAATGTTTAGCCACGTTTATTAGACGTGGTCAAAAGCTTATTTTGCTGTAGTGAGAGTTAAAGTAAGTTATAATCTATGCTAGTAACAATGAAGTAACCTTGATACTTTGAACATTCACTATCATGGTGGCAAGATTCTTAGTTCCATACAATCAATTGCTACATTAGCAAAAAAGAAGAGAACAATTCAAAGAACATACATTTACACAATTAGATTTGTGTATGGTTTGTCTTTTAGTCTGTTATGGTTTTTGAAAGTGTTGACAAATATAAAATAAGCCTGAGTACTTTCATTACGCAAAGTAAACTTTTTTGAATGAAGAAGGAAGTATGATACTACCGTAGGGGTGATGTCACCATTACGGGATGTCCTTGATTATTATGATAGGAGATCAAAAGGGAGTACATTACCTTGATATTAATGTCCATTTTTTCAACCACTCGAGCAAACAAATTCAAACTAGCATCACCTTGATATTCACTACATCTACGTTATAAACCAATACTACTTTTCTTTCTTAGTTCATAAGGGACTTAATGTCCTTTTTTTCAATGATTTGGGGCAAAAATTTCTAACTAGTGTTGACTTGATGTTCATTGCAAGTATGTTATAAACCAATTTTATCTTTCTTGCACCATTCACATGGGACTTTATTCGCATGGGGGTATCACAATCTTGCCTCCTTAAAGATGTGACATCCTAGTTGTGAGGCCTTTCAATTGGATCTGATCTTTCCTTTTGTTTAATATACAAATTAATTCATTTCCTCCACTTCGACCTGAGGGTCTAGCACTAACAATTTGCGGTATCGTGTCATGACCTAACCCATTTGTTAATCATGTAAGAAAATCTAAACTCATGGTTCAACTCGTTTATATCATGTCTCGTGTCAACCCCTTTATTAGTTGACAAAACATGTGTTGAATAGTGTTTGGTAGGGAAATAATTAAATATGATAGCTTGTTTATTTAAACATAAGGAATATACTAGGATTAGAAAAATTATGCTTTATGAGTAGTATCACTAGTAATAGACTAAGAATATTGTATTACAACATTAACTTCATCTAAAATTTAATTATTGTGGACAAGGTTGTTAAACTCGTGATTCTATGTAGAATCACTAAGGGTCAGTAGAATTCGAACGTAAAATCGATACATAAAAATGTAAGTTAGAACATAGGATGCATGTAAAAAAAAAAAAGAAATTAAGTTCTTATTTTCATAATAACTCTTAATCCATGATATAACATATATAAAAAAGAGCAAATAGAGTCAAAATTAATTTGTTTTCTATTGTTTTGTTTAAAATAAGTGATCAATTGAAGGAGAATCAAAATTTTGAACTTATTAAATGCTTTGTTATATAAATAAAATAAATAAGTTTTCTCGTAAACTTTACAACTATAACTTGACTTGAATAAATTCTATAAAAGTAGAATAGGGGTTTTCGAGGGAGGGAGGGAGGGAAGAGATTGAGAGAGTATATGGAAACCAAATAGAAACGACAATAAAAAAGATACATCATCCTAACTCTTAATAGTTGATAAGTATGTAAACACACAGTTGTATTTTTTTATATTTTAGCTTATTTGACTCGAGTAGATAGAATCAGTAAATTTGGTTAAAATCATAAGATTCTACCAAGTTTACATGTAGACTCGATTAAAATCGTAAGATTCTACCAAAAAAAAAGATTCTACCCACGAGTTAACTCTGTAGGGCTTTATAAAATCGTAAACTCGAAAAACCATATGGGTAAAATCACAATTTTGACAACTATGATTGTGGATACACTTTTCAACATTTACTTCGACTTATCAATTGTCGCATTAACTTAATAACTAAAAATATGATTATACTTTAGTTAAATATAATAATTTATATTTTAACAAAATAAGCATACAAAAATAATAATATATTTTCACGAGTTCATAGGTTTATAAATAGATTTGGGTTTCATGTTGTTCTAGGTTTGGCCTGTTTACTTTTTATATCGGTTTTTACTTACCCATATTCTTTCATTATCATATCTTGTCATGTTTGGGTTCACAAGTTGAGTAGGGTCGGCTCTTATATTGCTAGCTCTATATGGGTCATCTTGGAAGCATGCAAGGAGTAACACTTTGGTGACAATCTTTGTCATGCCCCAAATAGAGTTTAGAGTGTTAACAGTATTTGCCACATATAATATTTAAATGTCATATGCAAAAATTAACATCAACTAAATGAATTTCTAACAAATTTTAGATTAAGAAAATTCTCATTTAAGTTTATTAAGCAATGGAATTTCAACAAAGAAAAATAAAGTAAAGTTAAAATTGTCTCTTAACAATACGTGGAAAACTCAATACAAATGTTATACCCTTATGAAATAACAATACAATATTTAACATATCTAAAGGTCAAACTCTTGTCCAATCTCTCACTAATATCCAACCCATAGATCATGTATTCATAGTATTAAGATCAAATATCTTCATAACCTAAAAAAGAAGGGAATGAAACAAAGTCCAGTTCAACAACAACATAAGCACATACAATATGTTCATATGCAGTTATTTTAATGCAAATGTAACAACTAACAATTTTTATCATTACTTTAGTTGTAGCAAATAACAATGGGACACTTCCACTCTAGTAACACACTGTAGGAATTTTGGGGTTTTGAGTAATAGGCTCATCTAAGGGTTACAGCTATTACTTATTCATATGCTCTTTAGTCCATCACACTATTTACTCTAAAAGGTCATTAACCTAGACTAAACAAGCGCAATTTGTCTCTAATTCAAGTAAATGTTACCCCAATATTGATCACTTTATTAGCTACTCACCAAGCTATCAATAGTGGCTTAAGTGCTTAACTACTGTGTTGGCATAGTCATGTAGGGTTGTCGCTCCTCAGACCAAACTAAAAAACAAAATGCACACACAAGCAATAAGTAGGCTATCTTTGTGTATTAGTTCATTTTATAATGTCTACCTAATAAGAAACACACATTTCGTTGTGTACCTGACAAAATAGAAGTCTTCTACAATGGGTCGAAAGATAGGTACGATCAAGTATGAGAATCTATCTCAAATAAATTATGTCATATAAAATTTAGAATATTAGTTCATTCATCAACCAACATTTGATTCATCAATTAGTCAAGTTAAAGTCACATATATAATATGTCTTTATTTAAGATTTAACTTACTTCCCTTTCAAATATTATCTCAATAATTAGATCAACTTGAAATGAAATAGATTTAACTATCAAGTCTATTAATACACACTATAATCTAAAGTAAGCTCGGAATAATGTTAAACCAAATTTATTCCTAATTTATGAGGGTTATTTATGATTTTATTTGTTATTTTAATGGATAAAATGATGAAAATAACCCTTAAAATATTTATAATTTGATTTTAAGCCTTAAGATGTTGATTACGAGGAAAGAAGGATTTCACAAATTTTCATGAAATTTGGAGCTTACTTGGGCAAGAAATAGAGATAATTTGTGATTCACATGACCACGATATGGTTGTGTCATTTAAAAATTTAAGAAATGTGGTAGAGAAGTAACACGGCTTGGGACACGACCGTGTCCAATGTTGTGTCATTCTCAGAATTTAAGTACAAAAAGTTATGTGAGAAGTGACACCATTTTGTCATCCCCGTATCAATCTTAGCGGCTTATATTTTTGGAATAAAAAACAATTTCAATTTTGAAAGTTCAACTTTTTTATCAACTCCTAGTAATTAATTAACATAAAAATACATGTTAATCATACATTATCATCTAGTTATTATTTAAATTCAATTATACAATTTATTTGATCATTTCAACCTATTTATAACATCAAAAGAACAAGTCAAAACATCAACCATGCATTAATCTACTTAAATTCTAGCACCATACTTGTGTTTAAGTTCTTACTTCCTCAACATAAAGTCATCCATTTAATTACTTCAACATCATCTTCCACGATTCATGTATACAATGTTCAAATCTAATAAAAAACTTGAATTCAATACTTACACAATCATTAACACAAGTACAATCATCATCATCAAACCTATACCCAAACTTTTCATTGAAGAAATTCGAATTCACTTACCTAAAGAATAATATAACAAAAAAAAAAAAAATCTAGTACTACTTCCGCTCCTGAATGCAAGTTGCAGAAACTTCGAAAGTTCTTAAGAGATAACTAGGTAATATGTTTTGTTTTCTAGAGAGAGAAGGAATAGCTTATAGAAGAAGAATGGAAGAATGAATGTAAGTTGTTGGATGAGTTTTGAGAGAGGATTTAAGTTGTTTTGGTTTTCATGTTGGGTAAGAATGAGAGTGAGGAGAGAGAAAATTAATCGTATATAGTATGATTAGGGGGGTTTGCAAATGTAGCAAATACAATTTTAAGAAGTAAAAGACATATGTGCCCTTAGTCTATTACATATATTGTAAGTGATATTATTTATTTAATTTAACTTCTATTTAATTCTAAATAAACTCATATGCATTTAATTTCATGTAATGATTATCACATTAGGAATTTATTCACTTTTATTTAAGTAAATTGACATTTGTTAATTAGATTAATTCTTGTCAATGAAATTTGATATTTATAACTAATAACTTGTCATTTAAGATAAAATACTTATATAAAATTAATAGTTTAAATTTACCTACATTTCCATATCAATTATTATTATCTTAAATTAAATCGAAGAAAAATTAAGGATATTTTAGTATCCACCCTCATCGACTTTTCTTTTAATTGGGTTTTTCTTGATTCATCCACTTATTAGTATGGGTTGGGCTCTCATACCATTTGTAATAACCTTAGCTAAAACAATATTATAGTTGAACCAAAAAATACTGATAACTTTTTTTCAACCATTTGGCTTAAAGTTTTCTTATTAGTATTAACTGAATGTTCACTACCATGGTCTTCGAAATTAATATCAATTTTTTCCTATAATCTATGTGGGACTTCATTTGTATAGGGTGTAATAGGATAAATAACAGTAGGGGGGAATGTAAATAACCCCTCCATACTCTAACCTAAGTGTAAACACATCTCTTAAACTTTCAAATGTTGGAAGTCATTCCCTTGGACTCTGGAAAATCCAAAGATAAAAATGACTCCACTAAACTTTAACTTTAGTACAAAAACACCCTTCAAAATTACCAAAGTGTGCTTTAATACCTCATAAACATTAGTTTTAGTATGTTTTTATCAAATTGAAATTGAAATATCCTTGATCTTCCAGTTTATTAGAATTTGGGAGGGTTGTTTGCTACATTTGAAAGTTTAGAAGGTATATTGACACCAAAGTTAATTTAGGTCTATTTGTTATATTTTCACTAAAAGATGTTTAGGGGAGTACCAAGAATAAGGAGTTGATTGAGTAAAGGAGAATTAAAGTATGTACCCAGATTGTCAAGGTAATAAACTTGTTAAAACTTGTCTTCACTAAGGTTTCTTGATTGTAGGAAACTGTCTTCATAGTTCAATAAAAATACCTTTTGTCTTGGGTTACTGCTATATCCAATTTGCCTTAAGTTTTTTTTTTTCTCCCTTTAGCTTACATCCTATGTACCAAGAAAAGAGGGCATTGTGCCCATCTATTTTGGATCTTCCATTGATTGTATGCAAATGCAACAATTTATAGGATAGACTTCTATTTTAGAGAAATGAAAGAAACATGTAATCAATACATACTAAGTATTGATAGCATAAGAAATCATTTAGGTGCAAAAATGTCTTCATTTTGACAAGAAAAAAAAAATTAAGCTAAAATATAGCATAAATTTGCCTTGCAAGGAATGTAATGGGATAGCACAAAAATATTATTCGTTCCCACTTTATAAGTTAATCTATAATAGGTTTATGCCTTTGAAAATATCATTGTTGATGTAATGTGCAATTTCTTCTTTCATTCTTAATAAAGATATCCAGTGCTTGGGAAAAGAGTATTGTTTTTAGATGCTCATGTTGTTTTTAGGAATCTAAACCAATTATAAATATCTTTATTCGTTAGGACTATGCTGCAAAGATGCAACCATGTTGAATTACAAATGCTTATGTTGAATTACATTGAGATAATGTTGTGATTTACACTTTAACTTTACATTTTTTTACAATTATACATCTAATGTTTTACATTGTGAATTTATACACCTAATTAAATTTTTAAGTGCTACGTTATCCCTTGTCTCAATTTGTTAGTTGCCATTATCCATGTCATCGTGGGCAGCCAATCATAGTGCAAAACCTTAAATATTTTTTTATATATTATACTAAGGTCAAGTTTTGGTTACAACAATTAGTTTTTTTTTTATTGTTTATATTTCAACTGTGTGTTGTCATTGTCTATATCGTTGTGGGTAGCTAATTATAATGCAACACTTGTATTGTTTTTGTATTTACTTTTATTTTCTTTTTTGTTTTACTACTTTGTCTTAAGGACGTGGAAATTATTTTCTTACGTGGTAAATGACTTTGACATCAGAATATTATATAAAATCCTCCATGATAGGTTTGCATTGGGATTGACTATTATGATGATATAGATACTGATAGTTAATAGAATGAGATAGAGTGTGAATTATAACGAATGAATATCTACTTAAATGTATAAATTAATTATTTTAAATATCATGTATATAATTATAAAAAGACGTAAAGTTAAGGTGCAAACATTACTCTAAAAGATTTTCATTTTGACAACATATGTTCTGTTGGTAGAAAAATCAAAAAGAACATTTTTCAAGACTGTTTTGGGAATTTCTATGTTAGCCATATGACAGGTTTGCTAGTTTTCTTTTTAAGTGTAGTCGTTTTATTAGCCTTATTTCTTGTTTGGGGATAGTAGTAGTACTCCATTTTATTATTAGCAGGTTCTTCTTATCTGGAATATACATCTTGAGAGAGTAGTTTTCCTTGGTTTTAGTTACGTTTGTCACGGATTTTCAGGTTCTTAATCATACAGAAGCTAGAATCATCCTTTTATTTTGTGCATAGTTTTATCATAAAAGGTAGTACCCCATTATTTATTTACTGTAAACATCAGGTTTTATATAATTAAAAAAAAGCGGTCAGATTTATGCCCCCTTTTTTTGTAAACCTAAATTCAATCAGTGAAAAGGGGTTTGAAAAGAGACAAAAAAAAAAAAGAAAAGATTATTCAATATCTAGGATTATATGGTCTCAATTGATATATGTCATTAAGACAAATAATAAAGCTACAGTAGAATATAAGCGGAAGGATAAACTTGAGGAAGATGATAAGCAGACTTTGCACAAGTCATCACGAACTTGTGAGAAAAAAAATTGCAATTAAACTTAGTGCTAACTTAGTCATTACCTTTACTTAGTGTAAGTCTTTATACTTGGTGCTAATAAAGCAATAGAACTGCTGGATTTTCTCGCATCCACTCATTTTTGTGTAAGTTTTGATTGAATAATAGGTTTTTTGTTTTAAATTTCGAAAGATGTCAAATCAGGAGTAAAAGTAAACGGATTAACATAGTTTATAATTTTATATAGTCGTGTCATCAATCATGCATTTTAAGCATAATTTAGTAGCATTGGAAAGATAAGACATGCCATGAGAATGATTAAGACCATTTCACAAATTTACTTTCAAGGGTCAAACTAAAGTTTAAAGGAACAATCCTTGTCCAAAGAAACATTATAATCTCAGCATGGGTTATGTTGGAGTTTGTGATCCATTTTCAGTAGTTGTTTCTGTAGATAAATGTATAATGAATGAATATTTGATTATATATTTATTATTCATTCATTATACATTTAAGAGTCATAAATTTTGGTATTTGTATAATGAATAAATATTTGACTCTACATTTATTATTCATTCATTATACATTTAAGAGACATAATTTTGGTTTTTATTGCAGTTAGTTGTATACACATACAAATATGTGTTTTGTTAGGGTTTCTATGATAGTGAGAAAATGAGAGAGTTTTGATTTGTATTTTGTTACTCTCTCTCTTTTGTACTTCATTATCGACATATAGTGAATTCTCTCTTCTGCATGTGGTTTTTCCCAATTTGGGTTTTCCACGTAAATCTTGTGTATGCTTTATCATTTTCCTTTATCATTTTTTGTTTTTGCCATTGTTCGTCTTCTAACAAATTGGTATAAGAGCGTAGGTTTTTATAATGGAAACCATGAAGTACGATATTCCTCTTTTGGATCGCAACACCAAATTCTCGTTGTGGCAAGTGAAGATGCAAGTAGTTCTAGCACAGATGGATCTTGATGATGCACTTCTAGGGTTTGACAAGATGCCCACATCTTGGTCACCGGATGAAAAGTAGCAAAAGACCGAAAAGCCCTTTAGCAGATCCATCTCCATCTATCGAATTAGATTCTTTAGGATGTGCTTAAGGAGAAGACCGCGGCCGCATTGTGGTTAAAACTGGAACAACTATGCATGAAGAAAAGCTTAACCAGTAAGTTGCATTTGAAGAAGAGATTATATTCTCATCGTTTGGAAGAAGGTGCGTCTCTTGATGATCACTTAACAACCTTTAAGAAATTGTTTCTAATTTAGAAATGTTGGAAGTTAAGTATGATGAAGAGGATTTAGGTTTAATCTTATTATGTTCTTTGCCTCCATTATATGCGACCTTTAGAGATACCCTTCTGTATAGTCATGGTACTTTGTCGATTGATGAAGTTTATGTTGGTTTAAGCTCTTTTGAAAAGATGAAACATTTTGTAATTAAATCTGAGTCTACTTCTGAAAGTTTGGTAGCACGTGGTAGGAGTCAAGACCATAAGTCTGGTGGGAATTCTAGAGGCAGATCTAAATTTCAAAAAGATTTAAAACCTATAACTATAAGAAGAAAGGCTACATTAAGGCATATTGTTATAAACTGCGAAATAAAAATAAGAAGACTATTGAGAATCAAAAGCAAAATCAGTCTGATAAAACGGATAAGGTCGATGTTGTTGAAGATCATATTAATGGTGACCTTCTTGTTGCTTCTGATAGTGATTCACATGCTAGTAAAGAGTAGATTTTGGACTCTTGATGTACCTTTCATATGTGTCCCAATTGGGGCTGGTTTTTAATATATGAAACGGTTTCCAGGTGAAGGTGGAGTCCTGAAGATCAGTAAGAGTTCGCTGGTGGTGATGAAAGGCCATAATAAGACTGCTAATATTTATTTATTGCAAGGTTCTGTTGTGACAGGTGATGTAGCCGTTGGTTCCTCATTGTTGGATGAAGATGCCACTAGGCTATGGCATATGCGTATAGGGCATATGAGTGAAGCTGATATGGCAGAATTAAGTAAGCGAGGAATTATGGATGGGCAAGGCATAAGCAAATTGAAGTTTTGCGAACATTGCGTATTTGGGAAGCTGAAACGGGTCAGGTTCACCACAGGTACCCATAATACTAAAGGCACTATGGACTATATTCATTATGACCTTTGGGGTTCTACTAAGTGCCCTCTAGTGGCGGTACCAACTATATGATGACCATTATAGATGATTATTCCAAAAAGGTTTGGGCATATTTCTTAAAGTAGAAAAGCGATGCCTTATCTATGTTCAAAGTGTGGAAGACGATGATTGAGAAATAGACTAGAAAACAAGTGAAGCATCTACGCATTGATAATGGCTTGGAATTCTACTCGAATTCAATGACTTGTGCAAGTCTGAAGGATTGTTAGACATCTCACGGTTCCTAGTACACCCTAGCAAAACGGGGTTGTAAAACGTATGAACAGGATCATAATGGAGAAGGTGAGATGTATGCTCTCCAATTCAAAGTTGCCAAAATCTTTTTGGGCGGAAGCTGCCTCCACAGCTTGTTTACTGATCAATAGATCTCCGTCGACTTCTATTGAGAAAAAGACTCCACATGAGGTATGGTCGGATCCCCTGCAGATTATTCTGATTTGAAAATATTTGGATGTCCTGCATATGCTCATGTAAATAATGGCAAACTTGAGCCTAGATCCCTAAAGTGTGTGTTTCTTGTTTCAAGACTGGGGTTAAATGATGTAAATTGTGGTGTCTCGAATTAAAGAAAGTTGTTATTGGTAGGGATGTTGTATTTGATGAATCTGCTATGTTGCATGATTTATGTTCTGCTGTTACTTCTGATGAAACCCAACAGAAACCAAGTGTATAGGTGGAGTTTGATATCAATACAATTCAACAAAGCCTATCTCTTAATCGACTTCTACATCTCAGCATCCATAGTATTCAATTGCTAAGGACAGACCTAGGAGAGAGATAAGACCTCCACAGAGATAGGGAAGCGGATCTAGTTGCATATGCATTGAATGTGGCTGATGATGTTGATTCAAGTTTGGAACCAACTACTTACACAGAAGCGATTAGTTGTGATGATTCTGGTAAGTGGATAATAGCCATGCAAGAAGAAATGGAATCCCTCCAGAAGAATCGAACATGAGAGTTAGTGAAACTTCCCAAGGGTAAGAAAGCTGTTCGCTGCAAGTGGATTTATAAGAAAAAGGAAGGAGATTCAAGTTGTGAAGAACCCAGATACAAAGCAAGGCTTGCAGCGAAAGGATACAATCAAATACTATGTATTGATTTTATAGACGTGTTTTCTTCTGTTGTGAAACACAACTCGATTCGAGCACTGCCTGGTATTGTGGCTATGGAGGATCTTGAGTTAGAGCAACTTGATGTGAAGATTGCGTTTTTGCATGGAGAACTTGAAGAAGACATTTTCATGCACCAACCAGAAGGTTTTTAGGTCTTAGGGAAAGAAGACCATGTGTGCAGATTAAGAAATCCCTATATGGGTTGAAGCAATCACCACGACAGTGGTACAAAAGATTTGATTCCTTTATGAATTCTCGTGATTTCAGGAAAAGTAATTATGACAGCTGTGTATATTTCAAGCGCTATGAAGATGGGTCGTTTCTGTATCTACTTTTATATGTGGATGATATGTTGATAGTGGCCAAGGATAAAGGAGAGATTGACAAGGTCAAAGCACAATTGAACAAGAAATTTGAGATGAAGGACTTGGGTGCAACCAATAAGATTCTTGGTATGGAAATTTCAAGAGACAGAAAATCAAGTGTATTACACCTGAGTCAGAAAGGGTATATTGAGAAGATACTCTCCAGGTTCAATATGAAGAGTACTAAACTTGTTAATACCCCTTTAGCAGGTCATTTCAGACTGTCGTTGATCAATCTCTTGAATTAGAAGATGAAATTGACTATATGTCAAAGGTCCCTTACTTTAGTGCAGTAGGGTCTCTTATGTATGCAATGATTTGCATGCATCCAGATTTGGCATATATCGTTAGTGTTATCAGCAAGTATATAGCGAATCTGGTAAGGAACATTAGAAAGCAGTCCAATGGATCTTCACATACTTAAGAGGAACTACTAATGTATGTTTACATTTCGAGAAAACTAGAGATGGGGTTATTGGATTTGTTGATTCTGATTTCGCTGGGGACTTGGATAAAAGAAGATCTATCATAAGGTATGTTTTCTCTCTTGGTGGCTGTTGGATTAGTTGGAAAGCCACCTTACAAGCTATTGTTTCTCTATCCACTACAGAGGTGGAATACATGGCTATTAGAGGTGATTAAAGAGGCTATCTGGTTGAAAGGGTTGTTTTCTGAGCTTAGTGATTAGAAGACATCTACAGTATTTTGTGATAGTCAAAGTGCCATTTTTCTGACTAAGGATCAGATGTTTCATGAAAGGACCAAGCATATCGACATCCGTTATCACTTTGTGCGTGATATTATTGCTCGATGAGATATTGCAGTGAGCAAGGTAAGCACTCATGACAACCTTACAGACATGTTGATTAAGACACTTCCCATTGCAAAGTTTGAGCATTGCTTGAACTTGCTAAGTGTTGGTAGCTGATTGATTCCTTTGAGGAAATTGTGGAAGAGGTGGAGTTGTTTATCAAAGTTTTGGAGTTTATTGTGTTTGTTACTCCATAATTCGTGTCAACGTGGAGATTGTTGGAGTTTGTGATCTGATTTCTGTAACCGACTCTTGTAGTTGAATGTTGATGAATGAATATTTGACTACACATTTATTATTCATTCATTATACATTTAATGGTCATAATTCAGGCATTTATTACTCATTAATTATATATTTAGATGTCATAATTAGGTCATTATGTTGGTTATCCTTACACACACACACACACACACACATATATATATATGTGTGTTGTTTCTAGGGTTATATAGAGAACACATCACATACACAAAATTTCCATTGAGATATCCGAAAGTTTAGAGTTGTAATTCTCTCAAACCTTTGTACTCCTATTTTGATATAGAGTGATTCCTCTCTCACCTCTGCCTATGGTTTTTCCCAAAAGGTTTTCCACGTAAAATCTGTGTGTTCTTTACTTTTTGCTTATTATTATCTTTTTCGATTGCGCAATTGGTTTATAACAAATTGGTATTAGAGCCAAAGGTTTGGTTTTGTGTCTCTTCTACAATAGCAACTTTGAAGCATGATATTCCGTTCTTAGGTCGAAGTACCCAATTTTCTTAGAAGAGATGGAGAATGTTCTATGTTGATTGATTCCTTTTATGGGTTTTGTGGAAGAGGCGAAGAATGTTTTATTTTTATGTCGAAACTCCTGAATCCTTGTTAAGGTAGAGATTGTTGGAGTTTGTAGCCCGTTTTCAGTAGCTGTTTTTCGTAGGTAAATATATAATGAATGAATATTTAATTATACATTTATTATTCATTCATTATATATTTAAGAGTCATAAATTTTGGTATTTGTATAATAAATGAATATTTGACTATACATTTATTATTTATTCATTATACATTTAAAAGACATAATTTTGGCCTTTATTGTGGCTAGCTGTATATACGGGTTCAACACATATCTAGGATTCCTGTGGAAAAATGTAATAGCCATGCTTTTATTCCCAATATCATATTATATATAAGTGATTATAGTTGCTTATTAAAATAAATAAATAAATAACATGTTTTACATATAGATTAAGCTAGTGTAATTCAATGTATATATTTGAGTAGTGTAGAATAATTATGCTTGCATTAGTATAATAAATACTTAATATTAATTTACATATTGATGTTGTATATGGAATGAGTAATATTAGATATATATATATATATTTCAAATATAGTGTAGCAAATTTTTTTTTTTTAGGAAACCAAAAGCTAAGCAAATGCTTTTATTTTACTTAAATTAATAACATTAATTAATTCTAATTAAAGCTACTTTATGACTATATGTGGGCTGCCTTAAAGGTCAATCTTTGGATAAACATTAAGCCGAAAATACCCCAATTTTCGTCCAAAATCAGACCACTGTCCAAAAACAACCTCCCAAACAAGCACAAAACCCATTATTTTCTCTCCCAAAGCCACCCCAACTTCAAGACTAAAGTTCACATCCAAATTCTTGCAAGTTGGCCACCAAAAGATCATTCTAAAGCCTTGAAAACTAAGCCTAAAGATTTGAGGTAAGTTTGAGTTACATTTGATGCAAGTTTCATAGTGTAGAGTTTGTTAAATGTGAATTTGATATGTATATATGTGTTGGTGATGTGTTGATGAAGGTTTGGTCTACCAAATGAAGTATAATACATGCATGTGTAGTAGTTGTAGTGTGAGAATGAAAATGGAATAATGTATGAGTGGTATAGTATGGGTAAAGTGAAGTTGAGCTTGTTGAAAGTTGTGTTGATTGGGGGTGGAGATTAAAGTGAAATGATGTTGTTTAATGAGTTGGAAATGTATAATAGATGATGTGGAGTTCATATATCAAGTTATAGAGAGCTAAGAAAGTATTTTGGTTGAAGTTAAAAGTGTTAAAGTTTGAAAAAATTTTGTAAAACTGTCAAATACCTGCAAACGGCCCCATTTTGGGGGGGGGGGGGGGGGGGGGGGGTGGTGGTGGGTGGGGTGGAGGGGAGGTGGTGTTTGGAGCAAACGGCTTTGCAAGGGTGTGCGCTCTCGGATCAAAATTTCATTTTCCTTGAGTGCAAATGGTCTCCCAAACGGTCCCATTTGCAAGGGTGTTGCGCTCTCGGATCAAAATTTCATTTTCCCTGAGTGCAAACGGTCTCCCAAACGGTCCCGTTTGCTAGGGCGTTTCGCTCGGATATTTTTCCTGTTGCGATGCTGTTTTGTAAATTAGTCATAACTTTTTCATCCAACCTCCGATTGTGGTGATTCAAATTGTGTTGGAAAGCTTAAAAAGAGATCTACAACTTTCATGTTTTAAGTTTTCACAAATTTTAAGAGTAACAATGCTTAAATTTTAGTTCTTTTCAATTGATACACTTTTCAAACAAAGTTTAAAACTTATTATTGGTTGTTAAAAGTTCTCCCAAGCTTGATAAATGATCATTTAAGTATTTGTTGAGTATTGTATGCTAATATATGATATCTAAATGCTATGTGATGATGTTGTAATGATTTATTTGAATTTCTTTGGATGATTATACTTGAAATTTGATGAATATATATACTTGAACAAAGTGTAAGTTTGTAATTACTTCTTTTTACAGTGAGTGATCCCCTTTCGGTTATTCCCATTGATTCTCAAGATGGTACAGGTACGCAGTAACGTGTTTGTTCTTTGCTTAGGATAGGCATATCTTTAACAAATTTTAATATAGAAAAAAACTTTAACCTTTGTTTAAATTGGATGTCTCTTACGCTATTTAAATCCGTATCTAGCCCAGATGGTAGATCGGTATCTGGTTCGGGGAGTAGCACCTTGCTCAGATTGGGGGCACAATAGATTAGGCGCTTAGGCCACCCCTATCTTTTGATAAGATTTTCCTATGTGGTACGGCGGGTAACTGATGGGAAAACGGTATTGGCGTAACGTTTGCTTAAACTTAGAATGAGATAATATGATTTAGTTCAAACGTTTATGGGAACAGTTGGACTAAGTGATGTTATGTACTAAGATAAGTGAAGTTATGTAACGGTTGTTAACATTGGATGAAGTTATTTTCTCTTTTATGGATATATCATATAGGAGATATAAGTGTCCGAACTGCTTATATCAAACCCCCTGAGCGTCGTGATCGTTACTCAAGATCCCAAATATCCTTATTGTTTGGAGTTTGAATACTCCAGTGATGTTTGACTAATTAAATATTATCTAATAAATGAATGATTGTCACATTGCATTATAGTTTAAGATCGTGTGAGCCATTACGCATTTGTTCTGTTACTTGTGTACTGGGCCTTTGGCTCACATTTTATCCTTTTCAGGTATGGATGACGAATTCTATACAGGTATGGATATAGATCGGATTTTGAGGAGTTCTTAGATGATTGGAAGGAGTAGAGACGACCTTGACGTTGATGGAACCCTTATGTAATAGAATAGCTATATGTGCATATATGCTTTGAAAACTTATGTATTAGTTAATAGGATTTTTGTTATCTTTTGATATATTATGTAAATGGCTTGTTTATGAGCCTTGTTTCTAACGTATGTATGTATGTATGTATGTATGTATGTATGTATGTATGTATGTATATGGTTGTATTATGTACTATTAGTAATAAAGTTTATTCTTATAAGACATTTAGGCAAATAACTATACAAATCGATCATGGATTACAACCTTACATATAATACTGCAGATTATATGTGGTTGGGGAACTCGGTTTGCCTATTTTAAATATAGGGGTAAACCTGGGGCCTTACAAAAAATATTATCAATATATAACTCCAATGAAATTAATTACTAATATACCACACCAAAATCGCATTTGATAAACGAGACAAGTTTTTTAATATGCAAATCACGATATACACATGCGATATAATGTTTCACTCTCATCGCTATATTGCGTGTGTAAAAGGCGATATATGTATATCGCGTAAAGAAATCACGATATAGCATGTATATCGCGACTATCAAACGCGATATACGTATGAAAATAACACGTATATTGCTTCTTCTTTCGCGATATAGATACGGCACCGTAACTTTTGTATATCCTGTTTTTAAGTCACGATTTAGGAGTGGTATATTGGTAATTATTTTTATATTAACCTTAAATAAGTAATTAATTTTTATAAGTGTCCTAAACTGAAAATTATTTCCTGTATACACATATAAATATGTGTTTTGTTAGGGTTTGTATAAGAGTGAGAAAATGAGAGAGTTTTGATTTGTTTTTTGTTACTCTCTCTCTTTTGTACTCCATTATCGATGTATAGTGAATTCCCTCTCCTCTGTCCGTGGTTTTTTCCAATTTGAGTTTTCGACGTAAATCTTGTGTGTGCTTTATCATTTTCCTTTATCATTTTTCGCTTTTTCCATTGTTCGTCTTCTAACATGTTAGTTGTGTTTCCACAAATAATTATAAATAAACAAACTTGCCTCACTTCACAGCCATTGAGAAATAATAAAAGAACACATAAAAGGAATCAAACCAGAGACCTTGGTGTTTCAATTGAAAGTATTCCCTGTTCCAGTGGCCTTCACATTGGAGAACCATTACAAACAAAAAGGAATCCGCACAATTAATTTTGGCTGGCCATCCAAAAGAAAAGAAATTGGGGAAAAAAAAAGTACGTCCATAGTTTAAGCAATGGAAATTGCACTGTTGGACATTTAGGATGTCCCATGCCATCCCAGGATGCATTGAATATCTGATGTTATGTATAACTGGTCCTGATGGTGTGCTTTATCAATACTGGACTCACTTGTTGAAAGTGCATGGTTTCAAATTTATGTGGGAAAGTTAAACATAGAATTGAATCATAGTATTTGATATTATAATTTTAGATTTCAGTTAAATTGTCCTTTAATATTTTATGTGGGACTATTTTATTTTTCATCAATTATACATGTGATGGTTTTTTTTCTTTTTTATTACTATTGCAACTGACGGAATATCCAAATTTAGTTTATTCTAGTTGAGATATCAATGCTAATGCCACCAAACCATTAATTCACTAACTATGTGAGATAGTATTTTAAAAACTAAACTAGTGAAAAATTTAGAGATCCATATTCTTTGAACATATATGATTGTCATAAGTGGCATGTTCCTGGCAGATCAATACAATAGTCATAAGAGAGAGAGCATTGTTTGGTAGCTTTTAACAGCTTATGGAACATCAAGAAAAGTCGTAATGGACCCTACAATTTTGGATAAACTCCTGTTTTTTTTTCAAGCTGATAGGCAGTACTAGCCTAATATATATATACTACTATTGCTCTAATGACGTTGTTAAGCATTTCATGTGATAGATGTCCAATGCAACCCTAATAAATTTATACAACTATGCAAAATTTTGGTGACCTTATGAGATATCCCATTGCACCAATGGCATTAAAAGATGTCCCTAAAAAAACTTCTTTTGTGAGGAGAAGTTGGGTGAGCATATATGTGAAGGTTCACTTACTATCTCCTAGTGGGCAGGACTTAAAAGTAAGAATTTATTGGGTAATGTGAAGAATAGCAATAGGTGAATTTATTAAAATGAAACTAAAGTCCTTACAATCTAATTGTATGAATATTGGTCTTTAAATGAGATGAATCAAATTCAAAATTTTCTTTTCTTAATGTAATCGTAGAAATATATATATATATATATATGTGTATAAAATATTCTATCAATATCTAGGTTTTCATGTTATTCTTTTAATAAGAGTGTAACAAAAGCTTGGATAGTTTTTACTTTGCAGATTAAATAGTTGGGTAAGTGAAAGTTCTTACAACTTTATTTGAGACATAATAGACTCTTAAAAGAGGAATTTTACAATTATTGATTGATTATGGATTGAATGAATGGATCCTTTTGGTTTGTCAAGCAAATCGACAATTTTTCTAATTAATCCTAATAATTAGGAGAGAGATGTTTTAAAGTCTAATCACTGAAATAACCTTATAAAGTCAAAAGTCCACACACCTCAAGAGACTTACTTACTTCTATATGCATTAACTTCCTGTTGTAGTTATGCAACTTCTCTTGTTATATGGACCATGCCAAGTCATACTTGAAGTTCTTAAAAATCATTGAAAGCACAACAAACAAGAGCAAAAATAGAATTTTCCATGACATAATATTTTCTGAAAATAGAAATTTGTAGAATTAAAAATGATAAACTTCTATTTGAGATGAGTTAATTTCTTGAAAATGAATTTTCTAATTCTTTATTTGACTATGAGTTGAACGGATTATTCGATTATGGATGGACCTTTTTGTTCGCCACAACAAGCCTTTTATCTTATTTTCTGATGTAGCACGGGAAGAGTGAAGAAAAACAAGATCTACTTTACTGAGTTAGATCTTCAAAATAGTAACAAGGTTAAATCCATAACCTTAAAGATAACACAGAGGACGCTCTTCTAAAAGGGTTTTTAATTCAACAATATAAAAATTTCTAATTAACAAAGACAAGCCTAAAGGCCTATTTATACTATTACATGAGAAATTCTAAAAGATAAGATCTAAAAAGAAAATAATAAATACAATAAATATAAATAAATAGTGGAACCGATAATTAACGTTGGAAATAAAGGCTAGTAGCCCATCATTAATGTTGGCGGTTTAAAAACCCAAAAGTTGAAACTGTTAGTAATAAATACTGACTTTAATTGAGATTTCGCTGTTGCATTATTCTCTTCCATCTGCAAAGAACCCGATCCCGAGTTCTCTTCTGTTCGCTTCTTCTTCTTCTCTTTGGATCGTCTTGATTTATCCCATTTATCTTATCGTTTGATCGTGATTTGTACCACATTATTTACCCCCACCAAATTAAAAATCATCGTTGAGTTTTCTTTTGAATTTGTTTATGCACAATCTAGATGATTTGGAGTGATAATTGGACAATCGCTTTCCATGTTGATATGAAGCAATAAGACAAATGCATTCACTAATTCTAGTATTTCCTCTAGGCCAGGATGTAAGCTTTTTGGCAAATCGCTAAGTCTCACGTCTTTAATCTCATTTACTGGTGCAATGAATCTGCTTGTAGTTTCTTTAGCCTCTACCTCTTTGGTAACTATCAACACCTATTCATCTTCTCCACAATGACTTCCTCACCAACACAATCTTTATAGGCACCAGCTTCTTTCCCATTGTCCTCACCATCACCAATCTGACTACTCTGATCTTCGAAGGTTAAGTTCTGCTCTTGTTTCACCAATTCCTCCTTAGGCACTTTGGAATTAGGTTCACCACTTTAGGCATCTGTAGCATTTTTTGAGGAAGCATTTGCTTGTAGTCTAGGGGAAAGAACTCCTGCTCCATTAGGTATTTCATTATAAATCAAGTCTTCATAGGCTCCTTACCCTCAAGTTGTCTTATTGCCAAAAGTTTTTCCCACCAATACCATGCATCACCCTGCAAACGACTCTTCATCAACTCCATCATCATACCCTTAAAAACTCTCATATGGTTAAAGAACCTCTCAACTTCCTCAACCCACACCCAAAACTTATCCAGATTTTCAGTACCATCAAACTCAGAAACAACATATTTAAATTGAGAAAAGATTTCATCTTTATACCTGTAATTACTCTTGTCGTATAGTCTTCTACCCCCATGACCTCTTCTCTAGGCTAGATTTTCAAAAACTCATTTTCATCATCAATATCATAAGTAACAGAACTGATCCTTGGATCGCTTTCCGATCGTCTTTAATAATCCTATCTGCTACTACTGTTGGTACTAGATCGATAGATTAGGGTTTCACGGTGCTATTACTTTTTCCGGATTTCTGACCCATGATCTCCTCTACCGCCCTTCATACTAGTCGCCCATAATGTTGGACTTCCGTACCCCAAATACCGTTAGGAGTACGACCGCCTCCTATTGTGTAGTCTATCGACATCTCCGCAGGATTTTACCTGCTCTGATACCAATCTAACGTAGCACGGGAAGCGCGAAAAAAACAAGATCTACTTCACCGAGTTAAATCTTCAAAATAGCAACAAGGTTAAATCCATAACTTTAAGTATAACACAAAGAACACTTTTAATTCAATAATATCAAAAGTTCTAATTAATAAAGACAAGCCTAAAGGCCTATATATACTATTCACGAGGAATTCTAAAAGACAAGATCTAAAAAGCAAATAACAAATACAATCAATAGTGTAACCAACAATTAACGTTGGAAATAAAAGGTAGTAGCCTATCATTAATATTAGTGGTTTCAAAACCCAAAAGTTGAAACTGTCAGTAAGAAATATTGACTTTAATTGAGATTCTGCTGCAGCATTATTTTTTATAATATCTAGTTTTCTAACTAACCCTATTACTTGTAATGATCTACTAATTTACCTATCTAATTTGCAATATCATGCAACATTGTCATTTATTTTTTCCTCTTTAAATGGAAAAAGAAAATACAATATAAACAAGAATAAATTGTGCTATAAAAGTCAGCACTAGAAATGTGTACTTATCTTCAAGCAATATAGAGAAATTACATCCCAAAACAAGACGAAAGGTGGAGCACTAACTCAGTGGCACTTCCTTTTTTCAACAACTTTTGGGCTACTCTAGGTATAGAGCCGATAAAAAAATCATAACTCGGATTCTCAATTGGCCCATTGGATTGATCATAGATTTGCAGAAGTAATAATTAAAACATGCAATTGCCTCAGCTCATTCCAAATTGCTTCTGATAAATCATCTGTAAGATAAGTCGTCATATACAACTAGAAAAGAGGGAAATTATGGCTTAAAGGGGTTGGGGAGTCGTTTTCTATGATAGACACGAGAACTTAAAAAATCTACCGGTCACTAGAAAACAATGTCATTCCTTCTTTGTGCCTCTTATTTCACGCATGCACGATTGTAGAATAACTTTCGGATATTAATATTGAAAGGCATAGATAACCTAATTAACCTATCTAGTGGTTGATACCGAATAAGATAGGTGAGTCGTTAGTGGCTAAATTTAGTCCCTACAGACTACAACCATGTTGCCACCAGCTAGACATCATTATGATTCCGGATCTAAATCCAGCCAAAACTGGAACTGCTAGTTTCAGATCTTGAAATTAAAGAAATAATATCATAATCATCTCTTATAATTTCGTTCCAGTTTCATGGAATCAACAATTCTTGGTCTAGGTTCCAGAACCATAGACTTATCATTTTTTTTTAAGTTAAAATTTTTAAAAATAAATAAATAAATTTTATTTTTAATAAGATAATTTAAAATTCAAAATAATAAGGGGGTTTAAGAATATTAAAGTATTCAACCAATTTTAAAAAAAAAATATTTGCTTTATATACAAACACATCAACATTAATTTAAGCGTTAGTAATATAATATTACAAAATACTCTAGAGGCTAAAAAGAAAACTTCAATACAAAAAATAGTATCAGATTATTAAGGAATAAGACTTAGCTTTTAGGAAAAATTTATATAAATTAAATTATACATACTTTTAAGTTTTATTTATTTGTTGTGTTGTTGAATATGTAATAAATTGTACTATTAACATAAAATAATTTAAACATTAATAAATATATATTTAATTTTTTTCAAATTTTTTCTCTAATTTCCTTTTTTTTAAATAGAATCGGTTAGAATCGCTGGTTCTAAACAAAGAATTACCTATAAATGACAAAATTAGTAGTTTCTTAGTCGATTCTAGAATCACCCAACCAGTTCGGTTTTGGTTCAATTCTTGTTTTGGAAGCGCTTGTCACTCCCCAATGCAATCATCTTCTTGTTTTCTTTTCTTTCCCCCTCTTCTTTCACTTTAAAAAACCCAATTAAAACCCACAAATCATTTTATCATCTTTTTTCTATCTTTATCTCTTAAGTGCTTCAAGGTTATAAGCTTGTTTTTCAGATGATTTTGTAGTTGCTACCAGCAAGAGTGTTAAAGGACTCAATGTTTTGAGTATAAACATTGCAAGGTCTTGAGCGAAGAGAGTTTTCAAGGTGAAAAAAGAACCATATGTTTTGTAAAGATTTTCTTTAAATTGTGTCTTTGTGTCTTTTATTATTATTATTTTTTTGTGTCCCACCCCATATGTGATTATCTTCTCCAGCTAGAGTCCTATATTTTTATTCTCATGGTGGAATTATTTTTGTTAAAGGGTTTTTAACACCCTCTTTTGATATGAGAGACGTTATCTTGTTGGTGACGTCTCATCTCTTGATTTTTCATGTTTTGGGTAGATTTGTGAAAGAAGATTTTGTGGAATCAAACTATTAATAAATACAATAGTAAATATAGAAATTGTTGACTGAATAAGAAGCTTTTTGATGTTGTTGGAACAAGAGATCCTTGGGAGTTCATTTAATGTTCGAATATAGGTTTCAAAGTCTAAGAATTTCAATTCAAGATTTGAAGCAATTTACTTAAATTTGACACTGCTCTGATACCATGTGAAGAATTTTAATGTTTTTCATATATTCTTCTCTCATATGGAAGCAAAATATATAGATATAATTACATTTTGGAAAAAACCGTGCTCTAGGAAACTATATAATACACCTATAATTACAAGGTCATTCTCTAATGACTCAATTTTATAGTCACTATTCCCATTACTATTATTACAAAAAACTCCTTTATTTATCCAGTCACAATTTCTATATTTACACATGTATCTATTAATCGCTTGATTCTATAGGTTTTTTTTATTTTTTGGAAAAAAGAAAGAAAGAAATTAAAAAAAAAAAAACTAAATGTCATTATGCTTATGTAACGATTATTGGACAATTCAATCTCTTCTTTCATATGGTGAAGTGAAGAGTATCTTATTTACATTAAATATCAAGGGCCGCGAAAATTTTGGTTGTAGATCGTCCTGCTGCGCTAGTCTTTACCTCTGCAAGAGTATCTTGTTTTATAGTATTACGCCAAACACGACCAAGATCTTCGAAGCATACGTTATTTGTAATAATAATCCAGAATTTGCATAGATATATTAACCGATCATACCAAAGAAAAGGTTATCCCTTCTAAAAAATTGTACCAATACATCACATAAAACTTAAATTTTCGTTTAGAATGGTAACATACAAGAAACCCCAAAATCGTGAGGATTAATATTGTAAATAAACTTAATATATTAAGTAATAAATGATTGCATATTGGATTAAGAGTACTTACAAGTGACAAAATACCGTAATTATTCCTGTAAAAAGACAACTTAAGATAAATAAAATTGAAATTTATCTAATAGGAAACTGATCAAAGATAAAATTTATGGTCTATTTGTTTCATCATTTTGATATCATATTTTTTTCATTTTCAAACAGATATTTGTCAAGAAACAGACACTACTAGAAAACTAATATTTGGAGACAGAAAATTTGTGATGATAATTTTATGTCTCTAAAAAAATGAATTAGCGATAGATTTACGACAGATTCATAATGACGTAAATTATGAATAATCTTATAATTTTTATATGCTTTTGTGATGGAATTTGCAACAGATTACAAATTGAGTTGCGATGAAACTTTTTATGTTGCAAATTTGTCTCTGCTTTTAGCAACAAATAAGTTATTTTAGCACTAATTTCTATTTTTTCAAATTCTTTTGTAAATTTGTCTGTAAATTAAAATATTATATATATATATGTATATATAAATAATTATGTTTAAAATATAGTGTTGATTATACATATCAAATATTATATATATATATATATAAATGTGTAATATATAAGATGGACTTATATTGTATTTGTAAATTAATTTTTATTATATAATAAATATAATATGCGCAATCTTATGTCATTTACAACTATTACTATATGTTTTATTTATAATATATTACATATTTATATATTATAAAGTATTAATAATAAATAGTACTTAAAATATGTTGTTATAAACATTTATACACTTTATAAGTTATTATTTACATCTATTATATGTTCTTTTACATAATAACTTCTTATATAAAAAATTAAAATATACAACTTGATAAAATAATGTATAACAATAATATAATATGTTATATATAAGTAATATCATAAAATAATACTTAAAAACAAAGTATATTTTAATAATGTAAAATAAAATAACTACAGCAAAATGTAAACTTAGCATGTATAAACATATATAAATATTATATTTTATTTTAATAATATATAATAAAAAATATATGTCATATTATTTATAATCTTTTATTATATATTTATTATAATTATTCATATGTTATTGGATATATAAAAAAATATGTTATATGTATCTTATATAATTTATATTTATATATTATATATTATTTAAAAATAAATAACATATTTGACAAAAAATAATATATTATGTCAAAATATAGTATATTTAAATAATAAAATGTAAAATATAAAATAATTTTTCAAATATAAATATATTTAAATTGATATTATATATTATTTTATTAATATATTAGTGAAAAATATATTATATATTTTTTTTAATATATCTTATGTATTTTTAATATATTTATATATTTATAAGTTTTACATAATTTATTAAGTGTAATAAAAAATGATATAAAAATAAACATATTACTTAAAAATATATAATTTATTAAGTTAATATAAAATATAAAATAAGTAATGTAAAAAAATAATTATATATATATCATTGAATATATATAAAATATATATAATATTATTTATATATACATACTATATAAATTTTTTTAATATTAATATCATATTTTTCAATAAAAAATATACTACTAAAAATAATATTTTATAAATATATAATTTAAAATAATTATTATAAAATTTAAACTAGGTATATATTAATATTATATATTATTTTAATAAATATTAATAAAAAATCCTTAAAAAAAAGTAGGCAAAGTGAAATTATAAATAAAAATTAATATAAAAGATATCTAAAATGTTAGATAATAATATTATAAATTGAGATATCTTTTAAATTAATGGTAGTGGAACTTTATTCATGAATATATAAATTGATTCATCGATTTAGTACTTATGAAAACTTCAATGTTAAGTATGCTTGGTTTATTGCATTCAATGATGGGTGACATCTTGGGAATGATAAATAGGAGGCAAATAAGAAATCTTTATCTTAGAATCAAAGAAAGATTTGCTATGGAATAATTTTATTTATTACTTAGTAATTGGGTACTTAACAATAACTAAGTCTAAAACAAAGAGAGCTAAAAAATTAGTGACGATGATTTTTGAAACATAAATTTGTAATGGAAAATCTATTTCTAAAAGTTTTCAGAGATAGTTCTTTTACTTTCAAAGATTGAATTTTTTATCTCTAAAGCCAAAATTTCTTGTAATGAGATACCAATGAAGATCTGAGTGTTTTACTTATAGATCAAATAGAATTATACAAATATAACACAGATCAGTTACAAATACAGATTAGATATAGATACGTGATAAATAGAAATCCAATAATCCAAACAAACCCTTAAGAGGAAGCTAGACAATAGATTGTCCTTAATATAATAAGATGCATTCATAATTTTATAAATATAATATTATGTTTCTCTTATAACTCATAGGGAAGCACCCTTGACTCCTTAAACTGATCATAAAAATAAAAAAAAAATTAATATAGAAAGACATTTTCATGGTTTGACTAAGAATTCTTTTGTTTTGCTATAACAAGGAGAATGGTGTAGTGATAAGTAAGATTAGCCGGAAAAAGAAAGTGAGCAACTCTAAACTTTTCTCATGTGGATAAAGCCTAGAGATAGAATTGACAATAATAAAATTATATTCACAACATGTAAAGATAGAAATCTTAAGGAAAACTTATGATCTAGAGTGATATATAATATTATAGCGCAAGAAATTAGTTTTGGTATTTTACATCTTATATGCTAACACCAGTATAGATATGGTTAATAGAGATGAATTATTTCACCTTACTAGATCCAAAAGTTGCTTGTTTTAGTCTACTGATATTATCGTCTCGATCCGTTCGCTGAAGAAAACTACCATTTTTGGCATAAGAGGGGAAATTTCCCTCATATATGAAGGTAGAGGCGAATTTCGCCTCTCCTAAACACTCAGGTAAAAGTTGTCTCAATTCTCAAGAAAGAGACAAGTATCGCCTCAATGCACAAGTGGTGACTTTTGCCCCATTTAAACTGTCAGAGGTGATACTGTCACGCCCCAAAGGGTACCCTAAACACGACAGTCCACCACACTCGATATTTAAACTTAAGTATGACAACCTTAGTCATCCCATAAGTTTACATATCGGGTTGTACTTGCACCACTTTTAGGATCACACTCTGAATCGAATAGTCTAAAGAAGGTATACATTAGCATTAAGAATAGAAATCACAACGATAAATAAATTAAGTCTTTACAAAAGTCAAGGGGGCATTGCCCCGCCAAAATAATAATGAAGTCCGTCCATTCTAAATTCACATTTACAAATACTAAGGTCTATATTGAGGAGATTTTCCTAGAAGTCCATGCCTCTAGCTAGGTCCCGACTTCTTCAAAAGCTCCTTCATCTAAAAGATAACCCTGTGAAACGTGTCCTCTCGGAACAACCAAAATAGGAACACCACAACAAAACTATCGGGGTATAAGCTACAGGCTTAGTGAGATTCATTCACAAATAAATAATGCTCAACAATAGTAATAACAGACAAGTTATTAGCAGCCATATGAGATGCACAAGCAAATGATCATACAAGCATATGACTTTCCGGTAGCCATATGTGAATGGATTTACGCCCTCCATTCGGGGTTTGGGGTGGTCCATAAACATGCGACCACAATTCCAATATTTTCTCTTGTGGTTTATAGTAGTCTACTCCACTTCCCATTAACATAAACGACCTCATAGGCCCTTAATGTTAACGAAGGTGGTCCTCCACCTGTTTATATGTATTGGTTTATAGTGTCTACTCCACTTCCCATTAACTTAAGCGACCCTGTAGATCCTTAATGTTAACGAAGACCCGCTGCCTCCCGATCATGCTTTTGTTCCCACCAAAAGCATTCTCGTAATGCAATGTGACTCACTAAATGATATGCATGTATAATTTATTCATATAATCGTGGCATGTTAATTAGACAGATTAAGTGCGATCATAGAGAATTTCAAACAATCCCAAGTCTATACTAGCTCATACAATGATTTATCAACAAGTCTCGTTCGATATGCTTATCATTCATTCAACCAAGATTATGTCACTCAACTTAATTTTATCTTTTCCTAATTCTAATGCCACTACGATTACAAGCACATACATGAGCACAACTATTTAAGAAATGAACTCACTCAGCCATGGAGAGAAATCCACTAGTCGTAGTATCCTCGGGGAGTGGAAATCCGTCCTCCAATTCACCTAAGTACAAGGAATACCCAAAATGAGTATTTCTCATAAGGTTCTAATAACTTAACTATTCTAACTACTAAGTTCGTCAATTTCCGCATAAGATAAAGTCCTAACTTCAAATGATCATATTTAACTCATTTTCACTCGGAATTGAGCATATAATATATCGATTTCTATCTACTTCGAAAGATCTATCTATTCCTAATATTATTTTCAAGTTTTGAAAATATTTAAGTCACCAAACAGAGGAAACAGTTCTGGTCGTCCGAAGACTCTAATTCCGAAAAATACTTTTTGTGGATGTTTGTGATGTTTCTAGCATATAGTTCAACTACTCATGCAATATAGATGATTTCCTATCATGAATGATATGATATGAACTTGATGCATGCATGCTTTTGTGAATTTATGTGATGATTTTTTTAAAAAATAAAAAATAAATAAATAAAAATAATAAAATTGGATTTTCCAAAGAACAAATTTCTAAAAAAAAATGATTTTTGGGCTTAGAAAAATTGTATTTTCGTAAAATAAAAAATCAATTAATTAGATCATAGGATCATCAAAAATGATTTTTCATGAAAATTCAAAATTTAATGAATTTAAATTGAAAATAGTTCAAAAATTAAAATTGATCAACAAATTAAAGTTTTTTTAAAAGAACTACGTTTTGTCTGATCTCGATTAGCGAGTACGTAGGCACCTGCGGGGCGACATTAAAAATAAAAAAAAATGTTTTGTTTTAAATATTGTGAATAATTATTTTGTAAATATAAGTTTTTTTTTAAAAAAAAAGGAAATATATTTGTTGATATTGATATAAAAAAATGAATAAAAAAAAGAAAAAAAAAAGAAAAAATAAAAAAATGAAATGTGATTTGTGAATATTGTTTCATAATGTATCATTTGAATTTTTGAGCATATAAAGGATAAATTATAATTTAAAATTCCAAAAGTGGTAACCGATTTGGTTTTAATAGGTTAGCCCCCGAATCCATGATATCTGGTTTTTTAAAAGTTTGGTTTTTTTTTTAAATCAAATTTTCGCAGACTAGTAGCTAAGTTAGGATCAACCGACCCATTGATCCTAGCTTTTTATTTTTTCCCGATTTATATCGGGTGGCGACTCTAAATTTTTTTAAAATTTCTTTTAACCCCTAGTCGAGGATTCATGTTAAATGGGTTCGGTTTAATGTGAATCGGGTTAGGAGAAATGAACCAGATAAGAAAGTGGAAAAAATCCAGGCTCAACACTCCACATCATCCCAGAACAACGGGGATCTAGACTTTCGTCCATATAAGGCCTCATAAGGTGGCATCTTGATGGTCAAGTGATAGCTATTGTTGTAAGCGAACTCAACCAAAGGTAAGTGCACTTCCCAACTTCCTTTGAACTCCAACACACTCGCCCGAAGCATATCTTCCAAAGTTCTGGATTGTTCTTTCGGACTGTCCATCAGTCTGCGGGTGATAAGCTGTGCTAAAATGCAACTTCGTTCCCAAACCTCTGCAAGCTCACCCAGAACTTAGACACAAACCTTGGGTCTCGATCTGACACAATCCTAGCCGGTACTCCATGTAGGCGGACAATTTCCTTCATGTAAAGCCTTGCCAATTTATCCATGGAGAAAGTCATACTTATTGGCAAGAAATGAGCAGACTTAGTTAATTGGTCCACACAACCCTATAGCATCATGACCTGATGGTGTCCTTGGTAAACCACAAACGAAATCCATGGAAATCTGGTCCCACTTCCATTCTGGTATAGGTAAAGGTTTTAAACAATCCACCCAGCCCTTGGTTCTACCTTACCCTGTTGGCACGTTGGGCACTTGATCACAAAATCTGCCACATCCCGTTTCATTCCATTCCACCAAACATTTCCTTTAAGGTCTTGGTACATTTTGGTTCCTCCTTGGTGTATTGTATATCCGGAATTGTGTGCTTCTCTCATAATTTCCTTCCTCATCTCTACATCATCGGGCACACACAGTCGTCCTTTCATCTTTATCACGTCATCTTCATCTATTGTGAAGTCAGTATACTTCCCCTCATGAACTTCCTCTTTATCCTTTGAATCACTTCATCATAACGTTGGCCTCTTTAATCCTTTCTAACTAACGTTGGTTCCAACACCAAATTGCAATTTCCATCTCCAGGTCTTGCCCAACAAATTCAATGCTTAACTTCTCAAATTCCTTTATCAATTCTTTCTGGTCTGTCAAAAGAGTTGCAACTTCACCATGATTCTTACGACTTAGGGCATCGGCAACCGCATTTACTTTTCCAAGGCAATAATTAATTCCCAAATCATAATCCTTAATTAACTCTAGCCATCTTCGTTACCTCATGTTCAGCTCCTTTTGAGTGAACAAATACTTAAGACTTTTGTGATCGGTGTAGATCTCACACCTTTGTCCATAAAGGTAATGTCTCCATATCTTCAAAGCAAAGACAACCGCGGCTAATTCCAAATCATGTGTGGGATAATTTTGCTCATGTGGCCTTAACTGCCTTGACACATATGCAATCACCTTCCCTTCTTGCATGAGAACGCATCCGAGACCATTTCTCGAAGCATCACTATGTACCATATAGGGTTTCTCGGGGTTTGGTAAAACCAAGATCGGAGCAGAAACAAGTCGTTGTTTCAATGCTTGGAAGCTTTGATCGCGCTTTTCCGTCCAAACAAACTTTTCATTCTTTTGAGTCAACTGGGTTAATGGCTTGGCTATCTTGGAGAAGTCTTGGACAAATTTCCTGTAATATCAGCTAGCTAAACCCAAAAAGCTTCTTACTTCAGTCACGGTCTTAGGCGGCTTCCATTCCACCACAGACTTAATCTTCTCGGGGTCTACAGGTATGCCATCACTTGACACAACATGTCCCAAAAACAAGATCCTATCTAGCTAAAAGTCACACTTGGAAAACTTGGCATACAATTTATGTTCCCTTAAGGTTTGTAATGCCATGCGAAGGTGCTCTTCGTGTTGTTCCTTCGTCTTCGAATAAATCAAAATATCATCAATAAACAATCACACACTTATCCAACAAGGATTTATATACCGATTCATCAAATCCATGAAGCAGCAGGAGCATTCGTTAATCCAAAGGACATCACTAAGAACTCATAATGTCCATAACGAGTCCGAAAAAGCATTTTTGGTACATCTTCGGGTCTGACTCTTAACTGGTGATACCCCGATCGTAGGTCAATCCGTGAAAATACACTTGCCCTTTGTAACTGATCAAAAAGGTCATCAATTCTTGGAAGTAGATACTTATTCTTGATGGTAACTTTATTTAACTCCCGATAATCAACACATAACCTCATTGACCCATCCTTTTTCTTAACAAATAGCACAGGTGCACCCCATGGTGACACACTTGGTCTTATGAATCCTTGGTCCAAGAGTTCTTGCAATTGCTTTTGTAATTCTTTTAACTCAATAGGGGTCATACGATATGGTGCTTTAGATATCGGCTCAGTATTTGGCACCAAGTCAATCTCAAAATCAATTTCCCTCTTAGGTGGCAAACCCGGTAGCTCATCCGGAAAGACATCAAGAAATTCTTTGACAACCGTTATATCCTCAATCTTAGGTAATCCTTCTCTTTCTCTGTTGCATTAAGACAACCTTCACTTTCCGTCTTATCCTCTTCATCCATAAGCAACTCAAATGAGCATAGATCAGTTCCTCTTGACACTACAGTCTCACCTGTGAACTCAACATCCATTCCATCAACATCCTTGAAATTCACCTTCTTCCTTCGACAATCCACAATGGCTTTAGCAATGGCTAGCCAACTCATACCCAAAATCACTTCATATTTACTCATCTCCAATATTATCAAATCACACTTCGTACCATGCCCATGAATCTCCATTGGACAATCCTTTAGCATCTCATTTGTCATCACCACACTCCCAATCGGGGTTCTAACACGAAAGCTAGAGGCAATAGTGGCTATTGGTAAACCAACTTGTCTAGCCAATCTGGTGGTGATGAACGAATGTGTGGCTCCCGTGTCAAACAGAGCATAGGCAGTCATCTTAGCTATCCGTATGTGTCCTGCATCCAACACTTACTAATCACTACCTTCACACCATCCTAACTTATCTTCCTAACTTCTTTAACTTAACCAAACTTGTTTTTCTTTTCTTATACTTGAATCTTAACAAATCAAAACAGCAGAAAAACAAAGACAAGAGTTAGGAGACCTACCTGTCACAAGACTGAAGTCCGGGCCATTATCCTCTTCGAGAGCAGCAATCCGCAGTCTTCATTTCCCATCTCTTCGCATACCCATTGCCCTTCGAGGTTGTAGATCCTCATTCCGTGCATTGCTGACCCAGCACAGCTGCTATTATTGTTTCCACCATTCCCGTTCCCGGGTCTTGCTACTGCTGATCCTCCAAAAGATCTAGCTAGAGCATTCTTCCTTTGTGGGCACTCATTGGCAAAGTGTCCCATTTGCTTGTAGACAAAACATGTGGTAGTGGACTTCTTTGGGCAGTTAGCAATTTTGTGAGATGAATCGCCACAGAAATAACACTTATCCTTTAACTGTGGGCAGTTCTTGGGGTAGTGATCCCCCTTACATTTCCAGCAACTAGCACCTTTAGGGGTAGGCTGTCCCCCACTAGTGTTACTTTTAAAGCCATAGGACGGCTTGAACTTCTTTTGAGAGAATCCAGATCCTGATCCCCCATAAAACTTCCTTCCAAATACCGAAGGTGTCCTTTCTGCACTCTTGCCCTTTCTCTTCTTAGCCCCTTCCACTATCCGGGCTCTTTCCACTAGCTCTCTGAAAGATCTAATATCGAATTCTTCCAGCCTCATTCTCAACTCCTCATCCAAACCATTCAAGAAAACTTGTCTTTTTAGCTCCTCACTATACTTGTAAGAATCCGGAGCATACTGCAGCAACCTACTAAATTCAGTTTCATATTGCTCCACGGTTCGACCCTTCTGAGCAATGTGTAAGAAATCCGCACTAAACTGCACCGGAGACTACTGGGGAAGTAGTTTTCCAGAAACTCATGGCGGAATCTTTCCCAAGTGATCGGTGGCATAAGTTCTCTTTGCTTGGAGTCCCACCAAACTCGTGCATTGAGCCGGAGCATGTAAGTGCCATAATCAACTCTCAGGTGGTGCGGCACCTCAAAAGCATTAAAGGATCGCTCTATCTGAGCCAACCAATCCTCAGCCTCATCCGGTCTTCCAAAAGCCCTTCAAAATATCTATTACTCTTAATGAACTCAGGTAGGGAGCTCTTGTATGGCCTCATTGGGGGTGGAGGAGGCAAAGGTGCAGTATGAGAATGCGCGCTTTCTTGCGCTGGCATCCCCACAGAAGCTTGCGGTGCCGGTGGGGGCGGAGCCGGAGCTGGTGCTTGAGCCGGTAAAGTCTGCCGAAGTGCTTCAAGCACTTGAGTCATTTGTGCCATCTGTCCAAGCATGGCTTGCAGAGCTACTTGAGTAGCATCGGCAGGAGGGTTTGGAGGCGGGGCAGCTTGTTGCCCTTCTTCCATATTGGGTCGGTTGGAGGCGCTTTCCTCTTGACGTCTCCTTCTCCTACCACGGCTGTTTCAAATTTTATTTTGTCTAGATGAGTAATCTTCTCAATATTTTATTAATGTTTTTAAACGAGAAAGCGGAAATAACGGAAACTGTAACAAAAACGGAAAATAAAAGTACAAAAAGGAAATCAGAAATTTAAGTAATAAAATCTTGAAATCATAGAACATAATCATAACTTTATTGAAATTTAAACACACATGCGAAAATCCTCACATGCAATATTCAAGTATAATCTCATGTTTTATGCAACAACAAAACAACCAACATTTAATAATAAAAACGCGATCCTGAAAACAATCAAGACCACCTAAGCAATATTCTATTAGAGTCTTATTAGGTCGCCTATAGACGTTTCGCAATGCTAAGCCGATTGCTTCCTAGTGGTTACTATCCACAAGAGATAGGAAATAGGATTCTATAACTCGTACCCTGGTCATCATACTATCTAAGTCTTTCTTTTTAATTCTATTTATTTTTCTTTTTATCCCTCCTTAAGGCTATTCAGTTGTAGTTATGATTGTAAACTCTTAACCATGCTCTGATACCAACTTAAACTGTCACGCCCAAAGGGTACCCTAAACGCGACAGTCCACCACACTCGATATTTAAACTTAAGTATGACAACCTTAGTCATCCCATAAGTTTACATATCGGGTGTAAGGTGTACTTGCACCACTTTTAGGATCACACTTTGAATCGAATAGTCTAAAGAAGGTATACATTAGCATTAAGAATAGAAATCACAACGATATAAATAAATTAAGTCTTTACAAAAGTCAAGGGGGCATTCCCCCGCCAAAATAATAATGAAAGTCCGTCCATTCTAAATTCACATTTACAAATACTAAGGTCTATATCGAGGAGATTTTCCTAGAAGTCCATGCCTCTAGCTAGGTCCCGACTTCTTCAAAAGCTCCTTCATCCAAAAGATAACCCTGTGAAACGTGTCCTCTCGGAACAACCAAAAATAGGAACACCACAACAAAACTATCGGGGTATAAGCTACAGGCTTAGTGAGATTCATTCACAAATAAATAATGCTCAACAATAGTATATAACAGACAAGTTATTAGCAGCCATATGAGATGCACAAGCAAATGATCATACAAGCATATGACTTTCCGGTAGCCATATGTGAATGGATTTACGCCCTCCATTCGGGGTTTGGGGTGGTCCATAAACATGCGACCACAATTCCAATATTTTCTCTTGTGGTTTATAGTGTCTACTCCACTTCCCATTAACATAAGCGACCTCATAGGCCCTTAATGTTAACGAAGGTGGTCCTCCACCTGTTTATATGTATTGGTTTATAGTGTCTACTCCACTTCCCATTAACTTAAGCGACCCTGCAGATCCTTAATGTTAACGAAGACCCGCTGCCTCCCGATCATGCTTTTGTTCCACCAAAAGCATTCTCGTAATGCAATGTGACTCACTAAATGATATGCATGTACAATTTATTCATATAATCGTGGCATATTAATTAGACAGATTAAGTGCGATCATAGAGAATTTCAGACAATCCCAAGTCTATACTAGCTCATACAATGATTTATCAACAAGTCTCGTCTCGATATGCTTATCATTCATTCAACCAAGATTATGTCACACTCAACTTAATTTTATCTTTTCCTAATTCTAATGCCACTACGATTACAAGCACATACATGAGCACAACTATTTAAGAAATGAACTCACTCAGCCATGGAGAGAAATCCACTAGTCGTAGTAGTCCTCGGGGAGTGGAAATCCGTCCTCCAATTCACCTAAGTACAAGGAATACCCAAAATGAGTATTTCTCATAAGGTTCTAATAACTTAACTATTCTAACTACTAAGTTCGTCAATTTCCGCATAAGATAAAGTCCTAACTTTAAATGATCATATCTAACTCATTTTGACTCGGAATTGAGCATATAATATATCGATTTCTATCTACTTCGAAAGATCTATCTATTCCTAATATTATTTTCAAGTTTCGAAAATATTTAAGTCACCAAACAGAGGAAACAGTTCTGGTCGTCCGAAGACTCCAATTCCGAAAAATACTTTTTGTGGATGTTTGTGATGTTTCTAGCATATAGTTCAACTACTCATGCAATATAGATGATTTCCTATCATGAATGATATGATATGAACTTGATGCATGCATGCTTTTGAAATTATTTACTAAAAGGAAAAATTAGAAACTTCTTACTTGTGTAACTCCATGATTATACACTTTCAAGAAAACTAGTTTACTAACTTTGACTATCTCATTTGTTTTGAAGTTATTTCTTTAAGAAAAATCAATTTATCTTTATCTAAATTAAGTCTTTATTAAACCTATTACCAAGCCTTCATTTCTACATAAAAACTTGCATTCTACACTTTGTAAATAGGTTTTCAAATAGGATTTGTCCAAAAATCCGAATTTAGAAAATTCATTTTCAAGTTGATTCTCTTGAGGAAAAAGCATTTTATACTTAGAACTTTGTGTATTTATTTTACCTATACCCTAAGGACTCTATTTATTTAAGAAAATACCATATTTGAAGTTGGAAAACTAGTGTTTTCTAACCATCTATCCATTATTACGAATTTGGCCTACAAGATTTTCAACTCAAAATTTCTATTGGACTTCACCTCTTGTTTTAAACATTTCCTTTGGTAGAAACCCATTTAAACTTATGGAAAATATCATCAAACACCATCTATCACCTAAAGGCTTCATTTTTCTTGTAAAATACATGTTTTGAAGTTGATAAAAGGGTTTTTAAAATAGGCCTTTAAAACCATACGAATTTGACTTTGAGTATTTCAAACAAAAACTTTTCCTTTTTGGTTTCATTAACTCATCTACCTATAGATCTACATACTAGCAAGTTATTTACTCAAGACAAAAGCATTTATGACCATAAATGCACATAAACTCAACATAAAGATGAGATCTAGTATGTCTACATGAATGTGAGTGGTAAAAATGATAGATCTACTACTTATGATGCATGATATGAAGTTTAAAAGCATGGACATGAAATTTTATGCTAGATCTCTACTCTACTCCACTTCTACATGCATGAACATGAAATATCTTCAACAAAAACTTGATCAAACACAAGATCTACTCTTGTGATGGCTTGATATTCATGTAGTAGCATTTTCTTTGTCCCTAGCAAGAGCTCATGGGGACTTTGAGTGAAAATACTCATGAATAATCTTGCCATTACAAGATTAAGTAGTGTAAAGGCTTAGGAATCATCACCTAAGGCTTGAAATAGATGAGGAATGGAGAAGAAAATTGAAGCTTGTGTGTGTGTGTGGTGTAAGGGAGGTCACGGCATTGAGAGAAAAGAAGAGAGGGTTTGAGAGCTTTTTGAACAATTGAACAAATGAAATGAAAAGTGAAGAGAGAGAAAAGTAAAGGGTTATTTATATTAGAGGAATTAGGGTTTGTGAGTGTTAAAAAAAAATATAAAACAAGCATTTTGGAGCCAAAATGGGAGGGTTTCACGCCTTCCAATGTAAGGAGTGAGAGAGGGATATATTTGATTTCATTTGAAATTTGAATTTGTGTAATAAATTGTATTAATTGTAATAATTTGTTAAGAGACAAAATTTCTTGGAAAAGAAAATGAATTGAGTGATTGAAAGGTTGTAAGAATAGGGTATGGGTATGTGTGTAGTAGGTTGTACTTGTGAATAGTAAGGAATAGTAGATAAGACATCTACTTTATCGGTAGTAACGAAAATACGAGAAAAAGGCTATAACTGTAATTTTTATAGCCCGAAAAATTATAAAATATATATTTTTGAAATCCTTATAAAATTTCGGTTCTAACGAGTATTCCGGAATATTTTTCTAGTTTCTAGTTCGGGGCTCGCTTTTCCGTAATGAAGCTCGGGAAAGCCCGGAATAGAAAATTTTTCGAAATCAAAATTTTGTTTGGTTTAAAATATACTATAAAACGATAATCCACATTAATTTAGCTTATAGAGGTTCTTTTATATAGGAATCGAAGAAAAGCCGGAATTAGGGTTCCTAGGTTGCTTGTACTAATCCTACTTTAGGGTTTTTGATTTTCGATTTATTGAGTTTACTCGGTTACTATGAAAACCGAGGTTTACAGATACTCACTTCTTAGTTAATTATTTATACTTTGACCATATAAGTATTTTTTTTAATTAAAATTCAATATTGAGGAGATACTCTGCTCTTAGTATTTTCTAATTTTTTTTTTTTTTAGTTTTTAAGGTAGATTTTTATTAAAAATATATACTTTTTTATGTAGTTTGCATCTTAAAAAATTTATTATTTTTAAAGTATTGTATTAATTTTTATTAAAATTTATATATCTTAATTGTAAATGGTTAATTTTTCTTTTAATTTGTATCAAAATTAATTTTTAGTAATGAAATAATGCAATTGTTATGAAAAAAATATAGTTAATATTATTAATGGAAGTTTATTAAACAAACATGAAATAATTAATTTCCATTAAGACACATAATATGTACCAATCCTATGTTTTAATCCAATATTTGTCAAAACAATAATAAATAGTTAATATTATCAATGGAAATTTATTTTACAAACATGAAATAATTAATTACCATTAAGGCATATAACTTATATTGATCCTATGTTATCTAATACTTGAAAACAACAATAAAAATACCATAAATATAGATCATAAAGACAAATAAGATCAAAACAAAGTGAAGATAAAGAAAAATTAGAAGACATGAAAATAGCCATGAATTTCCCAATTTATATTTTATAAATGTGTTATTTAAATTATATATGATTTTGAAGTGTTGTGTTGTTGTGTTAAAAATATCCATCAATCGCTCAAATATGAGTTGTGTTGTTGTGTTAAAAATAATTAAATACCTTAGAATGGCTAAATATTGGGTTCATAACTTTTTAAGTGCATTAAAATGTATGACATATGATTAGAACAAGTTAAATTATGCATGTATTTAAGCCTACACTTAGTAGAAATTTTTAGTTACAAAGTAAAGCCCAATACCACCTTTAATTAGCCAAAACAAGCCCATTTATTAACTAATTACAAGCCCATTAAAAGCCTTAATTAAGGCAGCCATCAAAGTCAACAAATGGATAATTATCAACTCCAAAAGTGCAATTTTCGTGCACAATTTTCAGACCAACAAAACACACTTTAAAAAGCTTCAAAAGCCCATTTTTACACTCCCAAAAGCTCTCTCATGGCCATATATAGTTAGTCCCTTCATCTTCTACAAATTAAACCATCAAAAGCTTGCAACAAGACTCCTAAACCAAGGCACAAAGTTCTTATGGTAAGTATGTTTCTCTTGCTTTATGTATACTTGAAGTTATGTTTTTATTAGAATATGGTTTATATACTAAATAGTGATAGGATGATTTTTATACTTTGATGGTAGATTGAGTAATGTTATATTGCTAGAGGAGTTTGTACTATGTGTTGTATATGAATTTGGAAGTGTTAGGAGGGTTGTGTTAGAATGATAAAGTGTTGAGTAGTGTAATGGGCATGTGGAGTTGAGATGTAAATTGTGCTTAATGTTGTAGTTGAGTGATTGATGGATTGAAGAGGAATTAGTGTTTGTTGAATGGTGTTAAGAACATATGACAAGCTTTGGGAAGCTTAGGATGAGTTTGGAGAATTTTTGAATGTGTAACTTTTACAAAGAAAATAGGGGAATTTATGAAAATCATGTAACTTCATTCCAAGGGTTTACGTCGGCAAGTAGGCCGTCGGCATAAGAGCCTACACTGCCGGTGTACACGGCAACACTGCCAGTGTTGGGGGTATCCACCGGCGTGGACCATCCCCATGGAACTCTTGGAAATTTTGGAAAATTAGAGTTGTGTCTACACCGGCTCAATGCACCGGTGTAAACCACAATGCTACCAGTGATGGCAAGTGTGGAGATTTTAGTGCAGACTATACCGGACCAATGCTTCCGACGTTGAAGGCCGGCGTATCCCTTATAGTTCCTATTTTCAAAAACTTCCTCAAATATTTTCCAAAGCTTGATATATGACCAATTGAGTATTGTATGATATTATATGTTATTTAAATTCTATGTTATGATCCTGTGATAATTTATTTGAATTTCTTTGATTGGTTATGTTTGAAATTAGTTGAGTTGTGCTTGAACTAAATGAAAATTTTAATAATTTCTTTGTATAGTGATAGATCCTTGCTCGGCCACCCCCATTAATTCTCGAGCTATTTCAGGTACGCAGGAATTTGCTTGACTCCTTGTTAGGATAGACATCCTCTAAAATTACTTTAAATTAAGAAACTTAATAATTGCTTGAATGGGTGTCTTTTATACCGATGAATCTGGTTTGTAGAGCGTACCCTGCTCATATTAGGGGCATGGTAGTTTTAGGCACTTAGACCACTCCTGTCATATTGAAATGACTTTCATAAGTGGTTTAGCGGGTAATTGATAGGGAATTTGGTATCGGTATAATATTTACTTATTCTTAAAAAAATATAATATGATTTAATTCAATGTTTATGGGAACACTTGAATTAGGTAATATTATAGATTGAGTTAAGTAAAGTCGAAAAACAGCTAGAAACTCTAAATGAGATTACTTATTTATTTTTTGATAAATTTATCTAGAAGATATGAGTATCCGAGCTATTTATATCAACCCCTTGAGATCGTGATTGTTACTCAGGTTCCCCCAAAAATCTCTGTTGTCCGGGTTTGAATACTCCTATTGTTTGGCTAACTAAAGTTTAATTAATAATCAACTTGATGTTGTATTTGCATTTAGTCTAAGCATGTGTGTAACACTTTGCATTTGCATTCGCATTCGCATTCGCATTCGTTACTTGTGTACTAGGCCTTTGGCTCATATTTTAACAATTTCAGGTGACGATCAAGATGAGTTTTACGCAAATATGGGTTATGGTACCGACTTTGAGGATTTAGACAAACAATTCTTTAAACAATTCTTCTAGGACAACCTTACATATAATTCTATGGGTTATACGTGGTTGGGAAGCTATTATCACCTATTTTAATTATAGGAGTGATAGCGGGTCCTTACAAGACAAATAATGAAGAACAACCAGAGTGATTAAAGAGGAAAAATTAGAGGGAATAAAGGAAGGTAGGAGAGAAAATGAGAAACGACCATGAATGGGTAGGATATATAGGAGTACTAAGAGGTGAGTTTCACCTCAATTTAGTTATAACAGGAAAATTTCGCCTCTGTTGTTTTCAATTGAGGCAATACTTGCCTATACATAGAACTCAAAAAAGTAGATGCTCATTTGTGTGTCTGTTTTCAAATATACTTTCAAAATTTATAGTATATATTATGTTAATATCTTTAAATAACTGAAAAAAAAGGATAATAACTTATATAAATAATATCATTTATATATAATATTTATATTTTGTTTTAACACATAATAAAAATTTTCTATATATTAATTTTTAACAAAATAAATAATCAATATATGTTTTGCTATCATGTATTATATCATATATATATATATATATATATTTCGTAAAAGCTTTTCATATTTTTAAATATTTGATTCTTTAGTCCCACAATAATATGCATACAAAATTTGCTATCATGTATTACCACTAATGTAGTAATCCAACCATTCAATGCAATTATGTCAGTATTTCAGTGTTAATGTACGTTAAATTGCAATACCAATATAATGCTAATGTTTGGTATTTTTCATAATGACATATAGTGTTCAATTTACTTTTGAAATTATATAAGGTGATCGATAGAAAGATGGAAACATACACATAAATTGAAAGGTAGTATAACCATACAATCAATAACTAAAACTAGAGTCCTCAACTTAGTCAAGATGAAACAAATAGTGCAAGTTTATATATAAAAATAGCAAAGTCAACATCACATTAATATATATATATATATATATATATAATGTAGCTTGTAAGAAGCCTAGCATCGTCTATTAAAACTAACGTTGATGCATCGATCTGGAACTACATGCTGTCTGGGATATGGACATAAAGATGATAGAAGTTGATGGCTTGCAATATCCATAGGCTGGTGGGTGGTACCACTGACTCAAGCTGGAACATGAAGGTGAAGCTAGACCAAGGAATGAGCAAGAGCCCTACTAGGGTTGCTACGAAGAGGGCTAGAAGGCTGGTGTTGCTAATGCTTAGGGTGCAAAGCCAGATGCATGGAGATGTCCCTGCTGTTGTCTAGAGCTACTAGGAGTTCTTGTTGTCCGGTAGGGTACTGAGTTGGTATCCCCATATGACCAACTAGCTGGCTCGACATCTTGTAACGGCTATAATATAGCTGTAGAAGTGGAGCTGTGAGTAAAAGATGTCAATGTCTTCCCAGGCTAACTCAGGTTAGGTCCACTAGCAGAGCTACTCATATGCTGTGGAGGTTGAGAGTACGGTGTGTATTGCTTGAACGATGGCATTAGAGGTTATCTCATGAACATCTCAAACATGTACTCCATATTATTGATTTTATGCCTTAGCAAGTCGATCTCACCATCTGAGTTCACAAAAGTCTCATCCTAAAGCAATTTATAGTAAGAATGTCTTTCCTCAATGATTAAAGCATCGTATCTCATACCTCGTCGATAGCTAGACTTGTGCCTTAAGACATCCTCAATGATAGCAATACCACTCATAGGCTCTTAGCTCACTGTAGCATCAACAACATTGTCCTGCACCATTCACTCCTGCATCTGCACCTAATTTAAAAAATTGGACGATAGTTATGTCAATAATATGAAGATATCAGAAAAATATATTATTGAAGAAATAAATATCAAATATTCTTACATAATAAGTTATAGCCCCCTCTGATTATCACTCAGTTGTAGGCATTCCATTCTTCTTCTTCATGTAGGTGTACCGGTAGCTCTTTATGGGCATGTAGTTCTGAAATATACAATAAAAAGTAAAACAAAAACTCATATGTGTGACTTAAATTCATATAATATGTTGATATGTTCAAATAGAGTATAAAATGGACATTATGAACTTACAGGTCAATGCGCAATACAATAAATGATTATGTGATAAAACCCTTCAGTCTTGCCTTATTCTTGACATCTCCCTTGAGCACTCCTAAGTATCTTTCCACCAGATACATCCAACAATACTAAACGTGGCCACACATTCGTGCTTTCCTTGACAAATGCATAGCTAAGTGGACGATGGTGTCAAAAAATTCAAGTGGGAATTTCATCTCTTGTTTGCACAATGTTAGAATTATTGTTTTAATTTCTCTATGACTCTAACAAATTCACACTAAGTTCCTTAGTGGTTAATTCCTAAAGAATAGCGATATATCATAAACCACATCGTAAATTTGGCTATCAAGAAAACCACGTATGACCATAGGCAAAATTTGTTGAAGACATGATTGTCGTGGCTCTTTAGACCCTTTAAACTTGCTTTGTCCTTACCTAGACAGGATGATATATTCAAAGCATACGTATTTGGCAATTTCATATGTTTAATCAAGTTGCATACCTCCATCATCTGCCGAAATGATAGTACATATGTAGCTAGTGGCTTGAAAGTTCAACTACGTTAGTATTGCAAATGTAACCCTAGTCAAGCACCCATGCTTAGAGGGTCAGTCTTTCCTTTTCTGTGTTCTTCAACTTACCCTTCGAACTGAAGATAGTTCCAACTAGATTGCCATATATATTTTTCTTGATGTGCATCACTTTGAGGTTGTGAATGGATATGAAGTTCCTACTAATATGGCAATCTAAAAAGCACACCTTTCTTACACCAGTTTGTATCATCGTCATTCCACTGCCTACCAAACCTCTCTTGTACCTTGCCCATCTAAACATACTCGTACCAACTCAACTGCACCACAAGGTCCTCATTGGTGAAATCCTTCGATGGAGGCCTTGTCTCAATAGTACCATCAAAACTTCTACTATCACGACGCCAATGGTGCTTGGATGGCAGAATCCATCTGTGGCTCATATAATGAAACTTACTATTTGCATGTTCACCTATGCAATCTATGTTACATGTAGGGCATGACTTATATCCTTGGCTATCCAATTGGAAACATCACCATATGTTATGAAATTATTGATTGTACATAATAGCGCAACAGGTTGTTAGAATATCCAACCATCCACCACATCTATTATGCTCGCACCATTTATCCATAGTTCTTCCAACCCTTTTACTAGAGGTTGGAAGTACACATCAATATCTTTACCATGTGATTTAGGTCCTGATATTAAAAATGACATCATTAGATATGGATCCTTCATATACCTTCATGGTAGAACATTATATACAAATAGAAGTACAAGCCATACGTCGTATGTTGTGCTTATGTTTGCATAAGGGATTAAACCCATCATTGGTAAGTCCTAATCTCATACTCTAAGGATCCGCACTAAACCAAGGTATTTGGCATCTAGTCCCTTCTATTGGTTAGAGTCTACAAAGTGCCTCAGCATGCCTTCCAACTAATATAATTTTCCTTATGTCATCTCATCTCTACAGCTGTCTTCTTACACATGAATAGCTATTGTAGCCTTAATTGGTATGGCTACAATAGCTTAATTGGGATTAGTGGAAAATGACGAAGAATCTTAATTGGTATTGTCACGCCCCAATGGGTACCCTAAACGTGACAGTCTGCCACACTCAATATTAAAGCTTAAGTATGACAACCTTAATCATTTCCAAAAGCTTTTATATTAAGTGTAAGGCTTACTTTCACAATTTTAGAGGACCATATGTGGAATAATGAAGTTTAAGGAGATATAAAAACATATTAAGAAAAGAGGATTCACAATAATTATTTGTTCATAACAAAGACTTTGGAAACTTAAGGGCAATTCCCTAAATTACTAATCTATTATATAAATATTCGCATGCTAGTACTATACTATACTTTATCCAGATTTCTAATGTTCAAAAGGGATTACCTGCCCGCATGGTCCACATGGCCTTAACCATAAGTACGGGAACTGCAAAAGATAGCTATCGGGGTATAAGCTAATAGGCTTAGTGAGAACTATTTCCATAAATAACTTCTTGTAACAAGTTTCAAACAAATTGGTTAATCACACATATGTAATGCATCAAACACATGGGCAACAATCATATAGCTTTCCGGGAACTATATGTTGAATAGATTTACGCCCTCCATTCTAGGTTTGGTGATACTCAAAACAAGTAGTTTTAATAATAGAAAATTTAAGCTTGCGAGCACTCATCGCCAAGCATTCATTAAAAACTTTTAAACTTGCGAGCATTCATCACCAAGTATTCCGAATCTACTTGATTTGACCTTGCTTTCGGATCAACCGCCAAGCATATTCCATTAAGCCGCCAAGCAATCGCTTTTGGATCTTCCGCCAAGTGTTGCTTTCGACATGAGCTTACTATTCTTCTCACCCAAGGATAATAACCCAACCATGCAATGTGACTCACTTCGTGGAATGCATGAGTTCATTAATTTATAACATCATAACATAATTATTTTCAACTTTATGGCGATCAAGGAATTTCACACAAATCAATATTAAGCTAAAACAATCACTTAGAATAATTCGGGCTTCGATATTCTTAGAATTCTTTGAAGGAATTATTTTACATGCATATCGGTTTATCTTTTCCTAAATCTAGTGCAACTAATTTACAAGCACAACAAGTGTAGCATTTAATGGAAATAAACTCACGATGCCATTGTCGTCTATTCCTCTGAGCGATGAGTCGTTCACACACTCCACTTAATTGTAATAGTTCTCGAGGTAAAGAATCCTTCCTCGGGGTCACCTAGCCAAAGAAAATACCCACAATGAGTTTTTTTTTTCTTGATGATTTTCTTGAATTTTGACAAAATAATGTCAAAGAACGTTAAAGTTCGTGTAGAAGAATGTTCCAACTTAAAATGGCCATAACTTGGTCATTTTAACTCGGAATCGCGCATATAATATACCGATTTCTATCTACTCGAAAAGATCTACCCATTTCTAAAATTATTTCCCACAAACAAAGCCATATAGGCTCCAAAACAGTGATGACAAAATTCACAACGGATTTTCAAGTAAAAACAACTTTGGTTCAAGAAATCAAAATTTGTTTGATAAATACTTAGTTATCTATATAGTTGAAAATTCTCTTTTTTAACTATATAACTCATATTTAAGCATGCTCAAGTGTCTTGTTGTCCAATTATTTTTCTTAGGTAAAACAATGTCGGGTTGAAGCTTTTCGGAAATTGTTTTTGTAAATTTCTTTGAAATGAATACCTTGTTTTCTTTTTTTCTAAAAACGTTTTATGTTGGTTTTATTTATCTTTTCTAAGTGACTTTGAAAATAAAATTTTCTACTTTCTAAGTTACATTAATACTATATTTGAAGTTTTCTAGGAAATATGCTTTTCTTTTTTTTCTTGTGTAAATTCCTTTTTTACTTGTTTTGCAAAAATCTCTTACTTGATATTTCTCATTCTTTTCTCATGTCTCATATTTTTCAAAAATAATCATCCATGCATGAAAATTTGTTTTCTTCATAAAAACAATGTGGAACAATTAAGGACTTTTTGTAGAAAAACTAATTTCTATAATCTTATTAACTTCTTCTTGTAACTTGAAAAGAAATAACTTTATTATTTTCAAACCATAAATTTTCTTTGCCTATTTGTTTGCAAGGTCTTTACTTAAAAATTTCCTTAGTCATCCATCTTATTTTCTTTCTTATGAAAAGAACCATTTTTGTCAACAAATATTTTCTTTTGAAAAACAAGGTAGAGTAACAAAGATTTAAGTAGCTTTTTAAGTAAAAATAGTTTCTAAATTCATAGTGAATTCTTTTTGTAACTTGAAAATGAATGAGTTTATTTTTGTTATCTTATATTTTTATGTTTCACATAAACTTATTCCTAAGTGACAAAAAGCCTTCTTTTATTTGATTATCTTTAGAAAATAAAACTTTTGGACAACAATCTAAATGAACATGATTATGAGAATAATAATAAACAAAATAACATAAAGCATAAATAATAAAGTCAAGTATTGGAGTCTTAGCTTTTTCAAGGCTCCCGGGACTAAGAAATAAACTAGTCCCATAATGAAATAAAATGAAAGAAGAAAAGCTTGTTTTGACTTGATGAGGACAAGTCTAAGACTAGAGACTAGTCTTATTTCAACAAGGAATAAATAAATAAATTGCAATGGAAAAGTAAATAAATTGCTTTGCATGAAATAAATAAATTGCAAGTGAGCTTATATGCTCTAAAGAATATGTATAGATATATAAACAATAATAAATCAACATAAACATAAATGGATTGGCATGAACAAGAACAATACATGAACATAATGTAGTTTCCACAACTTGTAGTATTTGGAAACTCACACTATGGTCATGTAAAGTTACATGACATGAAGAAGAAGAAAGAATTATAAAGGGGTTACCTAAAGAAGACTTTGATATGGTTATGTGGTTATGGGTTTTTGTTGTTGGTGGAAGTTGTTGTGGAATTATTTTGAGAGAGTTTTGAGATAGTAATTTGAGAGAGCTTTGAGAGGAAAAATTGAGAGAGTTTTGGTAAGAATTTGTGGGTAGTGAATGTGTGAAAGAAGTGAAAGAGGAGGGGGGTATTTATAGGAAAATGAGGAGTGATTTTTGTGTGATTAAAATAAATAAAATTAAAACAAATTGAGGGAAGAGAGAGGGGGGGCCGGCCATGTATGAGGGGAAGGGATGATTTATTTTTTTACTTTTTGAAAATAAAAGATGTAATATGTAAGGTAGATGTGATATAAAGTTATGGGAAAGGTAAAAAGTTAAGATTATAGGTTATGTAGAGTGTAAGAGTAGGTGTAAGAAAAAGTAGAGATAAAAGAATAGTGTAGAATAGTAATGAATAGTGTAATGTAAAGTAGATATGACAATTAAAGTACCGGTAGTAAGAAAATACGCGTATAATAGCTATATCTGTTATTTTTACTTACCGAAAAATTACGAAATGATATTTTTGGAAAACTTATATTTTTACGAGTCTAACGGTGTATTCGGAATATTTTTACTATTCCGGGCTTCCGGACATGTTTTTCGAGAATTGTGTCCGATCGGGTTCGAAGGACACCCGAATTTCACGAAACTGAAACTTTTATAAAACCTATGGTTATTATGGACTAGTTGAGCTAATTATCCCAACTTCGTTTTTCAGGGCCAAAGAAAACGGCAATGCCGGATTTAGTTCAATACGGTAAATTAGGGTTTTGTTGACCTTTAGGGTTTCGTTTGACTTCCGGTTAGGGTTTTGTGCTAAACCGATTCCGAAAATTTAGGGGTTTACAGGTATGGTCTTATTTTTCTTAAAATGAGGTTTCCATCTTCCTTCACCACACATCGAACAACTATGGAGGTTTTGAAACTCTTTTTAGAATTACACGCAGTCATTAATATAAACGTGGATGGTGTTTGCATCCTTACCTAATTACCTAAGCATTTTCCAAACTTTGTAGTATCATAACAACAATAGATTGCCATTCAGTAACAAACCCTTTATAAAAGCATGTCAATTGTTGAAGGATTTCATGGATCGTTTACCATTGACTTTCATATTCATCATCTGAAGTACCTGGATAACATTGAAAACTTAGTACAGCTAGGATACACAACCTCTTTGCACTCTCAAATATCCTCATCCATAGGCTTCCATCCACTCTATTGTGCTCATTCTCACTATCGGTGTCATCCCCTTTGTAATCGTTCATATTCGTACCTAAATCCTCCAAAAACTTATGATCAACTTGATCTCTCACTGGGATGCTCCCTTTGCCACCACCCCATGTCATCATGTAGCTCGTCTTCATTGTTCATTCCATTAGACTCTCCACCGTGACAAATCTACCTTGAGTTCAACTAAGCCATTTCTCTTGTCATGAGGTCGTATTTGACAATATGAATAGGGTGTTACAATGCATTCAAGCAATTTATACATGGGCATCTTATCAATCCATTTGTCCTTCTGTGGTTGACTGCTACTTATGAAAACCCACTAACCTTGTTTATATATTTGTCCATTCTTAAATCATACATCATGTGTCAAGTTCGTTTAAACATCCTACCTTAAAATTTAGAGAATGACATCCCTATTTTATTAGTTAGTTTCAAGTATTTCCTACCCATCCACATTTTCTAATTTTATGACACTGTAAACATGTATTACAAATATCTATATATAATAACATAAAATTTTAAATATTAAAAACAAATTATTAATGCAAATAAACATATAATCATTGAGGACATTTAGTATATACAAGTATTGCACAATAAGTTTAAGTTTCTTACACATGCAAGTTTTATAGGATATATACATAGATATACATATGAAAACACATACCCAAATTATAAGTACTAATAAAATCACAATGTAAATATCTATATATATAACATATATCATTTAATAATATATACATAAATAATTTATTACACTATTAATTAACACATTTATATAAATATGTAAATAAATCAACGTTTAAGATAAATATTGATATTTTATAAAAATCTATATATAATAAAATAATTTTTAAAATATTAAAAATAAAATTACTAACCTTTCATCACTTTATCTTCTACTAAAATATCTACAATAAAAAAATAATTAGTATTTTATCAAAAGAAAAAATAAATACAAGAAGTAGATGAAAGAAGGAGAGCATTGGGAAGAGAAACTTTCCTCAAAACGTCTAATAGCAATGACTATTGCTGCTGACTCTAACATTAAGGCACGACTCACCTCATTATTCGAGTTAGTAGTGACAATCTCGACTAATGGTTATTCTAAGGCAACTTTTGCCTTAGTCTCTACAAGAGGCAACACTTACCCTTTAATTTTGCCCCTTTTGTGAACATTTTTGCCAGTGTACCTTTTTACATTAAATTCCTTTAATTTTCTTATGAAATTATATCTCTATTTGACAAACTGTTTAAGGTTAACTCTAATAACATAGTTAATTTTCTTCACTCTGCTTGTTTTATTTTAACATACAACACATTTTCCACTACTCTTAAGGGGATTTAATTCTAATGAATCATAGTATAGAATTTAGAAAAGCTTTTTACTTTTGTTGTGTCTTCTATTTTTAACAAATATTCTATTTGATTTTTTTTTCTCATTTTTGGTCCATCCATTGTGAGCCTAAGGTCATTTAGTAGTATCTAAAATATAAGATACCTAAATGTTATTGAAACTAAAATAACCTTAAAATAATTTGAAATAAGATAAAACTCGAGAAATTTTATTTACATAGGATTGACATTCTTGGGTCCTCTCTTTATCCTAAAGGTGTTAATCTTAATCTTGTATAAAGTGAGAGCAAATAAATGAGGGAATTCAGTGCTACATATGTTAAAGTATATCAAGTGGCTGACATGGACATCTCTCTAAAGAATAGAATTTAGGTTGCATCATAGCAAAACAAAGATATTTATTTAAACCACTATCTCCATATTTCAGCCAATTTGAATGTCTGAGACTAAAGGGGCCAAACACAAATATAAAAAAAAAAAAAAAGAATGTTGGAGACGAAGATTATACAAAAGATAAATTTGAAAATCAAAGCAAGGATCATATAAAGATAAGATAAAAAATGTGATATTCAAACATGAACTCATAAACCATAAGCTTATAGTAATACTTTCTTATTTTGAAGTACTATTGTAAAATTAAAGCAAAATCCTACTATATTCCTCAAGAGAAGAGTTTTTCTAATCTTGAAAAACTTATTTAAGTGTTAGCTAAGATGACCTAACAGGGTAAAGTTAGGGGGTATCACAAACTATTGATTCACATAGAATGCCAGAGTGTGATCTACAAAAGCCTATTAATTCCAAGAATGTCTAGACTAATTGCATCAAAAATTGAAATTTTATAATGAATTCGAAATTTGGGAAAAGAACAATGATGGGTCTTAAATTTTACTGAAAAAAAAAATGGTAAGTGTCTCTTCTATGCTATAGGGCATACAATTTATAAGCTAGCTTAAAATCTATTAAAAATAAAAATAAAAATGTCTTAAAATAAAGTACACATGAAGACAATTAAAAAGCCACAGATGGCATGTGAAACCGATGCTTCTATAAAAGTTATAAGTCAAACAAAACCAACAAAAAATGCTAAAAATGGCTATTTAAGTTCTTAAATGAATGAATTTGACCAAAAACCGGCCAAGCACATTGCCAAAGACAGTAACTTCTTTGAGTTAGCTCTTTTCATAGTAGATAAGATTTTTAGATTACCCAATAGTGATAGACTAGTTTCTATCCTACTTCTCTAGGTACTTATTCACCACTATTTTTACCTCATCATCCTCCCCTAGGTGAACAGAATTTGCCCTCGAGTTGTCTTCATCCATGTTATCTCCAGTATATGGGATGAGATGCTTCAAATTAAACATGTCTATTATTCGAATATGGCTGGCTAGCTTCAATCCATAAGCATTTTGATTGCTCTTCTCTAGGATCTCTACTGGTCCTATCTTTCTAGCAAAGAGCTTATTATAGTCACTGGTAGAAAATTGATCTTTAGTAAGGACGGCCTACACATAGTCTCCAACATCAAACTCTACATGCCATCTTTTCCTATCAATAGCCTCTTCATACTTACCCACAACTTTTCTTAAGTTATCATAAATAGTTTTATGAACCTCATGCAGGTTGTGTACAAACTCTACTGCCTTCCTATGAATCCTAGTTCTAGCTGGCATATATACTAAATGAAGTGGACTCTGAAGAGTAATAGAATAAACTACCTGGAATGGGCTAAACCTAGTACTACAGCTGATAGCATGGTTGTGTGCAAACTCAACTTGGCTCAACTTTTGATCCCAGCTCTTCACATGTTCACCCACTAAGATCCTCATCAGGTTTCCCAAGGATCTATTCACCCCCTTAGTCTACCCATCTATTTGAGGGTGATAGGCACTACTAAAATTCAGCTGTGTATTAACCATCTTCCATAAACTTCGCCAGAAATGTCTAAGAAACCGAGTATCCCCATCAGAAACAGTAGTAGTAAACAAGCCATGTAACCGATATACCTCCCGAAAGTATAAATATGAAACATGCACATCATCTATGGTCTTCTTGAAAGGAATGAAGTGCATTATCTTGGAAAATATGTATACTACCACAAATATGGAGTCACTATGCCATTGAGTACACAACAAGCCTACAACAAAGTCTCTGCTCACTTCTACCTATGGCTGTGAAAGAATGGACAATGGCATATATAACCTTGCATTGGTAGCTGTCCTCTTAGACACTTGGCAGATTTTAAATCTTTGCACATACTACCGTACTTCTTTGCATAATGTCGACTAGAAATAAGATATCTACACCAGCTACAAAGTTTTGTCTCTTCCTACATGACCCTCACCATGTAGCTCTTTAATTATCTAGGTCCTTAAACTACAGTCTAAGATACATAGTTGATTGCCCTTAAATAGAAACCCATTTTACAGCAAATGCTCTATTTTCTCATTGGCCCTAACTCTTGCTAATATAACAAAAAAGAAAGGATCATCTTCAAGTAATTCAAAGAAAGTGCTAAAACTAGGTACCTCAATAGTCCAAATGCTCTATTTTCTCATTGGCCCTAACTCTTGCTAATATAACAGAAAAGAAAGGATCATCTTCAAGTAATTCAGAGAAAGTGCTAAAACTAGGTACCTCAATAGTCATTCTACCTAGAAGACTTTTATGACAACTTAATGCATCAGCAATCCGGTTAGTGATACCATTCTTATGTTTCACCACAAAAGTGAACCACTCCAAATAAGCTACCTATGATGCATGTTGGGTTGATACCTTATTCTGACTGTGTAGGTTCCTTAGAGCTTCATGATCAATGTAGAAGATGAATTCTTTATGAAATAAGAAATGACTCTAGTGTTTCACAGCTTGCACTACAACATAAAATTTAACATCATAAGTATTGTACATTAACTTTGCCCCTATTTGTTTCCATAGAAAAAGGCAATTGGCCTACTGTTCTGGCTCAAGAAAGCTCTAACCCTACTTTAGAGGTATTTGCATGCAGCTCGAATTGGTGAAAATCAGGCAACACCAAAATTGGGGTCGTAATAAGCCACACTTTAATCATCTTGAATGTTTTTTCTCCTTCATCCGTCTACAAAAAATTCCCGCCTTTCATACAATCTGTGATAGGATCCATGCTATTGCTGAAGTGGCGTATAAATTGTCAATAAAATGATGCAAGGTTGTGGAAGCTTTGAACCTTAGTCAAAGTAGTCAATCTAGGCTACTACCTAAGTGCTTCTATTTTGGATTTATTAACCTATAAACCATTAGTGGAAATCACATAGCCAAGAAAGAGTACTTCCGAAGTCATGAAAATACAACTCTTCATGGGTGCATAAAGCTTCTTCCTTCACAGTACACTAAGAACATCACACAAGTGATTGAGGTGCCGCTCCGTGTTAGCACTATAAATCAGTATGTTGTCAAAGTACATGATAACATGCTTGCCAATAAATGGTATAAAAACCTGATTCATCACCCGCATAAATATGCTAGGCACATTGGACAATCCAAATGGAATAACTAGGCATTCATACAACAATTTTATTAAAGGTTATCTTCTATTCATCACTAAATCAAATGCGAATATGGTGATATCCACTCTTTAGATCTAATTTTGAGAATACCTTAGCATTACTCAATTGGTCAAGTAAATTATCCAAATAAGGAACATAAAAATGATGCCTAATAGTAATCTTGTTGATGGCTCAACTATCCACATACATATGCCAGGTGTCATCCTTGTTGGGAGTTAAATGAGCTAGAACTGTGCACAGACTCAAACTTTCCCAAATAAAACCCTTGGCAAGTAACTCTTCAACTTGGGTCCTCGATTCCTCATGTTTTATAGGACTTATTCAATAATGTAGCCTATTTAGAAGGGTTGTACCAAGCACAAGATCAATCGGATACTGAATATCACGTAGTGGTGGTAACCCATCTGGTAACTCTTCGGGAAACACATCTTAGAATTCCTGCACAATCGAAACTGCTACTTTAAGTACTTTTGCCTCCCTTTCGACCTCCTCCGACCAGAGCAAAAACAATGTCAGAATCTTGCATCTCCTCCTCAAATCTAACTAAAGACAACATATTGAAACTAGTACACTACTTACCATATTTGGATCCAAGAGCATCCCTGTTGGGAACCGACATGATCTTCTCTCCTTTATATACAAAACTATAAGTGTTAGCTCTCTCATCATGAGTCGCACCTTTATCAAACTGCTAAGGTCTCACCAACAACAAATGGCAAATATCCATCGTCAACACGTCATACTAGACAAAGTCCTTATATCTAAAACCAATGGAAAATGTAACTAATGCTCGTTTAGAGACACTTTCCTTGCTACCCTTCTTTAACCATGCTAGCTTATAAAGTTTTAGGTACTACTCAAGCTTAATACCCAACTTTTGCATGGCTTCTATGGACACAATGTTCTTATAACTTCCTTAGTCAATAATGAACCGACATACTTTGCCTAAAATAGTGAAGGTGGATTGAAAAATATTGTTCCTGAGCCACTCTTTCTCAACTGCTATAAGAGTCATACGTGACATCTTAACCACAAAAATTTCCCTACTATCACCTGTCTCGAATTCTTCCTCAGCATACTCAGTATCAAAGGTAGGTCCTCCATCTCCAATAGCTTTAAACATAGCTTCATCATCCTCATCCTCATCATTTTTAGCAAAAAGTGCCTTCTTCTCAGCCTTTTTATACTCAGACTGTCAATGACCAGTTTCACCATATTTGAAGCACTTCACCCTTCTAAGGTTAACATTGGTAGTGTTAAACTTATTTTAACAACCAGTAGTGTTGCTACTACTAATCCCGCTCTCTGCACAGTTTATTCCACTACTACGACCCATCACACCACCACCATATGCACTACTCCTAGATTGCTTCTACTATTTCTTAATAATCAATGCTCTCTATGTGTTGCTAATACACTAATAGGGTCAAATAAATTGATCGTATTCTAAATCTACATTCTTAACCCCGTAATGTATCTCACAACCAATTGATCATTTGTTTCTTGAATTCATCTCTAGCTTTCAATTGGTAAAATTCAAAGGTGTGATCATCAACTAGCCTACTGTCCTATTTTAGATTTTGAAGCTGTTGATACATGATGTGTTTAAAGTTATAGGGTAAAAATGCCGCTTGTAGGTGCTCTTCATCTTCTCTTATGAGGTGATTTTTTACTTTCCTAGCCTAGTCTAGGTCAATTTCAACTGCTGCCACCACGTTATGGCCCTACACACAATCTAGTTGCTACCAGCTATGCTCATTTGTTCTTAGGAACCCCTTTGAACTTTAGGATCTCCTCAACCATGGCCAACCAATCCAAGAATTCCTCTAGTTGAAGGCTACCATGAAACTTCGGTATCTCTGTTATCATACTAAGTTCCCAATGCCTTTAGTCTTCCTCTATACGAGGCCTACAATACCTATGTAGTAATTCATCATGTTATTCATCCTCCTCAATAGAATACTGAATCATCCTTTTTCTCATCCACATCTGGCATCAAATTAGGGTTTCATCCTCATCTAGGGTTTTCATTCATTTGGTCCCCAATCAATGCACCCATTCTTTCTATTAATTGATCCACAACCACCTCTAACCTATGTTCCAATGCCGCATCCAGCTGCTCATCAATCATCTGCCCAATCCTTCGATGTAGATCATCACGATCATAGATCTCATCCATTACAGCACAACGTTGATTAGTTTGCCTATGGGGTACCATTATTACCAAGAGCGAATGTGGCCTAATACCGACTGATGCAATGGGATAAAGTTAGGGTTTATCAAAAACCATTGATTCATGCAAAATGCCAGAGTGTGATCTACAAAAGCCTATTAATTATAGGAATGCCTAGACTAATGGAATCAAAAATTGAAATTCTATAATAATTCGAAATTTGGGAAATGTGCGATGATGGCTTAGAAATTTTATTGAAAAAAATGGTAAGTGTCTCTTCTATGCCATAGGGCATACAATTTATAAGCTAGCTTAAAAGCTATACAAAATAAAACTGAAACTGCCAAAAAATTAAAAATGTCTTAAAATGAAGTACACGTAAAGACAAATAAAACGTTATAGATAGCATGCGAAACCGAAAGTTATAAGTAAAACAAAACATGTCAAAAATACTAAAAATGCAGTTTGGGGCCTTAAACGAAGGAGGCCAAAAACCGGCTTAGCTTACTGCCAAAGGTAGTGATTTCTTTGAGTTAACTCGTTTCCTTCTAGATAAGGTTTTCAGATCACCTAATGGTAACAGACTAGTTTCTATCCCACTTCTCTAGGTACTTGTTCACCACTATTTCCATCTCATCATAAGAGAAGTTGTTGAGAAAGATCTTGTAAACTTATATGTTCTTAGGTAAAGGATGAGACAAGAGGTAGGGTTTACACTCCATACTGAATCTTTCTTTTCTTAATTAATAGAATGTAATTATGTGTAGGAACCTCAACTCATTGCTAAAAGAGAGAATTAACTCCATGTATAAAAACCCTTTTTTTTTCCTTCTATTACTACTCTTTTACATTATTACATGTTTTACTTTCCATAATACCACACTATTTTAAGTTTAATAGTGTAAAGACCCGACCTATTTAATACTAATATTAAGTAAATCAAGTCCCCAACCACATATAATATTTTTATATTATATGTAAGGTAATACTAAATCTAACTGTTTATGTGAATTGTTTGTTTTAAACCATTAAAACTTCATATAAAAACTTTTCATAAAAGGATTACTCACATGAGTCATCTATACACACATAAAATATCTATAAGAAAATATTTACAAACTTTGTGTCCAATAAATGACACAACAAAACTTACATATTGTCTCAAACTAACAGAGAAAATAAACTTGAAATCGCTTTTACAACATAAGGCTTAACTAACAAGCCTTCTAACAAAATGCAAAATACATTTTCTTTCACAAAACATCTTAAACAAAAACTTTCTTGAAAAGCCACAAGCAAAACCCGGGTTCCTATCCATCCCATTCATCCAGGAATATTTCTCCCAGTCACTTCCATAACCCAAATCATCATAGCAATCACCATCACCTAAAAAGTAGCAAAAGTGAGTCAAAGGCCCAATACACAGTAACAAAACCAAAAGTAATATGGTAAGGAAACTTAATCTAGTGCAATACAACAACTCGTATTTCATTATCTTTAATTAGAATTCATTAAATAAAACAACGCTGGAGTATTCAAACTTCAAGATAAATAAAGATATTAGGAGTCTTGAGTAATGAGTCCTGAGTAACATCAGTTGCCCAAGTGGTTGATATAAGTAGCCCAAATACTTATATCTCCTACAAAACTTTCTAAAAGAAAAACTAATCTCATTTAGGGCTCCTAGCTATTACTCAACTCCACTTAACTAAATCATGTTATTTCCTTTTAGGACTAAGCGAATTCATACCGTTATCAAACACTCTATCGATTACCTGCTGAGCCACTAATGAAAGCCATTGCATCATAGCAAGTGGCCTAAGTGCCTATTCTAACATGTCATTGTATCATGACATTAAAAAGATAATGCCGCTCCCTAGACTAGATTCAACGGTAAAAATCACAACCAAAACAAACATAACTTAAGTCATCTTGAATTAAGTCAAGTTGGAATATGCCTAACCTAGCAAACGATCAAGCAAGTCACTGCGTACCTGTGCTATGCAGAGAATCAATAGAGGTACTGAAAGAAAGATTACAGGAAGAACTCAAAGGAGTTGGGGTTTCTATCACTGTAACAAGAAAATCAACTCAATTAACATTTCTACTTATTATTATGCATAAAACATAACTAAATCTAAGTCTAGCACTCACGAAATTTCAAATAAATATAACACAAGGTCATAACATATAATTTATACATTTATCAAGATCATATAAGCTCACAAAATCATTATTTTTAACTTCAATCCATATATATAATATAACTAGTTTTATCTTAACATTCATGGAATTTCAACTATTTGTTAAACCTACAAATCCACTTAATACATGCTTAATTATATCACTCAATCATCACTACACATCAAATGTCATTAATCTATCTCATTTTAGTAAAAAAGATCCATTTCGTAAGCAATCACACATTTAACATGCAAAAACGAGTTTTTAAACTTTGTTTGGAAAATGCATTAGCTGGAAAGAATAGAAATTTAAGTATTGACAATTTTAAAATCTGTAAGAACTCAAATCATGAAAGTTGTAGATATCTTTTTAATCTTTCAAACACAATTTGAATCACATAAATCTAAGTTTGGATGAAAAAGTTATGATTATTTTACGAAAACATGTCGTGTTGCAGAGACTTATCACGCCCTTTAGGTCGCCCATGATTTTCCCAAAACTTCTCCCTTGTTTTAAACTTCGAAAATTTTCAGCTTTAAACATCGAAAATTTTCAGCTTTAAACATATCCCAATCCTTCTTCAACACATTTTCATTATCAAACTTCATCTCAAATGTATTCTATTAACTCATAACATATATAAACTTCATGTTCATCACATTTAACACATCAAAACCAACTCAACACATCTCAACCAAGAAATCAAAACCAACACTTCATATATCATCTCTACCAATTCAAGCACAAACAAAACACTTCTATCACAACCATCAACTCTCAAACACTTCATCACTTCATATTCAACACACCAAACACTTCTTTATGCTTATAACTCCATTTATCTAATCAACAACTCATTCACTTCTCAACACCGCCTTGAGCATGCATAATGTCACGTCTCGAAGGGTGCCCTAAACGTGGCAGCTCACTACATATAATATCAAGACTCAAGAATGACCATCTTAGTAATGCGAAAGTCTTAGTATTACATGTAAGGCATCTAGCACAGTAATAGGAGATGCTTTTGGAAAGTATGGTTTAAGCAAGTAAAAATGAACATACAAGAATCCAGAAATAAAATAGATCATAATATTTATAATCAAAGGTTTATTACTTGATTCTTAGGGGGATACCCCTGCTAAATTCCAAGGATTGAAAATAACTAATAGTATATATAATAATTTAATACTACATCAAAGATTTCAAAGGAATTGTAATCTAATTCTTTAAGTAGATTTCCTTCAAAAGCTCCAAAAGAAAACTTACACGGATAAGAGGAGACCTCGGGTACAAAAACAGGTGTTCCTGATAATGTAAATATCTATAGGGGTGTAAGCTTACAGGCTTAGTGAGTAAATCCCAAAAATTCATACTTGAAACAAAATATCAACTGAGTTTATTAAGCAAGCAAATGGGATGCAACAAACACGTGAGCATATAAGATATATAATTTTTTGGGAATCATATGTTGAATGAATTACGCCCTTCATTCGGGGTTAGGTATTCCAGCCCATTATGGCCACTACTTCTTTTTTAAAAGTATTTTTATAGATCTTACCAACTCCTATACGCTATCAAAACATTTAGTTATTATTAGCTCCTACTAGCCATCAATTCTTTTATGTAGATTTTACCGGCTCCTACTCGCCACATACATGATATACCGGTTATGCGTACCACCACTATCATACACTTGTCCCACCATTTATATAATAGCGAATGAAATATGACTTAACATATGAAGTGCATGCATAGATTCTTAATTAAAGTCTAGTTTTTATATTTTAATTTCTGTCAAGTGATCAACCAATTTCAAACACTTCAATGTGATAATACACATACAATTTTATTACAAGCAATTCATGATTCGATATACTTAATATTCTTTCAACATATTATCATACAACTTCCATTTTATCTTGCCTTAATTCTAATACAACTAAATTTACAAGCACAATCATAAGTATGAAAAATAAAGAGAAGTAGACTCACTCAGCCATGACGACACTTCTTTCTTATGGATGAGTCGATCGGTAATTCCACTAATTGAAATAATCATCCGGATACGAACACTCCTCCTCATTATCACCTAATCAAAAAGAATACCCATAATGAGTATTTCTTGTTGATTCTATGATACTTATCAAAAGCTATGTCATAAGATCGTTAAAATTCGTATAAAGGATAATTTCAACTTAAAATGGCCATAACTTGGTTATTTTAACTCGAATTGCGCATATAATATACCGTTTTCTACCTATTCAAAAAGATCTATTCATTTGTAAAACTATTTTCATCAAACTAAGTTGTTTACAGTGGTGATCAGATTCACCACGAATTTTGCAAAACTTATCTTTACTTCTTTTTACAAAAACTTGTATCAAAGATATAGATATTATAATGTTTTGAAAGACCTTTAAAAATATATATATATATATATATGTTGATTCATTGACTCATATCAAATGCATGAAATTAATGAAGTTGTCTCAACCATAAATTTTTGTAAAAGCAAAGTCTTCCAAAAATCTTGAAAAAGTAAAACTTTTGAAAATTTCTTCTTAACTTGCTAGAAATTTTCTCAAGTTATTTTAAATGAATATTTTCTTTTCATTAATTCCATTTCCTTAGTCCTTTTAAATTTCAAAAGAATGATCTTCGTTTTTCTAAACTCCTTATAACTTAGTTTTTAATACTTTTTGAAAGTAGTAATAATTATATACTTTCTTTCATTTAAAGAAATGATTCCTAAGTGAAATGATTCAAGTCGTTCATTAATCTTATTCCTTAAGATCATTCTATTTTTATGAAAGGAAATTTCTCAGTGTTTGTCAAACTAGTTTATTGAAATTCAAATTATTGATAAAAAGTGAAGTTTAGTAAAACTTTTGTTTAAATAAGAACTTGAAATTTTTTATTTTAAGAATACCTTTCCACTTTACAATTTTGTAAGGTATAAGTGTGTATTTTCTAAGAATTCCTATGTTCTTTAGTTTCTATATTCTATTATGAGCTCCATTAAATTTCTTAGAAAAGATATACTAAGATGGATCCTTAAGTTTTCATAAAAAATCATTTCTTTCATGATAATATTTATTTTGAAAATAACTTCTATTTAGGGAAACCTTTGTTTTCCCTTCTTTATTTTGTTGAGACAAAATCAATATGCTCATGCATGATTATGATTATGAAATTATGAAAGCATAAGAAGAGTATAATAGGTAATAAAATAAGCAAGTAAAGAAATATGTCAAGTATTGGGAACCTTAGCTTCATCAAGGTATCCGGGACTAAGAATGGACTAGTCCTAAAAGAAATAAGGAAAATAAAGCAAATATTGTTTTGGCTTGATGAGGATAAGTCTAAACTAGAGACTAGTAATAAAATAACATGAAATAAATAAATAAATTGCATAATTTGGAAGCAAATAAATAACAATGAGCTTATATGCTCTAAAGATTATATGTAAGTACATAGTTATATCTAGTTACATATATATAATAGGTGTCACGATCATAATATGGGGCCTAGTAGAATAATTTAAAACTATCATATCACGTGTGCACCAGTAATATGAGAGCCGTCTTGTAAGTCAGAGGGTATAGGACTATTTATTTATCCATATTTATCATACAAATGATATATTATATTATAGGATTTCAACTATGGAATCCAATTTCCAATTTCTACCAAGATCGCAAAGAATCATATCCCCTACCAAATGGTGAAAGTGGGTTTCAAATTACAACGTACAAAATTCAAAATTTATCTAATTTACATTCTAAGTTTCCGTATCTTATATCTCAATCTTCAATCGAGTTTGTTGGAGATGCTCTCTTCACACATTCCTAGCCCAATCCCAGCTAGTATCAGTCCTGCACAAAAAACTATTGGGGGATGAGCGAACCACGGGCTTAGTGAGATAACCTGACCAAACCACACATCAACCAATAACAAACAAGTATAATTATCAATCATATGCAATGCGACAATCAATCATATGCACATTACAAGCTTAGATGATCTAGAATCCAAAGCAGGATGAAGATTTACGCCCTCTCATCAGGGTTGAAGGAACTAGATACTATGGCCCACCTACCTAGGAGAAACTAAGTATATAGGAAAGCCATGAGCCTCATTGTAGTTATCTCTTATACTTTAGGCACTCAATTCATGTTTTAAGCCTTAGAAACTCTACTGAGTGTTAGTCATTTCACAATGATACCATGGGTGGCATCCTTCATTACCAGTTAGTTCCCATGGAACCGACGGAACAAAGGTAATCTTGAGTAGAACTAATAGCCTCTTGCCTAGAAAAACCAAGCATTACCAGAGAATCGAAATACTAACACTTAGTAGGCTGCCACATCTCTAAATGCAGTTTATGCAAATCATGCAATGCATGTCCGTTTCATTTACAGTACCAGTAGTTGTTAATCCAGTTTAAGGTGATCATATAATTTACAAACAATCATCAAAATGCTTTATTCAATATTTATCATACAATAGGATTATCACTAATATTATGATAATTTGGTATTCAATCATACACCATGCATCATACATTATTCCCAATCCTGCATGCATATCAATTAAATATATATTATTTCAAATGCCACTATACTACAAGCACAAACAATGTGATAAGGTCAAGTAACTCACTTGTGGTCCTTGCTAAACTGTTGTATAAGTTACCAGAAGTCCAGAAATTGGTTTATTTTTCTATGAAAGGAAATAACAGAGATTCATTATGGGACTATTTCTGTAAGAGAAGTCTTCTTATAATTAAAGGTGTTGATCTCTATCGTCGGATATTAGACTAAGTCCGTCATATTAATTATTGTATCATTAAATAATTCAATTGAATCCTTATAGGTGCCTTATTATTCCGTATCGATATTTGATACAGTTTTTATTAAGGTTTTAATCTCTATAGTAAAGAATATTTATCTATTATTTGTTTTCATTTTGCTTTCCTTGATTTTAGTTGCTATCTATATTTTTATTTAAAGGGTTTGTCTTTTTCTTAAATCCTACTGCTCTCAGTACAAGATTTTTATTTAATAATTCTTTGTCTGCCAACCTTATCTATCTCTTAAATTAGTATTTTTATTTATTTAAGGGTATGTTCTAGTATCTATATCTTTCAAAAATTATAAAATCGTATGTCTATAGAGTTTAGATATATCAAATTTTTATTATATTTTAATTTTATTTTTATTGCAGAACAAGTTAAGTTTAATAATATGATATTATCAGTAATATTAGTATTGAAAAATTAATATTAATATTAGTAATAAATACAAGTATAATAACAACAACAATTTCATACTATTAGTAAATAATAATATTAGTGATAAAAATGATAATAGAATTGATGATAGTATAAATATAGTGACATTAACGTAATTAATAACAGTATTGATAATTCTAATGATCCTTGATGAAAATATCAATAATACGAAATACTATAAACAGTAGTAATAATAATGGTAATAATCAAACTATATTAATAGAAACAACAGTAACCTTAATATTGGTTTATTAAGAGTGAAAACTGAATGAATTTCTATTTGTGATTTCTTATTTGTTTTAAATCCGATTTCACTATATAAATAGTTGATTTGGTAGTACTCGAAGAGTACTTTGTAGTAGTGGAATTATTTTCAAGAAAAGAGGCTTGTACAATTTTTAAATTTATGAAACACATGCATAGGTTTCAAGTGAATTCTAATAACTGTAGTCAAACTTGTTTTGATGATATCTAACTCATTTCTAGTTCGTTTTTGACGAATAAATAGTTGTTTTCATAGTATTTTCTGAGTACAATCCATTGATAAGGTTGTTTCATTAAACAAGATCATTAAGGGGGCGAAAAATACAAGAACAGTCTGCTTACTCGTACAAGTCTAGCAGCAGTGATTCCATTTTTGTTTTTACAATATCTAATTCGTTTCTTATCCGTTCATAACAAATAAATAGTCTATTTCATAGGATTTTTCGTATTATTTCCATTGGTGGGGTCATCTTTGGCTTATAACAAACACATTAATACACTTTATTCATTCTTTCCAACAATTTATATGAATTATCTAAAGTTCAACTTAGCTTGTAGTATGGTTTTGGTTTTTCCTTTCTAGGATTTGAATTTCTATAGTTAAAAATCTTCAAGTTGATGTATTTATATCCTAAATAGTCTAAATAACATAAATATACTATTAGATCAATTTGGATAAATTTCTAAGACAAATTCCTATAAATCAACATAACGAATATTTGAACTTAATGTAATTCTTACCTTGATTGGGTAATAGATGGGGTTTAGCTCCTCCTTCTTAGTGGAAATAATGATCTAAAGAGGGTAGTAAAAAGATGAGTAACTAACAAAAAAAAATTAATCTAACTGAACTAGCTTACATATCTATTTATTTTCTTACCTTGTTGAGCTTAGGTTCCAACTTGAATCTATGATATACGAAAGGCTATTTAACTTGGTTTTTGTTGTTGTTTGAAAGAGAAAATGAATGTGTTTGAATGTGGTTGATGCTTAGATAGGATGTACGAAATAAAACATGGGTTATATCTTGTTTTAGAGTTCCTTCAAGATTATTTAAATGAAGGAAATGGTGAAGGAAAGTGGCTATTCATTTTTCCTTTTGTAGCTAGGATTTTAACTTGTTTTGTAGAGATTTTGAGCTACTTTTGTGTCAAACTTAAGGCTTTGTATATGTACTAAGGTTAGGCTAAAGTTAGCAAGCTAAAGAGAGTGTTTTGAGCTTGAAAAATACAAGTTTTTGTTGTTGTTTCTTGGATGGAATTTCTAATGCGAATTTAAGGATGAATTTTTGATGAATTTGTATAAAATTTGTGGCTAATTTCAAGGGGCATTAATTGTATTTGTTTGCTAGTTAATTAAGGTCATTTATGTGTGTAAATTTAGGAGCTCAACTTGTGTAAAAATCGGGTCAAAATTGGTTGGAATTCTAAAGTTGAAAAAGTTGAAATTTCTTAAGTAGTTTTTCTTGATTTTTGGATAGATTTTTATATCCGATTTTTAATTAATTGTTGGTATTTAAAGTGTCCATTTAAAGGCCTTCTATTGGTGTTTGATTAGTAAAAAATATCATTTCAATAAGCCTAGGAATCCTACAAAAATCGGAGCTATATTGGATATGTGAACTGCTGCATTTTGGTTTGAATTTTTCCTTTGTTGCAGCTAGTTGGATCCAATTTTGCAAGAGGATTTGGAGTTGTTTTGGTTGTTTATTTGGGCTGAAATTCTTGTCATTTATTGTTGATCCCATGTGGAGTGTTGTGGTTGGATTATAAGTTAGTTTCACTTGAATTTTACAGTTCAAATGTTGGATCAAAGTTGGACAAGAAAATTCTAAATTCTGCAGCAGGGGAGTTCTTTTGCTACTGTATCACGAAATTCAACCTTGATTTGCAGCTGTTTTACTCCTTCAATTTGTCTGAAATTCTTGTATATTAAATGTGGGTTATAGGTGTAGCTTTTGGGTTGGTTGGGGTGTCTTTTTCAAGTTGAAATTGTGTGTTAAATTCGGAGCAAAGTTGGATGACCATTTGTTTTGCTGCAACCGAGAAACCAAATTATGCTACTGCTTTCCTCTATTTTGCTGTTGCTCTTTTTTCCATCCAAGAGCTGTTCTGTGCGTTAAGGACATACGGTACGCGGAGTCCCAGCAGCTTGCACGTGTGCTGTGCGTGGAAATGAGCTACAGCGATCGTTTGCTTCTTCAGCGTTCGAGGTTTCCATCTGCAGCGCGTGGCAATCAAATTTGCTACTTCCAATTCCAACGTCCGAGCTTTCATGCGCAAGGGAAATTCTGCTCGGTGATTGTTTCCTCCATCTACGTGTGAAGCCTGCAGTTCAATTCTTCCATCCACGCGTGAAGCTTGCAGCGATTAAGTTTATTTATTATTATTTTTTTAGTTAATTTTCTTATTAATTATTTAATAGTTATTAACTAAAATATTTTTACTAATATTAAATTATAAACGTATATCTATAATCGTTACGTATGAGTTTTATCGAGATAAAATTATCAAAGTTACTACAAAAACTCTAGATTATTTATATTGCCAAATTTTTAGTTTAAATTTCACACAATTAATTATTTTTAGTATTTTAACTTACGTGATTAAATTTTCAAGTTCAATAAATTAAATTAGGAACCAAGTCCTAATAAATTTAGAATTTCCTAACAAGTATAACAGCGGGTTTGAAATTTTCATTTTAGATCTAGATTAATAATTATTGTTTAGTATTAGTATCTATCATGTATTTATAATCTTAGTATTTCCTCTTTAAATTATTGTTTTATACCAATAAGCTCTATTAATAGACTATATCTTATCCGATTTTGAAATTTAGAACTACTTGTAGTTATATCTTGAATTATCAGTTTAAGATACGAAATCTCGTTTTTGGTATCTATTAAAGTCAACGAAATTTTTATTCGGGTTTTTCAAACTAGGAATGAGTTTATTACAATTCATAGATCAATTCTAAGATTTTTGTTAAATCATATATTTGATATTAGTTTTACATTTGCTAATTTGTTTATTTTCCAGTTATGAAATTATTGAAGGTTACATTAGCAACTCAAGATTTTAATTTCTAAAATCTCTAAATAGTTTAATTAAAATATTAGTGAAATTTAAATATTTCTTTAAGATCTAGATTCTATTAATCTATTTTTAATCTTATCGTATATTTTATAATTCTAGTGATTCTTCTTTAATCCCTATATTTTATAACTTGTAGGTTCTAAAAATTAATCATCTATTATTGTGATTTAAAATTAAGGTTAGCTATGATTTTTTTATTGGATTATTTACCACTTTACCAAACGTCATGTTTTAATGTATAGGAGTTATTTATACTAATTTGTTAATCACATTTTTGTCTAGTGCTACTTAATATTATTAACAAATTAAAATAGTTTAAACACTATTATTTCAATATTTAACAAGCATGGAATTTATTTTCTAAGTATTGAACTTAAGGTAAAAAGATTTATATTAACGATTGGTTTATCGTTTGTTTATAAGTTATTTGAGATCATAGAAATTACAGTTTTGTATTTCGAAATATTTTTATTGGTAACGATTCTAGTCTTTCTAATTATAATCAAATTCTTCCACACTCTAACATTTTTAAATCGAGAAAAATTTGGAGTGATTTTTACCTCTTGTTCGAATATTCAATATAATCATATATTACATTTTTAGCATTTATTAAAATCAGGTTACATAAAATAAGGGGATTACAATCAATAATAATATGAGCAAAAGTAAAATAACAAGATAGAAATATATGAATACATATTCATGAACAAGAACAATACATGAATATAGTATAGCTTCCATAACATTAAGTTTAGGAAACCACACCATGGTCATGTAATGTTACATGACATGGTAAGAAAGAGTTTAATAAAATTCTTACCTAAAGTAGTGTTTGTAGAAGAAGGAGAAGGTTTTTGTGAAGGAAATTTTAGAGAGTTTTGGGAGAGTATTTGAGAGGGGAATTGGAGAGAGTTTTGGGAGTGAAATTTTGTGGGTAGAAGATGTGTGAATGAATTGAAAGAGGAGAAGGGTATTTATAGGAAAATGGGAAGTGAATTTTTAGTTATTTAATTAAAAAAATAAAAAACAGAGAAAGCGAGGGGGGGGAAGGCGCTAGCCATGCTCTCGGTGGAGGGGGAGAGAGATTTGTTTTTTTGTAATTTGTGCATTAAAAGTAATAATATGTGAAATAGATATGATATAAAGTTATGGAAAAGTTAAAAAGTACAGATAATAGGTGTATGAGATTGTAAGAGTGGGTGTTAGAAAAAGTAGAGATAAATTAATAGTGTAGAATAGTAATGAATAGTATAATATAAAGTAGATGTAACTAGTAAAATACTGGTAGTAAGAAAATACGCGTATAAATATGATATATGTTATTTTTAGCTACCAAAAAATTACGAAACTAATATTTTTGAAATCCTTGTATTAAATCGGTCCTAACGGTGTTATCGGAATATTTTCATTATTCCAGGCTTTGGGACATGTTTTTCAAGAACTAATCCCGTTTGAGTTCGAAGGACACACGAAAATAGCTAATCTGATATTTTTATGCTTCCTTAAGTTATTATGAACTATTATCACTAATTATCTCAACTTTGTTTTCTAGGGCTAAAGAATACGAGAATACCGGATCTAAATTCTAGGGTTTGTACTAGTTTTAGGGTTTCCGATTGACTTTTAATTCTAAGATCGAACTTAAAAAAATTAAGCGAAATTTTAGGGGTTTACACCTAAACCCTTCTTCATGACTTCAACAACTTTCAATACTTCCACTTACACATAAAACATATATTACAAGTTCATATAACATCAAAATACAACTTATCACACAACCAACACATGAAACTTCCTAATAACTCATTTCAACATGCATTCACATAACATATGAAACTCATATCTCAATTGAAACTTAAACATGTAAAAGAACTTCTAAATATACATGAACTTACCTTAGGGAAGCTTTAGCTCGATGAGTGGTACAAGAACCTAAGACTTGTTCTTGATAAGTGATTTGGAATGTATATCTTTGAGAAACAAAGAAGCAAAGCAAAGCAAAGCAAAAAGAAGAAGAGAAAATTCGAGTAGCTTTTTGGGTTGCCTAGAAAAGGGTGTTTTCGAACAAAATAAGGTTTATTAACTTTAGTAGCAGCCTAAATGTAGGTCTCAATTTGCATGGATTTGGGCTCATTTTGAGCCTTAAAATGGGATGTTTTTAGGCTTGAAATGGGGCAATAAAATTCTACTATGGTTAACATTAAATTCTAAGCTTACCTTGACAAATTAAACACTACACATACAAAGTAACAGATATTCAATACAAGCACTAATTATATTATTCATACACATATAATAGTCAAGACACACTAACTTAAACACATCTAGCATATTACCAAATCATCTACTCCAATATTAATATTACAGCACATGTCTCTTATCAATTAACATGCTCATAAAGTTCAATAATTAAAATAAATAAAATATATATATGGAAATCAAATTAAAATTAGAGTTAGATCATTTCAAATAGCTTTTGCTCGTGATTTTCATATGAATTCCTGATAAAGCACACATAAATTGATTGTTGAAATAAAATAGAATTGAGTAAATGTCATATTTATTATTTGAACTTTAATTATTTTTCTAATTAACTAGCTAAAGTTTAAAATAAAAGTATTAATGATGTTGGTATGTTTGTAGTATCAAAGAGGAAAATAAATTTGTATTTTGTACAAAATATTTAAAAGGTTTAAACAATTTATTTAACCCCTATTATGATTTTTATTTTTTACTTTTTTATATCGTTTAATTGGGACCACCATTTGATGCCAAAGCTTGTACTCTTTTAAAAAGCACAAACTTCTAAGTTGAAAATTAATTGCTTATTAATCGTGTTTTTTTTTTTTAGCATCTTATGGAATAACATACTTTTTTCAGTCTAAAAAAAGAAAAAGAAATTTAACATGTCTCTTAGAGGAACGAAAGAAGGAGGAAAAGAAGAAAAACTTCATTTCGTTCACATAGAATAATTTGCAAATGAAAAAAAAAATGACGTAAATTGAAATAGGAGAGTTAGTATTATCGTTGATGGTAAACTATGAGATATATTCTAAATCCGACAGTGAAAGTATTTTTTATGATATGTATACTGATATCGAAAAGGTCTTGGGGTTTTTTTTTTTTTTTTTTTTTTTAACAACTAATACAAGAATTTCAAAATTAGATGACAAAACCAAGCCTTTGAAAAATGAGAAAGAATAATTAATATAAGATAAATCAAGTTCTGGCAAATGGAAATGATCTTTTGAGAAATTTTTTATAAATTGTGATAAATATTTCTATAAATAAGATAATTTAAGAAAGGAAAACTTGAGAATAAATTTGTTTAAGAAGAATAAAAACCCTTTGGCAAAAAAAAAAAAAAAAAAAGAAGAAGAAGAATAAAGGCCCTGATTTAAAAGAATAAACAAAGGAGTTATTGATCATAATTGAGGAGCTTTCAAATTTAATAAAAAGCACTATCAACATGTATAAAGATATTATCACATATCAGAAAATAATTGGCTACAAAAATGGCCTTCGGTTTGAAAAAGATATATGTTCACAATGGATAAACTATTTGTAAAATAGGAGAACATAATTTCGAAGTGAAAAACCCTCACAGTTTATAATTAAGAGAGAATGGAGTAAGTCATCAACCATAGGGTGTAACGTCCAGCAAAGGATATCCAAAAAGACATGAGAATTTCATACATTAAAAATAAAGTTATGAGAGTCAATGATATCAAAACAACATCGTAATTATAGAAACCTTGATCACGAATATCAAAAATATATAATATATATATATATATGCAATACGTATAAAATCTTGTTATTCCTCTGCAATGAAGGACATATTGAAGTATTTTGCTTTTATTAAAGAAATACGCTCGCTCTAAAGTTTGGCCCAAAAAAAAAAAAAACAGAAAAGAAAAAAAGGAAGCTCAGTCTAAAGTAAGAAAAGAATAGGTGTAGTATGGGCTTGAGCCATAAAAGACACAACCATGTTTGAGTTAAAAAAATTATTAATTTTTTTTTAAACTTTGTGTAGTCTTGCAAAGCAAGAATTAGAATTAAGAAGCAATTGGATAATAGATTTCTGAGACATGAGAATAAAACTAAATTCAAAATTAATTATCGGTAGGAGATCCCTTTTGATTCTGTGTTGATTTAGAACAAGTTATTTTGTCTAGTGAGGGTGCACATTTTTGTTGAATTATTCTTTAGGAAGTGAATTATTGTTTGTTGTGTTTCAATAAAGCGTATCTTTAATAAATTGCAACTTATTAATTTTAAGAATATATATATAATATTAAAGAAAAGGAGAACGTTTTGGAGTATGAATCATCATATGTACTTCTGTTATGATGGAATAAGACAAAAAATGGCAAAAACAAGAATAAGCAAAATAAAAAACACACAACATTTATAGGAAAAACCCAAATCTTGAAAAACCACAGGCAGAGGAGAGAGCAATCTACCAGTGTTGAAGAGAGAATTACAAGAGGATGTGTACAAGTGATCCAAAATCTAACACAACTCATAAACCCCTAGGGACAACAAAACAATACATATATTTTGCGTGGAGGCCAACTCAAGAGTTAGAATCTGACACGTCATGCATTTTCTTCATATGTCAGCGGCGTAACAGATAAAGATCTAAATCATGACCCTTAAACGTGTGATGAATAAATAATAAATGTATAGTCAAATATTCATTCATTAATATTTGACTATGGGAATCAGTTATAGAAATCGGATCACAACTCCAATAATCTCCACCTTGACACGAGTTCTGAAGTAAAAAACAAAATCAAATCTCAACATATACAACAAATCATTCTTCTCCTCTTCCATAAAACCCTAAGGGGATAAATCAACAATCAACACTAATCAAGTCTAGACAATGTCTAAACTTGGCTATAGGAAGTATCTTGGTCATCATATCATCTGAGTCATCCAAAGTATTGACCTTGTTTACAACGATATCACCATCAACAAGAACATTACGTACAAAATGATACTTAACATCAATGTGTTTCGTCCTTTCACGATACATCTGATCCTTAATGAGGTAAATTGCACTTTGTTTGTCACAAAAGACTATTGCAGTCTTCAAGTTATCATAGATTTCACCAAATAGCTTCTATAATGGTCATGTACTCAACTTCAGTTGTGGATAATGCAACAGTAGCTTACAGAGTGGCTTTCCAACTAATAGCGTAGCCAGCAACGTAAAAATGCAGCTTGTAAGAGATCTTCTCTTATCCAAATCTCCAACAAAATCAGAATCTACAAAACCAACAATTGCATCGCTATATCTACCAGATTGTAGACAAAGATTAGTAGTACATCATAAGTATCTGAAAATTCACTAAATTGCTCTTCAATGTTCTTCACCAGGATTTGTCATGTACTGCCAACAACACTTGCAGCACATGACAAATCTGGGCATGCACAGACCATTGCATATATAAGCGATCTTACAGCACTAGATTATGGAACTCTTTACATATATTCAACTTCATCATCTGATTGTAGAGATTGAGTAGACAAAGTCTAAAATGTGCTACTAAAGGTGTACTGATAAGCTTGGCATTCATCATATTAAACTTGTAAAGAATCTTCTTAAACTACACCTTCTGAGTAAGATGCAATATACCTGCTTTTTTATCCCTCAAGATTTCCATTCCAAGTATCTTCTTTGCTGTTCTCAAGTCTTTCATTTCAAAGTCTCTACTAAATTGTAATTTAACTCTTTCAATCTCTCCTCTATTCTTGGTTGCAACCAGCATATCATCAACATACAAGATTAGATAAACATAAGACTCATCTTTGCATTTCTTGAACACACACAACTATCAAAATTATTTCTCCTAAAATCATGAGAAGAAATGAACGAGTTAAACCTCTCATACCACAGCCTGGGTGATTGCTTCAAGCCATAAAGTAATTTCTTCAACATCCAAACGTCATCTTCTTTTCCTAAGATAAAAAAGCCCTCTGACTGTTTCATGTATATATCTTCATCAAACTCTTCATACATGAAAGCAATCTTCACATCCAACTGTTTCAACTCAAGATCTTGCAAAGCTACAATAATAAGTAATGCTCTAATAGAGTTGTGTTTTACAACAAGAGAAAACATATTAATGAAATCAATTCCAGGTATTTGACTATGGCCCTTTACAACAACTCTTGCCTTGTATCTAGATTCTTCAACACCGGGTGTTCCTTCTTTTCTCATAAATACCCATTTACAACAAATAGTCTTCTTCCCTTTAGGAAGCTTCACTAAATCCCAAGTGTCATTCTTGTAAAGGGATTCCATCTCCTCCTACGTTGCAATCATCCACTAACCAAAAATCAAAATTCATAGCTTGTGAGTAAGTAGAGGGTTCTTCATTTGAATCAATATCCTCTGCCACATTAAGTGCATATGCAACAAGATCTGCCTTTGTATATCTTTGAGGTGGCTTAAATTCTGTCCTAAGTCTGTCTCTAGCAATGGAATACTGTTGCTGTGATGATGTAGAGAAAAAACTACTTTGTGCTTGTGATCTAAGCTGAGAAGTATTCTCTGGTGTGGATCTTGAAACAATCTGTAACTCCACTTGCATGCTAGATTTCTATTGTACTTTATCAGATGAAGTTGTAGAAGATAAGTCAGATAACATAGATGATTCATAAAAAATCACATCCCTACTGACAATGACTTTCTTTAAATCTAGACACCACAGTTTATGTCCCTTAACATCAGGTTTAGAAACAAAGAATATGCACTTCAATGACCTAGGCTCGAGCTTCTCATTATCTACATGAGCATATACAAGACAATAAAAAAACTTTAAACTCTGAATAATTAGCAGGAGTATCAGACCATACCTCTAGTAGAGTCTTCTTCTCAATAGCTATAGATGGAGACCTATTGATCAAATAACATGTTATAGAAGCTGCTTCAACCCAAAATGATTTCGGTAATTTGGCGTTAGACGGTATACACCTGACTTTCTCAATAATGGTTCTATTCATCAATTCTGCTATCCCCTTTTGTTAAGGTGTACCGGGAACTATGAGATGCCTCAAAATTCCCTCCGACTTGCACAAAAGATTAAAATCATTAAAACAGAATTCAAGACCATTACAAGTGTGAAGATGCTATACTTGCTTCCCAATTTGCTTTCTCAATCATTGTCTTTCAGTCCTTAAATATGGGTGACACAACACTCTTCTGCTTCAAGAAAAATACCTAAACTCTTCTGGAGAAGTCATCTATAATTGCTAGCATGTAGATATCATCTCCACTTGAAGGCACTCTAGACGGTCCCTAAAGATCAAAATGGATATATTCTAGAATACCCTTTGTACTATCAGTACCTATGGTGAATTTGACTATTTCCTGCATCCAAAAAACACAATGTTCATAGAACTTCAACTTACTGATGCCTTGGCTATCTAGAAGTCCTCTTATGCTCAATCCAGCCACATCAACTTCGCTCATATGCCTTAAATGCATATGGCATAATTGTGTAGTATCCTCATCTGATTGAGAAGACCACGTAACGATTGCATCACCTGCAACCACAACACCCTGCAAAACATATAAGTTATCAGTCTTTTTCAGTCCCCCCCCCCCCCCCCCCCCCCCCCCCCTCATCACCACAAGTGATCCTCCACCGATCTTCAAAACACCACCTTCACATGTGCATTTGTACCCTTTGGTATTAGGAGTACTCAAAGAAATTAAGTTTCTCTTCAGGTCAGGATTATCTCTCACATCTCCAAGCATCCTAACAACACTATCAAACGTCTTAATCTTTATAGTGCCAATTCTTGTAACCCTATAAGAAAGATTGTTGAAAACCAATCCCAATAGGGATACATATGAAAAGTACAACCAGAGTCCAAAATTCACTCCTCACTAGTTTGAGGATCATCATTAGAAGTGATAAGAAGATCACTAGAACTGTGGTCTTCGGCAATATCAACTTTAGTAGATTTTTCTGGTTGTTTCTCCTTCTGATTCTCCAAAGCTCTTTTATTCTTGTTCTGCAATTTATAGTACTCTGATTTAATGTGACATTTCTTCTTGCAATACATGCAGATTGTATCTCTGTTTGAAGACTTTGACCTCCCCCTGAACTACCAGAACTGGTTTCTTGACTCCTACCATGAGAGACAAGACACTCTTCTTTAGGCTTTGATCCAATTACTAAGTTTTTCATCTTCTCGAAGGATACCAAAGCATCATACACCTCTTCCATGGTAAGAGTATCGCGACCATAAAGGATCGTGTCTCTAAAATTTGAATATGAAGGAGGTAGTGAACATAACAGAATTAAAGCCAAATCCTCTTTATCAGACTTAACTTCTAAAGTTTTCACATTAGAAACAATTTCCTTAAAAATGGTCAACTGATTTTCTATAGACCTACCTTCTATTAATTTATGTGAGCATAATCACTGCTTCAAATGTAATTTATTGATCAAACTCTTCATCATACACAGCTGTTATAATTTTAACCATAACCCTGCAGCTGTCTTCTCCTTCAACACATCTTGCAAAATCTAATTAGATAAATGAAGATGAATTTGAGAAAAGGCTTTACGATCCTTACACGATTTTTATTCCAGTGACCAAGATGAAGACATCTGTCAAACCCTAATAATGCATCATCAAAATCTATATGTGCTAACACCGCTTGCATCTTAACTTATCATAAAGAAAATCTTGTTTTCGATCCAACTAAGGAATGCCGTACTTTACTGTTGCCATTGTAGAAGAAACGCAAAACCAAAACTTTGTCTCTTATACCAATTTTTATGATAGGATAAGATAAACAATGGCAAAAAAAAATAAAAAAAATAAAGAACACACAAGAGTTACGTGAAAAACCCAAATTGAAAAAAACCATGGGCAGATGAGATATCAATCTACTAGTGTTAATGACAGAATTATAAGAGTATGTGTACAAGGGATCCAGAATCTCACACAACTCATACACCTTAATAGACAACAAAACAACACATATATATTTTGCGTAGAAGCCGACTCAAGAGTCAAATCTAAAAAATCATGTGTTTTCTTCATACGCCGGTGGCATATCTAATAAAAACCTAAATTATGACCCTTAAACGTATAATGAATGAATAATAAATGTATAGTCAAATATTCATTTATTAACATTTGACTACGAGGATCGGTTATAGAAATTAGGTCACAAACTCTAACAATCTCCACATTGACATGAATTCTAGAGTAAAAAACAAAATCTAATCTTCAACGCATACAACAAATCATTCTCCTCCTCTTCCACAAATCCCTAAAGGGGACAAATCAGTGATCAACACCAACCAAGTCCAAACAGTATCTAAACTTGGCTATAGGAAGTATCTTGGTCATCATATCAGCCAGGTTATCCAAAGTATCGACCCTGCTTACAACAATATCACCATCAGTAATAAAACTTTGTGTAGTCTTACAATGCAAGAATCAGAATTATGAAGCAATTGGATAATAGAATTCTAAGACATGTAAATAAAACTAAATTCAAAATTAATTATCAATAAGAGCTCCCTTCTGATTCTATATTGATTTAGAACAAGTTATTTTGTCTGGTGAAGATGCACATTTTTGTTGAATTATTCTTTTGGAATTGAACTCTTGTTTGCTTTGTTTCAAAGCGTATCTTTAATAAATTGCAACTTATTAATTTTAAGAATATATATATATATATATATTAAAGAAAAGGAGAATGTTTTGGAGTATGAATCATCATATATACTTCTATAGGGATGAGACAAACAATGGCAAAAACAAGAACAAGAAAAAAAAACACAAAAGATTTAAAGAGAAAACCAAATCGAGAAAAAACACGGGCAGAATAGAGAGCAATCCACTAGTTTTGAAGAAGGAATTACAAGAGGATATGTACAAGTGATCCAAAATCTGACACAACTCATAAACCCCAAGGGATAATAAAACAACACATATATATTTTGCATGGAGGCCGACTCAAGAGTCAGAATCTAACAAGTCATACATTTTCTTCATACACCGATAACGACCTAAATTATGACTCTTAAATATATAACGAATGAATAATAAATATATGGTCAAATATTCGTTCATTAATATTTCGCTACGGGATCAGGTACAAAAATCGGGTCACAAACTCCAACAATCTCCACCTTGACCTGAATTTTGGAGTGAAAAACAAAATCTAATCTTCAACACATACAACAAATCATTCTCATCCTCTTCACAAAACCCCAAAGGGGATAAATCAACGATCAACACCAACTAAGTCTAGACAGTGTCTAAACTTGGCTATAAAAAGTATCTTGGTCATCATATCAGCTGGATTATCCAAAGTATTGACCTTGTTTACAATAATATCACCATTAGTGATAATATTACGAACGAAATGATACTTGATATCGATGTGCTTCATCCTCTCATGATATATCTAATCTGTAGTGAGGTAAATTGCACTTTGATTGTCAAAAGACTGTTGCATTCTTCAAGTTATCACTGTTTAACAAATAGCTTCCTTAAAAGTTTGTCATGACCATGTACTTAGCTTGAGTTTTCGATAGTGCAACTGTAGCTTGTAGAGTGGCTTTCCAACTAATAGCACACCACTAAATATAAAGATGTAACCTGTGAGAGATCTTCTCTTATCTAAATCTCCAATAAAATCAAAATCCACAAAAACTAACAATTACATCTCTTATTCTACTAAACTATAGACAAAGATAAGTAGTACCACTTAAGTATCTGAAAATCCACTAAATTGCTCTCCGGTATTCTTTACTAGGATTTGTCGTGTACCTACTGACAACACTTGCACATGATAAATTTGGGCATGCATAGACCATTGCATATATAAGTGATCTTACAGCACTACATTATGGAACTCTTTACATATATTTAACTTCATCATCTGATTGTGGAGATTGAGCAGACGAAAGTCTAAAATGTGCTACTAACGGTGTACTGACAGGCTTGGCATTCATCATATTAAACTTGTAAAGAATCTTCTCAAAGTACGCCTTCTGACTAAGATGCAATATACCTGCTTTTCTATCCCTCAAGATTTCCATTCCAAGTATCTTCTTTACTGCTCCTAAGTCTTTCATTTAAACTCTCTGCTCAATTGTAATTTAACTCTTTCAATCTCTTTTATCCTTGGCTGCAACCAGCATGTCATCAACATATAAGAGTAGATAAAGATAGGACTCACCTTTGCATTTATTGAAATACTATAGCTATCAAAATTACTTCTCCTGAACTCATGAGAAGTAATGAATGAGTCAAACCTCCTGTATCACTGCCTAGGTGATTGCTTCAAGCTATAAAGTGATTTCTTCAACATCCAAACATCATCCTCTTTTCTATAGATCACAAAGCCCTATACCTATTTCATGTATATATCTTCATCAAGCTCTCCATATAGGAAAGCAATCTTCACATCCAGTTATTCCAACTCAAGATCTTACAAATCTACAATACCAAGTAATGCTCTAATAGAGCTGTGTTTTACAACAGGAGAAAATACATCAGTGAAATCAATACCTAATATTTAACTGTAGCCCTTTGCAACAAGTCTTGCCTTGTATCTAGGTTCTTCAACACTTAGTGTTCCTTCTTTTCTCTTGAATACCCATTTACAACAAACAGTCTTCTTCCTATTAGGAAGCTTCAGTAAATCCCAAGTGTCATTCTTGCAAAGCGATTTCATCTCCTCCTACATTACAATCATCTACTAACCAGAATCATCAGAATTCACAGCTTCTGAGTAAGTAGAGGGTTTTTGATTTGAATCAATATCCTATGCCACATTAAGTGCATATGCAACAAGATTTGCCTCTGCATATCCTTGAGGTGGCTTAACTTCTGTCCTAAGTCTGTCTCTAGCAATGGAATACTGCTGCTGTGATGATGTAGAGAAAAAACTACTTTATGTCTGTGATATAAGCTTAGAAGTATTCTCTAGTGTATATCTTGGAACAATCTGTAACTCCATTTGCATGCTAGATTTCTATTGTACTTTATCAGATGAAGTTGTAGAAGATAAGTCAGATAACATAGATGATTCACAAAAAGTCACATCCCTACTGACAATGACTCTCTTTAAATCTAGACACCACAGTTTATGTCCCTTAACATCAGGTTTAGAAACAAAGAATATGCACTTCAATGACCTAAGCTCGAGCTTCCCATTATCTACATGAGCATATGCAAGGCAGTAAAAAAACTTTAAACTCTGAATAATCAGCAGGAGTATCAAACCAAACCTCTAGTAGAGTCTTCTTCTAATAGTTATAGATGGAGACCTATTGATCAAATAACATGTTGTAGAAGGTGCTTTAATCCAAAATGATTTCGGTAATTTAGCGTTAGACGGCATACGCCTGACTTTCTCAATAATGGTTCTATTCATCCGTTCTGCTATCCCCTTTTGTTAAGGTGTACCAGGAACTATGAGATGCCTCAAAATTCCCTCTGACTTGTACAAAAGATTAAAATCATTAAAACAGAATTCAAGACCATTATAAGTGCGAAGATACTATACTTGCTTCCTAATTTGCTTTCTCAATCATTGTCTTTCAGTCCTTAAATATGGGTGACACAACACTCTTCTGCTTCAAGAAAAATACCTAAACTCTTCTGGAGAAGTCATCTATAATTGCCAGCATGTAGATATCATCTCCACTTGAAGGCACTTTAGATGGCCCCCAAAGATCAGAATGGATATACTCTAGAATACCACTTGTACTATAAGTAGTTGTAGTGAATCTGACTTTGTTCTGCTTCCAAAAAACACAATTTTCATAGAACTTCAACTTGTTGATGCCTTAGCCATCTAGAAGTCCTCTTCTGCTCAATTCAACCATACCGGCTTCACTCATATGCCCTAAACGCATATGCCATAATCATGTAGTATCCTCATCTGATTGAGAAGAAGAGGTGATGGTTGCATCACCTATAACCACAGTACCCTACAAACATATAATCTAGCAATCTTTTTTAGTCCATTCATCATAACAAGTGATCATTTACCAATCTTCAAAACTCCACCTTCACATGTGTATTTGTACCCTTTGGTATTAGGAGTACTCAAAGAAATTAAGCTTCTCTTTAGGTCAAGAACATATATCACATCTCTAAGTGTCCTAACAATACCATCAAACATCTTAATCTTTATAGTTCCAATTCTTGCAACCTTACAAGAAGCATTGTTTCCCAAAAGGGCAATATCTTTGGAAACCTTTTCATATGTTGAAAACAAGTCCCGATTGGGACACATATTGATAGTACAACCAAAGTCCAAAATCCACTCCTCACTAGTTTGAGGATCATCATTAGAAGCAACAAGAAGATCATCAGCATTGTGATCTTCAGCGATATCAGTTTTAGCAGATTTTTCTAGTTGTTTCCCCTTCTGATTTTCAGAAGCTCTATTATTCTTGTTCTGCAATTTATAGCACTCTGATTTAATGTGACATTTCTTCTTGCAATACATGCAGACTTTATCTCTATTTGAAGACTTTGACCTCCCCTTGAATTACCAAAACTACTTTCTTGACTCCTACCATGAGAGACAAGACACTCTGCTTTAGGCTTGGATCCAATTACTAAGTGTTTCATCTTTTCAAAGGATGCCAAAGCACCATACACCTCTTTCATGGTAAGAATATCATGACTATACAGAATCGTGCCTCTAAAATTTGAAAATAAAGGAGGTAGTGAATACAACAGAATTAAAGTTAAATCCTCCTCATCATACTTAACCTCTAAAGTTTCCAAATCTGAAACAATCTCCTTAAAACGATCAAGTGATCTTCTAGAGACCTACCTTCTATTAATTTATGCGAGTATAATCGCTGCTTCAAATGTAATTTACTGGTCAAACTCTTCATCATACACAACTGTTCTAATTTTAACCATAACTCCACAGCTGTCTTCTCCTTCAACACATCTTGCAAAATTAAATTAGATAAATGAAGATGAATTTGAGAAAGGGCTTTATGATCCTTATGCGATTTTTCTTCCGATGACCAAGATGAAGCCATCTTGTTAACCCTAACAATACATTATCAAAATCTATTTGTGCTAACACCACTCGCATGTTAACTTGCCATAAAGAAAATCTTGCATTTTGATCCAACAATGGAATGTCATGCTTCACTGTTTCTATTGTAGAAGAAACACAAAACCAAACCTTTGGCTCTTATACCACTTGTTATGATGGGATAAGACAAACAATAGCAAAAACAAGAACAAGAAAAATAAAGAACACACAAGATTTACATGGAAAACCCAAATCGGGAAAAACCATGGGCAGAGAAGATAGCAATCCACTAGTGTTGAAGAAAGAATTACAAGAGGTAAGTCATAAAACCAATGGACAACAATACAACACATATGTATTTTGCATGGAGGCCGAGTTAAGAGTCAGAGTCTGAAAAGTCATGCATTTCTTCATACACCGGCAACGTAACTGATAAAAGCCTAAATTATGACCCTTAAATTTATAATGAATGAATAATAAATATATATTCAAATATTCATTCATTAACATTTGACTATGAGAATCACTTATCGAAATCAGGTAATAAACTTCAACAACTTCCAACTGTTTAAAAATGTCTTTTAAAAATCTTTGTAGTTAACATAAAAACCCATACTATGTTCTTTTAGAAAGGAAATCTCTCTCTCTCTCTCTCTCACACACACACACACAATGGGAAGTAGAGAATTATTCATGATAGGAAGAGTAAGGAATTGAGGTCATCACATGACAATGCATAAAAAGGGTATTAAAGAGTTTCAACATGAGTAGGACAAAATTTGTTTGTCCTCTATTTAAAGATCACTGTAAAGAGGACATGAAGGAAATATTATATACCTTTTCCATTGACAATCTAGTGTATAATATTGTGTGCACTTGGCCTTATTTAATTCATGTTGTTAATGTTATTAATCGAATCTAGGTAAAGAATATTAGACCATATATAATTAAATGGATTCTCAAGTATCTTAGAGGTACTTCTAGATCTTATTTGTAGTTTGGTAGTTGTATACTGATATTAGAAGTGTTTACATATGCTAATATGGGGAGAGACCTTGATTCTAAGAAGTCTACATTGGGTAATCAGGTTACTCATGCAAGGAGAGCATGGTTTTGGAAATCCAAATTATATAAATGTTTTGCATTATCCACCATTGAATTATAATATATTGCTAATATTGAAGCCTACAAGTAAGTCTTATAGATGAAGTAATTTTTGGAACAGTTGGGTCAAGAGTAAGAAAATTGATAATGACATTATGATAACTAGTGTGCTACATATTTCAGGTAAGAATCCTACTTTTTTATTATAGATCTAAACATATTAATGTTAGTTACCATTAGATTTGAGATGTATTAGAAGAGAAACTTTTAAAGTTAGAGAAAATCTGTAAACTCCTTATTTTTAAGATAAATTTGAGCTTAAACCCTAAACCGGAAAGTCAATCGGAAACCCTAAGTCAATAAATCCCTAGAAAACCGTAGCAGTTTAGATCTGACAACTCCGTGTTCCTAAGCTAAGATGTCAAAATACAAGTGAAGAGTGTAGTTTGGTTCGTAATAATATTAGGGTGCTTATAAAGATCAGATTAGTGAATTTTCGATCTATTTTGAACTCGATCGGATATAGACTTTGAAAAGCGTGTCTCGGGACTCGAGATATTAAAATATTTTATTAGTACCGTTAGACTCGTAATTTCATAAGATTTCCAAATATATTAGTTACAGAATTTTTCAAGTTATAAAAGTTACAGTTATAGCCCTTTATCTTATTTTCATTACTATCAGTACTTTAATTGTCTAACCTACTTTTCGATTTCTAATCAACTATTCATCAAGTACAACTACACATAATCTACTCTTATATCCTTACAACTTATTCTTATAATATTTCATCATTTCCCTTACATTTACTTTTCCAATACAATTTTTACTACTTAAATTACTTAATTTAATTTTGAAACTTACACATCACAACACACGCACCTCTCTCTCTCTCTTCCTTGAACCGGCACCCCTCTCCCTCTATTCTCTCTCGATTTAATTTAATTTAATTATTTCTTCTTTTATTACACAAACCCTAATTGCATTCCTTATATATACTCCTTTATACTTTTCACTTTTCACTTTCTCTCTTTTCTCTCTAAAACAAACCCTTGAAATTTTTTGTTCTCTCCCTCTCTTCCTCTCCATGCTATGACACTCCACACACACACACTCTCACAACATTTTTTTTTTCTTTCAAGTTTTCTTGTTCCAAACCACTAATAGGTAATAGATCTACACTTTATCATCTTAAAAACATGTAATGGCAAGATCATCATGTGTGATTCCACTCAAAAATCCCCATAAGCTTTAAGCTAGGGATGTGGAAACACTTGAACATGAGATCTTTGCCATCACAATGTTATAGATCTTGTTATTTATGTTGTTTTGTTATTGTTTTGCTTTACTATTAAGTTATGTTGTTATTATTAATGTTTTGTGCATGTATTCATTATTTAACCATATCCACATAATGATCATAGTGTTCATGCATTTATGACTAGTATAATAAACAAGATCTAGTTGTTTTGAGTTCATAAATGCCTTAGGTTTTTGTTTCATGCACATAAATAACTTGTAATAGCATGATAATAGTGGGAAAATGTTAGAAAGCTTAAAATCTATTTTAGTTTCAACAAAAATGGATTTTTGAAATTTGGATCTAAAAAGAGCCATATTTAGAAAAGCTATTTTTCAACTTCAAAATGTGTATTTTACATTAAAAATGAAAGGTTTAGGGAATAGGTATCATAAATGAGTGGTTTTGATGAATAAAGCTTAGATCTACTAAGGGATATTTTCGAAACAAGAAAAGTATATAAAAGTTATGTTAAAGTTTTGTTTCAATCACAATAACCAACTTGACATTCATAATAAAGAAAGCTTGAAGTGTAAACACCTATTTTTCAACCCCAAAGCAAGATTTTTATTAAAGAAATGGAAGCCTTAAGGAGTAGGTTTGATTAGGAGTTAATTTTATAAAGATTAAATGAGTTTAGAAAAGAAACAATCTCAAATGGAAATTTCAAAATTCGGATTTGAAAATGACCACTATATAAACACCTATTTCCAAATACCAAAATGATGATTTTTATAGAAAAATAGGAGTCCTAGGGAACATGCAATAAAGATCTAATTTTAACTAGGATAAATGAAATTTATCAAAGTATAATCCTAAAATAAGGAAAGGTTTCAAAGAATAGGTAAAACAATATTTTCATTCCTTAAAAAATTCGTAATTAGGTAGACCACCTATTTAAACATCTATTTTATAACTCTAAAATGAAGGATTTTATTAAAATAATAAAGGTGTTGGGCATATAGATCATCAATGTTGAGTTTTGATAAAAGCAAGTACGATTTTACAAGAACTAAAACTAGTTTTCTTAAGTCTAGTAATTTCAAAAGTTTTGCAAAGCAAAAAGTTTTCTAAAAGAATTCTTGATATCATATATCATTAAGAATATACATATAGATAGCTCATCTCATAATATTCATGATAATAACTTGTAGGTAATGCATATACATATAATGCACTTGGTAGAAACAAAGTTAGGAAAATAGTGTCTTATACATCCTATTAAGCATTATCTAAGTACATGAGGAAATAGATTTACCAACACCCATGAATTATGCATAATATTGAGTTATATATGTATATAATAGAGTCTTTCAAGATATAACGATAGCTAAGTATCTATCAAAGCTTTGGAATGATACTTGGTTTGAAATTAGAAGTTAAATCGTGGGATGGGAATTTCGTATAGTATTCTGTACCCTATTATTCATAGACCAAACGACCTTGTTTGATGAAAATAACTCCAGAAATAGATATCTCTTGTCGAATAGGTAGAAATCGGTATATAATATACGAAATTCCGAGTTAAAATGACCAAGTTATGGCCGTTTTAAGTTGGAATTTCCTCTTAGACAAACTTTGACAAACTTGTTAGAACAGAATTTATAAGTTCATTTAAACTTCATGGAAATACTTCATTGGAGTTATTTCTTTTGATTAAGAGACTTGGGAGATGACTAGACCTTCCCGATGACTATCATGATTAAGTGGATTTTCGCATCATGGCAAAGTGAGTTCACTATTTTTAAATTATATGCTTATGATTGTGCTTACAATGATAGTGGCATTAGATTTAGGGCAAGATAAAAATTGGAATGTGTATGTGAATTCTATTTGATTGAATTGATGATAAGAATATCGAAATTGAATTGTTGTAAATATTTGTATGATTTAGTATAGAATTGAAGTGTCTGCAATATCTATGATCGCCTATAAATTGTTAATTAATATGCTATGATCTTATAATCAAATTAACCATGCATACCATATGTGGAGTCACATTGTATTTGTTATTATACCTTTGTGGGAAGAAGGCATAATAGTTGGGCAACGAGGGGCCTATAAACTTGAAGTTGGCATAATGGCCGGAATTGAAATGGCAGTGGTGTAGTTACTTGTATCAACTACAAAATTGTGAGTGGGTGGACACCTAAATCAACTACAATGTAAATGAGAAAAATTAAAATCTATGGTCGTATGAGCTTGAAACACCTAACCCCGAATGGAGGGCGTAAATCCATTCAACATAAGACTCCCAGAAAGTCTTATGTATTATATCCTCATGTGCTTGTGCATTTCATATGATTGATAATATAACTTGTTTGCCCTATTGTATGATGAAGTATTTAATTTAGAGGTGAAACTCACTAATCTCATAAGCTTATACCCCTATAGTTTCCTGTTGCAGTATGATTATTTATGATTATCCTCGAGAGGCCACTTTCCTCAGGTACAATTTTTGGAATTTAAGGAGATTTTTGAAGAAGTCGGGACGTAAATGTTAGGCATAAACTTCTAGTTGAATCTCTTTAATCTCTCTCTCTCTCTCTATATATATATATATGTTATAAGAGACTTTTGAGAACATAAGGACTCTTAATATTTTGACAAAGGTATACCCCTTAGAACATGTAATAGATTAATCTGGTTATAACTATTATGATTTACATTCTTATCGCTATATATATCTCTCAATTCAAAGTATAGTTCCCTATATGTTGAACATGAGCCTTACACTCGGTGTCTAAACTCATGGAGTGACTAAGGTTGTCATACTTGGGTTTAAATATCGAGTGTGGCGGACTATCATGTTTAAGATACCCTTTAGGGCGCGACAAAATCTACATTGATGATGACAGTTCACACATGATTACTAAAGTTTACCTAAAGATAAGGTCAATTCTCGTTGACAGATAGTTAGTGTAATGGAAACCCCCATATGAGTTAAAGAGGAAGCGAGTTGAGCTTTGGATCCAACGTATATGGGTTCATAGCAAATAAAAATGGAAATCTAGTATTTATATATGTGTATATGTATTTATATACCTTTGAGGAAAGGAAGAAAAGGGAAAGTAGGTGAAAGAATTGGATACAACCAGAAGAAAGCAAATATTTATGAAAAGGAAGATTGAAACAAGAAGAATATAGATATATATATATCGATTTTTGTAAAGTAGAATTAATAGATTGGGATGAGGACATGTGGCAATAGTTCTTTATAGATTTTGTAATGAACATTGAAAAGAATACTAAATGAACATTTTCAGAAAGTGCACAGTAATAGTAAAAAAACTCGTGCTTTTCATTATAATTATTATATACAAAATTGGAAGTGGATTGTTTCCATAGTATGCCTTTCATCTATAGTTGAACGACTATTTGAATTCATGGTGTACAGTGCTACAAGGTTATAGTTTCCCTTGCTTGTTAATCTTTTTTAATTGTCCATATTAAATAAGTGTTTTCACATTTTTACAAATTAATTAGTTTTAAGGTTTTATCGATATTCATTATATTGGTGAAGGTTTCACTATCTACTGGTATAACAAGTAAGGAAAAACATTGTACTTCCATCATATTAGCGAATGCTTCACCATTGACTAGTATAACTAGTGAGAAAAAACATTGCAATCCCATTATTCGTTGATAGTTGAATTTTTTGAGCTGTGATCCCATAAGTTTTGCCACATTTGGGTTTTCCACATCAAATCGTGATGTTTTAATTATTTGATTATTTTAGTTTATTATTGTTTTTCCCTCATTGGTAAGCAAGAAAATATTTTATCGTGATAGGGTATTATTTTTTCCAACATGAGCATACCACTAATACTATGTTTGGTACGATAGAATGGACCTAGAATGGAATCGCGATTCCAGCTTCTATTCCATTTCTTACGTTTGGATACACTTTTAGAAGCTAGAATCGTGGTTCCTAGGAATCTATGATTATGGCTCTAAAGGAGAATTCAATTCCATTTTCTCAAAGGCAAAATTGCGATTCCATTCTAGCATCATTAATTGTACAAAGTGTAATTACCCTTTTATCCTATCACATATTTGTATTTGTATTTATTACTAGGCACAATTTTGATAAATATACTTTATAGATATTCTATTCCATTTCATTCCTTTCCATGTAACCATCCAAACATAAGAATGGATTATAATTTCGAAACTCATTCCATTCCATTGGAAACGATTTCTGCATACCAAACATGACATAAGAGGATTGGATGTTGTTTTAACTTGTTTAAGATTATAACAAAATAAGTGCTTGTACTTTTGTTTTTTTGTAATTTAATGTCTCATCTTTTGATTTTGATAAATTGGTACTTCTATTTTCAAAGTATGTGCTATTAAGTGCCTCTATGATATAATATTTGACAAACATGTATTTTCATGATAGAATCATGGCATACACTTAACTAAAATTGCTAAAATCTAAATATGCAGTACTAAATTGTAAAAATGTCCAAAAATTAAGGGTTTGCAAAAAAAGCAATGAAATCAAAAAACTAAACTGGAACTGGAAAACCAATCCAAAAAATATAGCTAACCGGTCCATTGGTTTTGATTTACGATTACAGTTTTTATTTCTTTTAGTTTTCAGTTTCAATTTCAATTTGTACCCACAAAAAACCGTTATAAATATATTATATATATAATTTACATATGCATATAATTATTGTTTAAAAATATATATATACTTACATATGTTAGTGTTCCTTTAATTTTGATTAAAGTACTATGTTATATCCTATGTTTGATGGGAGTTAATGCAGTCATTGATTTGATTTGATTTTGTTAATAATGATACATCCAAAGGCTTATTTTCCCCTTTTCTCCTTAATTTAATTTAATTTTTTTTAGTCTTGTAATATATATATAATTTGAAAAAAAAAACTCTATGATAAAGGCTAAAAAATAAGGTTTGTTGAAACTATCAATTTGATTTGTTGAAATTATTACGTTAAATGGTTAAAAATAGAAAACCTAAAAAATTAACAATAAAAAAAAATAGTTAACTATTAAGGCAGTTAACCGTTTATAATAGACTAGTTAAGGATCAGGATATGAAAAAACCCATTATTATGGTTAGGTTCAAAAATAGGGCCATGGACTGGTTAACCGAGCCTTGAACACCTTTACCAAAAATTGCAAATACAAACACTTACAACCTATTCACACTTGACATGAATATGTATTCATTCCCTCCTTATTCGATTTGGTATTCACTTGAGGGGAATGTGAATTCATATTGAATTGCTATTATGATTAGCAATTCACGTACCTACCCCCATGAATTGTCATTCAATGTTTTATTTTTCAATTTTTTCATAAATACTCTTATATTGAAAGTATCACATATATAATTATCTTCTTTCTATAATAAATATAGGAGATATTATGGATATTTTACCTTTTACATTTTATACCAAATAAACATAGTAATAGCCATTACAATCCTTTAAATTGGAATTTCATTCCCAACCCCCCCACCCCCCCCCGAAGTGAACAAGCAGTTAATCTATCATTATCCTATTATGAAAATAGACATTCATTAAGTATTATTTAATAGAGACACAGTTTTCACATACTTTCAAAACAAGCACTAATTTGTTAAAATCTAAAGATGAAACACTAAATTATCAAAAATTAAAAGTATAGACACTTTTGCTATTGTCCCCAATGAATTCTCTTTGATTACGACCTCAAGGACAAAACTGCTTTTGACGATTTGGATAAAATTGTTATAGTTAGATGTTAAAGAGTTATAGAAACATAAACTTTGTAAAACATCATGAAGAGTATATATCATTATGTGAGAGGACCACATTATATTTTGATGAGAGTAAGCAATTTCATAAACATATCTTTACTTAAGAGTTCATAAAAGCTATCTTAAAAGGTATAAAACATGTTAATTATATTTCTTGAATAGTAAAGTGTTTGTTGAAAACAAATACCATATACTTTAAGTTGTTATACCTTGCATTAGATGAATTTGCATTACAGTTAGTGGTTGAATGCCAAGACATGGTATCTAAATGTTAACCTAATTAAAAGGTTTTGATTATGTTCTAATTGAGATCAGTATCAAGGATTTATACAACAAGGTATACCGTTTAGATGCCATCTTAATCAAATATGGTTAGAAAACTTCTGTTCATGTGACACTGGACTAGCGGTCGGACGTGAGGTCTTAGCATATGAACAATAGGTATGTTTTACAACATAGAATGCTTTTGACTTTCCACAATCTAGCTAGGATTTAGGTGCCAATGTGTATCATCTACCTAGGCCTAGCTTTTCTTCTTTACTATGTGCAGGTTTGGTTTGAACAGCTTGGATAATGGATGAAAATGGTGCACAATTTTTATATAATGTTCAGCTAGTAGTCATTGGAGTCATTTAATGGAAGGGCAAAAGATATCTAAATTAAAGCGACGACTTGTTTTCCTTCTATAGCTATAAATAGATGTTTTTGGAAAATTATAATATTTTTTAAGTGCCTTCATTTTCCAAAAAACAAAATTTACTAATTGTCTTGTCTCTTATTCTTCATTTGCAATCTTTTTTAGGGAAAAAAATTTTAAGTAGTACTCTTGTGAGTGAATATTCTAAGAGAGTGCTACGCTTTTAAGATTGTAGAAATTGTATCATGATGCTTGTATAGCTCCTTAGAAGAATATTTGATTAAGTGATCAATAAAACCATGTGAGGTCCCTAGTTAGAGGCATGTTGTATTCATGAAAAGTTAGGGACGGTCCGAATTATGTGTTCAATCCAAACTCAACTTTCTCTATCCCTGACTCTTTCATTTTTTTTCCCAGTATTTTATTATTGTAATTTGTCTTATGATCATAGCATGTTTCACACTTTTGTGAATTATCTCAAAAGAAGTTAAAATTGGCAATAAACTCAATTCAATTGCCTCTTGAGTTTAGTCTAACGGAATTATTTATATATATATCAACAATTTTTGACATTTTTGTATTGAAATATAACACTTGTACAAATTCACAACTTTTTAGGTAGGAAATAACTATTCATAGTGTATATCAATTAAAACAAGTATCATCATTAAGGTATAAAAAGAAAATAAAGGGGAAAAAAGAAAAGGATTAAACTTTTACATGAAAAAATTGTCGCTCCTTCTTCCTGTCTAATTCTTGGCGTTTGGCTAATCAAATAAGCATGGGCCATTAGTTATTAACAAATGTGATATTAAATATCAGAAATCAAAGAATAATAACTTAATGTAAACACTTTAAACATGAGAGAAAGGTGAGGGTTAGGGTTTCATTACCTCACTAATTATGCAAAGAAAGGAGAGACTGAAAGCATTGAGCATTTATAGGATCTCTAGATCTTTCTATGGGACATCAAGAATTCTATTATTTAGGAATTATTTCAAGTAAGAATATTTTTGAGCTTGGTAATTGTAGGATAAGCCTATAGCATCTTATGGGCAAGATTCTTGACAAGCTAGTAAAATATTATACATTAGGCAAATATAAAAAATGGAGTAACAAATATCCTTTAGTTAGAGAAAGGCTTTAATATGCAGTCTTATCATACAAGCCATTCTAGTATGTAATTGATGACTAGCAAATCGTATATTCTCTTCAATAAACTTTCCTATCCCTTTTCCATTTAATTTCCTTACATTCACCAATTGCTAAATTTCATCGCCTCTATGACTACATGTAACAAATCATATTTATTATCACTTAGTATGAATGCTCAAGTGATTATCAAGAACATCATGACGATAATTCATAGCACTTATGTCTTGTAAATGAAGCAGGACAACTTATAATGATTTAGGCCTCTTGGTACATAACAAAAGGCAATGATAAGGCTCCTCTAATTTACAGTAAAAGAAAGGTAATTTTTCTCTTGAGAGATTGACTATTACTTAATAGAAAGGAAAGGTCGTTAAAGGTACATTACCATTCATAATTATGTTAATATCCTTAAAAATACACTTAGGGGGATAGCCTAAGAATGGAGGGATATAGCTTGAAATGAATGTTTTAATGTCCACTTATAGATATGCTTGATTATGATCAATGGAAAGAAAAAAAAAAAAAAGAAAGACGAAGAAGAAAGAAATAAAGAAAACCTTGAGAAGCATTAATTTGATAACACAAGGAGGGATAGGCTTAGAGTAAGACGCGAAAGGAGGAATAGATCATGTCAATGGCTTATAAGTGCATGTGACAGCTCTTAAATATTTTCTTTTTATCATTCTTCACTTTGTTTGATTGTCATATAAGAGGATTTCAATAGCACAATAACATTTATTTGAATCTTTCAAATTTGTTAAATAAAGAGGAGAATTTTTCTATTTATAAATGTGAGAACTTGTCATTTTCAATTGAATGATTTTAGAGATAAACGTACTAGATTTCTCTTGGACTTTGTTAATATATGGATCATTTTAATAGGCTTAAATTAGCCTAAATCTACTATTCTTATAAGCAGTTGTATGCTTATGGAGTAGAAAAGGTTGTAAAAGGTTTTTTTTTTCAAGTGCATATGCTAATTGAAATGTGTTATACAATGGTTATATTAGTAGGATGGTCCCCATTTGAAGCCTATAAAGTCAATGTTTCTCAGGCCTTCTCGAGCTGAAAATCTATATTTTAGCAGTAACCCATGGAGCCAGTTTGTTTAGACTCGATTTAAGATATTGAGAATGTTAGCAATTTTTTACAATCTCACTTAATTATAATAAATTTCTACACCTCTTATATCAACTTTAAAACGAAAAATAATTAAATAGAAACAAAGAAATCAACAGGTTTAAGAATTTATGTGAAAAACTCTGAAAGTGGAAAAAAATCACAAGTGTTGTTAAAAAACAACAAAGAAATATATTCATTATGTTAAAAATTGTTACAATCACATAATATAAATACAATTTTCCGACACCAAAAACTCGAAGAACACCGGAAAATAATCTAGAGAATTTTTCTTTGATTTTTCTTCTTAAACTCTCAATATTTTATTTAAGTTTTTTGACCTCTTCCACACACCTCATGTAGCCATTCACAAAATTCACATAGACACATACAAGTACATCCACATTTTCATTATCTAGCAAAGGCTATTCGTAGCCTCAAATTCCTTGGCCAATTCGGTTAGACCCAACTAGAAATTCATGCCAAAGAAGAGTTTAGAAAGCTCCTAAGTCAAAATTGTTGGATGAAATTAACATACAGTTGAAGACAGATTCAACCATATGTCAGTAGTGGTAAAACTAAGTTGAACTATTAGAAATGCAAATATCAAAGTACCATTTGAAGCTCCAAATCAATGTGAGGTTTAATCTTTTGAGTTTAGGATTGAAATTATAGTTGTAAGATTTTCAACTTTCTACTTATCGCATGAAAAATTAATTTGAAGATTATATGTAAGAGGTTTTCAACAATAAAAAAGATGATAAACAAAGGCAAGATCTCATGACAAGCATTGCCTATAAGTTGAACTACTATTCTTGAAGTGCACCACTAAGTTGTAGAGGAAGTAAATCTGAATCTAAGTCGTACAAGTTAAAAGTTATGGAGATGTAAACAAAATTATATGCTAGTTGACAAATATGATCATATGAAGTATTGAGAGAATAAGTTTTTTAAATAGGTGAATAAGGTATAAGGAATCAATAATTGAGTGGAAAACAACTTAGATGTCAAAGTGCATATGGAGGCATGGATTAAAAGAGTTATAATGACTCAAGTAACTTTTAAGGACGAAAGTTTCTAAAAAGGGGAGAAAATGAAATAACCCAAATAATTTAATTAAATAAAATAATTAAAAAATGGTTATAAAGTTAAATGTGTTAACTTAAGAAGGAGTAAACCTTTCTAACCACCATATCTTTCAAAAGATATAAAGGCTGGAAATGTTTAGAAAGGAAATAGACGTTTTAACCATCATCTCCTTTCCTTTTCTTAACCAGCTTCTCTTTTCTTTTCTCCATATGCATAGAACCATCACTCCCCATCCCTCAACAGTCTTGGACGAACCAAAAAGATGAGCAACAAAGCTGCAAGTAAAAAGGTTGTTTTCCCTTCTTGTTGTTTTTTGATGAATTACACTGAAGAGATAACAAATCATAGTGTTTGGGTGTTGACAATGGGTTTTTATGGGAGAAAAGGAAAGCATAAGCGTGATTCTTAAATAGATACCAAAGCAACACAACTAAAGTGGCGTTATAAGAGAAATAATAGAGATCTCTCCAAGAAGGTAATGTAACAATTACTTTGAATTACTAGATCACAAGAGTTAAAAACGTTATAGGATGGTATTGTATGTTTTGTTATAGTTTTAGGGGTTAAAAACTTGTATATAAAAGTGCTAAAGTGATGAAATAGACTTAGAAAAGGTTTAAATAAGTATTGATACAAACATAAGAGGAAAATTGTGAAATAGGGTGTTTGCTAGAAGTTCACGACCTATACATGGTCCTAATTTCAAGCCGTGCACCTCTCTGAGTGTAAAAGTCGCATTTTCTAGAAGAACATGGCTAATACATGGCTACATATATCAAGTTGTGTTTCTTTCTATAACTTTTAACAAAAGGAGATTGGCAAAGAATACAACATATACATGGTTTCATGTTCTTGCCCGTGTACCTCTTAATGAATTTCTAAAGTTTCGTTGAAAAAAACACAAGGAGAAACACAAGGTCATGTTTCCCCATGGAACCCACATGTATTACTCGCATACCTCTCTGTGTGGACCTTTTTGTGACATATTTTCTATGCCCATGTGATACATAACCCTACACCCACTTATATACTAGTTTATGTAAGTTACAACACCGTGAAAAATCACTCCTTTCTAGCTTAAAATGACTAGAGTCATTGAACTATTCAGTTCTCAATCTAAGTATACTTTAAGACTGGGATCTAAGTTATAACGAAGTGAAACTAAAAGTGATAGGGATATAATGAGAGTTTAAGCTAGAAAAATAGAATTTTTCAAAGAATTTAATCATGTGTAATTCATGTAGTGGATATTGGTTTGAAACAGATTTACTTTTAGGTGCATACATACCTTGCTTGTTGCCTATTCTTATTTTGGGTAGAAATTTAAATGAACTAAATAATTATCTAGCTAAATAAATGTGCTTGCTGCTTGCTATGCTACTTGCTACTTGTTGCTTACATGTGGCTACTAATAATAGTTGTGAGTATTCATGCTATTATTGTAGCGAACCGATGATCCAAGTGTGACGATATCATGAGTAAAGTCGTACATGGAAATGATCTAGGTAGATCTAAGTATTTTGGTTTCGGGAATATTGGAGAGTACCTAATATTTATGTTTTGACTTCTGGATGTTGAAAAGTATCCAACATCATGTATATATATAGATATATTTGTTTATATTTATGTGTGGTGAGATACTAAGTTATCCTTTTATTGGTTGCCGACTTAAAGTAAAGATAATAAAACATTGGTTGTTGCGTTAGTATTAGGTCTGTATGTGAATGTGTACTTGTTAAATCATGTGTATGTGTTTGTTATATATTGAACTGAGCTCTGACTCACTATTTTTTTTTTCAAGTATAGGTAACAATCGTATAAGATGTTGTAATGATAGTTACAATTGGTTAGTAGACTAGGAATATTGCTAGCACTAAAATCCCTCTAAGTGATGATTAGAGAATATATGAAGATTAATGGAAAAGAGAGACTTTTGTCATGTGAAGTTGATCTAAAGGATATTAGGAGTTTAGTGTTTACTAGAGTAACTTTTAGTGGTAATTTGTAGTCTTTGTAGAGTTCGAATGATGGATGTTATTTTAAGTCTTATAGATAACTAGTAGATATTTATGTGGCTGTAATTCAAGTGTGTAATTGAATAATATTTGAAGTCATTAACACATGAGTAACATTGGAGTATATATTATGTTTATTGTAGTTATAGCATGATTTGAATCTTTGTATGTTCATCTATGATATGCACATATGGTGGTTTGTAACTAATCGAACTTAAGTCGAGTATAAATATTAATTGAATTCATATCAAGTTTGAGTATTAATATTATTTAAATTAGAGTAAAGAATATTATTTTGAGAAATCAAGTCTAAACAAACATAACCAAGTTGAATCCGAAATTATAGAGTTACTTCAAACCGATTCGAGTTTAAAATCTTAAGCTCGATCAAACTTGGACTGAATTCAAGCTTTGAAATTTTGAATCGAGCTCCAGCTTGGGTTCAATATTCTACATTCTCGACCCGACTAGTTTGTACCTTAAGATAATGTACGCTTTACCCTTTATGCTACTCTGTCACTTGCAAGAACTCTTCCTAAAATTGTCTTAAAACTGGTATTATATTGAAATTGCTGATATAAATACATGTTGTACACTGTCAAACTCCAGTATTTCCTAGAATAATTAAACATTTCATTTTCAACAATCATAAATTATCTCCACGCGGTTTTATTACTTAACTATTAATTTCACTAAGTGGGATGCAAATAATAAAGTATGCTGGCTTTTTGGGCATCAATTAGCCTAGTTTAATACAGTTTGTATTGTTCAAATGAATACTATATTTATTGAGATTAATCATATTATTGGGGACATCATACAAGACGGTATTAAACTATCATAAAGGTAGACGGTATTAAGTAAATATAATGTATCGATTATTTGAATTTTAATGACACTTGGGATATGTTTGGAGATTGTCCTGTGATTAATAAGAGGTGATATCATGTTCTTTGATGCATCTAATTGACATCCACCCTAAAACTTGCTCTATCATTCAGGTTCGATAACATCAAAAGGCTCGACAACTCTCGATGGATTACCCTAAATCGGACCGGTTTTCGTGATCTGGCAGCGGTATTAAAACACTGAAACCGAATATCAAAGAGCACATATTAAATGTGTGAAAAAATTTACATATTTCTCAGTTGCTTCGAATTATACCATAACAAAGGAACCAAATATCAGTCCTCGATGCCCCCTAACGCTAGCGTAAGTATACATAAAAAGATATCGTTATTAGACTTTTAAGGGCTTTTTGGCACGATAAAAGTTTTTCAATATATTTCCTCATTTGTTATAATCATACCACAATCATGGCAAGGCACCACGAAGTTCAATTTGACGCAGGACAAATATAAAAAATAGCTTTGATACTAAATATGATGTTGTACATAGAAGCAAAATAATTAATGGAAAAGATGCAGTATGTTATCTGGAGAATAAACTAGAAGACTTGTGGCCGACAGTCAGTATGTTTCAGTTGAGTTATTTGACTAAGGCATCAAGTAATGGATTGGGCCACACGTAATGAATTAAAAGTTGGGCCATTTTATGTAGCAGTCTCATTATAATAAATTAGTTTATAGGCCTAGTAGTAGAAGGCCCAGTTAGTTATGCATTTTATTATGCCATTGTTAATTGATACAGAGCATATTTTAAGTTGTAACTATTTGCTGAGGTAGCCATTTTATAGTTACATGGTCTCAATTGAATTGTAACAGAATGGGAGCTACTAAGATACTCTATATATATTCTGGTGTAAACAACCATAAAAAATAGAAGAAAAGTACAAAAACATTATGCTCAAATATCTTATGTTTGTATCTATCACAGTAGCAGGCTTGTACTCGAGCCAATTGTAGCTTGCATTCGAGCTAAGTTTTTTAATTTCATTACCATTGTGCTTCAAGTGGTATCAGAGCTAAAGCTAAGAAATGGCGATACTTGCTCAGGCTGTCCACAACCACTAAAATCACTTCCTTCCCATTGGATTTAGGTAAACCTTCCACAAAATCGAGATTGATTTCCTTCCACAAAATTGAAACTGATTGTGATGTGCCATGACAATTCAAGAGTGAACGCAAAACTAATACCAACCGACGTAGCAAGATAATTAGGGTTTCATATCACGATCCATTATTTGCACATGAATGCTAGAAAATGATATTAAATTATCTGTTGATTCTGCGAATATCTAGATAATTGGCATCCAAATTTGAAAATAACAAATAAGTTCGAAAATTAGGAAGAGAAGAGCCAATCTTTTTTTTTTTTTTTTTTTGCCCTAAGACATACATTTATATAGTGCTCAAAAGCGTCTAAAAATAGAACATGAAAACTATCAAAAATAGAAAATTCATAAAACTAAAGGACACAAAATACTTGAAAGACAAATAAAAATTGTCACAAATGGCATACAAAATAGAAAGTTAAACTGAAATTAAAACCTGCCAAAAATATTGAAAGTGTTCGTTTTAAGGCCTGAATGAGGAAATTTACTTTAAAACTGATGTAATTCATCATCGAAAGTAATGGCTTCTTCCACTTTGCTCGATTCCTTCAAGATTAGGACCTGCAATTTTGGAACTGCCACTGGCCAATCTTTATCTTACTTCTTCAGGTACTTATTACTTCTTCCACTTCACCACCCTCCCTAAGATAAATAGAATTCGCCCTCAAATTCTCATCGTCTGAATTATCCCTACTGTAAGGAATAAGATGTTTCACATTAAATATATAGGTAGTTCTAATGTGGCTAGGTAGTTTCAATCTGTATGCATTGGGGTTGATCTTCTCAATAACCTCAACCAGCTCGATATTCCTAATTAAAAGTTTGGTGTATCCAACTACAAAAATCAATCCTTTATAATAACAGCCCATCAAAATCTCCTATAGCAAATTCTTCATCTCCCCATTTTCTATCGGCACCCCCTTTTAGTACGTCCTTGTCCATAACATTAGAAGCAAATTTTGAATCTTAGAGCTCTTTTCCAAATCTAGTCATAGAAAACTTACTGCTACTACCAATTTGTTTTACAATTTTGGACTCAACGAGCTCTTTACACAATCTTTACTCCCTTATACATGAATTTATAAGAATTAGTCCAACTATCACGTGTTATACTCCTATCAAATTGCCAAGGTCCCCCTAACAGTAAGTGGCAAGTGTCCATTACAACTACGTTACACTACACAGAGTCTTCTATATAGAGAGCTTATGGGAAATGGAGCCAATACTTATTTGGAGATGGTTACCTCACTACCCTTCTTCAGCCATGCTAACTTATACAGCTTAGTGTTGTTCAAGTTTGATGCCCAATTTCTACACTACTTCTATTGATATGATATTCTCACAGCTTCCATAATCTATTATGAACCTACACAATCTGCCCTGAATTGTGCAAATAGACAAAGAGATGTTAGTTCTTAGCCAATCTTCTCAATAGCTTTAGGAGTCATATGGAACCTCCTCACCACTAAAGCCTCTTTTCCATCCCCTATCAAAAACTCTTTTTCTACATATCCAGTATCAAAACTAGAACTCCATCACCAACAGGCTCATTATCCTCTTCCTTGCTCTCAAAGACTGGGTTTTTATAAGGACAAAGTGACTTTTTCTCTACTTTTCTACACTTAGACTGTCGATGACTAGTCTTATCATAATTGAAACACTTGATTCCACTAGTGATACGATTACTAATGTAAGTTTTATTAAAGTGACCAAAGGTGTTGTTTTTCATGCCTCCACTCCCTACATGATTCACATCACCACTACTTCTACTAGCACCCTCACTACTAAGCACATCACTCCCTAATCGACGTTGTGTGTGCTGCTAACACTAACAGGGTCAAATAAATTGACAATATCCTAAATATGCAATTTAAATTCCCTAATATACCTTACAACCAATTGATCCTCTATCTTCTGAATTTCATTCGTAGCTACTAATTGATAAAATTCATAAGTGTACTCATCAAATGACCTATTGCCTTGTTTCAAATTCTGCTTCCTTTGATACATGATGCATTGGAAATTGTAAGGCAAAAATGCTACACACTGGTGCTTCTTCATCTTCTCCCATGAGAAGATATTGGATTTCCCTAATCTGCACTAGGTCAATTTTGTTTCCTACCACCATGCTATGGCTCTACCATGAAGTATGGTCGCTACCAATTGCACCCATTTATCCTCCGAAACCCCCTTAAATTGTAGAATCTCTTCCCCTATAGCTAACCAGTCTACGAACTCCTCTGGTTGAAGGCTCCTATGAAACTCTAGAATCTTTATCCTCATTCCTAATTCCCATCGTATCAGGTCTTCCTCAATACAAGGTATACCCCACCTGCATCGAAACTCTTCGTGTTGCTCTTCTTCCTTAATGGAAGAGGAATCATTCTCTGCCTTATCAAGTTCTGGCATCGGATTTAGGCTTCTTCCAATGCTTAGGGTTGAAATTCTAATTTTAATTTCTTATAAACACACCTAACCTCTGTACAAGGCAATCTACCACCACATCTAATCAATGTTCCAAGGCTACATCTAACCTATTGTCAATCAATTGTCCATAGATCTCTTTCATTTCACGACGTTGATTGGTCTATCTACGAGGAGTCATGACAATCCAAGATCGAACATAACCTTGATACCAACTGATGCATCGAAATAATGAAGGTTCAATATCACGTTCCATTGATTCGTGCATGAATGCTGAAAAGTTGTCTTTAATTATTTATTGATTCTACGAATACCTAGAAAATTAGCATCCAAATTTGAAAATAACAAATAGGTTCGAAAATTTGGAAAGAGAAGAGCCATATGACTCAATTATGTATTATTAAAATGATAATTAATCTCTCTATCTCTCTCTCTCTCCTCTCTCTCTCTTCCCTTGCCTTAAGGTGTACATTTATATGGAGCTCAAAAGCGACCAAAAATAGAACATGAAAAATTTTCAAAAATAGAATAATCCTAAAACTTAAGGAAACAAAGTACTTTAAAAGACAAATAAATTATCACAGATGGCATATAAAACAGATATGTCTATAATACTATAACAAAATTAAAACCTGCTGAAAAAATAAAAATTTCTCTTTTAGGACCTAAATGAAAGAATTTGCCCTAAAACCAATATAGTTCATCATCAAAACTAATGGGTTCTTCCTAATGGCTCGACTTCTTTAAGATTAGGACCCGCAATTATGGAACTATCACTGACCAATTTTTACCCCACTTCTTTAGGTACCCGATAGTGACCTCTTCCACTTCATCAAAATCATTCTAATTTGTAATAAATTAAAATTAACCATGAAAGAAGTAATTGACCTCATTAAAACTCTTATTTTAGTGTGTAATAAGCCCTCAAATTTATCAACGTGCACTATATTATTAAAGGAAAAATGACTTCAATGTGACATTTTTGGGGGAAAAAAAAAAAAAAGAAAAAACCATATGTCAATATTGTCATTTTGATATGTTGACAAATAAACTTTAAAAGTTGTGAATGATCTCTTTAAACTTTGATTTAGGTGTAGAATCATCCTCAAAACTTCTCAAAATATACTTTAACACCACCAAATTTATCTCAATAAGACTTATTAAAAAGGAAAAAAAATGCTTCTATATTACTAATTTACTATAGTTAGGGTAATCAGTAACATTTGGAATTGAAGAGACAATATTGGCACATTAGTCAAAGTTTGCAATGTCCCCAAGTTTTAATTTTACACTACATACTATTTCTGTGTTTTAGAATTGGTGTAATATTTTGCTTTGTGAGAAGAAGGACAATACCAATGTGATTTCAAGAATATATGACGTTAGATGCAACGTATTCTCGGAATGAAAATTTCTACAAAAATATAAATAATTATACTAAAAAAATTCGAAATACTTAATTTCACATTAAAAATAGCAGTTACACACACATGACACAGACAAACTCACAAGCGCATGACTTTCATACATCGAATCACATTCTACAAACATACCACAATCATGGGCAAGGCACAAAGAGTTCCATAATAGCTGACAAAACAACTTCAACTTTGCATCTTCCAATGGTTGGGGCTTGCAGTGTTGGGTGGGATTAATGATTGTCGAAAACAGACTGCCCCCGTTTATTTTACAAATCTTTACAAAAGCACGACAAAACCAGAAAACACGAAGGACCACAAAGACAAAGTTGTGGTTATACATGGGCACAATAATAATTCCGTCATATCATACGGTGGTAAGCTTAGTGCATGCCCATGCATCAACAGCTTCTTACACAGTCAAGCAGATTCCTCCCCCAAGTTTATCAGTCAAATTAGCAACCCTTAACTTGTGAACAACATGGCACTTGGGATTGGCAACAGCTATCTGTGAGAAGGAGAATATTAGTTGAGTTGGATTTGCCAACATTAATCCAAATTTGCATGTTGTTGATTTGACTAAAAGGATAGATGCTCTAAACATACTCAAATATTGCGTTAAATTAATTCACTACAAAACTTATTCAATAGTTTATTTGAAATGATTTTTTTAAATAACTAGAGCATCAGACCCTTGTAGCCAAGTAGTATAAATACTATTAAGCTATTAAGATTTTTCTAGATACTTGTAGCTGGAATATAATAGACTATTTTGTATGTACTTTTCATCAAAAATTATTATTGATCAGGCGAAATTAAAAATCACTAGAAATTAAATATAGTGGCCATCCTTAGTTTAAGAAACTTTTGTCTCATGTTTGGTAGGATCGTTAAAGTCCTCTGTTTGTACATATTAGCCCATATGTTATGACTTATTTTGCAAAATAATAATATATGTAGAACATTTTCCCTCCAAAAACACATCTTCTATCTTCTATCTATTTCTATGTTACCTATACCCATTTTACTATCAAATACAGGTTTTCTAACAGGATTAACCAGTACTCGATTCGCCTTCCCACAAATTTGTAATAGATTTGTAACTGGCAAACTATATATGTTTGTGTTGAGCATCGATCTAGTCTCGTCTCATTTGATGCAATATTGTGATCAATGGTGTTACCTCTAGTCCATGTGCCAGAAGACACTTTTGTATTTCCTCCAGGGAAGCGATTCCGGATGTGTCTATGCTATGCAAATCTGGTTCATTTTAAGAAAAATAAATTACATCAAAGTATAGTTCAAAATTACATTTTTTTCCCCCATATTTCTTTACCTTTGGCTTCTTACCTGACATATCGAGAATGACAAGACGAATGGTCCTGCAATCACTGATTGAGCATGAGCTCTCCACTTCGTTTCGAGTTGCCCATTGAACAATAAATGAATGGACGAGATTAATGCCACAGACGGCATATAAAAAAAAGTATCATATGAAAAGATATGATATAAAAAAAAAGTTACTAAAAATAGTAAAAACACGATTTTGATTGCCTAAATAAAGGAATTTGGCCGAAAACCGGCATATATCATGAGCAAAGCTCGTGAGTTTTACTCGTTGGCTCGACTCCCTTCAGAATATGGTCCCGCTCAATCAAAATCCATAACTCTCCAAAATTACGAAACTGTCATCGTCAAATTCTATACCACTTTTCCAAATAATTATTTACTATCTTTTCCACTGCATCACCTTCACTTGTGAACAACATGGCACTTGGATTGGCAACAGCTATATGTGAGAAGGAGAATATTAGTTGAGTTGGATTTGCCAACATTAATCCAAATTTGCATGTTGATTTGACTAAATAAAGCACCAACAAGATGCATAATTACATTTGTTGTGCATGAAATGTTCCTTGTGTTATAACAACTAATTTGTCTAGCTAGTTATATTCTACCTTTCCCTGACCAAATTGGCATTAGCAAAACAAAGCAAAGAAGATTTAATCCGGATTATTAACACTCCTGGATTCCTGACAGCCATTGGACACTGATCAATACTACAGAATACATCAGTCCCAGGTAGTTTACCCAGTTTTTCTATTCCGGGTCGAATGGATATTAGAATGATCTTTGCAAATGATACCATCACCTGAAAATTTACTGTCTTGACACGATTGGAAATTTAATAATGTAAAGAAGTGACAAATTTAATGTGGATACAAATCTTGAATAGATTATAAATTACCGCAATCAGCAGACCAATTTCCACAGAAGTAAACAAAAAACCGAAAAACGCTCCAATGCAAGCCAGAAAATCTAATTTGTCGACTTTCCAAATGTTGTAAGCTTCACGAAAGTCGACCAGTACTGGAAGTGCTGCAAGGATGATGGATGCAAGGATTGTTGTCGGAGTAAAGTACAGAAGCTTTGTGAAAAACTGTAATACCACCAGAACCGTTATTGCCATCACTATATTTGATACTGGGGTTCTACAACTAGCACTAAAATTGACAGCAGTGCGCGAAAATGAACCTGAAAATCTTACCAGTTTATGATGTTAAGTCCCATCCATGTGGAACTATTTGGTATCACATTGTCTAACTTTTTGGCTTACCAGTTGCGACATAACAAGAGGTTAAAGATCCTATGATGTCCATGAAGCCCATTGCCACCATTTCCTTATTACCATCTAAATGATAACCCCTTAAGGTTGCAAATGAACGACCAACTGCAATGGCTTCCTGAAATTAACTAAATTAAGAACTTGTTATAGGTCATTTGATTTATCTGGGGAAAATATGTCAACAGTTACTTACGGTGAGGGCAACTGCTCCAACAATAAGGCCAATTTTAACAACTTGACCAATTTGTGAGCAGTTAAGTTGCAATTCATGTGCTGAACTTGGATTTAGGCCTCCTTTGATATGCTTAATTATCCTAACACCATGGTTATCCGCCCTTGTGAAATATACAAGGAGTGTTGCTAAAATAACTGATAATAATGGTGCAAGAGCTGGAAACCAGAATAATTTCTTATTCCTTCTGCCCTGAAAAGAGCCAAAAGCGTTTAAGTGAGAATTCAAACAATTCCACTAACCGCAGCTTGTACGAAGGTGAAAAATCAAGTATAGTAGTTTTGTTCCTTGCTTACTATAATCCGTGCAATGAGCATGAAGATTAGGAATGAACCTCCTACAACGACATTATAAGGACTCCACTGAAATCATCAAAAAGCAACAACCGTAGACAACATATTACCAAAACTAGTGTTTTCGGGAATGCAATGATTGTTTTTGCATATTTTGTATGTTTTGGATAAAAGGATATGCAAATGAGGAGTTATTGGGTTATACAGGATTATGAAGTGTTTTCCACACAGCTTCACCAACAGATACGACATCGGTTTTGTTCGTAAATTGTGTAAGCCCAAGAAGCCCTTTAAGTTGCTGAAACCCGATAACAACGGCTGCACCGGCCATGAAGCCGACAATAGCTGCATGTGATAAAAAGTCCACCAGGAATCCCAGCCTATTGGACTCCATTAAGACGGGATTTAGCAAAATGGAGAGTTTATCTTGATAGATAAAGAGAACAAGGGCAGTCATCACCTAAATATTCCAAAAAGTTGCTTGAAACAGCCCGGCTAAAAGAGTTGAAGTAAGGACAAGGCTTGTGTAAGTAGCAGGATCAGTTGCAGGGTCTACAACTTTCCACATCATCAATGAAAAAATCATAGACGGCACAGCAACAGGACCAATTCCCAATTCTTTGGAAGTCCCCATGACCGCGTAGATGAGTGGTGGAATAACACTTGAGTCTAGTGAAAAAGAAGTAAACGTGTAGCTTGATATTTGTTGTGATAAAAATCATATAATAGTTAAATGATATCGTAGTAATCTATAAAAAATTGTTGATAACAGATCGATTTTAATGGATAATGATTATAGGAGTTAGAACTTGCAACCAATATTTTTCCCATTCTTTTATCATTATTATGGAAAATATTTGTCGTCCCTCTCCTATTCCAATCAATAAACACTTGATAGAGGTTCGATAAATCTAAAATAAAAGAAATTGTTATTATCAGTCCAGGTACATATGTCATGTTATTATTGTTTAGGACAAGATTGGGATTATTATTTTTTGTTGAATTAAGAACTTAATTTTCTATAACAATTTGTTGAAAATTTAAAACGTATTAAATTCTATGGTATTTAAGGCTAATTTAAGAGGAGTTATGAAAAGGGGAAATGTTAGTCATTTATGGGTCATTTAAATCTCTTTAAGTTTGTGTTGTTTAGAATTCTATTTTTATGTTATGAATTTCTAGAGTCTTCATTAAAGACTATAAAAGGAGTTGTATTATGTAAGAGGATTTGAAGAGAGTTAATAATAGAAAGAAATTTCCTTTGTTTTTTCTTTCTCTTTCTCTACCTCAGAGTATTAAATCCTCCATTGTCTTTTATCAAATTGGTATCAGAGCCATGGCAAGCTCTCGTGTGACATTGTTTGGACAAATTCCATTACTATGCCTTACAAAGAACAATTATAATAATTGGAGTATACAAATGAAGGCCTTACTTTGTGCATAAGACGCATAGGAAGTAGTTGAAACCGGCTATGAAGAGACGGATGCAATAGATACTAGTATAACGACAAATCAATTGAAGACATTGAAAGAGACCCGTATGAAAAATAAAACCGCCTTTTATGTCCTTTTTCAAGCAGTTGATGAATCTGGTTTTGAGATGATCGCCGCCATGACAAAATCAAAGGAGGCGTAGGACATTTTAGAAAAGGCGTACAAAGGTGCTGACGAGTAAAACAAATTCAACTACAAACTACGTGGCGAGCTCGAGACGATGAAAATGAAGAAGTTCGAAGGTGTGTCCAACTACATAATGAGCGTGCAAACCGTTGCCAATCAACTTAAAAGAAATGGCAAGACTCTAACCGATGCAAGAGTGGTAGAGCAAATACTATGGTCTTTAACCGATGATTTTGAGAATGTGGTGTGCGCGATTAGAGAATAAAAAAACATAGCAAGGATGACCATTGACAATCTCAAAAGTTCATTGGAGGTTCACGAGAAAAGAAAAAGGAAATAGAAGCAAGAACTATTAGAAGAAGCGTTTCAAGCGAAAGCGATGCTAAAAGAAGAGAAACCACGCAATAGTGATCGAGGTAAAGGTCAAGGTCATGGCGACCGTAGAGGTCATGGTCTCAATTGTGGTAGAGGACGCGGTCGTGGAAGAGGTGGCTGATCAAGTAAGTATAATGTTGAATGTTATAATTGTGGCAAATATGATCACTATGCAAATGAATGTTGATCTGGGAAAAAAGGTGAAGAAAAATGCTAATTTTTTGTTAAGGAAGAAACTAAAAGTAATGATGTTGTATTGTTGGCAAGCAAGGAGAACGGTCCCTAAAAGAGAATGATGGTATCTTGATACCGGTGCAAGCAATCACATGTGCGGATACAAACATATGTTCACTGATTTCGAGGAGATAGCAAATGATCATGTCTCTTTTGGTGATGCTTCCAAAGTGCGTGTAGAAGGGCAAGGTAATCTTAATTAAATTGAAAGATGGGACAAAAAATTTATTTTAAATGTTTATTATGTCCTAGAAATGAAGACTAATATTTTGAGTTTAGGACAATTCCTGGAATGAGATTACACGGTGTTCATGAAAAATCGATGTCTTTATTTGTGAGACAAAAATAATCGATTAATAGCCCAAGTTGAGATGGCAAAAAATCGAATGTTTAAATTGGACTAAGTAAATATGCAAACAAAGTGTTTGAAGGCTTGTGTAGAAAACAAAACTTGGTTGTGGCATTTGAGGTTTGGACATATTAATTTTGGAGGCTTAAGAGAAATAGCTAGCAAGAACATGGTGTATGGATTGCCATCAATTAATTCTTCTAAAAAGTTTTGTGAGAGGTGTGTGATTGGCAAACATCCAAGGAGTAGCTTTCCAAAAATGGCTACTATCGAGTAAAAACGCCCCTTGAATTAGTACACACCAATATTTGCAGCCAATCAAGCCAAGCTCAATTAGTAAGAATAAATATTTCATAACCTTTATTGATGATTTTTCTCACAAAACTTGGGTTTATTTCATGAAAGAAAAATCAAATGCTTTTGCAATTTTTAAAAGGTTCAAAATTTTTGTTGAGAAAAAAAATGGTTAGTATATCAAAGGTTTGAGATTGGATCGAGGCGGTAAATTTACTTCAGCAATCTTTAACACTTTTTGTGAAGAACACGGTATTCAACGGCACTTAACAGCGCCATATTCACCACAACAAAATGGAGTCGCAGAGAGCAAGAATCGGACTATTCTCGACATGGTTCGAAGCATGCTTAAGAGTAAGAACATGCCAAAAAAGTTTTGGGCGGAGGTGTAGATTGTGTCGTTTATTTATTAAATCGATGCAAAACATCAAGCCTAGAGAATATAACTCCACAAGAAGCATGGAGCGATTTGAAGCTAATAGTGGCACATTTAAAAGCGTTTGGTAGTGTGGTGTATGCACACATACAAAGTCAAAAGCATGTGAAGTTAGATGACAAGAGCTTGAAGTTGATTTTTGTTGGATATGATGAGAGATCTAAAACCTATAAACTCTTTGATCCCATTAACAAAAGGATGCATATTAAGTCATGATGTGCAAGTAAATGAAGAAGCCATGTGAGATTGGAATTCAATGTTGAAGATTTTTCATGAGAAGGCAAGAAATGAGATATCCACACCGATGAATATGTCAAAGTCGACATCCAATAATTATGAGGAGGCACCAACGTTACGACATCGGATGCAAATTCATCGGATGAGGAGGCAAGAACCCCAAAAACAAGGAGCATACGTTACATGTATGAGGCAATAAGTGAGTTACACTTGGTGTGTCTCTTGGCTCGAGGCAAAAATATTTCTTTTGAAGAGTCGATTGTAGATGACAAGTGGCGAGCCACTATGGATGATGAGATGCGTGCAATCGAAAAAAATGACCCATGAGAACTCACTTCTCTTCCCAAAAGTCATAAGGCTATTGGTGTCAAATGGGTATACAAGAAAAAAATGAACCCTCAAGGTAAAATTGGTGTGGTTACTGAAATTTATTTGGATAGTAAGTCAGCAATCAAATTGGCTAAAAATCTAGTGCATCATGAGAGGAGCAAACATATCGACGTATAATTTCATTTCATTCGGGAGGATGTGAAAGAGAAAAATATCGAATTGGTTCATGTCAAGAGTGAAGATCAAGTGGCTAACATTTTCGCAAAGCCGTTGCCTATCAAGTTGTTTGAAAAATTTAGGAATTTTCTTGGCATGAGAGATGGAGATAGAATTAAGTTTAAGGAGGGGTGTTGAATTATAAACTTAATTTTCTATAGCAATTTGTTGGGAAATTTAAAATGTATTGAATTCTATGGTACTTAAGGCTAATTTTACAAGAGTTATGAAAAGAGGAAATGTTGGTCATTTATGGGTCATTTAAAACTCTTTAAGTTTGTGTTGTTTAGAATTCTATTTTTATATTATGAATTTCTAGAGTCTTTATTAAAGGCTATAAAAGAAGTTGTATTATGTAAGAGAATTTGAAGAGAGTTAATAATAGAAAGAAATTTCTTTTGTTTTTCTTCTTCCTTCTCTACCTCAGAGCATTAAATCCTCCATTGTCTTTTATCATTTTTACAGTTTAGCCATCTGCAATATCTATTTGTGTAATGTCATTACCTTCTACCACAACTTAATACTAGAACTGCCTATTCTTGCAACTCTTGAAAGTACTTGTGATAATATCCGACAAAATATGATGTTTTGGTGATAAAAAATGTCAAAAAAGAGTGACGAAGACATTTTTCTCAAAACAAATCCGCCCTAAAATTTACATAAAGCGAAAAAAGGACACGGTTTTGAGTCACTATGAGCAACTTACATAGGCCATACTGAGGATCAAGCCTGGCTAGGTTGGCATATCCAATACCCTGCATGACAATAAGGCATGATTAAACAACCACACAAAATTATGGAGAAAGTGGAATTGGGAATGCCAGATGTCCATCCGGTTAGACGCATTACCTGTGGAATGCAAAGGCTTGCAAGAGTAAGACCACACAACAAGTCATTCTTGAAGAAAGCCAAATTGTAACTTTGGCACCATTGAAGTACAGGAACGCTGCCTTCAGAGCCGAAAACAGATGTCTCCGTGCCGGCTGATTCCTCAATGATGACAAGCTGTTTCCACCAGGCATGGCAATTTCTTTCACTAAGTCAAAGACCTCATTCCAGAGCCCTGGTGGATTTGGAGCGGTTATCACCCACTTGGTCCTCTCATCACGGCTCTTTGCCTCATGTTCAAGCATCTCTTCATCTATGATCTTCTCATCGGCTGATGGATCAGCCACGTTGGATTGAAGTGTTTGGAAGAACCCGGAGACCTCGGTCTCCTTGTCTCTAGGATTATTATTACTGTTAGTAACCATTTGTGCTGCAGAATCTATAGCACACAAATTCTTAACAATTGTGGCTTAGAGGGGTCTAAGCATGCCAGAATATGGATAGATCATATGGATTTTCAAGACGTTTCAACTGCTCACACATGATTCATGGGTTATGTAGTTAGTTTTTGTCATGTCTCCCATAGGTTTGCAATATGTATTGCAGTGCAATGACATGTTGGAGAAGGTAAAATTGTCCTCTGGTCACTTTTAGACACGGATTTTAGGTAATGAAAATATGACATGAAATCCTACATAATATAACCTTGAGATTTAAGAAATAAGGAAAAAAAAATTACAAGTTAGATAAAAAATTTACAGGTTTTATAAGTTATTATGTATCATATACTTTATAAATTTTACATTGTACAAGGTATAAAATAGGCACAATGTGCTACATAGTAAGTTCTGGATATAAATTTTAGTACCATATAGCTTACAAGTTATACCCACTCACTCTATTATGACTAAATCTCTTTTGACATAATTCATTAGAACAATGTTCCAATATATATACACGATGACGCCTCCACCATGTTAGAAGGTTCCAGTGGAATTGATTATTGAGACGCCACTTGCTAATTTCACATAGTATGTTGAATGTACCATGTAATGGACTCTACGGACTAAACAATTGTTGGGTGTTAAGGTATAATTTTGCAATTTAACTTCATTCCTTTTTTTTTTTTTTTTTTTGGCCTTGAAAATAAGCAAATAATCTCAGACTGTTGTTGTATTCCAAAAATTAGTTATGAGGATTTTGTTACCAATTAAATTATTTATACATTTTCAAAAGAAATTAAGAATTAAAATACACTTTAAAAATTAGGAAGTATATCTACATTTAATCAATTTCTCTTTTCGGATAGTAAATGTTACTCAGTGTTATGTGCCATTAAAAAAAAAAGGAGGAAACATAAGGCTTTAGGCGGTGAAGAAATTTCCAGTGGATGGAAGAAGAGAAATCTAAGCTGAGCTAACAATTTTTGAGTTTGTAAGCTCTCTAGACATCTCCTTTTATACCCTGAAATTTTGAGTTGGTTCTAACCGACTTAGCCAAGGAATTTAAGGCTATAAATAGCCTTTGTCGGACGGTGAAAAAATGCGTGTGCCTGGATGTCGTGAGTTTTGTGTTCTTGTGCGTGTGTTGTTTTGAGAGATTTAAAAACTTAATAGAAAAAGAATCGAGAGTTTGAGAGTTTGAAAAATCCGCTGCGTTATTCTTAGGTGTTTTTTTTTTTTTTGAGTTTTTTGGTGTAAGAAAAATATTGTATTTATATTGTGTGGTTATAATAATTTTTCACATAGTGAATATTGTTTCTTGACAACATTCGTGGTTTTTTTTTACTTTTGAAGTTTTTCACGTAAATTATTTTTCTGTTGCTGTTTAATCATTTTTCTTTCTAAAGTTGATCTGAAAGCTATAGAAATTTTTTATAATTAATAAAGTAGGATTATTGAAAATCTCCAATACTCAGAACATGGAGCGTTAATCAAACCCATATTTGAATTGAAATGGAGACTGCTAGAAATTCTTGCCTCTCAATAAGATAGATTCATATCTCATAAAGATTGATAATAAATCCTTCCAAAATTAACTATTTATCCCTTTATTAGAGGTATTCTAAAAATATCTACGATTGAGTAAATAGCTGTACCAACCACTGTATCGGATCGAATTGCATACAACGTCCAGTTGTAATTTAATCTAACGTTAACCTCCGGCAATTATAAGAACCATCGGCACGCATCGTATGAATCGAGGGCTACTTTCAACCACTTCTACTAGTTTCTTTACCCAAAGGAACATCTTTGTCATATCTTTTTGGCTAGAAAATGGAATAGAAAAGCAATAAAATTATTTTTAAGTTTCGTGAGATAATGTCACTCGATAACAATAAATTTTTTAGGGGTATGTAGTTTTATAAGATAATATCAACATAATTATTAGTGGTGGAAGGAATTGGGTCATGACTCATGACCGACGCTATATCACATAATAACATGTAAGGCAACTTAATTTGTGCGAAACCACTTCTTTATCTGAAAAATATATTTTAAACCATTGTGGTTGCACTAACAACGTGCCATGTTTTCATCAAACATGTGGACGTTCGATGTTTCATCCTAGTGCATTTGAATTCCAATCTTCTCCCCCCATTCTCACTTCATGATTATTGATTACATTCAAATGCATATAATATATTTTCTTTTAGATTTTTTTTGTTTTATTTTTAAGATAAATCTATTGAATAAGCAAATATGACCTAAATCCTAGAGGAGTAAGGATATATCTTTTATTTACTAGTGAAGTTTCTTCTCTTAGAGACTATATATTTATATTATAGTATCCCTTAAAACATATTTGAAGTTAAGATGATCCTAGAGGAAAAGATTAGAGAATCGGTCAATTATTTCAATCAGCCACAACTTGTAATGTATTAATGAAGAATGTACATTTTTAAATCAAAATTTAGTATAAATATTATAATATATGATGGATACATGAAATGCATGCTTGCTCATAAGTTGAATTTACGTATGACAAAGTGAATGCAGTTATAAGAAAGAGTTAACTGTGTCATTGGTGTACACCATCTATTATAAGTAATGAGTAAATTACACCGAGTTATGAACATTTTGAGATAAATTCATTCAATATATCAATATTTTGAGTACTTAATAAAAGGTATAAATGTTTTGTAAAATGAATCAAATGAAGTACCAACATTTTACAAAGTTGATTTGAGGTATCAAAGTTCATATTAGTTTTCAACTTAACTTTTCTTAATTTTCATCAATGGTCATTATTGGTACGTTATTTAACTTACTTCATAAAATGTGTATTCATCTTTTTAATCACTTAAACATTAATATAAAAAATGAATTCACCTCTCATATGTTGATTTTTTTTTTTTTAACCACCTAGAATATCAGCATCTTGAATGAACTTACCATCAAACATTAATTCATTCTCATATAATTTACCCTATAAATAATATCTGTAGTTTACACCATTTACAAAGTTCGAATCCTCTATTTACATTTAAAAGTAAACATAAAGTATCTCCCTTGTAGTTTTTTACAATTTCATAGAAGTAACAATCTTCAAATATTCCAAGAATGACAGCCATTCATTTTACAAATTATATGAATGTATAACGTGTATTATCGACTAAATACCGGAAAGTTAGCAAATCCAAAAAGTCATGATTTATTGATTCAATAAGTGCATTTTTATTACAAGTTGCTTGGCACACTTACATTTATCAAGCAAATCTCTTCAACAACTACCTCTCTCTCATCGGAGACTTACTTGGTGAAGCAACTCTCTCTAGAAATAATTGAAGGATCAACAAAAAAAGTTGCTTAAGATGTTAACATGATACTTTAAGCAACCTAAGATAAAGATATTGTAAGCCACGAGTCGATTAAGTTGCCATAAATTGCTAATTATAAAGTAATGGCATATATAAATATATATCTCTAGTATTGAATAAACTTATTATCAAATACTGATACTTTTTATGTAGTTTATCTATATAGAAATATAACATCCACTAATTTTTGTCATTTAGTAAGCAGAAAAAATAAATAAAGTTATAATAAGAAATTTCCCAAAAAAAATTAATTAAAAATAATAAAATAAATTAAGATAAAGTTTCAAAGCTTGATTTTATTACATATAAATTTGCATTCTCATTTTTGAACCATCAAATACTGCTAGTATTTATTGTTTGGAAGTTGCCCGAGGGCTACTCAAAGAGAAAAAAAAAAAAAAAATTGCCATTGGGTACTCAAATTTATTACTCGGGTATAAATTGTTGCATATTAATATTATATTTATTCTAATGTAATCCTTATTATTTTAATTTTAGGTTTTCTATTTATGGCAACAATCGTCAAAATCAAACTGTCTTCTTTCTTCTCCTTTTTTTAATGATTTTCTTAGCCATTTAGAACAGAGTAAGCACGAAATAAGGTTATAAATTTGGATCTCAAAATAGTCATAAGGATATTTATTCCCAAAATTTTCCTATTGAAAAGAAAATTTTTTAGATGAACGATGATTATTCTTTACTGAGTGCAGTAGAAAGTTCTTGTTTTAGTAGCTAGAAAACTGGATCGATGAATGACGGTTCCTATTGCGATCATTCCTTGTATGTGTTCAACCTGGAAAAGTTTATATGTACTTTTGATAAGACAAAACTATAAGGGATAATTGTAAAATACCCAAAATATTTAAGATAATGTGGATTGACCCTTCAAGCTTTTAAAGTGAGGTTTTTGATCTCTTAAATTTAAAAAATTAGCAATTGAAGGATAGTTGATGTAAGAACCCGGCCTACCTAATACCCATTATTAGGCATGCCGAATCTCCCAACCACGTATAATATCTAAGTATTATAAAACACTCAAGTATTATACGTAACGTTGTCTGAAAAAAAAATGCTTATATCGACTGTTTATTTAAACCCGCTTTAAAACATATAACTTCTACATAAAACTACTCAACACATGAGTAGGTCAACTTTACAAAACGTGAAAGAACTTTAGTTTCAAATAGGTGACACTGTAAGAGATTACAATCTTGTTCCACTTAAAAACTTGAAAGAAAATTTGAAATCTTATATTACAAAGAAGGCTTCATTAACAAGCCTATAATGAAAACTACATTTCATTTTCAAAGTCTTGAAGAAAACTTGGATAAAACATCCTTGCTCGCATATGAGTCCCTATCCATCCCACTCATCCATGAAGACTTCCCAATCAATCACGTATCTCATATCATCATAGCATTCATCATTTTCTAGTAATCTGCAAAGCAGCAACATGAGCTAAAGGCTCAATACGCAATAATACAAGAAAAAATAAAGTGGCAAGTACGCTTAAGCTAAATGTAATGCAACAATCAATAATTTAATTATCTTTGATTAAGTGAGCAAAATAACACTAAAGTATTCAAACTTCGATTACAATCTTGGGAATTTGAAATCCTGAGTAACAACACTTGCTTAGAGGGTTATTATTGGCAATCTGAATACCTATAACTCCTATCTCTAATTGAAAAAAGAGTAGTAATCTCATCTAGAGTTAACAGCCGTTATACAACTTTACTTAACTTAATCCATAATGTCATCTAGTTCAACCGATCCCATAAACGTAAACTAAATTATATTATTTCCTCTTAAGAATAAGCAAACGTTACCCCGATACTGTCCGCCCTATCGATTACCCGCTTAGCCACTTAAGAATCACCATTGCATCATGGTGTACCATTGCATCATGGTAAAAGATCATTGCATCATGACATATGTAGCCTAAGTGCTTAACTACCGTATTCGCTCGGACAAGGTTGTCACTTCTCAAATTGGATTCAACGGCACATGCACAACCAATTTCAAACAATCTTCAACTCATCCTTGATTAAGTTCATTTAAGCTTTGCCTAACTTAACAACCATCAAACAAGCTATTAAGTACCTGAATAATCTGATTTATCAGATAATAGACCTATGTTTAAACCCAACTGAGTATGTGAGTCTGTCAAGAAAATCATTTCATGTTAAACTTGTTATTCACAATAACATATTAACTCATTAATTATTCATTAAGCGCAACAAGATTCAAATCATCACACATTTTACTCATTTAAGCACAAATACTCACATAATATTTTTTTTTTTTTTATTTTTATTTTTTACATGAAAAGTACCAGAGGATCTATCACACCCATGACAAAAGCTGTGATAGGTATCATAAGCACCATCACGCCTGTAATCTTGTATCGTGACGAACACAATTAGCTTATCATTCTCGTAATAGGAGATAACGCCCCCTATCACAGCCGTGATATAGATAGTGATAAAGAATATATCTATATTAAGCTTCATAAATTTTTTTTCTAAAAACAACTCAAGGAAATAATGAGCTTCATTACAACCATATTTAACCTTTAAAAACCACATGGAGGAGATAACAACCCTTGCAATGGTTGTAATATAGGTCATATTAAGCTTTTTAAAACACCCAAAGGAGATAACAGGCCAAGTAACGGCCATACTCAATAAGGAAAAGTGAATCCGAGGGATAACGGCCCTAATTACACCCATGATGAAGAGGGCATTTACCCTTTGGCACTTGTTTCAAAATTTTTGAAGTCCATATCGTCTAACTCTTCACCAAACTCTTAGGTTTTTGTAAAAACATGCCAAAACTAGTCTATGAACACAATATTAAACATCATCAAGATTTATTGCACTTATGTTCATTTCACAAGTATATGTAACAACTAACTCAAGTTAAAACATAATCTCATTATTTATGCTTGTTAAAATTTATTATAACTCTAATCATCCAAGTTCCACTCACTTATCATTAACAACATCCATACATGCATCATATCATCATAAACTTCATATTTAATTTCATCAAATTCCTAGGATACATTGACCTATTTACATATCTAGCTCAATATATATAATAGCATGCCCTTAATTCACTTAAAACATCAAATTTCTACTCACATCTAACATTAACATCAATCAAAACTATGATTAAACAAAATAAATAAGAAATCAACTTTTCTTACTTTTAGGGCTATTTGAACCAACCAAACTTCTCTTGCTACTTTTTAACTCAAATTCTTGTTCCTGCTTGATCTTTAGGTTAGCTCTTTATTAGATCTTGTGGAGGTAAGATAATGAAAGCAATTTAGGCTTGTTGTGGTTGAGAAGATGTTGAAAATGAAGAAAGAGAGAGATAATGGAGATAGGGTTGGATGGATATTTGTTGCCTTTGCTTTTTACTTTTGAAGCATTTAGAAGGGGATGCAACATGTGCTTGGGCTATGGGTGTGTATATGGGCTTAGATATTAACTTAATTAAAATTGGGCTTAATTTTGGGGCTTCAAAATTCTGTTATGTTTGGGTTTGGATTAGGTTGAATTTATTTTTGAAAAACTTAAGTTTCACATGCACAAAATAAACAAGCACTACAAATTCCACATCATACTAACACATTAAATTATATTCAACTAAGCATTTATCAAAATTTCGTAACTTAATCATATTAACACAAATATAGATATTAAAATTAATTGTATGAAAATTAGGCTATTTTAGTTAACTATTTTGCTATGGCGTAAGAGGGGTGAATCCATACTTGAATGACAGTTTAAGGGTAAATCCAAACCCTTTTCCATTTGTTTTAATAGAAGGTATGATGTATCTTTAACGGTACTAATTTTTGAAAGTTTAGAGGGTCAAAAACCTTACTTTGAAAGTTTAGGGCTCAATTTACACTACCCTTAAGAGTTTAGAGGATGTTTTTTTACAATTTCCTCAAACTATAAATCTACTAAAGGCATTTTGCAAGTAAGATTTGTGAAAGGAATTGGCAAAATGTTATCTTAAGAAAAAGCATGATTTTTTCCAAGAAGTTTGAACCATTTCACAAAGCTGCAAACCAGTATGCTTGGTCTACATGTATTAGGTACCTCTAGGACGATAAGTCCAAACTATTTGACAAAGGTTGAACCGTTTGAAGCTTCAAGGAAGAAATGCACCAGAGGTCTGGAACCATTACACAAAGGCCTGGACCATTAGTGAACGAAGGCTCATCAAACCAAACAGTCTAGACCTTTAAATGATCATAATGTAAGCCTTTAGAATATGTCCAAAAGGTCTAGACTACTTGCAAAAGATTGAACCTACTACAATTTTACTAGTCGTTGAAATGCATTTAATATAAGATTAAGCTTAGGATTTGGTGTCCAACATGCACAATTTTACTCCCCCATTTTTTAGAGGTTATAAGCTGATCAAATACTGATTCAAGAGCCTTCATTTACTATTAAATAAAAAAAATCAATTGTTCTCCGATTTCATATTCTTGTAAATCATTTCAAGCCCTAATTTATGTTTAAAGAAAAGTGCAGTGATTTGTTTATCTTCGTACAATTCTTGTAAAAAGTAGTACACTTATATTTGATTAGTGAAACACCTTATGTAGCTCATTTGAGCATTGTTTATTAGGGATTAATATAGTAATGTGAAGTCCTCAATGCAGCATTGGTGTGACCTTTGAGATTGACAAGTGAACTAAACTATATGTTAAATTTAGAGCTTCTTTTTCTTAACCTTATCTTCTCATTTTATACACTTTACATTATTGTTATAATTACTTAAGTATCACAAACTATCAACAAAGTTTGCAAATTAGGGAAAAATTGCACAAATTCTCAATTTATCACCTCTTGAGTATTTTACCTAGTGTATTTAGTGTTTACTAATTGGTATCAAAGCAAGGTCTCTAAAGTTCTTGTGCTTAATCTCATTTTAGAGCAAAAATCATGGCAACTAATGCAATAGGGTTTTTAAAAGGACAAGCTATTAATAGGTCATCACTTCTAGGTGAGGAAAACTATCCATGCTTGAAGTATAAGAGGAAAATTTTCTTAAAGGCACAAAATAGGTTAATATAGAATGTTATAGAAATGGTCCCTTCAAATTGAAGGAAAGAAAGAAAGAGACTTTAGCGATGAAGATTAGAAAATATTGGACTTAAATGAAATAACTATGAACATATTGCATTATGGCTAAATGAAAATAATTTTAATAGAATTCATACATATAAGACCGCTAAAGAAGTGTGAGATGAATTAGAAAAAAAAAAAACATCTGAAGTGATATTAGGGTTGTAGACACTAAAATAAATCTTTTATGTGGTCAGTTTGAAAATTTTTAAATGTAACCAAATGAGACCATAGATGAAATGCATAATAGGTTCATCAACATCATAAATTCCTGGAGTATGCTTGGAAAGAATTTCACTAATGTAAAAATAAACTCCAAACTTCTTAGATCTAGGCCAAAGGATTGGATGGCTAAGAGTACACAATTAAGGAGGTGTGACATCTAAACACCATGACCAAAGAAGAGCTTCTTGGCACTCTTAAAACTCATGAATTGATCAAGAACTAAGAAAAGGAAACAAGTAAAAAGGTCATAGCATTGAAAGCTACAAATCACAACTTTAGTGATGATGATGAAAAGGAGGGGAGCTTGCTTTCATGACTAAGAAGTTTAAAAAATTCATGAAGTTCAACAACAAAATAAAGAGGAATGATAATGAAGGAAGCTACTCATGGCACAAAAAGAAGAAAAGGGATGAAATGACATGATGCAAATGTCACAAATCAAGCACATCCAACAATATAACCCTATGCTCAAGAAGGCATCTATGGAGCCTAAGAAGGAAGTTCTTATTCTTCACAAGTGACTTAGATAAAGATGTATGCTTCATGGCATTGGAAGATGAGGTAGGTTCTTCTTCCCAAACTGATGATGATGATGATGATTATTAAATTTAAGTGTCTAATTATATAATTCGTTAAAATTTAGATATCAGACAATATTAACCCAAAATCAAACACACATTATTCAAATAATGGAAGGTCGTACCACTAACATAGATTGAAGCGAAAAAAGAGGATAATATGTTATCCTTCAATAAATATCCAATTGCCAAAAGTGTCCTTTTTTTCCCTCAACACAATTAAACAGTAGGTATGGTATGGTAGTTAAAATATAAAATTAAAATAAAATCAATTATGTGCAAGCGTGGAACAAGCATTAATAAATCATATATCACCTTGACTGGTGCTTTCTCCTTTATCTTATTGTTGCTGCTTATTTTCCCATCTCTCAATTTCCTTCAAGAGCTAGCCTCTACTCTCCTCTTCCCCATCATCATTTTTGTCTTTCCCCATCCTTTTACCTTACTTAGATACTTTAACAACTTGATCTTATGTCCTAAATTAAAGCACATAGTTGTATGTGATTTCTTTTGACAACAAAGTATTATCCTAGCTAGGTTTGACCAATATTGTATTTGCAACAAAAGCAAGCATTTAAATGTTCATCATCTTTCTTTCTTTCCCTTCTTCTTTTCTCCCCTTCTTCTTCTTTTGTCCTTGGTCCTTGGTCTCACCACTTTTGGACATTTTCTTGGGAAGTAGCAGTTAATACGAGAAGAATGTTATTAGCATTCTAGTTTCATGGGAAGTGGAGGTCAAATTTTCAGTTTTATATTTTGAGGATTCTAAATATAAGATATTTGTAGATGAGTTTTTTGCAACTAAAAATTAGAAATTAAAAATATTGGTCCATTGTTACTTGAATTCTTAATTTATGATAAGAGAATTGTTTTGAAATCCTATGATGTGTTAGTACGGTAGAATTTAATAAAAGCATGTTATGTATTTAATATGTGTGTTGGATAAAAATAAGAGAATAGATTAGAAGAGTATGGTGGAAGTATAACAGAAGATCAGCATTTTCACCGTACCTATGGAGTATAGATAGGTAATAAACTCCAATAAAGAATTTCCATTAAAGTTTTTTCTAATATTTGATTAGATTATGAATAAATTTGACATTTTAAAATAAGGTCATAGCTTTAAAAGAAACTATATATCTCAAATGTTGACATAATGGATAGTAGCTAGTCTTTCTTCAATGAATGAGGTTTGAGTTTAAAATATTGGTCGTCATAGAATTCTAGAGCAAAACTAGATCTAGACACTTGAAAATTCATGAAGTGATTTTTAATTTTCTTCATTAAAAATCACAAATTTTTATAAATTATAAATTATGACATTTTACAAAAACAAGCCCAAAGGGAATCTAGGAGCTTTGCGCCTATAGGCTCTAAAACTTCTATAGTTCTATTGACCACATGTTGTAGTTTGGAGTTTGGAGTTTGGAGTGAACAAAAAGAAAAGAATAAGGGAATCCAAATAGGTAGTTTACTCAACCCATTATGAATCCACGTAGCATGTCATTCCCACTTTCCCTAGTTATTACATTAATCGTACATTAATAACAAAGTGTATTTATTTCTTTATTCTTTTTTCCTTTAAAGATCTTAAAAAGAAAAGAAATAAATAAAATAAAATAAACTGAAATGAAACTTTTTTTCCCTAGATGGTTCCCATGTATTTAATGTGAATAATATATCCTATGATAAAGAAAATAACATATATATGCGTGTGTATTATAATAAGTATATTAGAAAAACCCAAGTTCCAACATTGAGCATATTATTTCTTTTTATATATGTTAAATTAAAAATTTATTATACTTAATTGATTTCTTTCTCCTTTTATTTATCTTGTAATGGGGGTGTTTGTGGTTCGGTTTATGGTCAAACAGAACTGAACTACAATTGAAACAATTTAGTTTAAAACCTTGATGAACTAAATCTTTTGAAATGGTTCAAGATAGTTTTGAACTAAACCGCTTTAAAAGCATTTAGCTTTAATAGATATCATTAATAGTTATTTGAGTTCCAAAAAGAATGTTACTCATCATTATATTAGGTCATGTATTTAATAATTTCATATATACATATTATGTCGTCTTAAAAATATTTTCTAATGCAAATATAAAGAAACATATATTCTTAATAAATCTACAACATTAACAAGAAAATCATTCTTTTGTATTAATTCCATGTCTATTTATAATATTCTTCCCTTATAAAGTATTGATTTATGGAAAAAGCAATTAGTGTGTCAAAGAAATGTACAAAGTATTAAAAACTTATTTTTCATGAAAGCAGTTATAAGTTTTTCTTTCAACTACCAACTCAGTAGTCGTTGAATGGAAGCCACCATCTGCTGGATATGTCAAAATAAATACGAATGCTTCAGTCGATGCTACTAGAAATGCCACGATAGCAGCTGTTTTTAGAGATGAACAAGGTCGATAGACAACAGGTGTTGAAAGAAAGATTAGCTCCATATCAGTCCTTGAAGTAGAAGTATGGGCATTATATTTTAGTTTGAAATTGGCTCAGCATTTACTGTGAAATTCATCAGCATCAACAATCTAAGAAAATCGATCTGAGCAGTATTGAAGAATGGAAATAGAGAACATGGAAAAGAGATTTTTATTCAAACTTCAATACTTACTTTGTACAGTAATTTTCTATTTATATCTAGGAAAGAACTAACAAACAAAAATAAAGTCAAATTCTAACAGGACATGTGTAAAGACTAATACACACATAAATACAGCTACCTATAGAAAGGCCCAACTTGGAAAGTAGAAAAGAAAAAGAAGCAAGTGAGGGCAGTTTGGTGAACAAATCAACAACTTGTTGATAAAAGGAGATATGATTGACGGTAATAGAGCCACGAGAAATAAGATCTCGAACAAAATGAATATCAATGTTGATGTGTTTAGTCCTTCCATGCAAACAAGGATTGTGGGCAATGAGAATTGTAGACTTGTTATCACATGAGACGGAAATAGGCAAAGAACAAGGGATTCGTAGATTCTTAAGAATGTATGAAGTCCAAAGTAATTCCTTAGAAACAACAGCAAGACTTCGATATTCCGCTTCAGTGGTTAATGTACTAACATTGGACTGTTTTTTCATTTTCCAAGTAATGAGTGCACCACCAAGAGATATGCAAAAACTAGATAAGGATTTTCTATCAAAGGTGGAAGACCCCCAATCCGCATCAGAAAAAGCAGTGAACTGAAAATGATTAGTAAAAGGATAATGAAGACCAATATGTATAGAACCTTTAAGATATCTCAAAAGCAATGTCAGGTCGAGTCAGAGTCAAATATAGTAAGCGTCCAATGATTCGACGAAATAAAGATGGATCATCCAGAAGCGGGCCATCATCCTTTAACAAAGTCCCATCATAAGAGGTAAAGAAGTGGGTTTACAACCAGTGAGACCAGCATCAGCAAGCATGTCAACAATGAACTTCCGCTGATGAACTAACAATCCAGAAGATACAGAATAAATTTCCAGTCCAAGGAAAAATCTGGCTAACCTAAAGTCCTTGATGGTAAAAGTTTGATCAAGTTGGGTTTTAAGAACATCAATAGCTGATGCATTGTTTCCAGTGACTAACATGTCATCTACATATAGTAAAACAACTAAGAATCCATCAAATTGATGTCTAGTAAACAAAGAATAGTCACTAGAAGATTATGTAAACCCTTTATCGAAAAGAAAACCAGAAATCTCCTTGTTCCACTGCCTTGAGGCTTGTTTAAGTCCATAAAGAGAACGTTTTAAGCGACAAACCTTTGATAAACTGGCCTTCAAATAACCTGGTGGTGACAACATATAGATTTCCTCATCCAAAAAACCATGGAGGAAAGCATTATTGATGTCTAATTGATGTAGAGGCCAACTAAAAGCAACCACAACAGCTAATAAAATCCTCACTATGCCAAGCTTTGCAACGGAGGAAAAGTATCATGGTAATCTATGCTTTCAACTTGTGTATATCCCTTAGTAACTAGTCGAGCCTTGTAACGATCAATAGTAACATCAGGACAGTATTTAATTTTGTATATCCATTTACAACCAATAGGATGCTTACCCTTAGGCAAGTCAACAAGATCCCAAGTATCATTAAGTTCTAAAGCATCTATCTCTTGGTTCATTGCTTGTACCCACTTCTCATGTTTGGAAGCTTGAGTAAAAGTGATTGACTCATGAGAATTGAATACAAGAGCCATAGAATCAATAAAGTCTTTGGGGTAAGCAGTAAAGGTATTAGCAGTAAAGAGAAGATAAGGTCATGTGGAAAAGTGTTTAGGATTAAAATGAGGAGACGAAGTTTTTATCATATGACCTGAATGTAAGGAATGCATGTAAGAGTCTAGTCATCATAAAACATGATGAAGGCGAGTGGATCGACGCAAAACTAACTGATGCAAAGAACCAGAATCGGAAGCAGGAAAAGGAGATAAAATAGTGTTTGAAAGATTTGCACTAGGAAGGGTAGGATTTGGTAAAAGAACACAGCGAATTCCTTTTGAATCAAATTTGTCAATATGTGAGGAATGATTCATGGCAAAGCAAAGACAACCCATTACACGTAGATGATGATAAGAAGGAACACGATTAAAGAGAAGCTCATAAGGGGATTTTCAATTTAACTTGGCCATGGGCATGATATTAATGAGATATGTAGCAGTAAGAATACATTTTCCCCAAAAAGCTTTAGGTAAATGACCTTGTAGCCTTAAAGCTCTAGCAGTTTCGACAATATGTCTATGTTTAGGTTCAACCCAACCATTTTGTTGTGGCGTGTAAGGACACAATTTTCTATGCACAATTCCAAGATTGGATAACAAAGATTGACATGAAGATGACAAAAATTCAACCCCATTGTCAAATCGCATAGTTTTAAGTACAACTCCAAACTGAATCTTGATTAGTTTGAAAAACTTATCAAGAAAAGAAATAATTTGTGACTTTGAATTCATGAGATAAATCCAAGTAGATGAACTAAAATCATCTAGAATATTAAGAAAATATCTCTCCCCTCCAATAGAGATAGTAGATATGGTCCCCATATATCAACATGAACTAAATCAAAAGCATTATGAGACAAAGAAGAAGACAGCGGAAAAGGTAATCTATGTATTTTGGATTCAATACAGACATTATAGTTCAAATCTGTTACATCAAAACCAGAATCAGACATCAAATGTTTCATCTTAGACAAAGATGCATGGCCAAGTCTTTTATGAAACAAAAAAAACATCTAACTTAGATTTATTCTGTGTATTGACAGTGTTTAAAGTGGAAAAAGAAACAGAGGACTCCATATTGGTCTTTGCATCAGTGTTGAGCAGGTATAATCCATTTGAGACTCTAGCATGAAGGACATCAGCCTTACTAACTTGGTCTTGAAAAATGCATGACATAGGGTTATAACAAGTCTATGAATAGATAATAAATTGTATGAGAAATCTGGAACAAAAAGGACATTGGATAGAGTGATTCTTGAAGAAAGATGAACTGAACCACAAAGTTAGACAGATTTTACCCGTTTGGTAAACGAATACAAATTGGGTAAGGGAATGTGTGTGTATCAAAGAGAAGAGAATAAAAAGGTGTAATATGATCTATGGCTCCCGAGTCAATTATCCATGTACCACTCATATTACTCATGGCACCAAAGCAAGAAGAAGACAAGAAATTACTTGTCAAACCAATTAAGCTTTTACCAGCAATGTCGTTGGTTTGTTTCTCTTGCATTAGTTTCAATACTTCTTGACACAAACTGTGAACTAGCTTCGGATCAAAATTGGAAACACAACTGGAACATGAATTTCCTGCAAAAGTGGAAGATCCTTCTAAGGAACATGTATCTAAAGGAGTTGAAAAGGATCTGGAAAAATTTAACCCATCTGGTTTGACATCAACATAATTCCCAAACCGATCTTCTAACTTTCTGATTAGCATTCCCATTTCTTTTACCTTTGTACTAATCTGGATATCCCACTAGTTTAAAACATGTATCAATATTATGACCTTCTATTTGACAATGCCTACAAAACAACCGCTTTTCGTTCTTCCGATCAAAGTTCTTTGATCCTGCCGATCCAAGCAATCCAGTGTTCCCTGATGTTCTATTTAGGTGATATGCCGAAATTTCTACATCAAAAGATACGCCTGAAGTAATAGATCTTTGTCGCTCTACTTGTTGAACAAGATAATATGCCCCATTAACTGTTGGTAAGGGATCCATGGAAAGAATTTGATTCCTTACCATCTCAAAACTCTCATTCAAGCCCATGAGAAATTGTATCAAACGCGTTTTAGACTCAAACTCTAAAATTCGTTCTTTAAGCTGCAATCACAATTATCAACATGACCACACATACAAGAAGGATACGCATGTAAAACTTGCAACTCATCTCAATATTTCTTCATCTTGTTATAATACGCAGCAATAGACAAATTTAATTGTTTCATATTATTTATTTCATATTGTACCTGAGAAATCAAAGGCCCATTACTATGTCCATATTGCTCTTTGATCTCATTCCACAAATCAGATGTCGAGGACGCGAAAACATAATTTTGTGCAATATCTTTCATCATCGAATTTAAAATCCACATTCAAACCATATAATTTTCCATTTCCCATTGAATCAAATCAAGAGATTCTAAATTAGGTTTGGGTGAACTACTATCAACAAACCCTAATTTCATCTTGGCTCCCAATCCAACTTTAATCGATTTTGCCTAAGGTAAGTAATTCAATCCATCAAATATAATATTTTCAATTGCCATATTCGGATTATCAGGACTCGAAAGAAACATAGGATTGTCAAACACAACTTTACTAGTAATTCCACTACTTTGATCCATCGTGGAACTCATACTTTGCAAGAAACCAAAAAAAAAAAAAAAAAACCAACAACAAAGATGATCAAAGGAATCAGAACTTACTTGGCTCTGATACCATGTGAAGTTCATCAACATCAACAATCCAAGAAAATCTATCTGAGCAGTATCGAAGAATGGAAACAGAGAACATGGAAAAGAGATTTTTATTCAGACTCCAATACTCACTTTGTATAGTAACTTTCTATTTATATCTAAGAAAGAACTAACAAATAAAAATAAAGTCCAATCTTAATAGGACACGTGTAAAGACTAATACACACATAAATACAGTGGCTATGATAATATATACATCAATATTTACATCTTTCACTTGTTGAGCTAAATTTTGATTCTTTAACAGCAATAAAAAATTTTAAACAGGTACCTCCATTTATTGAGCAAAACTATCTCTTACGAATCTCGTCTCTTTTTTCCAGGAAAGTGGTCTGAATTTTGACAAGATTTTTATTGAACATGTACTTGGTAAGGCAAATTTTGTTGCTAATAGAGTGGCTAATATGGCGCACAATTCGGATGTGGATGAACGGCTGGCTTTTGTGCCACCAGATTTTGTTCTTCTTTTCCTTTGGCAGGATCTTGATCAGCTAGGTTTTATACGGTAGTCACTTATCAGGACCTCACAAGCAAGAATTTAGTATCTATATTTTGTATATATGCTAAGATTTTCTGTTTAATGCTCTATCACTCTGGTTAGTATATACAAGGACTTACGTCCTAATTTCCAATGAAATATATATTCTACTGAAAAAAAAAAAAAAAAGTTATCTATGAAAGTTCACATATATTGATTCTATACTCGTGAAAGATAGTTAATTTTGTTTAGATTAATATATCATGGACTTTATTCTTCATGGGTGATCATATGAATTTTTTTCCCTTTTTTCTTTAAGCGGACCACTCGTGCATTGTGATTTAGAGGACTAACTTAATTATGAATTTGACTATTGGGCTAAGTGGCACGGCGTAGAGAGTCTAGTTTATATTTTGGGATGACTTATGAGAGATTTGGCATAGTGGGTTTAAAGTAAGGATCGATGGATCGACCTGTCCACTTTCAATTTTTTTTTAAAAAAGGCTCATGCATTTAAAAGAAACTCTCTATAGGTTTAAACTCAAAATTAACTCATGGAAGGATCTATCAACGATCTAACGAATATTGTCAATAGTCAAACTCTATAAATACCTTAGGAGTTCTCCTCATCTGACAAGATTTCAGATATTTAGAGAAATGTCATCGTACTGTCGAATTATAATTATAGAGATTAAATACGAATCAAAACAAAAAACTCATCGCCTCTCTCCAAGAATTGTGAGGTTGATGTTGTATAGTTCCTCCACCTGTCGTGCATGCATTCGAGCTATCTGAGATTGCTTACTTCTCTTTTCTTTCATTTTTTCATAAGTTATCCTTACATGTCATTACATACTATTGCCAAGTCACTTTTTTGAAGCCATGTGTAGCGCGAACCAGATGCTGCATATATGTGATCGCTACAACTGGGTCCAATCATCTACAAATCTATGTTAAAAATAGCGCATATATATCATAGATTTTTTACTTTTGGGGTTAGTTAAATTAGGAACATTATAATCGCACTCGGGCAAATATATGTTGGCATATGTCTCACCTATACACTCCGTCTCTTCAAACTCCCACCGAAAGCTATTGACCAAGCCCGGTTTTGGTTAGGATAAGGAAATGACCCAGTTCTCTCCTATTCGTACTTGGATAGCTTTTACTAGATTTCCTACTTTTTAAAACCCTCGACTGATTACTTGAGTCTTGGAATATTTGGAACAGGACCACCCACAACATCGTTTAACTCAAATTTTGTTATATGCACAAGCTCAAATGAAACCTACATTAGAGGAGAACCTTGCCAGATTCGATCTAGGAATGATAGGTGGTTATTATATGGTATGCACCATCACTGGTACCTTATGAAAAAATAATTTTTCAAAGATCATAGTTGGTGGTAAGGAGCTATTAGATAAGTATGAAGCAAAGCCAATTAATATGGGTCTCAAAAGTTTGCAAGTAGTGAATTTTCACATTTCTATAGAATTTGTCAATTTTAACATATTATAGATAAATTTTGAGCTTTCATGTCTACCAAAGAAAATTACTTTTTTCTCTAAGGGGAATAGTTAGTAAGGTAGCTGCGAAAGAAATTTTAAAACAACCCAATTTGAATCTTTGAAACTTTTTGCATGGTTAATTTTTATTTTTATTTAATTATTTTACTTCCCTTTCCTAAACGTTTGTGTTTTCGTACATATTCTATTTCATCTGACTAGACAATTCAGATGTAGCAGCATCAATTATTATTTTTTTTTTTTTTGGGACTTGGGCTGACATTACATTTGCTGCTTTTGGGGTATAAATTTGTGGATCGTACACTCCACTGTCAGTTTCAGTTGTTGCTGCTGGGCTAACCTCTGCTGTGGACTCTGTGTGTGTTTAGTTCATGGGTGGGCTTGCTTGCATTTGCTGGACAGTGGACTTCTCAACTGTAAAGTTGGTGCCTTTTTAAGGGGTGGGATTATTAGTTTTGTGATTTTCCGGGACCGTCGTGAAACAATGAAGAATGAACTAGCCGCAAAAAAAAAAAAAAAAAAAAAATTAAATTAAATTAAATTAAATAATAAGAAAGTGGAAAGTAGAACAACTTAAGATTACATATATAATACCACTAATCTTCTAACCTTTTCTTTAACAAAGGTAAAGTAATATCTAATTCTTAAAAATCTTAATGACTTCATTCAATAAAATGAAGATAGTAAGAAAAATTTAAATTATGTAACAGAAAAAATTCACAAGGTTAATAAAAAAAAGGTACTAACTTAGGCTATAATAATAATAATAATAAATGACAACAATGAAAATACATTATGATAGGTAAAACGAGTATTATATTTCAGAATATGCACGTGATGGCTAAAGGATCATTATATATATATATAGAGATTCATCTTTCTTCACGTTAAATTTCGCTTTTCATCATCTGGCTACGTTACTTTTTGCATACTCATATAGTTGCTGGATTCTGGTTTTGCTAGCTTCACGTCCTTCGTTTAAAGACCAAATTTACTGACTTGTCTTATTTTTGTGTGTAGTTATATTTGTATTATGGCTGAATGTTACTTGCTCTTTTTACTCCCCTTTTCCTCCCCTTTTCTTAAACTTTATATGTTGTACTTGCAGAATAATGGCAAGAAAGAATTGCAAATGTTTCATTTTCATGAAAGATTAGGAGATACTTTGACTTTTTCGATTTTTACAAAATTGTATTTAAAAAAATTTCACCATAAGAAAATACTTAAACTTTTTAAAATTTCCACTCATCGTACGTATAAACGTATTCGGTCAATTTTTCTGCCAAACTGCTTATGTGATAAGCAAAAATAATTAAAAAATTATTTTTTATCCAAATTTGCTTTTTTAATTAATTTTTTGTTCCTTTTTTACTTTGTCCTCTCTCCCTCTCTCCTCTCTCTCTTTCTCTCTCACCGTACACTCTCTCTCCTTCTTCCTTCTTCCTCCTTTCTTGTTCTTCTCTCTCTCATCCTGACACAAGCACCACTACCACCACCATCAACATTGCCACCACTACCAAAACCACTATTAAAATATTATTTTTCTATGCACGTAGGCATTATATAAGATTTGAACTTTCCTCTCTCTCTCTCTCTCTCTCCTGTATTTTTACTTCCGCTTCTTCTTCTTCTTCAAACATTTTTCAAATTTTAAAAAAGAAAAAAATACTAAAAGACCATTTGAATTGATCCTTACTTGGTTAAGGAAATTAAAAAAAAAAAGAAAAAAAGGAAAAGAACCTTTAGCAACTATTTCAACTCATAGATTACAAGCCATAAAATCAACTTAAAAGTCCTTGGCTAGCTAGCACGAAAGCAACAAGTACTAGTACTTCTTCTGCACCACATATCTCTATTATATAAACCCTAGATTATTTTCCTTTCAAATGAAAAATCATTTGCCATATTTGAGATCTCGTTTATCACAAACGTATACCAAAACCCTAATCACCAGTTTAATTATTTCTTATCAATACCCTAGAAATGAGCAGCAACTACGATCGCATGTACCTAATATGGGTGGGATGGGGGGAAGAGCTCTGATGGGATAGGGATGGCGATGAGGATGATGAAGGGTTTTACTTCTCACCACGTAGTGATGCTTGGGATTATGTCCTTTAATGGTGGGGTTTTTATTATGGCAATTGCTAGGCATGCCCTGAGTTTTCTAGTTTGGAAGTATGTTTTTCATAGGTCTTCTTACCAAAAGACATCCGATATTCTTCTCATGCCTTGCTGATGATGATGATGATTGAAAATTTCCAATGAGGTGTTTTCTGTCTTTTTTTCTAATCTTTTTCTCGATGGAAGAATATTGTGTTCAGGGGCAGATGTATAGGGGGACCGGAGGGGGCCCTGGCCCTCGCAACCACCTTGGGTTTGTGTGTGTATGGTAAGAAATAATAGATATGCAAAAAAAAAAAAAAAAAAAAGGGTAAGTGCCATTTTTTACATTTTTTTAAAAAGAATTGTCTTATAAATGTAGATAATCTTCATTAAATATAAGGAGAGTGTCCTATGGAGTCTTTTAAATAGATTTGTATGTATGTAGTATTTTACTGAGTATCAAGTCCTTACTAAAGGTTTTTCTTTTGTATCATCAATAATTTAATACTATAATATATTTTTCTTTATTAAGTTTATAATACGTAAATATCTTATAGAAGGTATTGTATAGTTAAAAGAAAAAAATGGTAGACAAATTAAACATGAAGGTAAGTAAGTGATGTATTGGCCCCCTCAATCTAAGAGTTCTAGGTCCGTCCTTGATTGTGTTGTTGTTGTATATTATGTATTTACAGACTACAATTCCATATTTTAATCATCGAACTATCCTATAAAAAAAAGGATAAGTTTTAATATGTCAATCTTTTATTTTAATATCTCAATTTATCTCTAAGTATTAATCATTGAAAAAAAATGGATAGATAGATAGATTGAGCCGGTACCTTTTCAATCTCAAAAAATGATCTTGCAAAAAAATTGGTGTTTAAGCTATGAAGGGGGCTATTGAATTCTTTTTGGATTCTATAATTTTGAATTTCTCTTAATCTCTATGTTGCTTATTTTAGCAGAATTTTTTATTCTATATAGGATTATATTACTGTTATTGAATGTTTAAAATGAGTTTGTTGATATATTTGTTCATCGTTTTTTTATTTAAGTTTGATTATGATTTCTAGTTTTTTTTTTTTTTCTCTTTTTGATTTGATGAAGAAGAAAAAGAAACAACATAGGAGGAGAGAGGGAGAGGGAGAGGGAGAGGGAAGGAGGGAGAGAGAGAGAGAGAGAAAGGGAAAAATAAAAATAATAAAAAATATATAAAAAATGCTAATTGGAAAAAATAATATTTTAATTGAATTCACTTGCCACTTCAGTAGTTGGATGGAAAATTTGATTAAATCCATCCATAAGTATCATGAGTGAAAATTTTAAAAACTTTAAGTATTTTCTTGTAACGAAATTTTTTTAAGGTATAATTATGTAAAAATCGAAAAAGTTGAGGTATTGTGAGTAAAATTAACCCGAAAGAACAGTGATCAAGGCACCTTTAGCTACTTATGCTTTAATTTTGTTTGATAGTCCATTGTTAATGCTTTCAATTACATCCATTAACTTTTTTTTTATTTTTTTGATGTGTGAAATCTAACTTTTAATTATTTATATTTCTCATCTTAGTAAAATATATATACATAATTTAATTATTAAACTGCACTCATTCCCGTTTTGAGTCAATTGGTCATGAAGTTAGGTAAGGCTACAAATGAGTCAACCGAGCCAAGTCTAGAATATAAGACTTGAGCTCATTTTGTTTAAAATGTTAACAAACTCGATTTGAGCCAAGATTTTACTAAACTTGAAAAAGCTAGGTTCAAGCTCAAACTCAAACTCGAGAAGAAATATCAAGCTCGAGCTCAGTCCAATAAGGAGTTCATAAGCTTAGCTTAGTAGATTGATAAGGAGCATGTAAGCTTGCTCATTTAAGCTTACAAGCTAAAAAGTATGCCAAAAAAAAAAAAAAAACACTAAAGTTTAAAATGTATTAAATACACATCCAATTTGATTTTTCAAACTTGAGAGCAAAACCAACTAGGACTTGTTATTTGTACATTCTTTCACACAAGCAACACTCAAGGCCAAGAAGGAATATATACTTCATGGTCCAACCTATGCAACTAGACTCCATTGTCAAATAGGCAAGTATTCGGCACAGAGCCAAGGCGGTAAGAAAAGGGTAGTGCATGAGTGGTATAGATTTTATAAAAGAAACCATCGGCAAGTTCTTTTGCCAAATAATTCGTGTGGGGCAAAAAATAAGAAGACAAGTACAATTGCTTTTGTCTTTTGTCCTACTTGGAAACATAGCAATCTATCCCTTTCTAAAGAGATGGATGTCAACATTAGTTTTTCTCATAAAAATGATTTTTTTTTCTTTTTTCTTAATTTATATGAACTTTTTGGTAAAAGAATTACTTGAATTTACAAATAAAATAAAATGTATTCATATTTAGATTTAAAATGAAAACTTAAATATAAATTTAAAAATTGAAATAATAATATGTAAAACATAAATAATAAATACTACGAAATATTATATATATTACAAAAGTTCACAAATATGTTCGTGATGCTAAACAAGCTTGAATTATGAGTCTAAGCACGACTTGTTTAATTAAATAGGTTTAGCTCCTGCTAAATTTAAATAGAACGAGCAATTAGTCTCATTTTTTTCATTTTGAGATAGGTGTCTTTGCTGTTCTAAGTTTTTGTCAAAAAGAATAATTATTGGCTTGTATTCCGCTGTTTGGTTTGGATGTTATCAACGAATTATTCGGAGAATCTCTTTTATTTAGAGTTATGATTGATGGACCCAGAAAAATAACAGAATAAAACAAAACTAACCCTTAAAATTATGAATAGAGAAGCCAGTCATCAATTACCACGTAAATTGGGAATGTGATTTCCATTAAAATCATTTGCAGTAGCAATCGGTTTTAAATTTATTTGTTACTAGGACGAATTATCTTTAGTCAACGTAATGGTACATAGTTAATTCAAATTGGACATGTGGCATTTAACCATATCACAAATGAAGGAACCTTCAAACTACGAAAATTTTTCAATAGCCTCCCAATCCAAATGTTTGAAGACGATCGGAAAGATGCTGCTCATTTGGTATTTGTCTTCTCGTTAAATTTTAATCAAAACCCTCTGCATCGTATTGAACCCCAAGACTATGAGCTTATAGTGTCTTTGGGGCGGCTTTTTTTTAAAAAAAACTTAGAGCTTCTTTGCATATTTTTATTTGAGTAAATTATAAATATAATCTTAAAATATTTATAAAATATGACCTCTTGAACTTTTTAAATACAATTAGTTATTCAAAACTTTTAAAGTGTGTACATTTACATTTGAAAACATTGTCAAAGCACTAAAAATATTACTATATACAATTCTTATTTCACAAGTTTTAAGAATGATTTTAGGGTTATTTACATGTTTTCAAAAGATGTAAAATTAAAGCCGCTTTTAAAATTTTCAAAAGTTTATCTACGCTATACCAATTGTTTATGATTGTATTTACAATCATATCCTTTTAATTCAAAGTTTTGATATTCTTCTGCATCAATAGTGGAAATGGACAAATAAAATACAGATGCAAATCAAATATATATATATATATATGATATAGATAAAAATTAGACAATCCATTATCCAAATATTAAATCCATATTTCATGGTTAGCCAGCTCATTTTAATTCTATCGCGAAAGATGGGATAAAGTTCTAGGAAATAATGACATGAGAGTGCTTATACTTTCATTTTTTGGTAATTTAGTACCTAATGTTTAAATTTTGACAAAAGAATGTCTATTGTTTTAAAATACTAACATTTGAGTGTTTTCATACTTTAAAACAAAGTATTTATGAAATACTAGTACTTTAAAACAATAGGTATCTTCTTGCTAAAATTTAAACATCGGGCATTAAATTATTAAAAAGTAAAAGTACGGGCATCCTGAGTCCCAAATTATCTTTTAAAGGAAGGTAGAAATTGAGCATACGAAATAAAATGTAAATCATGTTAACAAAACTTGGTAAAGGATATTATAATAAAAAATTATTAAATATATTACAATAAAAGTCTTTATACATAGCAAATATAAATTACAGATAATAATTAATTTTGAAATTATTTAGTCTACTATTATACATGTCATGCCCTACCCGCATAGGCGATGGCGAATGTGATGGCCAGCAACCGCCCTAAGGTTGCCATAGGCCTCCACTCCACACGGCACAAATCGGTATTATTACACATAAGTAGAGCATTCGATTAAGCCAGCTATAGCTGCAAAGAGTCAGGGGTTCGATCACGTAAGTTGCAGCTAGAGTTTATGCTCTGCCTAGGAGAACAGTACCTAAGTAGTGCATATTTACTAGTCAGGGAACTATTGACATCTAGTGCACTCCTTGATAAGGAGGGTGAGGTTATCACATAAAAAGGTGTCTTTTTATGTCACACTCCACCCCGCAGGCGATGGCAAACATGATGGTCAGCAGTCGCCCCAAGGCTACAGCCTAACTAATGAGAGACGTTACCTTTAAGGCAAACAAAAGGCATAGGTCAGGGGTTCGACTCTTGGTGACCGCAGCTGGCTGAATCGAGTACCCTGCCTATGCGTAACAATACTGATTTGTGCGGTATGGAGCTGAGGCCTGTAGCAACCTTAGGGCGACTGCTGGCCATCACGTTCACCATCGCCTACAGGATAGGGCATGACAATATATATTAAACTTTTATTAACATTTATATATCATCCTTCCTCATTGCAATGATTGCTTCGAAGGATCTAGATGCATGTTAGAACTAGACATGCTTTTAGGATTTGAAAAGTGAATTGACTTTTTAATAAAGTGAGGCTAACTTTTGGGCCCAAACTTTTTGGTTTATAAGAGACATATACCTAAAAAAAAATTATAACACAAAAATGCCCAAACTTTTTTTTTTTCACCTAAAATACCTTTGACTGGCATCGAAACTTTTTTCCTAATGGAAGCTGATGTGGCACCATAAATCACTTTAAAAAATCTTTTATCCATCTTATTCAACATATTTAACTCTTTTTTATTTTTTTTCCTTCTTAATTTCCTCTTTCTTTCTCTCTCCCTTTTGTCTCTTTCCGAGTACGTTGCTACTATTCCTCCTCCTCCTTCTTCCTCCTCTTGATCCCCAAATAAACAAAAAAAAAAAAAAAAAAGCCACAACTTCCCATTTCCATCAATATTAATATATATATGTATATATATACATGCAGTAATTTTGTTATTATCATATTATTAGAAAATGCTTTGTAGCTTCTAGATATACATATACCCAAATAATCAAAAAACCATATTAACAGAATTCAATTGATTATAACGTCATAGTAAACAATATATGATATAAAGATGTAAGCTTTAACATTAAATTGCAAGAAGAAATATAACCTAATAAAAAAAAAAAAAAAAACTAGATGTAAAGACCCGATCCTCTAAATCCCGAGATTTAGAGTACTGAATCCTCAACCACATATAACGTTTTCACATTATATGTAAGGTTGTCCTAAAACTAACAGTTTATGAAAATTGTTTGATCAAAACACCATACTTTGTAAAGAACTTTTTTTTTTTAAATAAAACAAGATTGCTAACAAAAGCAATCTATACATACATTTACATCAAATAAACATCGTTTAGTGCCAATACATGACACTACAAAAATTACATGTTTTCTCAAAACATAAGAATCCTAAGGGATCTTAGGTCATTACAAAAGAAATTGGCTTCACTAATAAGCCTTCTATACATAGCTGGTCCTTAGCAAAAAGTCTTCTAAAAGTCCCGGGTCATCGGATCCTATTCATCCCACTCGTCCAGAAACCTTTCGAAATCGGACCCATAGCCCAAGTCATCGTAATACTCGTCTCCAAAACCCGCAAGGCAGCAAAAGTGAGCCAGAGGCCCAGTACACAATAACCAATGCAAAGCAAGTCACCCAATTCATGTAATGCATCATAGAACAAGTGGTTATCTTTATTACATTTTGATTCAAAAATCAACAAGAGGGTATTCAAACCCCGGTCACACTTCGGGAATCCAGGGATCCTGAGTAACAGCAGTTGCTCAGGGGGTTGATATAAGCAGTCCGAATACTTATATCTCCTATATCTATTTCATGAAGATAATAGCTTCATCTAGGGTTTAAAAGCCGTTGCCCGACTCTACTTAAACTCAGTCCATAACATGAGCCTAGTTCATAAGTTCCCATAAACCTTGAACTAAATCATGGTATTTCCCCCTAAGTTTAAGCAACCGTTACACAGATACAATTCTCCCCTATCGGCTACCCACTTAACCAAAAGAACTGCTATTGCATCATAGCGTACCATTGCATCATGGTAAAGTCATTGCATCATGACTTGGTTAAGCGCCTAGCTAACATGTCATTGCATCATGACAGGTTTGCTGCTCCTCGGACCAGATTAAACAGCGTAATAGACATCCAATTCATCCAAATGTTAAATCGAATCAATTTAGGTCAAATTAGAAATGTCTGGTCCTAGCAAACATCAGACAAGTTATTGCGTACCTGAACCCGTTAGTATAGAACTAGGATCTCTCGGTGATGAACTAACCGAAGAATCCTTAACTGTAATAGAAATGTCACAATAATTAATAAATCACAATTATATATTTCATTCTCACAAATATAGATATATATATATATATATATTTACATATTTCACAATTAATCAAAGACATTCAAATAATCGAATACAAGGTCACAATAAAGTATTTAAACATCCAATTATATCTTAAATCTCTTAATAAAACTCAATTGCTCAAATAACAAACTTCGGAAAATTTTTGAAAAAAGTTTTTGAATTTCAAAAGCACAGGGAATAGGCCGACAGCCAAAGCCGGCGGCTTTGGGCCGGTGCTCAAAGTTCTGAAAATATACACTGCCAACGCTGGCAGCGTTCAAATTGTACGCCGTCAGCCTTTATACCCTACACCGGCGACCTTGAGCCGGCGTAGAATCCAAAACCAAAATTTTCAAAAACGTCCAGAGAGATCTAAGCCGGCGCTTACTCAGATAAGCTGGCGGCTTTGACATATACGCCGGCGGCCTTAATTTTCACTGCCAGCGTTCAACATGATAGAATGAACGCCGGCTGACTTTCCCAGCGAAAGTCGGCGGCTTTCTGCCAGCCTTAAAAATTCTAAATCCAACACTGCCTCTAAGCCGGCGGCGTTGAATTCCCAGGTTGCCGGCGTACGTTCTAAAAACAGGTTTAAACGAAATTCAAATCCCCTGTTTTTTCCACTTTGTAAAATTCCATATCAAAACACTTCAAAACTTTCCTCAACTACACTTCCAACTTCATATACCCACTCCTACATATACTACTCAATTGTAGCAATTCAAAGCATGAATTTAACATTATTAAACACTTCAAAAACCTACTTCCATCAATTCTAAATTCTCCTACACAAATCCTCTTAACAACTTCCCAACTCTTCATAATCATACAACAATACATGTATACTCTCCCACACTCATATAACACTTTCTCAACTCATCCCATGCATGAACAACAATTTGATCAATCTTAAACTCAATTCATCCAAAAAAAATTCATACATCTATTTCAAGAAAAGAAATAAAACCACACAACAACCTTAACTCAATTAATTCAAGTACATATATATACCTTGTCTTGAGAAATACTTTGATTTTCAAACTTGACATGAACCCTAACTTGAGCTTGGAAATAGAGATGGGAATGGAGGAAGAAGAAGAAGAAGAAGAGAAAAGAAGAAAGAAAAAGAAAATTCGGATAAAATTTGGTTGCCTTCAAAAAGTAAGTTAAATTAGCTTAATTTTGACTTTTTCACATTCCAAATTTACCCCTTAATGCATATAATAACTTAGGATGCATTTGGCTTTAATTTGAACTTCATTTGGCTTGTATTTAGGGCATAAATGCTACTTAATTTCAAGAAGCTAGATCAACTAGCTTAAGTGAAATTATGGTTGAATTATTAATCTAACTTAACTTAACATCTTAAGATGCAAAAGACAACATTAATAATTTCATCACTCACACATTAATGCATATAAAACAAAATATTAATATCAACATATACACATACACAAAATCATATATCTTAGAACTAAACACATAACCACACAATTCAATCAACTCCTTGAAATAAATTAAAAACACATGAGATTTGATTAAAATGTAAATCTAGGTCATTTCACTAGACCTTGGTGTTGATGATTTCTTAAAGAGAATGTTTTTGATCTTGGGGTTCATTGACATCTGATTTTTTTTCTTTTTTTTTCCTTTTTTACCATTAACCCTCTCTTCCCATTCCCATTTTATCTACTTAGAACAATGAAACCAAAATTGAACTATTTCTGCACACTCTCCTAGAAACTCCATAACCATGAAGTTTTCTCTCTAAAAAAATCTACAAATTGGTAGATTTTAAACAAGTTTTTTGTTCTATAAATTTCTCCTTTACAAAATCAACACAGGAAATCATCTTGGATGTGACATAAAGAGCTTATATTTCATCACATTTTTCATGGTTATTAAAGGTGAGATTTTTGGGTCTCAATTTTAAAAAGATTGAAACTTTGAGGAAATTGTTGTGTTTTTGTTTGCAAAGTTTGAAACTTTTGGGTTAAAAATTTTGGTTTGTATTTTGTTTAATGGGTTCTATGATTTTGAGATTTTTTTTTTTTTTTTTGGTTATATATTTTGGGAAGGTAGAAGAAGGAGGAAGAGGAGAAGCAATAGCAACATGGGGGAGAGAGAGAGACAAAGAATGAGAAAATTAATATAAAAATAACTAAATAAATGCTAAAATGGAACAAAAATTAGCTTTTATTCATTTTTCGATGGCACATCAGCTTCTAGTAGGAAAAAAGGTCGAATTCCAATCAAAGGTATTTTAGTTGAAACAAATAAAAAGTTCGGGTATTTTTATATTATGAAATTTTTTTAGGTATATTTCTATTACAAACAAAAAAGTTCAGTTAGCATAAATGAAACCTACCCACTGAATTTTCACCTTTATTTAGCAGACATAAGAATAGGTTTTGGCCTCACTTTTCTTCTATCAAGTGTGCTCTGTCGAACGACTTTCAATCTCTCTTTTAGAGGATCAATCAAATCAAGTGGAAAAATTACTAAAAAAATTATGGTGTAATAATTAATTATGGTTTACATCCTGAATAATGTAAAAAGGAAAAATGTTGAATTTGATAAAAAATTCAATTGCCAAAATGCATGGTACATTTAATAGTTAATTAAAGTTTTTTTAAGCTATTTTTACTATTTTACTAATATTGTTTACTGTCTACTGTCTAACATAATAAAATCAATATATCAGTGCTAGATAGTATTAAGAATATTAGTAAAAATTCAATGTTATTCTACCTTTTCTACATCTATAAATAGAGAAAATTTGTTAAAGAGATAGTAAAAATAGTTTTAAAAAATTGATTGGATATTCAATTGATCACTTTAAAGTTTAGGCATTAAATTAAATTCATGGAGCAAAATTGATATTTCCCCCATAAACAAATACTAATAACTATATAAAACATACTGTAAATTTTGAGTATTGAGTTGGAATACAAAGAGTAGCCAGAATAAGAAGAGTTTCCCTATCAAACATGAGTAAGAATTAAATAAAGCTTTGTATTTTCATCCATATTATGGTAGGTGCCAAAACCTTTTTTTTTTTTTTTTTGGGGTTGGCCATCATACAGAAAGCTATTTATATCATCTTGGAATTATGTTTCAACCAATACAAACTAAACACGTGTACATACTTCTAACTAACTACATTAGTCACTATATAAAACAAATATAAATATCCTATACTCCTCTCTCAAGTTGAGCTTCTCCTAAGCCTAACTTGAAGCAAAGGTCTTTAAAACGTATAGCACCCAAAAACTTAGTATGCACATCAACAAGCTATTCTTGAGTAGAAACATACAAATACTGAAGAAAACATGATGCTACGGATTCTGAGCAATCAAGGGAGTGGAATTATTATCATAATAAAAACTCATGGAATATGGAATGTGAAAACCCAAATCTCGCAAAATATAAGATAACCACAACATTTCCTTAGTAGCTAGAGCTAAAGCACGATATTTAGATTCAGTTGAGGAAGTGGAGATGGTGTTGCTTCTTAGACTTATAAGAAATTAAAGCTCGTCCCCAAAAATGCAAAAGCCTCAAACTAAATTCCTATCGTCATGACTACATCCATAATCAGAGTTTAAAAAAGCATGAAGTTCAATCTAGTTATCAGAAGTAATAAAACTTGGTTCATGTTTATGGGACCTATTCTTACTATCTGGGCCTATTTTAGGTAACTTACATCAAATTATTCATATTTTACTAATTATGCACATTTGAATTATTTCAACCTATTTAAATATAAAATAATTACCAATTCCATATTATAGTACTTTTAAGCCCTAAGTTTATAAAAGTCCATCTATTTGCAATATAACCAATTTAAGCTCATTTATATGGCTAGAGTTCATTTAATTTAATCAAGTTATAGGTTGTCAACTATGTCCATTTAACATGCCAAGACCCATAAGAATTCATTTTGTTTTATTTAAGCCCATACTATGTCTATTTCTTTAATTTTATTAGTAAAAGTTTTATTATGCCTACACTACCATATTTGACTCATGAACTTATTTATAATTAATTTTAATTTCAGCAAAAGTCCTAATAGTTTTGAAAATACCTAAGCTAAGTAATTATACATTAATCAAGTTGGTTTAGCAATTAAATCAATTATTTAAGCAAAAACATGCAATTTATCATTACAAAATAGGGCTGGAATATTGTCGAATGAATTTTAATATTTTTTAAAAATAGGAAATTAATTTTAAAAATTAAAAAACTGAGTTTGAAGGTAAACATATTAAAACATAATATCCCAAAATTTCGCTCAAAATAAATTCATTGATATTTTATTTAAATTTAAAGACTCAGTCACCGTATATTGTCAGTCGAATTTAAAATAATTTTAAAAAATGGAAAATAATTTTTAAATCATGAAAATTTCCAGTTTGAATATAGATACATCAAAATATCATCCTTATAAATTTCTATCAAAATAAATTCATTTGATATTTTATTTATATTTAACAACTCAGATTACTATAAACTATTATGCTAAATTAGATATATTTTTTTAAAATAGTTAACGACTTTGAAAAATCACGAAACTTTCTAGGTTACCACTAGACATATTATGATATCATCCATAAAAATTCCGTATGAAAAAAAGTTCGTTAGGTATTTTATTTATTTTTCTTATTTATCACAATTATTAGACCTTTAAAAATAGTGAACCTAGTTGAAAATTTGTCAAAATTTCCAGTTTACATCCTAAAATAATAAAATATCATTTTTCCAAGTTTTAGTCAAAATAAATTCGTTCAATATATTAACTAGTATCACAAAACTTATGTTCTTAGGTGATTAATTTCTGCCCAACATAAATAATAGCATATTTATTCAATTTCATCATGAAAATTTATTTAAAAAGTCACATAAAACATATTAGAATATAATATATATCATACCATTCTATATTCATTATATTCATCATATTCATATCACACATTCATCAAATCACACAAGAACAATGGCAAAATCAATGTATTTCAATTACACCAATTATGACATGACATTTTACTTAAATCATACAATATATATTCTATATTTTCTTTATCATAGCATACTATTTACTGATATTTTTCACTAATCACACTAATTAATTACACTACTTCCTTGTAGCAAAATAAAACAAAATCCTTCACTACCGTGCGCTTAGGAAATTTGATGAAGCTCATTTTGCCTCTAATCTCAAATCCTCTTGATAAACACCTAACTTGAAAAAGAAAAAGAGAGATTAATAAGGGTTTTATATGGCTTAAAGAAAATGAAAAAATATAGAAGACTTAGTACTTATTAGGATTTTGATAGGAGAAATGGGTATGTAGTGTTTTGGGGTTTATTTTGAGAGAAAAAGGAAAATAAATTTTTTGATGAATTTGGAGGCTAAAGAGGGTGGCTACCTGGGGTTTCTCTTAGGGTTTTTGCAAAAGAAAAGTGTGGTAATTGGTAGTACAAAAGGTGGCTACTTTAGTAGGTTCGAAGCCTTTTAGGTGGTCAAAATGGGTAAATATATTGAAAAAAATTCTGTTTAAAAATTAGATGGATAAGAATAAATATGTATTAGGTTCTAAAAGATTTTTAGGTAGGTTTAAAGCTAAGATGGTTAGTGGGTTGAGATGACAATTTGATTAGGGTCTTAAGATGTAATTAAAGGTTAAATGGGCTTTGAAAAATAGCTAGATTAATTTAAGAATTTAATTTAGCAAATTTGAAGATGGTGAAATAAATTTAGCTAATTAGGCGATTAAAATAGATATTGGTCATAATCAGGGTGTTGAGAAATTTAGGTATCGAATTTAGTGGAATTTGTCAAAATTGGGAAAAATATAAATCAAATTGGAAAATTTTAATTTAGGTGGTGACTAAATTGATAGTTAGGTATGGTATATTTTATTGTGTGTGATGAAATAAAAAAATTGATGTGTTTTAATCTCTATTTTCATTTGAAATCAATTACTAGCTTGAAATTGCTAATTCATCTAATTATAGTATATGATTTACTTAATTTACTTAGTTGAATTATCTAACTCAAATTTCTAATTTAGATTTTAATTTGGTTCAATTTCTACCATCTTTTATACAATCTATTAATCTAATTCACATTTTTTCAATTAACTTAGTGAAATTTGGGATATTTCAAGCTAGGTGGTTAAGTCCCAAATTTCATTAGCTTCCAAGACATCCAACTCTTTTTGCATAGCATCTAACCATTCTTGTTGTTGAGATGCTTCTAAATAATTACAAGGCTCTCGTGTACTTAACACATTAGCTAAAGAAGCAACAAATTCACTAGGATAAGAGTGAAAACTGGAAGAATCCAATAAAGGGTATAAATAGCTAGATTGAGTGTATGATTGACCTATATTTGTAGCAACTAGACTGGACCGATGCTATGCACTATATATACAAAATCCTCAAGCCAATGTGGTGTATGCTTTTCTCCAGTTGATTGTCTAGGCAAACTTTGTTTTGAAGATGTATGTATTGGATTGGAACAACTAAAAAGTAAACTTTCAATAAATGATTGAGAAGTTAGAGAAGTGTATAAAACTAGAGTGGTTGACAAAGGCGAATCATATGTGACATTGATGCTGTGCGAATCACGATCAAACAACAAGATAAATCAAGATGATTCAAGAAAGGAAAAATGAAGTGAAAAGATGTGAGCCAACCCTAAAACTGTCGGCCTTTATTAGTTTGTTTTTTTGTTTCCCATTTTCTTTAGACGATATCTTGTATTTATTATTTAGTCAATTTTGCATTTATTAGGATTTTGACTTTTAGAATTCTATCTTTCGGATTTCCTTTAGTCATTATTTGTATTTATTATTAGTCAATATTCTATTTATTATTTACTTTTTTAGGATTTTATCTTTACAGGATTTTCATGTAATAGTATAAATAAGCATTTAGGCTTATCTTTATATAGACAACTGATATTTGATATATTTGATATTGAATTGAGAAAATTTTCTCTGAATTTGCAATTGTTTAGCAATTGTGTGATTAAGTTCACTTTTTGAGATTCACTCGTTGAGTATTCTCTGTTATTTAATGCTTTCGTGTTGCGTTAGACATGTGGGTAAGTAATAGAAACAGATGACTGGAAGTGTGTATTCGAGCGTGTATCAAACATGGAACAAAAAGGAAACTGATGCTCATAAAAAGTAACATCTCGAGATTCAACCACTTACTTTCGGTTCAAATCATATACTCTATATCCATTCTTGCCCATAGGATAACCAAGAAAAACACACTTTATTCCCTTGGCTCGAACTTATTGGACGGAACAGGATGTTGCGCAGCATAACATAAGTATCCTATTACTCTCAAATGATCATAAGTTGGAATCTTCACAAAAATAACTCCATAAGGACTCTTCCACCCCAAAATCATCCTTAGCATATAATTGATCAAATAAGTTGCTATCAAAATGTACTCACTCTAAAATTCCTTACATAAATTTGCATGAATCTGCAAAGCTCTTGAAGTATCTGACAAATGCCTATGCTTTCGCTCAACACAACCATTTTGTTGTGGAGTATAAGCCATGGATTGATGTACAACTCCAAAATCATGAAACATTGATTGGCACTCCTTAGACAAAAACTCCATTCTATTATCAGTTTCGTACAAACTATGAATATTGTCCAAAATGATTATGGATATATTGAAAGAATGCTTTCAATATATAATAGATTTAACTCTTGTAAAGGAACAAAAACGTCCATATAGATCTCGAGACGTCATCAACAATGGTCAAAAAGCATCTCATGTTTGTAATAGAATTAACACCATAAGGACCTCATATGTTTAAATCAAGCAATTCAAAAGTGGAAGGAAAAACAATTGTATTACGAAGAAAAGGAAGCATATGAAATTTAGCTTCATGATAGACATCACAAACAAAGTCACAAAAATTACAAGTTTTACAATGATCAAGATGACAAAGTTTAGACAAACAAGTATGACCCAAACAAAACTGTAACAAGTGCAATTTATTATCTCAAGAGAAGAACTAGATGCAGCAATACAAGATTGTACAGTTTTAAACTTAGACCGAGGTAACAACATATTATCATAAGATGCATTATCACAAGATACATCCACTTGAGCATTAAGTACATACAAGTCATTCACCACAACTACTATTGCTATAATGTTTCTAGATTTTGGTCCTACAAATGACGCTCAAGCATATCAAATATAGCTGTTATATGTTGATGTGTGGTTAAAGTGTGTATGGACAACAAATTTTGGGTAAAACATGGAACATGTAGAATAGTGTGAAGCATAAGGGTATCAATTATATGAACTGAGCCCATTTTAGTTACTATGAAAACAATATATTTTTGGTAGTCTAACTCTAACTGGTTGTGTAAGGGATTGAATGTTCTTTAGAATGGATAAATGTGGTATCATATGGTTAGTAGCTCCTATGTCTAATATCCAAGAGCATTTGTGATTACTGAGGCATAAGAACAAGAAATTAGATTACCTACAAAGTGAATGTTCTCTTGTATAGCCGCTACACTATCAACTTGCTCAACATTCTTTCTTCCTTTTCTCTTCATCTTACGCATTATCTCCATACACATATTATGGAATAAGTTTTGATCAAATTCATCATTTGAATTCAATTCTTCCCTATTATGAACAACTTCCGAGTGATCAAATGGTGTTGAAAACCTAGTTTGAGCAGTGATATATGTGTTTTGGTATAATTTTTAGGCTAAATTATGTAATATTTGGTAATTTACTGGGTTAATTTGTTGTGTTTGAAGGGATAAGGATGATTTAAGAGCCTAGGAGAAAAATTAATCGAGTTTATATCAAATTTGATGTAAGTATGAAGAAATTTACAAGGATAGATGAAGAACATGAGGAGAATGCTTCAACCGCATTTTTAATTACATGGTGAAAAATTGAATTCAGAAGGAAAAATGGTTAATTATGGACAATCGTGTAGCAATTATGTTCTTCTCGGATATGATGCGGCCTTCATCGAATTTTTAAGGAAACAAGCCAAAAGGAAACACGGTGTGTTACTTTCCACTGTGCTCTATCCATGCTCAAGTTCGAAGCTTCAAAGAAGATAAAATAGAAAGAAACATGGCTAGTTAAATTACATTGTGTATAAGCAGTGTATACTCATTTCTTGGCTGAGAGAGGAAAAATGACTTCCAAGAACCCTCATGTTTCTATGGAAATGGAAGAATTTGAATATGCAGAGAGAAGCACAAGAGGTTATACAAACCGTGCTTCATTCGTGTAATTCTAGAAATCACAATTTAAGAAGACTTGAGGAAACAATGAGATACACGATGTATTGAGTCATCCCGTGTTTAAACCATGTTGTCATGCGAATGGAGGAGTATTTGATTGCCAAGAGAAGCAGGTTATGTTTCTGATACTCATGCTTATGTCGTATTCCTTTGCAAGTATGAAAATTATAAGACAGAAAGAAGCACGATTTGAAGGAGATACTCATGTTCCACTCATGTTTTTTAGAAGACTCAGTCAAAGCAGTTTAAAGCATCCTATGAGATTATGTTTGTCTTATCCTAAGTATTCCACCGACAAAAGCCTACTATAAATAGAAGTCCTTAGTTCAGAAAAATAGATATAATTTCATTCACATTATCTTATACAAAAATTAAGAGTGTTAGAGTCTTCAAAACAAGAATTCTGCAAGATTAGGAGAGATTGATCAAGATTCTATTAAGAACATTTCAAGATTGTTTAGTAAGGTGTATTCCTTCCATCTTGAGTTTGACTGTGATAGTTTCTTACTGTTGTCGTAGATTGGAGATGGAGGAGTAGATCTATTTCATCTAGATAGCAAAGTAAACCAAAGAATATTACCATGTATTATGCTTAATTGAATTCAATGGAAGTTTATGTTATTTTGAGTCTGATTACATGTGTTTAATTGACATAAATAGAATAGTATTTCGGGATATTATTTCTATATCTGATTTCATGAATGTTGATTGAGAGATTGCATGCATGAAGAGATCTATGTAATTAGAAAAAGTTGTTTGGATTACTAGAAATAAAATTACAAGAGCTTTTCGTTTAATTGATTGTAAGGATTCATAGATCAATAATGTGATTCTTAGATAATAGGTAGATCTAAAGAATTAGTGATTGGTAATCTCGAAAGAGATATTAATCTCATATAGGAAACTTTTGGTTCAAAATTTACGTAAATCATATTGATATAAATCAAATGTTGAATGGTAATTTCTTAAGTGAGATTTGTTATCCGGATGAAGCTAAGGAATATTGAATTCTAATTTTTGTTGATTTGTTTGTTTTGAAGTATATTGAAAGTAAGTTTTAATTGAAAAATTCTTAATAAGAGTAGATTAAATTCATGTAATTGAAATAGATTATAGGGAATAGTTGATTCTAATAGAATTCTTTGATCTCTAAAGGATAATACCTATTTCACTCTACAATATTACCAAGATTGGTATACTTGCCTCGATTTGTGGTTGAAAGAGAAGGTTTGAATAGAAAATATATTTGATTAATCAACCAATTATATCAAGCAGTATTTCCTACTATCGGACTTAGAGAACCAACATTCACAACTGCTGTAACAACATTACTAGCATTAGTAGCAAAACTCTTCTTGCCTCTCAAAAATCTTTTTCCCTTAAACCACTCTGGATATCCTATCAATTGAAAAAAAAAATTTCTATAAATTGCACCTCTCCTTTATAATGTTTACATGTAACCTTTTTCTTTGATTTTCTCCTATCAACATTAAAATTCTTTCTTTTGATTGTAAAAGCTACAATGTCAGGTTCCAATTGCATATCTGAGGATACCTATTCCTGTTTCTCTATTTGTTGAACTAAATGGAAGGCTCTATTTACCAAGGGCATAAGATCCATAGACAGTATGAGGTTTTGCATACCTCCATATACTTCACTAAGACCCATCAAGAACTACATTAATTTGCTATTTAACTTAAATTCTTGTACTCTTTATCTCAAATAGCAAGTGCAATAATCCATGCAACCACAAGAACATTAAGGATATGTATGTAGTTGACTCAATTCGTCCCAATGTTGCTTAAGCTTATTATATTACATGCCTATAAACTGAGTTTGTTGTTTCAAACTATAAATTTCATATTGTAATTGAAAAACGAGTGGACAATTGGATGATCTATATTGTTCTCTAATCTCTTCCTAAAGATCTCTAGCGAATTTGGCGTATAGAAATCCATGCAACAAATGAGAAGCCATGGAATTAATAATCCAACATCTCACCATGTTATCAGTTCTTATCCAATGCACTAAATCAGTAGAATTATCTAAAGAATGTAAAATCGAGCCATAAATAAAACCTAATTTTATTTTTGCTCTGAGACCTGATTTTATAGATTTACTTCATCTCAGGTAATTATTACCATCAAAATCAAATTTTAAATCACCATATTTGGATTATCCAAACCAAACATATAGTAGGGATCAGAAACAGAAACATCCATAACTACATTATTTAAAGAATAAATAGTCAAAAAACTCATTAATAGGAAATCAGTACGATGAGAATCAAACCTGAGCGCTATGATACCATGTAAATTTCAAGTGTTAAGTTGGAATACAAAAAGTAGCTAGTACAAGAAGAGTTTCCTTGTCAAACACGAGCAAGAGCTAAATGAAGCTTTGTATTTTCATCAAATTGTGGTAGTTATAGAAAGCTATTTATATTGGCTTGTAATTATGTTTAAACTAATACAAACTAAACACATGTAAATACTTCTAACTAACTACACAAATTACTATATAAAACAAATTTATATATCTCGCACATACAACACGTATTAAAATTGTTTCCATACTTTCCTTTACTTTTAGTTTTTTTCCCTTTCATCCTCCTCTTCATTTATTTATTTAGGACAGAAGAACAAATATATTAAATACATTGTACTAAAGCTTCCTTGATTTAAAAAATTAAGTTTACTTGAAGTTGAGTAGTTATTTCATTCTCTCCTTGTTTCATGCAAAGTTGCTATCATATTATTTACTTGCACTATTTAATGCATGATTTGCTATTATGGTACGTAGTTACACTTTAAACAAGAATTTACTTATTTTAAAAGGTTAAGCTTGTTGCTTTTATATTACATTTTTTTTTTTTTTGCTTTTTTAACATTAATTGTTGAACTATGCTTATCCATCCATATTATTAGATCCACTTAAATGGATCAGCATTATTGTTTTGGAAATGATATTTTAAATTATTAGAGATGGATAAAGGTTGGTTTGGTTCAGTTTTCCTAAAAAGTAAAGATAAAAAGGATGCCAGCTACTCAAACTTAGCTCATTAAACTTTTACTAAATGTTTGCATATAGAATAAACATTGCAAAATATATTTTACAACATTTATTCTATATGGTGATTTTTTTTTTTTTTGCCAATCTATATGGTGATGTTTATTAAACGTGCTTAAGGCCTTTTTTTCCTTTTTTTTTTTTTTTTTTTTATAGTGTTGGATTGAACTAGTTTAATAAGCAAATCGAGCCTGGGCTTTTCTTAGGCCTATGAGCCAACGCAAATAAGTTTGTTAAGAGCTTACAAATAAGCTCAAGAATAAATTTTTTTATAATATTATTATATTATATAATTATTTATATTAACATAATAATATAATAGTATAAATAATTATTCATGTACACGAGCTCGAGCTTAGACTTGTTAAGCTAAATGAGCCAAAACTTGAGCTCGGGTTCATTTAGGCTTGTTAAGCTAAATGAGCATTGAGCTCGGGCTCATAAATCCTTAATGAGCTTTAGCTTATACTTTTTAGACTTATTAAAAGCCCAACTTAGCTCTCATAGTTAATTTGTTACATTGAAGGCTTGACCTCACTTATTTGCATCCCTACTAAATACCAACTAAACCATAATTTATAGTTTAGTCTTCTTCCATTCCAAACAAAACCATTAAATAATGATTCGATTTGATTTGGATTACAAATATGATTAAAATTCTAACTTAAAAAAAACTGTCATGATATTCTACATTTGTGTGTATATTCAAATATTGAAATTACTATAAAAAATTCAAATTGAAAATCTCAACAAAATACTTTGTAAAATCTATCACATTCATAACCCAAGGTCCCTCATTAAATCATCCAGTCATCAATCAGCCATTCATTAACAAAATATATTCACTAACTAATACATGATAAGCTAAATTCTATAATCGATGAAGTATAAGTAATGATCAACAGATGTATGAAAAAAAGAGATAAAAACTGGTCGGTAACGTTTTCATGATTTTAGGTCTTTATCTTGAAGAAAATGAGCCAACAGAAAGAAATCACCACCCTTAGTGGTAAATTATATGGGATTTAGGGCAAATTCTATCATTTATACCCTCAAAATAGTAATTTTTCTATATTAAGAAAGTTTTATATGTGTTATAATTTTTTTATAAACACTTATGTTTAGTTTATCGTTTGTGGCGTTTTATTTATTCTTTTCTATACTTTGTGCTTCTACGTTCTATAACTTTTCGATTTTTGATAGTTTTCAATTTGCATACTAGTGAACCCATTTTGGACCCACGAACCATGGATGGTCTGCTTGATGATTAGACTCGTCTTCATTAGGTTGATTTTATGGTTGAATCTAATCTAGAGAGATGTCTAATCATGCAATAACACAATGAAAGTATCTAAAGATAAAATGCCAAAAAGTGATGAAAGAAAGTGAAAGTCGAATCCCACCGAAAAAAGAAAGTGAAAAACGATCCCAAACTTTTTCATGTGATAATGCATGCTAATGTCTTATAAATTTTCATCCGGGGTCCTATAGGACGAAAAGGACTATTAAACTAGGGACCACAATGCACACTAAACTACAAAGTGATAGGGAAAGCAAAGGAGACTATATAGACAAGTGACTAGTATACAAATACAAATTATACACCAATCTAGAATTGGGTTGAAAAGAAATAGAAATGGGAGTAAATTAGCAGCAGGTCAGGTCCAGGGAATGGGAAGGTCTGGACGGTGGGGTCTCGAGGAGCATGCCCCTGTGTAGGTCGAGAGAAAGAGAAGGGAACTAGGGAAGAACGAGGGCCACTCGTGAGCCTTGGCGCTCACTATACCACAAAACAATCTTGTGGTGGTTGCTCTCTGATTAAGGGAGTCTTGTCCATAGGATGTCACATGATTCTGACATTTTTTAATGCTTCACTCTCGCAGTCTTCCATTATTTTCAGTCCTTTTTTCCACCTTTTCACTCACCCCTTTATTCACTTTTTCAAAGCCACATAACTTGGCTTTGGCAATCTTTACCTTGCATCTGGATGGTTCGGTGAATTTCGCCTAATGGATAGAGAAATAAATATAACGCTTGGTTTGCTTTTTAATTTATTTAACATTTTACAAATAGACAGTTCTGGAGAATTTATTTGAAAGCTACCTTCTTTGTAAATTAAGGGATTTTTAATTGTATCGTATCTTTATATGATATGTATTTGTAATTTATCCATATCTTATTTTTATTATATATGTATTGTATTTGTTTAATTGTTTATGAGTAAAACTGTTAATTTTTCATCAGTATCTATTTATTAACAAATATTTATTTGAAAACGATAAAAATATAATACTAAAATAATCAAAATATATGATAAAATAAACAAACCCTTAAAACAATTATTCGAATTCCCAAATGCTAAGCCCTTCTTATTTTTTATCCACTAGGTTAATATCTTGATGGTATAATTATTCATCTCATATTAATTCGATAAATTACACCGGAAGATCACCAAATTTTATGATAAATATATTTTATGTCATAACATTTCAAAAAATTTAAAAGAGGTCACAACGTTGAATGAGTAAGTTCGTTTTAAATCACAAAATTTTTAAATGGCTCAAAAGGATGTCACAACATTTAGAGAATTAGGCTAATTGAAGCCACCATTGGCATGTGTCATTAATAGAAATATTTAATTAAAACTTAGAAAATCTTTCTTTTAAAACTTCATTGATATGTGCCAATAGAAAAAAAAAATATTTAATTAAATCTCATAACACTTTTCTAAACGTTATGATCTCTTTTAATATTTTCAAAACGTTGTGACTTAAAATGAGCCTACGTCAAACGTTGTGACGTAATTTACCTTATATTAATTTATGAAATAAGTTTATCTTTTGAAGTATCATTGTATTTTACTATGATCAACACTTACAGCTGCACATATACTAATGTGTATAAGATAATCATATGATTTACCAATATATATATATATATATATCATAAAATGTGTACAAAAATTCTTTTTCAACCCTGCTCACATTTCTCATTTTGGGACTCATTTTTCCTCTCCATTAATTGTCTAACAATTGAGAGACGCTGAAAGAGGTTCACTACCTTCAAACAAGAATATGTCACACAAATACAAAAGGTCTACAGAAGAACACATATTATTTAGTTGGAAAAAAGGTAAATACACACACATGCTAAGGTCAAAATTTAAAAGGTATTAAATTAAACTGTGATACAATTGACATTGTGTCTTCATGCTAAAGCCTATTTATAGGGAGGTTGTTTATCAATTTCATTAAGCTTAAAATGTCATTGTCAACAGTTTAAATGTCAGAGATTGTATCAATACTGAAATCAAAGTTTATAACTCTATCTCCAAATTGGTAACTTTTACTTTTTGCATTATGATATAATTTTAATGAAATAGGTTATACTTAGACACTTAGACTAAGTTTAAGTTATATGTTGATGTTGCACATTTGTAATTACTCATGGTTTGTTTTTCTAAAGATAAATATTCTTATTTGGTTTTTTAATTGAAGTGCTCCGCAATTTTGCTAATTTGAAAGCTAAGGAGTTGCTTATTGACAAAATGTGGTCACTCTTATAAGACAGTTTATATAGCATGGAACAATTGTATAGTTCAATTGTCATCGTCAATACTTTCAGAGCATGTGTGGATTGAAGAGTGGAAAAGGGAGAGAGGAATCAAAAGGGAAATTTTTTTATTTTTATTTTTCTTTTTGGAGAAGGAAGGAAGAAAAGGGGAAAGGAGTAAGTTTAGGGAAAAGAGAAAATACTTTGTGGGAAATTTTATAGTCCCGTCATTAATTTTGACTGAACTGATCATATCGGCTATCGCATACTATACTCAACCAAAATCAAACCACTAAAATTGTTAATATTTCGGTTACTATATTTATTTTAACGATAAGATGATTGATTGGACAGTCCCGTCGACGGAACTGTAAAATCTCCTATATTTTGTCTTGTACCCATCAAAAACAATTCTCTCAAATTGGGAAGGAGATAAAATAAAACAATAATTATGGCCATGAAATAAATGCAATAATTTAAGATATAGAGATTTTTTTAACAAAATAAAAAATTGTACTACTAATTTTCCTTTTATTTTCTTTCTTTCTTTAATCATATAAGGGAATTTATAATAATTCATTTTATCTATTTTACTTTTTTTTCTCTTTTTACTTTCCTTCCCTTCTAATTCTTTTCCTCTTTCCAAAACGCCATGTTAAGTTCTCAACCTTACAACAAAATTGCAACTTTAACTTTGCGCATAGCGCATACACAAATATCAATGGTTTTTATTGACTAAACTATACCATCCATATGCCTTTGATATTTAGTTGTCTGGTTGTTCATTTAAAGCGTTTGGTAAAATAGTTAGTAGTTATGCTAAAGTGTTTCAGATTTAGTGTGTTGTGATGTGTGATTTATATAGGTTTGAGTACTCTAATACAATCTGATTTTAAAATGTATAAAAAGACAGCAACTCCTCAATGATAAACTTATATGCACCTTTTTTTATTATATCAAACCTTTGGAAGTTTTATTTTAGTCCTGATTAAGGTCGTGGATGTAGCTAAATAATGTTTTTTCTTCAATGACGTTGCTAGCATAACTTCCAAGTCATGGCAAAAATAGTAAGGAAATTTTATAGTTCCATTATTAATTTTGACGCGACTAATACCGTCACTATCGAATGACTCACACTATGTCCAATCATGATCGAATTACTAAAATAAATAATATTCTAATAACTATATTTATTTTAATGATTAGATGATTGACCGAATAATCCCATCTATAAAAAAATGGTTTAGTTAGATATATTTTCGTAGCACATTCATTTTATCCTATATTTCTTTCCTATTCATCTTACTTCCCCACTATTAAATTAACAAGATTTTGATATATTTGCACACAGTGAATTATCATTTCAGTTTCACAAATGAGCAATATAAGTTCTTATGAATACTCATTTTTACTTTTTCATTTTTTTCCCTCCAAAGAAGGTAGGTTATTTTATTATAAACTTTAAAATATCAATAGGAACGATGATTCCACACTTGAAAAATCTCCAATTTTACTATGGTAGAAAATTTATCAAAGGATTTGTTTGCAATCATGATGGAAGTTTTAAGTAATAATTATTGTTGGATGTTATGACTCACCTACCTTGAACGCATTGTCAATGTAGGATGCGGGGACAAAGGTTTAGCCTCATGATGGGCTTGCAGAGAAGAATGTTGCTAATGGTGATAATTATGGTTGTGACATAAGTGAAGATGAATTTTAGAAAGATTTTATAGTTCCATATGAGGACTAAGAAGATAAAAATAAGATATCACTAATTGTGAATGAAGTGAGGGAGATAATAATTTATAGGGTATGTGAGGAGAGGGAGGCGATGTTAAATGGGTTGCAAATTCCCTTGATGATGATTTGTATAGTTTGGTCAATCCGGATGAAGAAGAAGAAATGAATAAATATGTTTAGAATAGTATCGATGTTAACAAAAAGCATCATAGGACTCTTTTGGGAATGAAATTTTCAAATGTGAAGACATTTATGTAGTGCCTTCTTTCATATACATCTAAGATTGACATAGCAATAGTGAGTGTATAGGTCGAAGGATAGCAATGAGGAGATAATGCAAGTGAAGATGCTCTATATGAGATGTACTTATCCTTTGAAGTCTCATTAACAAACATGTTACCTCCACTTTTCTTGAATGAAAGTATTTGCATAAATTTGGTATAATGAGCAAAACTGTAGGGTTAGAGCAATTAAGTGCTATGTTATAAACACATCTAATATGACCTAGATCCAATAACAAGAATCATATCACTCAAGAAATATGCAATTAAAAAAAAAGATATAATCTTTGTATTATTTTCATGTTTTTCTTTTATTAAAAGTTTAAAAAGAAAAGATATGGATGACACCTATAACAGATGTTGCATGCTATTACTGATCTAAAACATAATTTTCTAATCAATATGACATATAACTAGATCCTAATGGTTTTTTAACCACATTCTAGGAGATTAATAAGAACAAAAGGTTAGTTCACCACAATTGTAAGATTGATAAGAACTAAGGTTTGCAGAGAAAACGCTCGACATGAAAAGTGATTTCATTCAACTATTGTGAATATAATATTTACAAAACCTTAAATAGTGGTCTTCATAACAATTGTAAGGTATAGGCATCATAAAATATCTTCTCTTGACAAAATAGATAAGGAAAAAAAAATGAAATAGATCATATTCTATGGGAAACACAAGTAAGAACATGGCTTGACCCAGAGCACAAGGCTTGACTAGAGAACACATGTAAGAACACTGTAAATGAGCTTAAAATATATATTATCATATATTTATTTGACTTAACTTGCGGGTTGAGTGATAGGGCCCAAAGAGTCTGGTTCAATTTTTTAGGTGACTAAGGGAGATTTGGCTTGGTAGGCTCGGAATAGAGATCATTGGATCGGTCCGCTACATCTAACCTTTCTTAGGTAGGCTCATGCATACAAAGGAAATGACTTTTGGCCTTGGTCCATGATGAACTTCATCTTATCCGTCAATCACTGAAATGATCTAATGGTCATCATTCATACCATGTGCCTATAAATACTTATTTACTCCTCCTCATTTTGAACTTTTAAAGAGAGAATACAAACAATATTTCATAGGAAAAAGTCTACTATCAAAGATCATATAAGACAACTCAAGTGATTTCTACCTTAACTGCTCATGAACTGTAAGGTTGTCACACGAGGTCTACTCAATCTCTCTTACTTGCCACTTGTGCATTTGAGATACTGAGATTGCCTATTCAAACTTAAGCATGTTTCAACTGATACTTGTCATAATAAAAGTATACCAACATGATGGAAACTATGTAGCTCTCAATAGTATTCCTTTCTATACTTTTACGTTACCCTAGAACACATTTCCTTCTATTCTCTTGCTCATTTCAAGTTTATTACCCATCATATAGACATGAACATCAACATAGTCATTATGATTCATAATTACACTCATTTCTAAGTTCTTATTATCTTCCAAGTAACTATTAGCAAAACATAATTCATCAATAGCTGAATTATTGGCAAGAATTCCTATAAATCAACCCCTATAACCTTTAGCTTGAGCTTTAATAATGGGTCCTAGAAGTTGATTCCAATTAATATCGTAGTAGACATACCCATTCATACTGCCAATTATGCAAAGAGAAAGGCATAAACAATATGTCCTAATTTATGACTATGCTAATATAATGTCGTCTAGTTCAAGTGTGACTTATCTGTAGAGAGGCCCCACAACATTTTGATATGTAGAAGGTTGGCTTTCTTAGTCAGTATCGCTCATTAGTAGAATTAGATATTTTATGTAAACCTTATGGTAAGCATGTGCTTGCAACAATTGGTAGAGTTGGAAGCAAGAATGCATTTTATGTCACCATTTGATCCATGACATTAGTTCTTAAAGATCTGTAGAGATGACATTAGAGATCTAAAAGAGCTTGAAGTTGTACTTATTTTAGATAGACATAAGGTATGCACATTACTTCTCTTATATTTTCAATATTGGTGTATGTATCTATTAATACAATATTCAAATTAACTTGTGTGGTGTGATTTCATAAGAACTTGACAAGCATTAGAAGAAATTTTTTCCACACGGGAGTATTGCTATTATATGAAATATTTGTACGAGAAGTTTTAAAAGAAATTTTTTGGAGAAGAGTTTAAGGATGTGTGGTCTATTGCAAATATAACTAGCAAAAGGGAGAATATAGTGGAGGCAATGAAATATTTAAGTGAAGTAGCAGGGAAATGATTATAAATGATTACAACATCCCATTAGTGTAAGTCTCCTTTCAACTATCATGCAAAGTGTGACATGCTTGTAAGTATTTTGAATGAGTCATTTAACAAAATGATGCTTATAACATGGGAGATGTCAACAATTACTATGCTAGAGAGTGTTGACTATATTTGACGAAAAGGATTAATTTCAAAAGGAAAGAATGCAAAAGGAAAAATAAATAAATTTATCCTAATATCTTGAAGAAAATTGAAAAAAAAAAGTTAAATGGCATGACTAGAAATTATTAGACGATAGTTTTTTTTTTAATTGAGGGGTGTGGGGGGGAGAGGGAAACTCAAATAGATTTAAATATCACACATTTTGGGAAATTCAACCACAACCAAATCATCTTGTAACAAAGTTGAAAGACTAGTAGGAACAGTATGACGCCAATGAACACTCAGCTACTTGCCAAGGACGATTCAATTAGAGGATTAATCAAATGACAATTGCTATTTGCTCCACTTTTCCTCTTATTAAGCATATCAACAATCACTTTGTTGTCCATTTCCAAAACTATTTTTCTAAAGCTAGTATTCCATGCTGATTGCAGACCCAATATAGCACCCCCAAAGTCCAAGGGTAAATGTAGAACAAGAGCCTAACTTTACCATGAGCCATCTACACCAATCACCACTAGCACCCCTTAGGACACCTCCTGCACCTGCCAATCCATTACCACCTTGGAAAGACCCATTAGTATTAATTTTCACCTAGTCATTTTGAGGCAGCTTTCAAGCAATTAACACTTCAGTTCTCACAGGCTTGCAAGTTTGGCCAATTAAGCAATTATCTACAACATACTGGAATTCTCTTGCTCCAGTTACTGTAGAGGAAAACATAAGAAAATCATTGATTTCTTCACTTGCAATAACTTCTTTGTTTCTGCAATTCCACAAAGTCAAGTGGGCAATACCAAACAAAATAGACCAATGAACTCCATTGACTACTTCATGCTTTCCAAGATCAGCAGCAAGCCAATAAAAGAATTAGGTAGAAAAGAATTATGTTATCTAATTTTTAGGGATAAGTTTACACCACATTAAAATGGCTCTATTAATTCTCTGAGAACATGTGCAATAGATTCTATAGTGGATTGACAAATAACACATTTAGGGTTAGAGCGCAAATGGTGTCTAAGTCTCTCTACATTCGTTAGTAATGCTTAATGGAGCACTAGCCAAATAAATGATGTTATTTTTTCAGGACCACTCCAAACTCAATCTAACTTCCATCAATTATCATCAACATTTTAGTTTAGATAATTCAAAGATTTATAGGTAGAAGAAATAGTGAAATCACCCGAATTAGACTCACCTGAAAATAGCATATCATCACCACAATATGCCACTAAGGAGGGGAGGAATAGCTATAATAGAAAGAAGAGCTTCCAGGGGTAACATATATTGAAAAGCATTTTAGTTCCATCGCCTATCCACATCCACAAAGTTTGAAACAGTATTAGTTAATAAAAAACTTTCAGGAATCTCTACAACAGCAAGATGTAAAGAGGTCTTTTGAAGTTTACCTAAACATCCATCCAAAACCTTGTACATTGACCATTACCTAGTGCCCATCTAGTCCCCTCCAAAAATTTAGGCTAAATTTTCCTTAGATTCCTCCGTAGATGAAAACCATAAACAACATTGATATTGAGAGGAAAAATGTAAAGACCCAACCCTCTAAATCCCAAGACTTAGAGTACCGAGTCCCCAACCACATATAACGTTTTCACATTATATGTAAGGTTGTCCTAAAACTAACAGTTTATGAAAATTGTTTGATCAAAACCATTATAACTTTATAAAGAACTTTTTAAATAAAAAACAAGATTACTAACAAAAGCAATCTATACATATATTTACATCATATATATACACTGTTTAGTGTCAATACAAGACACTACAAAATTACAAGTTTTCTTAAAGCAAAAAGAATCCTAGGGGATCTTAAGGTCTTTACAAAATAGGCTTATCTATCAAGCTTTCTATACATAACTTTTCCTTTAGCAAAAATTCTTCCAAAAGTCTAGGGTGTTTAAGTCCTATTCGTCCCACTCATCCAGGAATCTCTCGAAATCGGACCCGTAGCCCAAAACATCATAAAACTCATCTCCATTACCTGCAAAGCAGCAAAAGTTAGCCAAAGGCCTAGTACACAATAACAAATGCAAAAACAAGTCATCAAGCCAACATAAGTCCAATGAAATGCATTAGAAGACAAGTGATTATCTTTATTAAATTTCTTTCACAAATCAACAGGGGGGTATTCAAACCCCGGATCACGCTTTGGGAATTTAGGAATCCTGAGTAACAGCAGCTGCTCAGGAGGTTGATATAAGCAGTCTGAATACTTATATCTCCTATATCTATTTCATGAAGATAATAGCTTCATTTAGGGTTCAAAAGCCGTTGTCCGACTCTACTTAAACTCAGTCCATAAAATGAGCTTAGTTCACAAGTTCCCATAAACTTTGTACTAAACCATGGTATTTCCCCCTAAGTTTAAGCAAACGTTACTCAGATACTATTCCCCCTATCGGCTACCCACTTAACCAAAAAGAATCGCTATTGCATCATAGCGTACCATTTCATCATGGTAAAGTCATTGCATCATGACTTAGTTAAGCGCCTAACTAACATGTCATTGCATCATGACAGGTTTGCTGCTCCTCGGACCAGATTAAACAGCATAATAGACATCCAATTCATTCAAATATTAAGCCGAATCAAATTAAGTTGAATTAGGAATGCCTATTCCTAGCAAATATCAAACAAGTTATTGCGTACCTGAACCCGATGGTATATTACTATGATCTCTCGGTGAAGAACTAACCGAAGAACCCTTAACTGAAATAGGAATATCAAAATAATCAATAAATAAATATAGATTCCACTTTAAATATATATATATATATGTATATCACAATCCTAGATCAATTGTACAAGGAAATTCATTAAACTTTGCATAGAGTCTAAATATCAAATTCATGCATAAAACATGTTTATTTAACTCATATACAATAGGAATTCATATATGAAGTAAAGATTGAAAATTGAAGAAGTTTGGATTTGAAAAACTCAGGGGATAAGCTACCATCCAACGCTTGGAAAATTTGATTGAACGCTGGCAGCGTAGGGAGTTTACGCCGGCAGCATAGGGAGTTTACGCTAGCGGCGTTTCACTTCAGCGTTTGAAAATCCGGTTCTGTTCCACTTCAACACCGCCCCATACGCCGACGGCTTAAACTCTCAAATTGCCGGCATACATTCTGAAGAACAAACGCTGGCAAAATTTATTATAAAAGCCGGTGGTGTTCAAAAGCGGTGTTAAGAATTTTACTTCTGTTTGCTTCCAACGCTGCCTCTACGCCGGCGGCGTTGAATTTCCAGATGCCGGCGTATGTTCAAAACAGACCTATTCGACAAAACACAAATCCCCTATTTTTCATTTTACAACTTTCTAACCTATAACACTTTTAAATCTTCTTCAACTTCATTTTTAGCTTCATATACTTACTCCTATCTACACTACTCAATCCTAGCAACTCAAAACATGAAATCAACACATTTGATCCCTTCAAATCCCACTTCCATTCATTCTCGACTTTAACTATTCAAACAATCTTTATTTCCTCCCAACACTTCATATCACTATCACAATACATAAATAATACTCATACACTAACCAAACACATTCCAAGATAATTTCAATGCACGAACAAACAATTTAGATAGCATTTAAACTCATTTCATCCAAGATTTCACAAAGCTACTATAAGAAATGAAAACAAAACAAAGGTTATACTTATATCAACTCACTTGAATATGCCTTGTCTTGGAAAGAACTTTGATTTTCAAAGCTTGATATTGTTCTTGATTTGGACTTGGAATTTGGAATGAAGGAAGAAGAGAAAAGAAAGAAAGAAAAAGGAAAAATTCGTATAAAAGGAAGGGCTGCCCAAAAAGGAGTCCAATTAAGCAAATTTAAGGCTTAAACTTATCTCTAATTTGACTTTTAAGGCATATGCAACTTTAGTTTGCATTTTGAGTGAATTTGAGCTTCATTTGGGGTTCATTTAGGCCTAGTTAATCACTTAACTAAGGAAAATTCCTATCGATTAATCTTAATTAAAACCAAAGTTGATTTTATAGATCTAATCTTAACTTAACATCTTAATGTATAAAAGACACAATTAATAATTATACTACACACACATTAATACATATAAAACAAGAATATTAATTTCACTACATAAACAAAATAACACATTTAGACTATTACCAAACACAACTATCATAACCATCATGCCCATTTAATTCAATAATTAAGATAAATAAACAAATACATGGAAATTAAATAGAATTTAAATTTAGATCATTTCAAAAAATGCCCTTAGGAATATTATACTTAGCTTTAAGAATTTTGACCCAAAGTTGATCAGAATTTTGAGTAAAATCCCAGTCATCTTTCATGAGCAAAGCCTCATTCATACCCCTCATCTTATGAATCCCCAGGCTACCACAAATCTTTGGTTGACAAATGGTATCCCAAGAGAAAAGATTTAGTCTGGTAGATCCCCGACTAGAACCTAAAGAAAGATTCTACAAATCTTATCCATATTGTCACAAATTCTTTAAGAATTGTTGTAGTCTGCATAGTGTAGTAGAAGATGGACAAGACAATAGATTTACACATAGTAATATGCCCTAAAAGAGAGATACCTTATGGATACCAATTATTATCTCTTCCTTGAACCTTATCCAATACTTTCTTATATGTAACCTTAGTGACTTTATTGTGAATGAGAGGAACACTAAGATATCTACCTAGATCAGATGATATGTCAATACTTAGTGATTCGCTAAGCTTATTAGCCAAGTCATTATTGACATTTGGAGTGAAGAAGATCTTGACTTTTCTTTACTTATCTTATGCCCAAAAAATTTATAGAACTCATTCAAGATTCAATCGATCCCTACCACTTGCCTCTGTAAAAAAAATAAGATCATTCTTAAAGAGAAGGTGAGAAACATGAGTATCACCATCTCCAAAATGAGGTCAAATACACTCTCCCTGTTGAACAACTCTATTAATGGCATGAGATAAACGCTCCGTACAAATTAAACAAAGATATGTGGTGATATGGGGTCACCTTGTCGTACACCTCAAGATGGAGTGACTGGATTAGAATTTTTACCATTCTAATTAAGTTGAAAGGAGCTTAAGCTAACACTGTCCATGATGAAGTTTGAAAGAATTTCTAGAATATTTGCACCCACTAAGGATTTTTTTATAAAATTCTAATAAAGTCTATCATAGGCCTTTTGCAGGTCAATTTTAATAGCAATCTAGCTTTTCCTTTCGCGATGAAATCTCCTAGAGTGTACAAGTTCCTAAGCTATAATTATATTGTTTATAACGTGTCGACCTTCAACAAAGTTAGACTGCATAGGGCTAATCAAAATTGGCATAACTTTTTTCAATCTATTAGAAATCACTTTTGTTATAATCTTATAGTTCACTGTACAAAGGCTAATTGGCCGAAGGTGATTGATGAATTCTAGTTTCTCTATTTTAGGGATTAATGTGATAAGAGATCTATTAATCTAACTATCCATCCCTCCTATTCGAAAAGCTTACTTAACCATATTACAAAGAGAATGTCTTATAGAATTCCAATGTTTTTGGTAGAAGAGAGCAGTAACACCATCTACACCAGGTGCTTTAAGGGGGACCATATCAAACAAAGCCTTTTTGAATTTCCAGCTCTAAAATGTCATCACATAGCATATTCATAGCCTCTCCAAATAAAGCAGGAAAGCAACCTGAGATAGGATATGAAAGAGAGTCACCATTATATACTACTTGAAAGAATTTAAACCCTTCAACTTTAAGGATAGCTTGATTGGTACACCAACTACCATTAGGAAGCAAAAGGACATAAAGACGATTCTTCTTAGCTTTGGCATTCACTCTTGCATGAAAGAAGGTAGAATTTCTATCCCCCAAAGTGGTCCACTTCGTATTAGCACACTGGTACCAAAGCATCTCTTCTTGGGTTACGACTTACTCAAGCTCCTCCCTAAGAGAGATCTCTAGAGATCTAAGGGTACTAGTAGAGTGGTTCTCAAGTGCCTTCTGGATACTCGCTATTCTAGCCATAAGCTATCTTATCTTCTGAAAGATGTTCCTAAAAACTTCCTTGTTTCATATATCTACCTTCTTTGAAAATAGGTTGATAGCATCATAAAGAGGAAGCTTAGAATTCTAGTTCAATGCAACAAACTTTTTCCACTCTGGGTGAGATTTCCAAGCTTCAATAAATCTAAATCTTTTGTATTTCTCACCCCTACTATCAAAATTAGAAACATTGATGAGAAGAAGGCAATGATCCGAGTATAACTTCGGTAAGTGCTCAACATTAACCATAGGAAAGCAATCAATCCATTTCCCATTAACCACCACCCTATCCACTATTCATGACAGAGATCCCAAGACTAAGTGAATTTAGGTCCTAAGAAGATAACCTCTTGCATCCTACAATTATCCATCCATCGTTTAAATTGTTTACACATATGGATAAGTCATGTTTCTCCACTAATTTTGTCCTTTGGATGAAGCAGGGCATTAAAATTTCCCACCATCATCCATGGATCTTGGGAATTCAATGCTAAAATACCCAATTCCTCCCATAAATTTCTATGAATAGATGCTCGGGCTACCAAAGACACTAGTAAGTAAAAAGGAGATAGTAAGCAAAAGAGAGACACAAGGTGAATAATTTGCCCATGATTCTTCAAAATAGAAACAGACACCTCATTCCTCCATAAAACCCATATTCCACAAGAAAAACCAATAACTTCCACATGATGAGATCACACAAGACCCAACTTTTTAATAGTCATCTCCACCTGAGGATCACTAATGTGTGATTCAACTAAAACCATAATTTTGACTTTATGAATCGTAACCATAAACTTCAAGCATCTGATAAATCTTTTATTGGCATCCCTTTGGAAATTCTAAACAAAAATAAGATAGATCATTAATTATAAAAGGGATAAAAAGAATAGAGTCATACTCCATAGAGACATCAAACCTCTATTCCCTGGGGTTCATTTGTTGCATAGATAGCTTCGTTTGCTTTCTCCAATTCAAGACTTACCCCCAACAAATCTGCAAAAGATTAATTTTCAATTCTACTAGTATTTTTTTGAGGTAGAAATTTTAAACTTTAATTTACTTTTCAGATTTACCATCTTTGATTTATCATGAGGTTGAACCACATTGCTTGTATGCCTTACCATAGAAGAAATAGGCATTATATCTAGAGAAGATTGTTCACTAAGATCCCTATGAAAAATTAACCTAAGAAATAGGCATTATGTCTAGAGAAGATTCACCTTAGACAATAGTTTTTAACACCAGTATATATGAGGTTGGCAACGAGTTTGAAGCACAGGCTTGTAACTTAAATGTACATAACAATAGTCATAGGGCATAAGAGAGTTGCAACGATTATCATGCAACATGTTATTATATCAATTCTTTAAAATTTTAAGAGGAAAGAACAATGTGTTCTTGAATGTTACATGAAGTGCAAGAATGTCATAATTTAGACATGTAACACTCATCCGTCTTATATTTAAGACTCCATTAGGTTGGTCAAACAAGCCATATAGATTGTTGATGGCCATTTTTTTGTTACAGGCCTCTCAAACTCAATCTGACCACTTCGTCTTATGTGAGACATGCCTACCCATCGGCCCATTAAGGTACTCAGCCATACCACAGACCCATAAATCCTAACCTGATGGCCTTTCCTTAAAAGAAGAAGATGCGTAGTCTGACTAGCTTACTATTTTAATCAAATATGATAGCTAATTCAATACTTTCCATATAATGGTACATTTCTAAAAGGATTGCTAATAAATCAAGAGACACTTGCCTAAAATTCTTGTAATACTTCCATAACCAATCAAGAAACAATTTTCGATTATAGACAAATCCCCTTTCTTAAAAGGAAAAAGGTACAGACTATATAAACTCCACCTAACTAGTTCAAAAAAGAAGGTTCGCTTTCTCAATTCCCAATGCCTTTACTCTCTTATTGACTTAAACATCGGACTGATTGCACTAGGTATACCTCGCTGCCCATTAAATGGTTTTGGTCTTACAGGTTTATAGACCATTAGCCAAAGGCCAACCTGACTCAAAGCAGAGTAGATCGCAGTTCCAATGAATCAACACTATACCAGCAAAAACCTTTGAAACATTTGGCATTATCTATAGGAAAATGAGAAGCAAATAGCAATGGCCTTAAAAGGGAATGTCCCCTAGTGAAGAATCGAATTGGAAGCACAAAAAACTCTTAACACCTCTAAGAAAGGGACAATGACAAGAATAGGCAATTTCCAACTTACTTAGAATTCATCCCCTTAAGCAAACCGTTCGGAGAGGTATTCCTTGAAGTTCACTATAAGAACATGTTGCCTCCCTCATCCAAGATAGGACCCAACCCCAATTAAAGAGATTTTAAGAGGTACTATGATTACCAAATTACGGACATACCACCAATGAATGTCACCAACTCAAAAGTGCCCTACAAGACGTAGTCTAATAAGGATACCTTAAAGAATACATCCTCAAACCAAGTTATGACGAGTATTAACTTACCCAATGACAACATGAAGAGAGCAATCAACATAGGAGAGTTGACTAGCGTAGCAAAAATAGTAACCATGATTAGTCTCTTAACAAGGTCATAAATATGGTTATTAAGGGGCCCATACGGGAGGACCTATGAACTACTCACACGGCATCATGAAGAACAAACAAATACTGAACTTCCATGTTAATGAGTAGAAGATAGACAACTACATCTCATTTTCTAATAAGGAACTCAAAGATATCTTGATACTGCATCAAAATACTCTCATCTTCTCAACCACAATTACTAGTTTCAACATTAAAAGGGTAATGATTGGCACCAAAAATAGTGTCGATATTATCATTAACGATGCTTATGAAAAGATATGCTCAAGGTATAGAAAAACATAAAGTCGTATGACCATAACCTATATGGTTTCAACAATGGCCTATCAAAGCTAGAGCCATTATCACACTACTAATGGAACTTGGCAATGAAACTATCAAGGTCAACACATCATCAAGTTCGTGATAGTTAACTATTGGTTCTCCAATAATGTGATACTCAGATAACCAGCCAGTCCCTATTCAACATGATAGCATCACTCGTACAGCTAAAGGCAAAGTTCCCATTACTTAATACAATCGAAATTAATAAGAGAGACCATACAATTACAAGAGAGGATAAGTAGTGAAGTGACAAAGAAAACAAAAGAAATCCAATTAAGCAATAACCTCGAACAAATGATGAGGATGGTAACAACCATGTCCCTTAACCTTAGGGATAACCTCATCACCTTCCTCTGAAGTAACTATAACATATTCATACGGTCGTTAACTAACATGCTAAGAATTTTTCCTTCGCCCCCTCTCTTTTCCATTTAGTTAGTGAAACAAAAAAGAAGACACATTTTAGTTGAAAGACAAGTCTCAAGAATAACTACATTAGACAATAAAGGTATCCAACATGGCTGCCTAATGTTGCACTAGTCAAGAAGGCAAACAAAAATGGAAGATATATGTTGATTACACTGACCTCAATAAAGTCTAACCAAAGGCTACTTCCCATTATCAAGAATCAAGGATTCCACTTTAGGATACGCATCCTTAAGCTTCATGGACAACTTCTTTGGATACAACCAAACAAAGATGGAGCCTAACAAAATCTTTACTTCCTTTGTCACATCATTTAGGACATATTGTCACAAGGTGTAAACCCCAAGTTTTATGTTATCTCTAACCCAAAACTAGAAGTCAATCGGAAACCCTACGGTCAACAAAACCCTTGTAGAACCTAGCAATTTAAGCCTGGCAATCCCGCGCTCCCAACTTGTGTAGAGTAAATGTAAGCTAAATGTGTACAATAGTTCATAATTATATAATGATGTTTAAAAATATCATATTGGTTAAAATTTGATCTATCTTAACCCAAATGAATACTGATTTTGAAAAATGTGTCCCGAGTTTCGAAATATTACAAAATATTCCATTGACACCGTTAGACTCATAAAAAAATAATATTTTCAAAATTATCAGTTTTATAATTTTTCGGTAACTAAAAATATCAGATATTGCACTTTTATGCATATTTTCCTTACTACCGATATATTTAGGTCTTGTACACTATTCGCTATACAACTCTAAACTATTCATATTATCTCGACTTTTTCACTATTCACTCTTACACACTGTCATACCTATACCACTACATTTTTCATTTCCAATACACTTTTATCATTTTATCTTACGCATTATTATTTTTAATACACAAAATTATCAAAAAAAAAAAATCTCTCCCTCTCTTTCCTTTTTTGGTAGGCGCCAACACACCCCACTCCCCGCCCCCCTCCCCCCCTTCTTCTCTATTTTTCTCAATTTTTAATTTAATTAAATCACATAAATTCTCTTCTTATTTTCCTATAAATACCCCCATTCTCTTTCACTTCGTTCACTCATCCACTGCCCACAAATTTACTACCAAAAACTCTCTCAAATTCTTCTCCCAAATACTCTTTCCATTACTCTCCCAAAACACTCCCAAGCTCTCTTCTTCTTCATACACAAAACCCATCTATATATACTACTCTCATTTTATCTTTAGGTAAAATTCTTTCTATATTTTTACTATTATGTCATGTAACTTAACATGACCATAAAGTGTGTTTCCTAAACTATATGTTATAGAAGCAACTCTATGTTCATGTTTTGTTCTTGTTCATGAATCCATATTTTTTTTTATGTTGTTATTTTGTTCATATTATTATTATTATTATTATGCTTCCATATTTATATCTAACTAAATATATCTATGTGGATATATATATATATAAATATATCTTTTAGAGCATATAAGCTCACTTGTTATTGCAATTTATTTACTTTCATGTTTTAATACTAGTCTTTTTAGTTTTAAACTTATCATCATCAAATCAAAACAACATTTTCGTTCTTATCTTTTCTTTTATATTGAGACGGAATTTATTTATCTCAGGAGCCTTGATGAAGCTAAGACTCTCAATACTTGAACTTATATTATGTTTCTTATTATTTTGCTTAATTTCCATATTTCTTTTTTTTCTCTTGTAAATATCATCATACTCATGCTCATATTCATGATTGTTGTCTAAAACACAAGAATAGAAACTAAACTTTCCAAAATAAATTCATCTTATAGAATTTCCAAATGAAGCTTAAGATTTTGTTTCAACAAACTTTACTTTCCAAAAAAAAAAAAAAAAAATCAAAGAGAACTTACCATGATTTAGCAAAACTATTCTATTTTGAAAAAGTCTATTCAAAAGCCATAAGAAAGCTTTTTTTTGCTAAATTTATTTTAAAAGTTGATAATTCTTTACTATGTAAAGATTAAAAACTAAATTTAAAAGAAAATCCCTAACAAAGAAATAAACAAGCTTTGAGTCAAGTTAAATAATTATCAAAACAATACTTGAAAAATTATAATGCAAACAACACTAGTGAGAGATTTTTCTAAAGAAAAATTTAAAAGTTTATTTTCATTAAAACCACCCTACTACTACTAATTAGAACATAAAGATACTCATTTTAAATAAACTAAAAAGTTATGGTTTTATCTCAAGGATTTACAAAAGGAAAATTTTTAATTTTTGTTTTTTTTTTTTTTTGCACACTTTCAAAAGACATTGTTTTTCATAAAGTCATAGTTTGAACAATAAAACTTGAATCATGCATGAGATATGAGTTTGTATATGTATAAAAAAAGTTGATAACTAAGTAATTATCAAAGGATTTTTGAATGAGTTGAGGTTTGAAATGATTGTTTTCGGGCTGGGAATTTTCATGGTGAATCTGGTCACCCATTTTTTCGACCTAAAAGACCTTGTTTGATAGAAATAGCCTTAGAAATGGATAGATCTTTTCAAATAGGTAGAAAATGATATATAATATGCGCAATTCCGAGTTAAAATGAGCAAGTTATGGCCATTTTAAGTTGGAATTGTCTTCCATACAAATTTTGACGAACTTAATGACAGAGTTTTATCAAATTTCAATAGAAATACTCATTGTGGGCATTTTCTTGTTTAGATAATTTTGAGGAAGATCTCCCGTATCCAGAAGACGACTTTGACTAAAGGCCGATGAACTCATAGCCAAGTGAGTTTTATTTCCATAACTTACCTTACTTGATTATGCTTGTAGTCTAGAAGCACTAAATTTAAGGAAAAGATTGAATGGTATGCATGTAATATTGTTTGAATGAATGGTAATAATATCAATACGAGAATTGATTATAATCAATGCTTGATTTATTTTAGAACTTGATTTGTCTGAAATTCTATGGTCATTTTAAATTGTTAATAATTATGCTATGAGCCTTTAATTAAACTAAAATCATGCATATCACTTATGAGTCACATTGCATGGGATCACTACCCTTAGTGGGGGAAAGGAGTAGTTGTACGATCGTTGAATCTTAATTATAGTTTCGAGACGTTTAGTTAGAAGCACATTAACTAAAGCTTTGGGACGTTTGATTAGAAGCATATAATTGCTGCCCTTAACCCCGAATGGAGGGCGTAAATCCATTCAACATTTGATTATCGGAAAATCATATGTCTTGTATGCTCATGTAAATATTGCATTTCACTTGGCTGATTAAATAACTTGTTTGATTATTGCTATTCAAGTATAACTATCTGTGGAAATAATTCTCACTAAGCTAGTAGCTTATACCCTTATAGCTATTTGCTGCAGTATCCCTACCTTTGGCTGAAGCCACGTGGGCCATGTACCCAAGTACCCTTTTTTTGGTTAAGAAGTTTTTAGGTGAAGTCCAACACTAGTGTAGGTGTAAACTTATAGGGAAAACTTCTTGTATATGATATAGCTCTGTTACGGTACTTTTAGTGGGGGAATACCCCTAAGATCCTTGTAAGACTTTATATTTATGAATCAATATTATGATTTCCATTTCTTAATTGTTACTGTATCTCTTAAGCTTCATATTTCAAAGTATGGCCTACTAAAATTGTAAGAGCACGCTTTACATTTAATACATAAGCTTTTAGGAATGACTAATGTTGTTATACTCAAGCTTTAATATTGAATGTAGCAGACTGTTACGTTTGAGGTACCCTTTGAGGCGTAACATAAGGTGATGTCCTTTGGCTTAAAAACCATTAGGGTAACTTATCAACAACTAATGAGGAACATATTTAACTATCATACAGGAAGAAACATTAAGGACATGATCATTAAAAGTATAGAACCAATAGAGCACTCAAAAGTTTGAAGGAAACCTTTGGTCAGCTTAAGCATTTCAAATGAAACTAAATCCCTTGAAACGTATTTTGGGGATTCACATCAAGAAAATTCTTAAGATGCTTGGTCACTTAATGAGGGATTAAAGCTAATAAAAAAAATATGGGTTGTGCTAGACATGCGTGATCCCCAAGACAATTAAATAAGTCTATCAATTGAATGGCCGAATAGCTATCCACAACAAATTTGCATTATGTTATTAAGATAGATGCTTGGAATTTTTCAAATTCTTTATGTTAGGATCTTTATAATGTTACAATGATAACAAATGGGCTTAAAATGTGTTACTGTAACATCTTTCCTAATAACATGAATTTTTATCATACTTATCTTGCACCATTATATGAAGAAAGGAAAGCAAAAGTGTTATTCTTACAAGACTTTCAAAAGACGAAACAAAAGTAGAAATTTCCCTTTTATAGTACAACACATATTCTCGAAGTCTAGCTCTATAAATTGAATATATTTTGGGAATATATTAAATGGTTCCATTATTCGTTGGAAATACTTTCAAATGGGATTTTAATTTAATTTTCATGACATTGAGATGTTGGTTTTATTAAAGTTAAAGTATGAATTTTTGTTAGAATTAATTTTAATATGTTTTGGGTCGTAAATGCTATAGTAAAGCATGGAATATTGTTGAATTTGTTTTAAAATTAAAGGGAAGCAGGATGAAACTCGTTTGATGAAGAAATTTGTGACATCAAATGAGAATCCAACATATATTGAAGGAAATCTTCAAGAAACAAAAGGATATTTCGAGAAGATATACATCATATTTTATGAAATAAGCAAGGAATCAAGTTGGAATTTTGAGCACAACTTAAAGACATCTAGAAAGATTCTCCATAACTATTTTCAATTAATAAAGAAGCAATTTAACTTTACACAGCTAAAGAATCGAAGAGGCATCAATCACAACATCTAGAACATGACTTTTACCCATATTTGTAGGGAAGTTTTAAAGTGCTATATATTGAAGCCTAGCCTAAGGCATAAACAACAATCAAGAGAGAAGAAGTACTAAGAAAAAATGTGAAAATATTTTTTCAAGCTAATCTGGAAATTTAGTTGCCAAACCACTATCAAAAGCTCTTGAGAAGAATTTCCTTTTTTATTCTTTGCTAAGTTGTGAGGGAGATTGTAATTTTATTTCCTTATATCTTAGATATTTGCACTTATACTTGTAAAATAGTATAGAAGTGACAAAGGCTATGTATAGGATCGTATTTTAGCTTAGGTAGAAGTTAAGTGAGAGATAGTGTAAGTTGCGATATTGTCGAGGATGTAACATACTTTGTACTTATTTCCTTTTAGATATAGTAAAGTAATTGGTAAAGACAACTAAGACCTTAACATAGAGCTAGAATAATTAATTAGCACACAAGTTGGAAACACTATGTATAGCTAAACATTTTCTTCTCTTTATCTCTCTTCTCTCTTTAGTAATTTCAAAACATATTTCAAAAACATTTTTAGAATCTAAATTTTGCAAGAATTTTTCAAAGTAACTAATTGACCCTCCTTTTGGTTACTTAACTTTTGGGATTAGCAGCTTAAGAATATAACAAACTTCCAATGGATAAAAGAATGTGAGTAGGCCTTCACAGCACTTAAAGTCATGCTGATAAACCCACCCATATTGTCAAAAATTTTCACAAGAAAAGAATTCTATCTATACCTTGTTGTAAGCAACTAAGCTTTATCATCAGTCTTGGTATGGGCTGAGGGTAGAGAACACCTACTCAGTCATTACATAAGACATGTCTTATAGGGAATGGAGCTATGCTACATAAGAATAGAATGACCTTACTTTGAGACCCACAATATAGTTGTATTGACTGACCAACCAATGAGAATAACCCTCCATAAGTTTGATACGTTTAAAAGAATGATGAAATGTGTTGTGGAGTTAAACACCTATGGTGTATAATACAGGTCGAGAGAAGCAATCAAAACCTTAGTGCTAGTTGATTTCATTATTGAAGTTACAAGTAACAGAACCAACAACGAATTAGAATGACCCTAGCATTAGACTTTCCATGTAGATGGATCTTCCACAATGATAGTAAGTGAGGCAGGCCTTGCACTGAAAGGGCTATTTAGAGAAAAGGTCTGCTACTTACAAGAATTTGACTTCGACACCAACAATAATGAAATAGATTATGAAGAATTAATTGTAGAGCTCCAACTTACCAAACATGTCGAAGCCAATAAGCTAATAATTTTATTCAACTTTATACCATTGTACAACAAATAAATGGCGTATATGAGACAAAAGGTGACAAGATGACTAAATAGGGTAAATTTTGTCAAAAGATATCAATATTTGAGGCAGTTTCATTTAAGATATCAACATTTAAAATAGTTAAAAAGAGGAATCAATATTTAGAGATAAATTTATTTAAGATATCAACATTTCAAGTGGTCTAAAAGAGGTATCAATGTTTGCAAAGTAAATCAAATAAGGTATTAATAATTGATCATTAATAAAGCTTTAAGATACAAACTAGTCAAAATGTTAATACCTTAAATAAATTATGTAAAACGTTGATACCTCATTTTATTCACTTTGCAAAACGTTGATACCTTAAATGAACTTAGCCTAACTATTGATATCTTCGAGTGTAATATACCCTAACTAAATACCAAGTAGTTGTCAAAGAACTACTAAACGAATTCCCCCTCTTGAACCACACACAAAATACCAAGCGCTTCTTATCAGGAAACCTAAGCTATTTATTTTCGTAGTTAGTAATTTGCATTTACTAATCGCTTAGATTATTAATGTCTTCTTCAAGTAGGTAGACCTAATAATGCCCGATTGTGTGGGAGAAGTGATCTTAGACCTTTGTGATTGTTTGAGTGACTTGTCCAATTCAAGTGCATATGCTTAGCCAATCATCAATGATATGGCTATAACACCAAGTGCATTAACGGTCAAGCAAAAGTGGTGGAAAAAAAAAAAACTAGCTTACATGAAGAGAAGTTTGAAGTTCGAGAAGAGAAAGAAGATGCTATTAGGTCATTCCTTGGTTCTGTCACATGGTTGTTCTTTGCAATTTTTACAATTATCTTTGCTATGTTGTTGAAAGAAAAAAAGTGTGGATTTTATTGGTGTTAGAATTTCTCCATTTCACTAGATTTACTTGTTACAATTAATTGTTGTTTTTGTTGAACAATTACAGTTGGATTAGCTTTAATCATTTGTTGTTAGATGATTTTTTTTTGTTTTGAGTAATTATAGATTTCATTTAATAGCTCTTGATTTAGTAAGCACTTTAGATTTTGTTGAATAATCGATGATATCTGCAAGTGGTTGTGTTATTTTGTTTTTCAATCATTGATGTAAATCTCATTAGCTGTAGAAGGGATTGAAAGCACATCATGCTATGCATTTTATATTTAAGCACGGAGTTGGAATCATTTTTCAGTCTCATGACAATTATAAGGTTAAAAGAATCTTAGTGAGGGAAGCATGCATGTAAATTTTAATAAGAACATCGACAATTTGTTCCCATTTATCAAGCTGTTAGTCATTGCATGCTAAATGTGTGAAAAAATATTGCATGATAATTCAAAAAGTCACATACATAACATATTCTAGTGTTTAACTCAGTACAAATTGCAAAATAAAAGAAATATTGAACACGATTGCTTCCATTTTTATTAGATGTCGACATATCATAACTCTATAAAGGCAAAGAGTTTCTTCATAGTTCATGAATGTTGAGTTCTTTCTTTACATGAATATATATATATCTGTGTGTGTGTGTGTGTGTATTTATTGCTGAAATGAAGTTAATTGGTACATATTTTGATGGTTTTACAATCATAGACAATAAAATTTCTAAACAAATCGGGATTAGCATTGAAATAGCAATAGCCGATGTCGCCTTACACTCACTTATCAAGGTGAGCATGGAGGAGAAACTCTTTCTTTAATAAATATATACCATCAAAAGGAGGAGCAAAATATATAATTTTTATTAACAAGTCTTTTTTAATCCATCTGCATCAAATTGTATAGTTAGAAATATGAACTAGTAAACCTTTCCTCCCTGACAGAGTCATACATCAAGTCATTCTTTAGCAAATATATACCATCAAAAGGACGAGCAAAAATATAATTTAATCAATAGTAAACAACTCTACTTGTTGTAACTTTCTTAGGTTCACTTGCCAATAGTTAGAAAAATCAACAATTGCATAAAAAATAAATAAATAAATAGTTACTCTATTGAATTGTAACGTGCTTATTTAGTTAGCTCTATCAACAAAATAACATGACCATTAGGTTACATATTTTTCTCTTATTCAATACAACAACAAATTATAAGTTTAGGCACTAATGTTATACATTAATTGTATTTGATATACATAAAATTCAGGCCAACCACAAACCTTAAAGTGGCAACATAAAGGCTTTGTTTCGAAAACATTTGCTATGCACACAAAAAGGGTCTATAAACAAACCAAAAGTATTAACAGAAATGACTTGTTTTGTTGTACATAAAAAAACAAGTTCTTCAGAAAAACTTGCTTTTTAAAAATGCTACTACTCTCACAATATTTTCTACCATTTATAGTTTACCAAATGCTAATCTTTTAAGTCCATAACATCCACCTATCTGGTGCTGCCTCATGGCTTCCAAGGACACATATAGGTAAGATTTAAAATTCTTTGGCTCCTCCTAGTTGCCATTGCTATCCCTCTTATAACTAGTTGTTTAAGCTTACTTCTTATTGTAGAAGTTGAGGCTCATGACCCTCCAAGTTCCTATGTGGTAATGCTAACGCAAGGTTCCGTTTGACTTCATAAACACAAGAAAGTTATATAATTCACAAAACAGAAACCCAAACATAGGAAAAAATTTGAAAGAATTGGTGGATTCCAATGTTGTATTAAATTTGCATGGTTATATGAAGAAAGAGATCTATCTATCAAGTAATAATTACTTCACGGACTTCAGTGAAGTTGCTTACCTTGATAAAAATTCATGCAACTTAATTATATATATTTTTAATAATAAAAAAGGAAAAAAATGCAGCAAAATGATTTGAATTATAAGTTATAAGCATTCTAATGAAATTCCTTTGATGCATGAATACCAAACAATAACCAACAAATAATCCTTAAAGACCGAAACATCATAACTAGCAAATAATTTACAACCACCAAATAATCCATGAAAATAAAAACATCACAACCAGCTATTAATCGACAAATGCTAACATTTCTAACTTTTTATTGTTTTTACTTCTCAGGTAATAACACAAGTAGCTACTTAGTCATACCTTGCCCTACATGCACATCTGGAACAACAACAGTACCCTATCTTGCTTGTTCATGAACTGCTTCAAAGTTAATAAGACCTTCTCTACTGGTAAATAACTTTCTCACTCTTTTCTCTAGGCTAATGAAAATGCAAAACAACACTGTTTGTCCATACATAATGTTAGTAATAAATAACATTTAACCACATAGTAGCCATTCATATTTAACAATATTTGTTGGCTTTGCTCATCAAAATAAATTGCAAAACCACATAGCCCTTTCTTTCTTCCAGGATTGGAAGGTATTGCATGCTTTGTGGTTGTCATCTCTAATTTTAAACCTAAATGGAAAAAAAAAATTTGTAAATGAATGGAGTTGTTTGGGATAACCAATAATCAAATGAGATAAAGTACTATATGCCAATCTTTACCTGGGAGGTGGAGCCAGTTGATTCCAATCCTTTGTATCCTCTCTCGTTGGGCCCTTAACTACTGTGCCTAGTACACTTTTGAAGTGAATCCTTTTATGACCTCTTCACTCCCATAGATTCAATTGCCTCCTTCTAGCACTTGGTTGGCTTTTGATCCTATGTCTTGTGGGATGCAGACGGGTAGATTCAAGATGAATGCTCCTCTCCCAAAACTGCATCCCAAAAACAATTGGTATGCTAAATTGGAAAGTTGCCTAGAATGCCGTCTTCTTGTAACACACATCCACATAGTCCTCAAAGTTTTTGTTTAGGTAATGAATGGTAAATACACCATTCAAGCAAGGTATCCCTCTTACATGCCAAAGGCTACATTTGCAACTTCTGTTGTTCACATCCATTTTGTAGATGTGAGGTCAGTGCTTGATTTAAAACCCTTGATTACCCTTGAACCTTACTTTATAGGTGCAATTTTTGCAGTATGTCTCATCCAAAATTTTTAAAGCTCAAGGTGAATAGTCATGAACCTACTTCAATGCTTTCATCATCTAGTTCTTCATTCTTTTCATCGCATAATTCCTAATAGCCTCCAACATTATTATTATGGACTTTCCTTTGAATTCAATAATATCCCTATTAAAAACTTCATTTGTTATTCTTAATGTGGTTAAACTTCAGACAAGTTTAAAAGTATGCCTTCACCTAATAACAAAAGTTTAGTTTTTTTTCAACACAACATGAGCTGCAAGAGAATATGTTTGAAGGATTTCCATGTTATGGCAAAAGTTTTCCTTGTTTACACTTTTGATTCATGCCTAGAATACCTCATTTAACCTCCTTGCTGGGAATGAAGCTCACTAGTTCGCATTTAATTGTCAAGCATAATACCAATGTTCACGCTTGTAAAAAATGCATCTTCACACCATCAATCACTCCCTACAATGTATTGTAAAGGTGAATTTTACCATAAATTACATAGCAAATGAGGAAGCAACTTTCAATTTAGGCATGTATCTTTTGATGATTACAAATGAAGGACTTCCCATGTCATCGATATCAAGCGTGGATTTAAAAAAAAAAAAAAAACCAAGAAACCATAGTTGATTGTCCTTGTTCTCCACTTCAACAGCTGCTCATGCAATTGGAAACATCCCATTGTTGGCATCTTAACCAAATATACACAACAATTAGTCTTTGCAAAGGCCCATGAGAAAGTAACTATCAACTCCAATGACGTAATGGCATCTAACCTAGAAATGTCTCTTATATGTGGATAAAACAAGATGTTTGCCCATCAATAGACTCACTAACCTTAAGTATAACTATAGTATTGCTTCATTTTAACTCTTGAACGTAATCATAAAATCATTCATATTCTTCCACATAATCACACTTAAATTGAGCTAAAACCCTCTCTTAAGTCCGCTTTGCCTTGCTAATACCAATATTCAAGTTTAATTGATTATTCACTAAGTCCTTCAGTTCAATTTGTCAAATCCCTAGAGTTAATGTGCTTTTTTTCCTTAATCTCCTCCGCTATCTACTTAAAGGTTGATCTTTTGTTCTTCTATACTTGTTGGCAAACATGTTTTGATTCATACATCTTTACTTACAACTCTCTTATGCTTTACAGTTATATTTTCAAGGGCATTTGTAATCTTTGAACTTGTACTTGGCTCTAACCTGATATGCACTATTCTCCCGCCTTCTTAATCTATTATGGATGTTCAAAAACTATTTCCATCAAAAACATAAGAAATCCTATAGATGAATCAAATAGGGGGAACATATAACACTTATTAGCTATGTAGGTTAGATTATCTCATGGTTTTTCACTCTTCATTGTTAGATATATCTTCGTCCTATAAATCAACATCAAACTTGGCATAATCTTTATCATTGCCATCGTCCTCATCATCTATCCCCCAACTCTCATTCACTGGCATCATCTATGTATGTTTTTGTAGGTGGATCATTAGTGGGATCTGCACAACTCTCATGCTTCGCCAAATCCTCAGCACTTTTACTTGTGTCTGTTTCAGTCCATTTAGACACAAACTCTAAGCCAAGATATACATCTGGATCTGTGGTCACATCAGTTTCCTCCTAACACAATGTCACAAGGGTAGAACTATCTTCAATGTTTGTTAGAGTCTCATACTTGATGAATATCTCATCAACTCTTCTACTCGTGAAGTGATACACAAAATTTGCATAGCTGAAGTTGCCTTGCACCAATATATAAGAACTCATGTTGTGAAAGGATTTATAAAAGATCTTTATCACATCATCCTCCTGAACCTTCATTTAGATGTCTTACATCAAATTAGCATATTCCACACGATTAGTTATGACAGATGTCGTTGACAATGATCCACTAATGTACCTTATGTGTGAGCCTTCACTAACAAAGTACTCCATGGTTGACTGCAATTACAACTCCATGTTCTACCATGAAAGACCTAAAACAATGATAGAAGGGTAAAAACTATGAGTTTAAATTCTTTAACAAATTATCTCAATCAATTTTTACTTTCTTGTTTAATTTTTGCAAGGATCCTTAATTTGGAAGTTACATAGAAAATTTTAATAATAGTATAGTTGAAAATGCAATTATATTATAGTTTTGTTGTATTTATTCTAAGACAACAAAAATTGAAACAAGAAATGTATAGCTTTAGACATCATGCATTGAGACTAGAAGGACAAGTATTTTACTTGTGTGCATTTAATTAAAAGCCATGAAAACCATGTGAATCATCACAAAGGGAAAGAAACAATGTTAATTATTGGTTACAATGTTATAATGTAATTGGCATAATACTATGTGAAAACAAATTATAAGTATTATAAAACTTTATCTAAATGATAAATGAATGCATTAATTGAAGATACTAAGATTAGAGGATTATTCAATTTTAGCAATGGCTTAACCTTCAGTCGCTCTCACTATTGGTGATTTGGATCTTGGAATCATCATTGGCACTATAAACAGTTATGAATGCAAAACAAAAAAGGTGCAAACATTTGTCTTATAAAAGATGATACTCTTGATATCTTAGCTAAGAAAGAAAACACGGGTAAGGACTACTTAATATTTTATCATGTCAAATATAAAAGTTTTAGATGAGTAAATTCATCAAACACTAAGAGGGCATGCACACAAACAACCAAAAGGTATTGGGATAATAAGGTACACGGGGTTATGGTCTTGAAGTGGATTTAGTGTCGTATTGTAACTAGGTTTTGGATTGTGCACATCTAAGTGTTTTTTAGGGCTTCCTCCTTGTTCATGGAGAAGTACCCTTAGAAGGAGATTTTTAGTTTTGCATTTAAGTTACTTTCTTTTACTTTTTTTTTTTTGTTTTTTTGTTTTTAAATCACATAGATTAATTAAATGGGTTAAGTTTTAATTTGATGTTAGGTTCAGGTTTAATTCTTATCAAATGGTATTTTAAATAATAATTTTTGTCCATGTAGGGCTTGCGTGACACCTAATAGTATTTATTAATGGTGTTCAACAACGTTACTAATTGATTGTTAGAGATACTAAATTGATCCATTTCTCTAGATACCTCTTTTTATGAACATAAAACATTGATACCTCAAATGAAATTACCTTCAAATATTATGACCTTCCGATATAATAATTTACACAAAAAGAAAAATGAGATTTTGAAGGTGATTGGCTTATTTTAGAGATTATTAAAGATTTTAAAGAATATATAAATTATATACCCTAAAGAAGATTTGCAAGAAGAGTAATTGCAAGTTATTGAAGGATAAAGGAAAATACTTGAAAGAACTATCGAAAATCCTTAAAGATAAATTAAAATCATATTCATAGTAAGCACGCATTGAAACATGCCCATGTTCTTAGCTGTGTATTTTTCATAATTATCTTGATATATTTTGTGTAATTTTAGGTATTTCCATTAGCTTATAAATAGTACGTTAGTTTATCTTGAAAAAGAGAGTGGAAAGATAAAAAAAAGTCCAGAAAGCAAGTTTTTAGTATAAAAGAAAGAGAGATATAGGAGTGGATTAAAAGAAGAAGATATCTATTTCCTAGTAAAAGTGCAATTGAACTCATTGATAATTAATATATTGAATTTATTCTCTCATGTTCTTTTTTCCCCTCTCTTTATTATTGTTTTTAGTACGAATATGATAAATGATATTATGTTATTAATGATTATTAGTAAGTGATTGATTGACATTTAAGTGAGATAACCTAAAGGAACTATATGATTAAGAATGCTATAATTTGATTGAAATAATTTCATTATTCTAGTATCTAATTATGCGTACTTATCAACTTATATGTCATTTATGTGTGCAAGTCAACGAGAATAGATATTAGTTAGTTGAAGTTGCAGACATAGATCAGAGATAATTGATTAACAAGAATGTTGATTGATTGAAGTAATACAATATATTGACAAAAAAAAAAAAAAGTAATACAAGCTTAGTTAATTAATGAAGAAAAGTACCAATTAATTAATACATCGTTAGTAATTTTTGATCCAATTGATTTCTTCTATGGTCAACAATAGCAATTTTCTATAATATGGAATATGGGGAAGAAATAATTTGAATTTTTTATTATTCTTATTAAATCCTTAAACGGTGATTCATAGTGTCTATATATGTTTTAAGGTGAACAAACTTTACCCATACTCTACCTCACCCCATCCCATATGGTATAAAGCTATCGAACTTTTAATCCAAAACCTACCCTGAATTATTTTGTACTTGCATTGTATCATATACTCTATAAAACCTACAAGATACATTGCATCCTATGTAATCTATAATTTTTTTTTGGTACAGAAAAAATATTTTCTTTCTTTCTTATATTTCATAATTATAGTAATATATATAGTTTCATATAATATGTAAAATTATATTTTTTTTTATAAATTTAGTATATATAACATATAGAGACAAAAATAAAAAATTGATTGTTTAATGTCACAAGTTCTAGAATATTTAGAATTTATTTATTTTAAAATTAAAACTTATAACAAACAACTATCAAACCTATTAATGCAATATCAAACAAAATTGTAGAACTCCTAGTAAATTATAAAACTAAAAACTTTTGATGTACTGTTATATTAATTGGATAGAAACATTCCTTCTATATAACTTAGAATTTCACACACATACATTTAAAATTCTTCCAAAATTAAAATAGCAATTTCATCTAGAATAAAATAGTGCAAGTTGACTTAAAATAAGATTTTCCGAATGATAATTTACCAATGATAATCACAAACAAAAGTGATGACAAAATTGAAAAAGGGGCTATTATGATTTATTTTTATTTATAATACGATTTTTAGTAGGGTAAGCACGCAATACCCTAGAAATTATACTTGATATATATTATAATATATGTTCTAGGGTGGATACAAGGTGTAAAGATTTTGTATCCATACCCTACCTAGTGTACCAATACTAATACACTAACTTATGACTCTTCACACTCAACCAAATCTTACTTAATTAAGTGAGATAATTGATAAATTAGTAATTTCTAGTAAATGTACCAGTTTTCGGAGGGGATCGATCCTTGATTTATTCGTTACAGTATAATATGACTAGTGCACTTCCCTAACATGAATGAATCTCATTGAGGGAACAATATAATATTAACGAGTATATGCTAAGAAATTAATTTTAGTAATGAACCAATAAATTTGGCTTAAAAAAAAATGACCCAATAATTACTATTAGACAAAGGTGAATTGAATTTGGGAGACTTACAAATGCCCTCTCATCTATGATTTGGATATGGATACACCTTTGAAGGTTTAAATGTTGTAAATTATCCCCTCGAAATTTGATAAATTGCCAAATAATTCCTAAAAGCAAAAAATGATCCCTCTAAACTTTTGACTTTAGTGTATAATTACTCCTCAAACATATGGAAGTGTGCTTTAACACCTTATGAATTAGAGTTAAAAATTAAGTGCCTTTTATCTTATCAATTTATCAAAGTTTATGAGATGATAATTTGTAATATTTGAAAATTCAAAGTTTAGGTCCATGCCTAAATCAAAGTTTAAGAAAGTCATTTGCAATTTTTTCAAAGTAGTTGATAATAGGAGTAATTGCTTGCACAATCACAATATGCTGAAGATTGTCCTAGATTATATTGAATTCTATTTAATCACATGCTATTATACAGAACTTCATTGTGTCTTATACATTTTGTTCTTTTGCTTATTATAATGGGAAGAGAGTTTTCAAATCTAATTTATTTTATTTAAGGGACTAATGTTAATACCTATAAATTATAAGACCACTAGATATATATGCTGCTTTTGGTTCACACATGATATTGTACAACTAAAGCGGAGATGGATAGAAATGTCACTTGAGATAGAGAATCCATGAAGTGATACTTCTAATTGTATCTATAGTATGAGTGGCATATTGAGTATTATTAAAATCTATTTTAATTTTTATAATAACTTACAATGTTTCTTTTTCATTGCACAAAAATTATTATCTTCTATCTTCTTCCTCTAATTTTTTAGATATTTGGTCACATGAAAAAAGAATCGAATATAATTATCTTGCCAATGATCATTTAGCATAATAATATCAAATCACAATTCTTCTCTTTAAAATATCGAGTTTGATTTTTTCATATTGTATTAGTTCTTAGGGATCTCGTTAATGTAACTATCGAAGAAAATAAATTATCTTAGGTATCTATATTATTAAATTACACTGATTTTAGCGATTACCATCAATAGTTGATCAAGTAATTTTTCATTTAACTTGATAATTAACAAAAAAATTTCTTTTCCACATACACATTGCAGCTACATATATATAGGATATTATAAAAAACTCCAGGAGGTAACCTAGCAAAGGAATACCTTGCAATTTCTTTGAAATATATTATTAAGTTTCAGGACATCTTCGCGGACCTTCTGTAGGTGGGGCCCAAAAAAACGCAACGGGTTGGATGGCATGATACGCAAAGTTACGCCACATGTCTCGTCTTGGTCCCGCACTCGCATGATTCAATGGACCTGGACCGCCCTCCCGTTTTAACTCCAAATACCACACCATCCTCAGTCCACACACACACCCCCCACACACACTTACACACACTCCCCACGCGCCCTCAACCTCCGCTCCTCAAAAACGCTGCTGTTTTTAGTTTATTTTTAACGCAATGGCAATTCAATTGTGGGGCCAGCCTTTTAGTTTACAATAATTATATCATTTAATTTTTTAAATAACAGTTACTTATATATTAAATAAGTAGAGTTTCTCAAATGATGTATATTGAGTTCCAGTTTAGTTTGTTGATTTCTAATTTTATTTTTTATTTTTTTTACCAATCATACTATTTATCAAGAAAAATGGAACTGATAAAAAAAATACTTTTACTTATAAATAAATTAAACAGATTAGATTTAGATATGAATCCTTGCAAAAGACAGACAATCCAAACGTAAGTTGAAATATGAAAAGTATTATTTCCATCGTACTTTTGTACATGTGTCTAGGAGAATTAGTGAAGGCTCTAATGATCTGTTGGCAGTTAATTCCATTTTCTTGTGTTGATCTCATATATATATATATATATATATCACTTTCAAACCTTACGTCTTACTCTATTGTCTGGAAACTTATCACTCTATTGTGGGCTAACCTTTTTAGTTATATTAATTTTTTCAATAATTATATTATTTAATTTTTTCAATTGCAGTTACTTTTATATTAAATAAGTAGAGTATCTCAAATGATGTATATAGATCCAGTTTAGTTTGTTGATTTTTAATTTTTTTATACCAATTATATTGTTTATCAAGAAATAATATTATTAAAAATATAATATTTTTATTTATAAACATATCTAACAGATCAAATTTAAAGATTTAAATAAACCTCCATGCAAAAGACAGAAAAATCCAAATTAAGGTCAGTGGAAATATGAAAAGTATTATTTCCATCTTACTTTTGTACATATGTCTAGGATAATTGGTGAAGGCTCTAATGATCCGTTGGCAGTTAATACCATTTCCCTCTGTTGGTCATATATTATATATATATATGGCACTTTCAAACCATACGTTGTCTTGTCGTACTCCATTGTCTGGAAACTTCCAGGGAGAGTGGATTAGAAAGTAAATATGTGAAAAAGAAAAAAGAAGGGAAAGGAAAATAAATAAAACATAATTTTTAATCTATTTGGATATAAATAATGAAAATATTACTTTCAAACCTTACTTGGCTTATTCTAGGAAATGTATAAATAGCTTACAGCTTGTCTGGAAACTTCCATGGAGAGTGGATGAGAAAGTAAATACGAGCAAAGTAAAGGAAAGGAAAGGAAAATAAATAAAATATAATTTTTAATCTATTTGGATATAAATAATAAAAATAGAAGAATATGGATGAAAATATTACCTCCGAACCTTACCTTCTTACTCTAGAAAGTGTATAATTGCTTACGATGTGTCAGGAAACTTCCATGGAGAGTGGATTGGAAAGTAAATACATGTAAAGGGCAAAAAAAAAAAAAAATAAAAAAAAAAATAAAAAGGGAAATAAATAAATAAATTATAATTTTTAATCTTTAAGTATATTAATAGTAAAGATAGAAGAAAATGGATGAAAATACTTTCCTTTTGTATTTTTGCTTTCTCCATGTTTTATTTATATAAAAAAATAAAGAAGAGAAATAAAACCATTAACCGGACTAAATTATCCTATAAATTCCCTTCTTTTCATTAATTTTTCACACTTCTTAACTGTTTTTTTTCCATTAAATTTGGAGAGATGAAAAGAAGTATGAAGTGGAAATAAATCCGCTTATTTCTATCCATTCCATTCCCATTAAATTATCAAATTCATGCTTTTCTTCCATCTTTACTGATTTTTTTTTAATATTTTCTTCTCGATGTAGTGGTTAATTCAACATCCAATAAAAAAAAAAATTCATCATGATTTACCTCACTAACATTATTTATTTTATTCCCTAAGATAAAAAACAGTCTATCAATGTCAATGTTAAATAGTATTTGAAGCATTAGTAAAAATTTAATAATAGCCAATAACTTTATAGTGTAATGACATCCGGTCCAGATCCTCATCATTGAGGTACCGAGTTCGATTCCCTGGTTAGCATTATAGTGATCCTATGTGGCCGCGTTGTAATAGTCATTGTGACTCACCGAAAAAAAATTAATGATATATTATCTCTTCTATATTTGCAAACAGAGCAATTGGTGTTGAGGCTTCTGTTTGTTTCAATTTTTTATATTTTCTCTAATAGTTAATTTAATACCCTAAAAAAAATTCATTATTACTTTTACTATCCCACTAACCTTATGTGATTTATTCCCTAATATAAAAAAGTCCATCAATGTCAATGTTAAGTAGTATTAGAAGCATTGGTAAAAATTTAAAAATATATTATCTCTTCTATATTTGTTTCATCATATTATAGTCATTTTTAGCATTATGTTTTTATCGTTTTCAAATAGATTTATTAAAAAATAGATATAAGAAAAAAAAATGATAGTTTTATTCATAAACTTCCAAACAGATACGATATAGATAATTTACCGACACATATCATATACAGATACGGTATAGATAAAATCCGATAATCTAAACATACCCTAAGAGGGTAGTAAAAATCACAAAAAATTTAACTAGATATTAAATTGGTAACTTTAAAATCCTGGTACTAAATTGAATTTTCATACAAAATTTAGGTATCAAATTTGATAATTTTACTTTTTCAATTAATGGGATGAGTTAACTATCTAATGCATGCATTTTACATTGGCAATAATATAATAATAATAAGATCCAAAGTTAAAAAATATAAATTTACAACTAACAATTTTCCAAAATTATGATTAATCTCATTTATATGGTTAATTATAAAACTACGTAAAATTATTAATCATAAAAATGGACAAAATAGGCATAAATTGGTATTTTTAAATTTTAAAATAAATAATTATGAAGTCGAGATATCGAAAATGATATAGACAGCAAAAAATCTCAAGCATCAAACTCATTTTGGTTACATCGTAATTTGTTTACACGTGTGGTGTTTCTAATTTTATGTTTAGGATCAATAGCAATAATAATGATGTAGGGGTTTATATCATAAATTGTTGATTCTGGGAATACCAAGAGTGTGATCCTTAAATATCAATTTATTATGAGAATTCCTAGATATTTGGTATCCAAATTTAAAATTTGTATGAAATTTAAGAATTTAGGAAGAAAAGAGAGCAATGTTGGCTCTATAAAATTTTATTGAAAAACTAATAAGTGACCATTCGTTTGCCCTAGGGCATATAATATAAGCAAACTTAAAGTTGCCAAAAATTGAGACTTAAAAAACTGCCAAAAAATACAAAAGTCCTAAAATTTAGAGACAAAAGTTACATGAAAAGACAAAAGTAATGTCACAAAAGGCATTAAAAGCATATTTGCCTAGAAAAAAGATATATTAAAAATAAAACATGCCAAAAAAACTAAAAATACCCGTTTGAAACCTTAAATAAAGGAATTTGACAAAAAACTGGCCTAACTCACACCTAAAAGCAATAAGTTCTTCAAATTAGCTCGTTTTTTTTAAAATAGTTTTCATATCAATAGCAGACCAGTTTCTGTCCTACTTCTCTAAGTACCTGTTCACTACTATTTTCACCTCTTTAAATAATCACTTATTTAATGTTAAAATAAAATAATTACTAATATATAACTCCAAAATTGTATACATGAGATATGCAAAAATTACAATACCATATGTATATCGCATTCAGAAAAAAAAATAGTTTAGCCTGTAGATAGTCGCAATATACATATAGCAAGAAACCGCTCCAGGACAGTTGTTCTCAATCTCAGACTTAATTTGGTCGATGAGGTTGAATCCTTTTATGGCCTGTTTGGTACACAGGAATGGACTAGAATGAAATTGCGATTTCGGCTTCCATTCCCTTTTTTAATGTTTGGAAGCGTTTTATAAGTCGAAATTACTATTTCATTCCGCCTTTGAGAAGGCAAGATCGCGATTCCATTCCACTCTTATTAATTATATGTAAAGTAATTATATTTTTATCCTATCATATATTCATATTTGCATTTATTATTAATAACATTTCGATAATTATATATTTTAGTCAATCTATTCCATGTAATCTTCCAAATATAGGAATGAATATTCATTTTCAAATTCATTCTATTCCAAATTATTTATGCATATCAAACATAATATTAGTACTTGTTTGGAGATGACCTAATTCTTGGTTAATCGACCGTTGTTGCCGCTGTCGTCCAAGAAAATCGAAGCATCACAACTCTGCAAAGTGCATGCAACCGAACCAGAATCATCAAAACAACTGACTAAATCAAAGGGAAAAAAGGAAAAAGAAAACAAATAAAGAGAGCAACAAAACCTGGAGGAAGTAATCGTGGAACTTTATGTTGTATATTGTTACTATTTCAAAAAGAATAAGTCCCACATTCCTTAGACCTTATTGTTTGTCCTTGTTTTATTAATTTCCTTGTATGTGTGGGCTTATAAACAAATAATGAAAAGGCATGGACTTGCGCGCACAAAGCATGGATCTGGCTAGTGTAAATTCGTGGATTTGCCCCCCCTCCCCTGCGCATGTAGATATGAGTCTCAGCCTGGTTCATATGAATATTTTTATTTCTATATATTTATTATTTTAATAAATTCTGGATAATATTTGTTGGATAATATTAATCTTATCTGAAAACAAGCATTTTGACCTCTTCAAATTTTAGTTACCATGATATCCGGATTACAACATCCACTACACCAATATCTCGACCATTTTCAAAATAATCTTATCTATCCATTATTAAAAATATCTTCCTGGATATTATTAAAAAAAAATAGAGCCGTTTTCTTTTAATTTTAAATAGCTTATCTCTCTCTCTCAATCGAGATATTATTATTTTCTTTTCTTCTTCCTCGCTGGGTTTTCTCCTCTTTTGTTGTTCCTACTGCCTAGTTTTGCAAAGGGCTTGTTGAATCCTGGGGGATACGTCTATATTTGGCGAATTATCGTTAAGGACAGTGCTTTGCACGCTTCAAGTATTTTACGAACCCAAACTTTTCCACTCCATTTAAACAACAATTTTAAGGATAATTCTCGTATGGCATCTGAACCTGTACCTCCGGCTACCACTGTTGCCGCTGTTGTTTTTGAAACAGCTCCAAATGGAGCTGTTCCCATGTTGCCACCTGTTCCGTTTGCAAAGCCATTTCTGGATATATCAAAGATAGAAATCTTCGATGGAGACAACTTCAAGAGATGGCAGGAACGCATCTTCTCGGTCTTGGACATGCACGGTGTTGCATATGCTCTTACGGATGCTAAACCAACAGATTCGACATCCAAACAAATGGACCTCTGGGTTCATGCGAATAAGGTATGTCGCCATACTATCATAAGCACCTTATCTAATGAGCTGTTCGATGTGTACTGTTCTTACAAGGAAGCAAAGGAGATTTGGGATTCCATGGTTGCCAAATACACGGCTGAGGATGCGGGTAAGCAAAAGTTTGTGATTGGAAAATACTACAAGTGGGTGGTCGAGGATAAGGATATTAAAGTGTAGATCAATGAATATCACAAGCTGATAGAAGACCTTAAATCAGAAAACATTAATTTGTAGGAGGAGTTCGTAGCTAGCTTGTTAATAGAAAAGCTACCTCGATCATGGAGCGATTACAAGCAGCAACTTAAACACAAGCACAAGCAGCTTTCGCTTGCTGATCTGATTACCCACATCATCATTGAGGACACCAACCGAAAGGAGTTCCAAGCTGCAAAAGGAAAGGAGATTGCAAGAAAGGCAAATCTGGTGGACCACAAGTTGCACAAGTCACACAAGAGGTATGAAAACAAACCTGATTACAAGCCTAAATTAAATAATCCCATTTTTAAGAAGAGAGGCAATTGCTTTGTGTGTGGCAAACCTGGCCATCATGCACCTTAGTGTAGGAAGAGGATGAAAAGAAATGACAATCCTGCTAAACCAAAAGCAAATTTGGTTCAAGTAGATGATATTATTGTTGCGGTCATTTATGTGAACATAGTAGCCAGTGTGAAAGAATAGGTCATAGATTCTGGTGCTACTAGGCACATTTGTGCAAATAAAGATGCATTCGTGACCTACACAAAAGTTGAGGAAGGAGAAGAATCTGTGCATCTTGGTGATTCTAGAACTACTCAAGTTCTTGGAAAAGGAAAGGTTTTTCTAAGCTCACATCTGGCAAGACTTTAGCTCTGAATGAGGTGCTACATGTTCCCAACATTCGAACCAATTTAATTTTTGGCATTATTGGGAAAAGTGGAGTGAAAGTGTCATTTGATCTGATAAAGTTGTAATGAAAAAAATAATGTTTTTTTGGCAAGGGTTATTGTAATCATGGTTTATTTGTACTTAAGTTTCTGAAGTTATGAATGAAAATGCTACTTCTTCTGCTTACTTGATTGATTCTTGTGATTTATGGCATGGTAGAATTAGGACATGTTAGTTTACCTTATATTAAGAAAATGCAATTATTGGATTAATCTCTAATATTAATTATTCAGTATGAGTAAATGTGAAATTTGTGCTGAATCTAAACAAACTAAGAAGACATGTGCTTCTGTCTTTAGAGAATCTGAACTATTAAGTTTAATTCATACTGATCTAGGTGATTTGAAGCAAACTATGACTAGAGGAGGTAAAAGATACTATGTAACCTTTATAGATGATTTTTCTAGATATACTAAAATTTATTTGCTTAGAAATAAAGATGAAGCCTTTGACATGTTTCTAATATACAAAGCTGAGGTAGAGAATCAATTAAATAAGAAAATTAAACGAATTAGATCCGATAGAGGTGGTGAATATGTCTTACTTAATGAATATTGTGAAAAAGAAGGAATAATTCATGAAATAACTCCACCTTATTCCCAGAATCTAATGGAGTAGCTGAAAGGAAAAATAGAACATTAAAAGAAATGATGAATTGTATGCTTGTAAGTTCTAATGCACCTGATAATCTTTGGGGTGAAGCCATATTAACTGCATGTCACTTACAAAATAGGATACCTTATAAGAAAACAGAAAAACACCTTATGAGCTTTGGAAAGGTTATTCCCCTAATTTGAAATATTTGAAAGTGTGGGGTGTCTTGCTAAAGTTATGCTTCCTGATCCTAAAAAAGAAAATTAGGTTCTAAAACTTCAGACTGCATGTTTATTGGTTATGCTGAACATAGTGCTACATATAGATTCCTTGTATTAAAGAGCGATGTGTTAGATACAATTGTTGAGACAAAAAATGCAGAGTTTTTTGAACATGTTTTTCCTTTAAAATCTAAAATTATTCCAAATACACAATCTTCTGAAAATGGTTCTGAAAATACTTCTGAAAATGCTTCTAAAATGTTTTAGAAGAATAAAAGACAAAGAAAAGAATATTCTTTTGGAAATGAATTTTACACTTATCTTGTTGAAAATGATCCATTAACCTTCTCAGATGCAATTTCCTCATATGATTCACCTTTTTGGAAAAAGCTATTAAAGTTGAAATTGATTCTATTTTACAAAATAAAACATGGGAATTGGTAGATTTACCTCCTGGAGCTAAACCTATTGGTTGTAAATGGATTTTCAAAAAGAAATTAAATCCTGATGGTTCAGTTGATAAGTTCAAAGCTAGATTAGTTGCAAAAGGTTTTACTCAAAAGCAAAATGTTGACTATTTTGATACTTTTGCACCTGTAGCAGAATCTTTCTATTCGAGTTTTAATTGCCTTGGCTTCTATTTATAAACTTGTTATTCACCAGATGGATGTAAAAACAGCTTTTCTAAATGGGGATTTAGAAGAAGAAATTTATATGGTGCAACCTGAAGGTTGTGTTGCTCCTGGACAAGAAAAGAAAGTTTGTAAACTTTTAAATCATTGTATGGTTTGAAACAAGCTCCTAAACAATGGCATGAAAAATTTGATCAAGTTTTATTGAATGATGGTTTCTCTACTGTTGAAGTTGACAAATGTGCTTATACAAAACTTGTTGATAGTAATTGTGTTATCATATGCCTATATGTAGACGATATGCTTATTTTTGGTATTAATCTTGATGTAGTGCATAAAACAAAGTCTTTTCTTGCTTCTAAATTTGATATGAAAGACATGGGTGAAGCCAATGTTATTTTGGGTGTTAAAATCATAAGGAAGAACGATAGTATCATGCTATCGCAACAACATTATGTTGAGAAACTTCTTAAGAAGTTTAGACACTTTGATGTCAATCCTGTGAATACCCCTTATGATGTTAATACTCAATTAAAGAAAAATAGAGGTGATACTGTTGCTTAATCTGAGTATGCACAGATAATTGGAAGTCTGATGCATTTAATGAATTTTTCAAGACCTAACATAGCATATGTTGTATGTAGGTTGAGCAGGTATACACACAATCCCGATTATGATCATTGGACTGCATTGATCAGACTGATGAAATATCTTAGAGGTATCATGAACTATGGTATTCTATATAATGGATTTCCCACTGTATTAGAAGGATACAGTGATGCCAATTGGATCTCTGATTCAGATGAGACAAAATCCACTATTGGTTATATATTCACCCTTGGAGGTGGTGCAATTTCATGGAAGTCGGCCAAACAGACTATCATAGCTAAATCTACTATGGAGTCAGAGTTTATTGCTCTAGAACTGGCTGGGAATAAGGCTAAGTGGTTGAGAAACTTCTTGGCAAATATTCCGTTAGGTTTAAAACCTACACCATCTATGTCTATGCATTGTGATTGTCAAGCGGCAATATCTATTGCCAAGAATAAGACCTTCAATGGAAAAAATAGATACATTCGATTGAGACATGTGATGTTGTGAAGCAGCTGCTGAAAGATGGAATTATCTCAATAGATTATGTGAAGTCAGAAGTGAATTTGGCAGATCCTCTGACTAAACCTTTAGGGAGAAAACTAATCGATGAAACATCGAAGAGTATGGGACTAAAGCCATGTTGAAATATCAACAATGATGGTAACCCAACCTATGTGATTGGAGATCCCATGAAATAGGTTCATATGGGTAATAACAAGTCATTGCTTGATTTGTATAGCACTATTAAATATTGTCCCACTTATGGTGTGTGTAGTGCTAAACTGCAAAGTAAGAGAGGTTGAGCAAAGCTCTTAATCAAATTCCATATCCTTTAAAGGTGGTGTATTCTGCAGTATGCACTTGATGGAATGACCTATATAGTGTGAAGTGAGGCCGCTTCTATGAGATTTGTGGCAAAATCTCTAGAGCACTCATGAATAACCAGGCACGCGCATGGCCTATTAGCGCAAAACCGCGATGAATAACAGAAAATTTTTTAGTATAATGTGATTAATGAGTATTTTAGCTTACAGAAAAATTCTTGTTCATAGAAGCATTAAGCTTCACCATTTATTTTGTAAGTTATATCTCATTTTTTCTAGGTCTGGTTCATAGTCTTAAAAGACACTAGATTCGAAGCATAATACTCATTTGAGAAAACCCAGCATTTATTTTATTTCTGTATTTTATCCTTTTTGAAATATGTGGGGATTGTTGTACATTATTACTATTTCAAAAAGAATAAGTCTCACATTCCTTATACCTTGTTGTTTGTCATTGTTTATTAACTTCCTTGTATATGTGGTCTTGTAAAAATAGTGAAAAGGCATGGGCTCGGCGCACAAAGCATGGACGGGCTAGTGTAAATTCGTGGATTTGCCCCCCCCCCCCCCGCGCGTGTAGTTATGAGTCTCGGCCCGTTCATATGAATATTTATTATTTTAATATTTCGAATAATATTTGTTGGATAATATTAATCTTATCCAAAACAAGCATTTTGACCACTTCAAATTTTAGTTACCATGATATCCGGATTACAACATCCACTACACCAATATCTCGGCCATTTTCAAAATAATCTTATCTATCCGTTATTAAAAATATCTTCCCGGATATTATTAAAAAAGAGCCGTTTTCTTTTAATTTTAAATAGCTTATCTCTCTCTCTCAGAATATTATTATTTTCTTTTTCTTCTTCCTCGCTGGGTTTTCTCCTCTTCTGTTGTTCCTATTGTCTAGTTTTACTAGAGGGCTTGTTGAATCCTAGGAGATACATCTATATTTGACGAATTATCCTTAAAAACAATACTTTACACGCCTCAAGTATTTTACGAACCTAAACTTTTCCACTCCATTTAAGCAACACTTTATTCTTAACAGACCCGCCGGAATTTCCGGACGTCGAGAATAAATATCGATAAAACATAGCATATAGTAATTATAAAATGCGATTTGCAGGCGTCATGTTTTACTGTGCACAACAATATCATGACAACAAAAGGTGATTTACAGATAAAACTACATATCCGGTGGCCAAAAAAAAATTATATATGTATATATATAATTACATATCTTATCACTAAAACACGATTTAGATACAGTATGAAAACATGATATTACGTTTTGAAAGGGTGATTCATGTATAAATTTTATATGTTCTGACTTAAAAACGTGATTTTGGAGTGTAATTTAATAATTTTTATCATATTAACTATTTATTATATTGGTGATTCTTTTTTGTAGCAAGGATAGATATGGGTTCCACCTGAATCAATCTCATATACTTCTGTCTGATTTAAAAACCTTATGCAAATAGGTTGATTTCAATATAATGTTTATTGGAATTTAAAGTTTTTCTAGTATACTATTCGAGACAAGTTAATGCCGTGCAACAATATTTCTATTGTTTTTTTCTTTTTGTTTTTATCAGAAGCAAATTGATACGTATGGTATACCATACAGAAACTTAATTTGGACACTTAATCCCATTGACTTGTCTTCCCCATATATGTAATATAGATACTCTTTCAAACCATGTACTTTTTTACTGGAAACAAATTAATACCATGCATTGTGTTTGCAAACTTTAGTGGATTTGGAAGCAAATATGTGAAAAGGAGAAGAAAAGAAAGAAAAAATATATAATTTTAGTATGTTTGGACATAAAAGATGGAAATAAAAACTAGTGGAAATGTTTCATTCATTTTATTTATGGTTAATGTAAGGAAGTGAGAAAAAAGAGAAATAAACTAATAACCAGACTGAGTTATTCTTTACAACTTCCCTTTTTATTTTTTTTTTTACTTCTCTTTAAGGTTATTTTTAATTTCTTTTCCTAAACTTTTCACTCATTAATTTTCTACTCAAATTTGGAGACAGAAAAATGGGTCTAGAGCAGAAAAGGCATTCGCCCACAATATGCATCCAATTTATTACATTTCCATGGTTTTATGAAAATACCAGACAAGTGGACAAGGAAAGAGAGCTCGACACGTGGAAGACAGTCTATAGAACATAGAATTGAATGAAAAGAACCGAGTGAAAAGTTAGTTACTGCCATGTATGCTTACATACTGTTTCGCATATATTTAATAATGAAATGGGTATATATATGTTATATCGATAATTAAATTATACATAGTTTTATAATCATACAGGATTTCAAGTACGTATCTATCTATTCATTTATTTAATTTTTTATCATTCCTTACAATTTTTTTCCTGTTAATTTTATAGGAAGCTAAAACCTATTTATATATATATTTTTTCTTTTAAACAATTTCATATATAATTATTTTTTTATTTAATCATTTATTAATTTTGGACAATCGGCCGGCTGCGGACGAATGCGTGTCCAAAACTCATTCTATTCTAATAACCATGTATGTGCAATCATATTTAAGATTAGAAAACAGGGCGTTGATGGGTGCATCAGTTAGCGGTGATTGTAGTAATAGCAGCCACGCGAGAGTTCTATACGCATGGTCAAGCTTTCTCCAGAATGATGTGGGATCCACAGATCTCTTGCCACGTGTCAACCCACAACCTCACAACCGCTTCTATAAATCCTATGCATGAGTCCCAGTGACTGATCACCCGAAAAATTTATAGAACATTGCAGGCTTAGGGAGTAGAAGGAGAGAAAAGAGACACACCTTATTATATCAGAGAAACAACTGCTCTTTTTTCATTTTAACTTTCCCTTGTGTGCTGTTTGTTGTTTTAAAGTTCCCTGTTCTTTAAATTTGTCTTGAAAACACAAGAAAAAATGTTTATCGAGAACTTTAAGGTTGAGAGTCCTAACGTTAAGTACACCGATGATGAGATTCATTCTGTGTATGATTACCAAACCACTGAGCTTGTTCATGAGAACAGAAATGGTACTATCAATGGGTTGTTAAACCCAAAACCGTGCAATATGAGTTCAAGACGGACACTCGTGTCCCCAAATTAGGGTTGGCATCTATACCATCTATTTTTTTTTTCCCCTAGAAAAAAAATGATATATGTATGAATATTGCTTTTTAATTCAATCATTCATGGTTGATAGAAAAATTTTAAATTTCATTACAGTGTTATGCTTGTGGGATGGGGAGGAAACAATGGTTCAACACTCACTGGTGGCGTTATTGCAAACAGAGTGAGTTGGATTTAATTTACTCTAGGAGATTCCAATAATTTTGATCTTATCAAGGTTTTGAAATGTTTTATTTTTTTTTATATTAAATTAGAGGGATTTCATGGGCAACCAAGGATAAGGTCCAACAAGCCAACTATTTTGGCTCTCTCACCCAGGCATCATCCATTCGTGTTGGGTCCTACAATGGTGAAGAGATATACGCTCCATTCAAGAGCCTGCTTCCAATGGTATTTATTTTCTTTTATTTTTTAACATGGTCCACACATTAATTACTCCTATGTAATAAAATAATTAATATAAATTGATTATATAATTTTTTGAATGGGTTAGTCAATTGAAGAATGAATGAGAAAAGACAACAAAATTCTTCTTAGTAATAGAATGTTTATTAATTAATTGTGGGTTTTGTTTGTTAAATAATAATAAGGTCAACCCTGATGAGATTGTGTTTGGAGGGTGGGACATAAGCAACATGAACTTGGCGGATGCAATGGCAAGAGCCAAGGTTTTCGATATTGATCTTCAGAAGCAATTGAGGCCCTACATGGAACACATGGTCCCACTTCCTGGTATCTACGACCCAGATTTTATTGCAGCCAATCAAGGTGCACGTGCCAACAACGTTATCAAAGGTTCCAAGCAAGAACAAGTCCAACAAATCATCAAAGACATTAGGTATATTCTCACACACACACACGCGCATATATATGTATGTGCCTTTTCTATATATACTTTGCAAGAAATTTTTTAAATTTATTTTATTGTGGTGAGACAAGACACAAAAGTAAGTCTCAAACTGATACGCAACCGTGCCGCATAAAAATATTTAATTTCAAATGGAAAATGATATCATGATTTGATTACTTGTAATGTGATTATAGTAAATTTTTTAATTCATTTTTTATGTTTTATGAGATAATATTAGTTACAACTTACAATAACTATCTGCTGTTGTACTTTTTTTTTTTAACTTACAATATTCCTTGAATTTTGGTTTTTCAAAATGATAAGCTCTATGTTTTTTTTCCCCTCACAAAAAAAAAAAAAACTTTCATTTTCAATAGCAACAAAAAGAAAAAAAAGAAAAGAAATTACCACTACCTCCTCTAATAAAATTTTTTTCCTTTTAAAAATTCATTACCCTCGGTGAGTCGTTTTAACTTGTTAATAGATATAAATAAATAATGCACGGGCATATCATTTATTTACTTACATCTAGTAAATTAGAAATATATACGTGTATATAGTCACATGAATTTTGGTTTCAGTTTTTAACGGATCTTTCGATTTGAATTAATTTTAAGAATTTTATAGTTAATAAGTATGATAAAATAGTGGATGATTTGGTGCACAGGGAGTTTAAGGAGGCAAATAAGGTGGACAAGGTTGTGGTCCTTTGGACCGCCAACACAGAAAGGTACAGCAATGTTGTGGTTGGACTAAATGATACCATGGAGAATCTCATGGCTTCCTTGGATAAGAATGAGCCTGAAATTTCTCCTTCCACGCTCTATGCAATTGCTTGTGTCCTTGAGAATGTTCCCTTCATCAATGGAAGCCCACAGAACACTTTCGTTCCAGGTACAATTTACATTAAAAAAACAAATAAATTAAGTAAAGTAAATAATTATAAACAACACTAAGACTTATCCTTAAGAACCTCTAATGACTAAGTGTTGAATTTTTTCTAACTGATGCGGTTTTGCAGGGCTAATTGACTTGGCCATTAAGAGGAACTGTTTAATTGGTGGGGATGACTTCAAAAGTGGTCAAACCAAGATGAAATCTGTCCTTGTCGACTTCCTTGTTGGCGCTGGTATTAAGGTATAAATTTAGTCTCTGATCATTTTCCTGAGAATGGAAAAAAAAAAAAAAACTCAGTGTATTAGGAATTTAGGAATTAACGTTATTTTTGTCCTTTTTTCTGTTTTATGTTTTTGCCTTATAAGGAAAATGAACTAATCAAATGGTGTTATTAAATGGAAAAAACAGCCAACATCAATTGTGAGCTACAATCACTTGGGAAACAACGATGGCATGAACCTGTCAGCTCCACAGACATTCCGATCAAAGGAGATCTCGAAGAGCAACGTGGTGGATGACATGGTTGCCAGCAACGGCATTCTGTATGAGCCAGGCGAACACCCCGACCACGTCGTGGTCATTAAGGTACCGTACCAAACGTCTCTCTCTTCCTAAGACTTCTCCAAAGTCGAGGCTCTTCATAAGTGAGCAACTCGAAGTTGGGTAATTAATGATGATTTGGTTGTCTTTGTCATATGTATGGCCGCAAATCTAGTCTTAGTTAGGAAAAAAAATTCCTTAGTTGAAGAATATGAAAGAAAGGAATTGTTTTGCTTATGAATTTGTCGTTTAGCATTAAGAAAATTGGAATTGGTCTTGTGTTAGTTCATACAATTTGTTACGCAATTGGAGGTAGACGGTGCGAGTTGGTTAAGAATTAACAGAGATGGTGTTTTTGTCATGTAATGTACAGTACGTGCCATATGTGGGGGACAGCAAGAGGGCCATGGATGAGTACTCCTCAGAGATATTCATGGGAGGGAAGAGCACCATCGTTCTTCACAACACGTGTGAAGACTCACTCTTGGCTGCTCCCATCATCTTAGATTTGGTTCTTCTAGCGGAGCTTAGCACTAGGATCCAACTGAAAGCTGAAGGAGAGGTAATCAATTTTTCTAGAAAAAGTGGAGCTGTCCTGTTACATTTACAGGGTGGTCAGTGTAATTTTTCAGCAATTACAAGTATAGTAAAAAGTTAATTTTCATTTTACAGGGCAAGTTCCATTCCTTCCACCCGGTTGCCACCATTCTCAGTTACCTCACCAAGGCTCCTCTTGTAAGTTCTGTTCTAGCCCACAGTTGCTTTACCTAAACTGAAGAATTTGATGTGTACTTTTTCTCAATTAGCAATACAGAAGAGAATATGATGTTTGGTGTGTATAAAATTGTGACAGGTTCCACCAGGAACACCAGTGGTGAATGCACTGTCCAAGCAAAGGGCAATGCTGGAGAACATAATGAGGGCTTGCGTTGGATTGGCTCCGGAGAACAACATGATTTTGGAGTATAAATGAAAGTTTGTGGTTAGGTAGTGGATGTATGTAAAATTGGGTTGTGCAAAGACTGTGATTTAATGTGGTCATGCAACTTTTCCTTGAACTTCTTTTTTTTTTTTTTTGGCCACCCCTAATCCTTGTGTCTGTAATTAATGGTTGGTGCTCATCTGGGTAGGTTTATCTGCTCATTCTAGAGGCAGCACCTGTTTTTTCAATGGGATTTTAATAATAATATAGTTTTCAGTTGTGTTCTTCATTTTCCTTTTTCTTTTCCTAGTCATTTCTTTTGCTAGAAACTTATGAAAATTAGAAGGTTTCTTGAAGAATTTTATAATTGTATAATTGCTTGAAAATCTTCGAAATTAAGCACCATTCCCCTTCAACAGTGATTCGTCCTTCTCTCTCTCTCGGTCTCTGTTGTTTTGCCTGGTAATACAGGTATAATAATAGTGAGCTGCTATGAACACTGATATGCCTCTTGTATATGTTTGCCCATCCCATTCCCTCCTGTAGCCCGACTAAGCATCCATATCGGTTTTCAATTGCTTAGACGCAATATAAATAAAAGCGAATTCGAATAAATTCGATCCAAAGAGTATTATCCTCAATGGGTTGAGTATAACATTACTGCAATTTGGGTATTCATAGCACAAGCTAAATCAAATAAAAATAAAAGGAAAGGGAAAAAAAATTAATTAAAAAAAATGAATTTCACTAATAAGAGAAACCTAGTGAGGATGTGTGTGGTTTACTAGTTTGGCATTACTTTGACATTTGTTTCATATTTGTTTAATCAGGTTATTTGTTAAAAATAGATTCAAATGAAAAATAAACATATTTACTTATAAACAAACTATACAAATTAGACACATATAAGAAATAGATAAGACATGTATACAAATTAAATATAAATGAAAAACAAACCATCCAAACTGATTCATATATTATGGATGGTAGTTATTTAAGAAATTATATGATATGTATTTTACGTTTTAAAGTATAATTGTTAATTATCCACCATGAGAAGGACATGTAACTATGATAAGTGAATCATGTAATGTCTCTTAAACATTGGCCAAAATAATAATAATAATAATAATAATGTCTCTTGAACTTATGCCATATATTTATGCTTTGTTTTAAAATTTCCTAATTATGGTAGGTAGGATTTTTAAAGATGTATGAGTTACGATTTTTCTGTAAATATTAGTTAAGATGTTTAGAGTATCTAATAGAAAGGGTAGATGTTCAGGTTGTTACCATCTACTATTGTCTAATCATGTAAGAGGAATCCTATAAATTATTTCTCTTATATGCAGTAGGTGTGAATGATCACAAAACATACTAATAAAAAAAATAAATTAAATTTTTATGTAAAATTCAAATATCAAATTTAATATTATGACAATGTTAAATTCATAATAAACCTCTATGGTTTGTCATACCTCCAACATAGAGAATCAAATCCTACAAGCTTTGGGCAATTGAAAGCTTTCGTTATAATGGTACTCACAAGTGCTCCTCGTTAGTTGATTATTAATTATGATCACTTAGTACTTCTAATAAATGAACATTGTAGTGTTTACATGTATTTAAATGGTGTTTCAAAAGGCATATTAGTCCAGTTGGTTTAAATGGATTTAATCAAACTCGATTTTGGGAATAATTTGATTTGAACATAGTTCAAACTTCAACGTAGTTTTACTCATTGATTCCAACCCCTTTAATATGTTTGAATCAATCCTCAAATGGATGTAACAACATTGTATTTAAGTACATGATAGTAATTTCATAAAAAATTCATTTTCTAAAACATATTGAATATCCCTTTATTATTGAGCTTATGAATTGAAGTTTAAATTAAAATTGTTTTTTTTTTTTTTTACTAAAATACATTAATAAAAAATAAAATTATTATTATTCCATTCCAATCCTTAATAGTCATTTATAATCCATTATTATCCATTGACAAAAGTGAGGAGACCATAAATATAACTTAATAGGCGGATACAAATGACGTGGCAATTGCACGGGGGAATGAATTACAATTTTCAGCTGCCTTATTTTAAGTTTGTGGCACGATTTCTCTCATATTCTAATTTCAGACGGATGCACAGGATGGCTTCAAAATAAAAGTCCACCCCCCAGGATTTCTCATGTGGGCTTCTAGTAACCAGCGTAACATCGATTCGTTCACTTCACTGAATGAATAAGACTGTAATAGAATTTCTATCATAGAGGAATGGAATAGAGTATAATATTTTTTTTTATTAATTTTTTATTTAAATGATGATATTTTGGAAAAAAAAAAAAGTTTTAGCATTAAATTAGTATTCAAAAATATGAATAAAGAATGGTTATTCATCGTTTTGTGTAATAGGGATTCATTGTGAAATCGTTATTCGGTGAACTAAATGACGTAATAGCTATTCATAAGAAATAAGACTGTAATGTAAAATTACAACGGTAACAAATGATTTTTCACACGTCCAGGTTTCTCAAAGTATCAACAGAGGAAACACACGTGATAGGCTGGCCCATTGTGGATGATGAGCTAATGGATTTGGGCTGTTCCATTGCATTAGAGCAACTTTACCTACAGTTGAAGCCCGGTGCTCAGCTTACAATTGCTTTTAATGCAGCAAGCCAACATGCAACGACATGCATCCATTATTTAATTTTGATTTTGTTCTATAAATAAATGAGAAATTTATATTAATATCTTTTTTGTTTTTTATCAACAATAGCAAAAAAGAATTAGAACCTAAATCTCTCCCATCGAAGATAGAAAAAATGTCATTAAACTACAAGTTATTATTAATATCTTAAGAAACATTTCCCTTAACCACTTTCTCACTTTAAAGCGACTTTATAAAAATAGAAGTTCTTCAGTTTTTTTTTTCTCTTTTAATTTTTAGTGGTTTCATCCTATTATTATTTAAAAACCAGTGCCTTTAAAATTTTTAAAGGTGGTTGTAGTGCCAATAATAAGAAACAAATAAAAACTGCAAAACACAATATCTTCTGTATGGTACTAATACTTGATTTCTTATTATTAAAATACATCAGTAATCAAATTAACTAACTGATCGAACCATATTATTAATAGGAAACTAAAAGGGCAAATAAATAATTTTTTTACAATCACAAGAAAGAGGGTTCGGAACATGTTTATGGCACCTAGAAGACTAGTGATAATGCTAATAATAAATAATCATTGAAGTAGATATAACTAGAATTCAAAAAATTTAAAAAATAATAATAATAATAGCCGGCATATAGACTTTAACTAGTAGCTACAAAACACTACCATATTGGGAGAAGCGGCAATCCTATTGTACAAGTTACCCTGCCAAACCCTACTTAACTTGGTAGGACGATGGATATTAAAGTTTAGATAGGGTAGGTATAAAATTTTAGTCTTGCATTGATTGGGTAGGGTTGGTATGAGGTCTTCATACCTTATCCATCTTAGATTCTATATTATATTGTAGAGGTACATGTTCTAAGGTATTATATCCCTATTATATATTATATAATAATATTAATATAAATAAATAATAATATTCTATCTTTTATTTTGTAATCACTTATATTTAAGATTATTATTTATAGATTACATTTCAAAAAATTTATTACAGAAAAATTTACTATTTTGCTTTGAAATGAATTTTTATTTTTATTTTAGAAGAACTACAGTTGGTCTAAGTTTTAATTTTGAATTTGGTGTAGGTTTTGTAATTTTGTTTAATATCACATAAAAAGTGGTTCATAGGTATTATTGGAGGTTTCAACTTTCACGTAGAGATAAATTATATATTGTAGAACTTGTGATATTAACAAATTATTTTTTTAAGTTTCTTTTCCTTGTTTATATTAATATATAAAAATAAGATAACATTATATATTACATGAAAATATATTCAAGACTATAAACTTGAAGTTTTAAAAAAGAAGAAAAAAAAATTATAGAGATTTCTTAAAGAAAAAGTTATAGGTTCCACAAGATAGCGTATTCCCTAATAGATTTCACAGGATATAGGGTAAGATAGATACAACATGTCACCAATAGGTTTTGGATAAAATTAATACCATATACTTATAGACTAGGATATGGATGTGTTTTACATCTTATGTATCATGTACTCACTCGCCTTACTACCACAAGTATCAAATTATGTCTGTTTATAATTGATAGTTTTTTTTTTTTTTTTTTATCATGATGCCAAACATTGCTTTTTGATAAAATTATAATTAAATTTTATATATCAACAACTTCAAATTTGCATCTATTTGGTCGATAATAATACAAATTAAATTTTATTTGCATTTAATTTGTATTATTTGGTCGATAATAATACAAATTATAATTTTATTTATTAGTAATTTCTCAAATCTGTCTATTCAATTGTATTTTCATATCATAGTTCCTTTTCACCGAGCATTGCAACTTATTCATAAATTTATATAATATTCATGTAATGCTAAATGTCACTCTTAACTAGCAATCAAAATAGATTTACATGTGATTGGTACAAGTTCCATCACTGAACGTTCACATATGAATTATCACCGAGCACAGAAAAAAAAAAAAAAAGGGTTCACATAGGGTCAACATAAAATCCATAATAGCACACTGCTGGATGCACAGGTGCAACAAATATAAATAGTTTCACATGCAGTATTATGTCTGTTTATTTCATTATTTTTGGGTCATTTTTGACATCATCCTTATCATTCTCAAAAGATTGTTAAAAAATAAATATTGATGAAAAACTGATAGTTTTACTCATGAACTGATCACAAAATCGATATTGATATGATATAAATAAATTACATATACTGATCTAACAAATATGATACACATAAAAATATCACAACATACGGACATGAGAAGCTCGTTTTCCTCAAAGTCTAGCTAGTGTGGACAACATAGCTTCAATTTGTTCTTGTAACTCTTATCTCCAATATTCCTTTTCTTCTTTCTTTTTTGCTCGGAACCCATGCTCACTCTTTTTTATTTGCTCTAACTCGGTTTTCCCTATTTTTTCTAGCAGTTCTTATGATTTTTGCATATATCATTGTGACTTTGTAGTATTTGTGAAAGTTGCTCCTAAGTAATGATTGGTGATAAACACTACAAGAAAATTGTATCTTAAAGATAAAATTTTCATTCTTAAAAATAATTTTTTGTTGTAAAAATCATCGTCTCTGAATAGAGATAAGTAAGTAACTCTATCATACTAGCTACCTATCCGTACCTTACTTGACTAGTTAGGTTCTAGATATAAGTGTAAAGAGTTAATGGTAGATTACAACTACAAAGCTTTTAGAACTTGCTTCTACAGGATAACATATGGATTTGAGTTTTCGATACCTTGTATTTATAATGAAACCTATGCTCTACTCTATGTAGGTACAGGTTTCAAGGTACCATATATCTACTTTATAAAAATTATATAAAATTATGTTAAGTTATTAATAATAAAATAATTTCCACTAAATTTTCTTAACATTAATATTATTTAAAGTAGTAAACACTTATTCATTGTCTTTACTATTTATTATTTACTACATTCCTTTCATTACCTTTGACCTGAAAAATAGTTTAGGCATTATCCATGGATAATTAAATTAAAATACAAAGTTTTTAATGAATTTTTGGTAAATTAATTTATTCCTTTATAGTTATTGATATTTTTTCATTTTTTTTCCCCTTCAAAAGAAACTACATTTTTATGTGGATACATTATTGGTATTTACTTCATGGTCACTACTTTTATATTTCTTAATTCTTATATTAGTGTTTCATACCCACAAGATTTAAAGTTAACTAATATTTCTAATACTATTGTACACCAAAAAAATTTATAATGTATATAAATCAAAGAATTACTTTTATTTTCTTTCCACACTCCACATGTAGTTTTGCTATAGTAAATATTTAAAACAAGATGATTTTTATGGTATATGAAACTAGTTAATAAACAACCTTAAAATTTAAAATAGAACAAAAAATTTTATAGTTTTCAACAGGTTCCCTGTAGAGTATATGATGGGTACAAAGTATATAGGTAGATTCCATGTAATAGATTTATTTTTATATCTTATAGGATAGGATATAGATAATGTTTCATATCGTACTCATGATATAATCGCTCACTCCTATCGCAAATTATTTTTATAAAAATATAATTTGTTTTATCATTTATTTTATCATAGAATTCCTATCTTTAAAGATTAGTTTTGTTACAATGAAATCACCGTAACTTGATCTACAAGACTATGAATTCCTATTAATCCAAATACGTTTGGCAGTTTTTCTCTAGCCCCATATCCATAAGACATTGGATGATTAGGCACCCCTACTGCTGTTATCCATACATCTCAATCAAAGCTAAGATGTATATTAACCATTTTTCTGCATGAATGATTTCGATGTAGTTTTCTAAAATAATGCATGCAACGTACTAGGTCGTAGAAATTATAAAAGATTAACTAAAGAATGTAAACCAAATAACAAGATAAATTTGTACTAACAGTCTTTAACTTTTTATCTGCGCCAAAAAAAAAAAAAAAAAAAAAAAACTTCTCATCATAAATTCACTCAAATCAGTTGCCTCTTGTATGTGTTCAAATAGTTCAATTTAAGAAATAGGTTGCGTCAAAGTATTTTTTTTAACAATAATAATATCGAATTGTCTCATAACACAAAAAAGAAGTCACAATGATCATATATGTAGTACTCATTAGTCATATTGTATGTAACACTTAAATAGAATGAGCAAATTATAAAAATATCATTCGGATGCATGCAAAATGAATTAAAACCTCTCGTTTGTATTAAAATTGATTATTATTTAAACCCATCTTAAATGTTGATCCTTCTCATACAATTTTTCCATTTAATTTAGCCGAAATAAGTAATATATAAGAATAATCATAAAAAATTAGCAATAACATTTCAAAATGAAAAATTTAACCCAAACAGCGTCCATCGAGAAGGCCTTCATGTGGCTTATAATAGTTGTAAGTTGTAGCAAAACATGGACAGTAATATAATGCCCTGCTCGTGACCTTATAATAAAAGACCTTTTTTTTTTTATAAAATCTAATTATTAAAATAAAATAAAAAGATAAGAAAAAGGTAAATTAACGACCTAAGGTCAATCAGGACAAAGATGATGAAATTGTAACGATTATAAATAATTAATCATACTATATATAACTGTTTTTCAGTGACACCATGATAAAAACTTATTATAACAAACAAATCATTAAATTATATTTGTGAACATATATCATAGAAATTTGCAATTTTGGATACCTCAAGTATAGCCAAGATATGATATAATATAATGTTCATTAAAACCAATAGATAAAAAAGGTATGACGAATAGATCTGGAGCAAAGTGAGAGGCCTTATATTCCTGGTTACTAATTAGATGATAGCTGGCACGATTTAAGGTGTAATTTATAAAAGAAAAAGGAAAAACAAAATCCAATTTCCACTTTCATGAAATTCTTAAGATGCCTACAATAACATCTTTTCAATCGATTATGGGATCCACAACCGACTAATTATTTCAAATACCCACTGCGAATATAATATCCATTATAGATTTAAGTATTAAAAAATTAAAAAAGCCAATATGATGAAGAAAACCGAAACAAATAACCAATGAGCCACATATGGATTCAAACATATAATAAAAGCTTCTAGTGAAATAAACAAAGACCACTAAATATGCCTTCAATTCATCAATCAATATTAAAATAAAGGTTGAAAAGGCATAAAAAAGCACAATAAGACTTTTTCTTTACCAAGATTTCGGTGGAAAATCTTTACCCTTTTCCATTATTTCAGCACATTAAGGAAAATGCTTCATGCATGCACTACAAATTACATCATGAACAAACACTTAAAACAAAGTAAAAAAGTAAATGGTGAGCTTTTGGAAAAATGATGAGAAGTAGCAAATGAGAGGTTGAAATTAAAAATGATGAGCCCTTGGAAAATTGGGCTTGGAGAAAGGGCAAGTGGAGAGGAAGGCTATGATTTCAAGCAAAATGTTAAAAAAAAATAATAATAAAAGTACACATACAAATGTCAAAAGCAAAAGGCTAAAAGTTAAAGGTATAAACAATAAAAGTAATTCTATAAAAGTATAACAAAATTGAATATGATTTTAGTCTTAGTTGTTATTATTTTGTGACGGTAGATTAAGAAAAGGGAAATAGATAATGGGATAATGATCCAGAGAAAAAAAAAAAAAAAAAAAAAAAAAAAAAAAAACAGAGCACATTTGGCTCAGAATGTTATACATATATTTTAAATTTTAAGAGACATATTTGTTGCATTAAAAGAATTTACGTTCCCGCTATAAAACTTGCTACTTTGTATGGAGACTTGCCCCCTACCTTACTCTATAATATTATACATTTTTGTTTTGGTAGTATGCTACTTAAAGACACCTTATTTTGATAAGTATTATGTGGAAACCATTTTGCCTTTTTTTTTTTAGAAATTAGAAAATACCCTAATTAAGGAAGCTAGAGAAAGATATATAAATTAAGGGAAAAATAAGAAAAAAATTTGAAAACAAATAAAAAATTCAAAGAATTAAAAGAAAAACTAAATATTCCTAAAAATAAGTTGTTTCGGCATCTTTTCAACGTGTGGATTAGTGAAATTGATTTTCCCCGAGTCAAAACATTTCTTTTTTCTTTTTTCTTTTTGGTTCTAAAATACATATATAATTTAGCATAATGCAAGTTCTTAAAAAAATCCAAATTTTATGAAAAATAATTTTCTAAGGTCAGGTTCAAGTCTCTCTCTTTCAAATTCATGGGATTTAAAATGATCATTTTATGAATATTTAGATAAATCGGACAGATTTTTTAATTAGGTTGTAGTTTTGCTAAATTTATTTTGATATATATATATTATTTATATTGATATATATTCATTTCAATTTATTTTTTTAGGAACCAGGGGATTGAACCATTTTTTTAGAGACTAAAACTAATTGAACTTAAAAATCAGTTTAGGTAAAGAAAGGTCAAATAATATTTAATTATGATAGATGACAACTAAAATGTGCAACTTAATTAGTTGAGTGTTTCTTCATGAAATAACGATTCCTGGGTTTGATCCATATAGTAGGCCCTTTATGTCTTGTTTCTTTAAAGCCCAATATCACTGCCCCGTGACGTGATCCAATTCATCCCCCACCACGTTAACGCAACATGGCATGCAACGATTAGTTATATGAGTCAACTGTTGACCGTTGCAAATAGTCAAACAGCCTTAATGGCCAAAATTATTTCTAGCTCGAGTAGACTCGATTCGAACTTGATTAGTACACGAATCAAGTTCAAGTTTCAATTCAAGTTCGCGAGCCAACTTGTGACATGATCAATTAGGCTCATAGATAAGCTACAAGTAAACTTGTTAACATGTTCGTAAACAAGTTCGTAATAGATTTGTGAGTTTTCTATTTATAATATATTAATATATAATTAAAACAATAAAATCTAATTTTAATTTAATATATATATATATATGTTGACTATGATATATTATTTTTAGGTTAAAAGAAATGAAAAACAAGCTATTGAAATGAGTCATCGCAATCTTAAATTTTGAGGTCGATAAAACCTTAGTAAACTCAATAAAAAGCTCGACCTAAACTTGATCTGCAAATGAGCTAAACTCGATTTGCAAATGAGCTAAACTCAAGCACGAAATAATGTTTAATTAAATGAGCTAAACTCGAACTTAAATTTCAAGTTTGATAAAAAAAAAATACTTTGCTTTAAAACGAGCCGAGTTTGAACCTTCAAAAGCTTGATTTAATTTGCTTGGAACACTAATTATTAGGTTGTTGTCTTCCTTTTATTTTTATTTATTTTAACTAAATTGCATAATAAAAGAAATAAATTAAAATCTATAAAAGATAAAAATAATAAAATAATGAAATATAATAGAAAATTAGGATACTAGTAAAAGTAGAGGTTATCAGCTTCGGGAGTTATGGCTGGTAGAGTTGATTCAACTACCATACTCAATGGAAAAAAATCAATAGTAAATCATTAAATCATAATAATGAAAACATAAAAATTTTTCCCTTTAGTAATGTTCTTCACACAGAAAAGAAAGTTAATATTATTAATTTTTTTAAAATTACAAAAAGGCATTGGAATGAAAATAATTCTAATTTTAAACAAATTGATCTTATCTCGTGAAAAAATGAAATTATAAGTGGACGATATCTCTTTAAGAGATGAGGTCGGTGTATATTACACAACATCATCTCTTCAAGAGAGGAAGTTATACCGTTATAGTGAACTTACCTCTTGAAGAGACGAGGTTGGGGGCTAAAACTACCCACCTCGTTCTTCCTCATTCGAACTCCCCTAAAATTCCCAAATCTTCTCGCGCTTTAAACCCTAACCTTAAATTCAATCAATCCCAATGAGTTTTTCGACCAAATTAGTGCAATTTCTTGGCCAATTTTGATTATATTGCATCACATAAGCATTGATTCATGCTAATTGTAGCCAATTAACCTTAGAATTAGTAGCAGACGCACCAATTTCCATTTATCATGCTTAATTTTTAATAAGCTGTTCCAATTGATGATTTGACTTTTTTCATGTTTTCTTATGCTTCATTGTATTAAAATTCATATGTTGAAGCTACATTGTTGATTTGGAAGCAATATTGATAATTTTTAAAGAAGATTTGCATGTGTTTAATTTTGATAAAAAATAGTTTCTTCAAACTGCATTGTTTTTAAATTCAATAAAATTCCCTTTATGATGTTTTAATGTGTGAAATTTGTTGTAATATGATATTGTATTATGTTAACTTGTGCTCATTCTCTGATGTTTATGTTATCATTTATGATGTTTACATTGATAATTTCCTATATTCATCCATTTGATGTTTTATTGTTAGAAGCCACATCAATGTAATTTTTTTATAAGAATGAGATCAATAAGCCAGTAATAATAAATATAGTCGATAATAGGGATGTACAATTCATAACTCATGATCACATTTCATGTATTCAACCCTATTTTTCTAAGCTGGTAAGGTAGGGGTGGAAATGGATAAGTCAAGTTTGTGATATATTCTCATGGTAACATGATCGAAGGGAATGATGGTTTTTGTTATGATAGGCGATCGGTTGCTGTGGTTAATGTGTGTAAGAACTCTACCTATGAGCAAATCTTAGCTACAATTTGTAATCAACTTAAGATAAATAGGAGGACATATCGAGTTAAGCTATACCATAAGGGTTGCTATTAGAGATAAGACACTATGTTATGATGTGATTTCAGCGACTCATAATGATGCTACTTAGGAGATGTTAGTGTACATAGAAATTTCAATGGTGGTATATGTTTAGATATTTGAAAAGGAGTTGCCACATGCACTCGAGGGAGTCATTGACATTCAAGTAAATGTTGGAAACCAAAGGCTAATATCAGATTCCCAATCTTGCTCATATAATAGATAGTAAATGTTAGGACCACATGAGTGGATTAGCCAGGTTTGTGCTATCATTTGCTAAGAGTTAAACATAATTGTAATGAGTTAGATGGCAGGTGCTTGAAGATGCTTTGGCTGGATGTACACTTTGGCACATTACCGAATGATGCAAATGAGGTGACCATTTGGTGTCATATTAAGGCCTACATACTATTAATGCTTGGGGGGGTTTTAGTTGGAGACAACTCATAGAACTTGGTTCATGTGCTTGAGGACTTTTATGTTACTAGACAATAAGAATGGGGAGCAGCTTATCTGGCATGGCTCTATAGGTAGCCATGCGTAGCATCTTACATCAACACTAGCAATATAGTAAGACCCCTTATTGTGCTGTAGATCTAGGCATAGGAACACTTCCTACACATTGCCTATATACGTAGGATGATCACATCCACTACAAAGGGGTGCCCTCTTTTTAGCCATTGGGGAGCTAATTTCGATGTCATACAGTGCCCTGCACACCTACTATTCCTATACAGGGGAGCCTTCAATCAATAAGTCCCTAAATAGACACGATGTTCTAAATCCTATATGGTCTTTTATTTACACATGTTGCTAACATATTTTATGAACATGTCATTGTGTTTACTATTATGGATGTTCTCCTAGAGTATTGTCACATAGTGCCCTGCACACCTACTATTCCAGTACAGGGGAGCCTTCAATCGACAAGTCCCTAAATAGACAGGATGTTCTAAATCCTATATGGTCTTTTATTTACACATGTTTCTAACATATTTCATGAACATGTCATTTAGGAAACATATGTTATTATTATGGATGTTCTCCTAAAGTATTGTCGATCTAGCAGTGATGTATGGCGCGCATGCATTCGTCTTAAGTGCTTTCATGTCATTGAACACTATTATATAAACTAGGTGCTTAGACTGTTTAGAGGTTTTCAAAAGGCCCTAACCCCCCAATATGATATGAGTGCCCTCAATGAGCTATACTTAAGGAGACGTACGAAGTGGAAGTAGGCGGTGGAGTGCATCAAGTTTATCCTTGAGTGGGATGATTGATGCAATCACATTGTAAACTTGCCGAATATCCCTATTGGTACTTTTGCAAATTATTTAGATTGATATCATGCAACCACCAAGCACTAGATCAGTCGTATGGGAGACATGATATGACATATGGTAAGTTTAATGTTTATATATGATATCTATTGATCTACTTTTTGTCCATTACGTCTTGATCTTGAAGTTTATTGTTAATTGCAAGTAGATTTCATATATCAGGTGCTTAACATGCCGTCAAATGACACTCCATCTACTGTATGAGAGGTTATTCATGTTATAGATGAATTCATGGGACCAATCTTAATGATCCACCACCATTAGTCCATGCCAATCATGATGATGGTGCGGATGCCCCATAACCTCAATCGACATAAAGATGCAGACCTTAAAGAGAGAAGTGAGGGCGGGTTAGGGTTGGAAGCGAAGGCAAGGCTGAAATAGAGTTAGATATTAGAGACAAGCCTTAACCTCAGCATGTTTAGCTTGATGAGCCTGGACATTCATCATCCTCATATCTACATCAGGTGGACACTCCTATGCTTGAGAGCTCAGGTGCAGCAGTTTATATCCAGCATCGCTAGATGATATGGGGAAGGCCTCACTTAGGTAGATCCAAGCTCCATCCCATTTTACTAACATAGCTCATATGGTGGAGATGGGGATATGACATTCACTCAGGTTGATCCATCTATGGGGGCATTGCCAGTAGCATTCATATTATTCTAGGCCTAGAATGTGTATATTTGTTCAGTAGAGGAAGGGCAGGCAGAGCGGAGCATGCAGTAGTAGATATTACCATTTTTTATGTCTACATTTTATGATGGTTATTTGCATCATGTATATACTTTTTCCAGTGATGATTTTAACAATAGTCCCAACATTTCTTATATTGTGTTTCATTATTTTTTACTATGTTGTTGGTGGAGGATTAGGTGTGGGAATGATGTTTTGGTTGGATTGTTGTAGTTTGATGTTGTTGTTTTTTGATGGTGGAGGATTGAATGAGTTATTACAAATGATTGTAAATGATTTTAATAGGTGAATATTGTATGAATGAAGTGTTGTATTGAGAATTTGAAATGAAAAGGCAGCTATTGCTACACGTTTGTTCGTAACATTTCTACAATGAGCTTATCTCTTCAAGAGACAAGGTCTTTGTAGCACTACAACCTTCTCTCTTCAAGAGACAAGGTCATTGCAGATACATTAACATTGTTTCTTGAAGTGATGGGGTTATTGTATTGTATATAGTTTATTATAATTGATCTCGTCTCTTGAAGAGATAAAGTCAATTTGCCTAAAACTGAATTATTTTCAATCCAGTGATATTTTTATATATTTTTTAAATTAATAATATTAATTTCCTTTTCTCGTTCTTCACCACTTGAAAAAACATATTTTAAATAAAACAAAATACTTGGAATCTCTTCAATATTAGGATCTTTAGTTGGATTTTCAAAATAAAACTACAAACTTAGCAATTTAGTGTCTTTTTTCCTCAAAATAAGAAGAATCAATAAACTAAAAGATTTTAGGAAAATGAACTACGACTAGTTTAATGTTGCTTAGTGAACATGTAGGCATGCATCTTCAACACTACCTAAAACGTTAAACCCTTCACCCCCCTCTCAAAAAAAAAAAAAAAAAAAAAAACTTTGAATAGATTTTTTTCATTACTTAGTAAGTTTTTATTACTTTCCCAAAAAGTAAAAAGAACAAGGAATAAAATAGTAAAAAACTCAATAAATTAAAAACAAAAAGGATAGAAAACAAAAATTGGGTATCATGAATAATAAAATTCTATGAGAAGTATAATATGGTTCCCATATATTTTAATAAATTACTCCCAACACTCAAGATATATGATGTTTTGAAAGCTCTTCTCAAAAAAGAACTTCCTCATGGACTAGTTGCTAAGTTAATATCATTCCCCAAAATCAAATGACAACTCTAAAGAATCGATGACAATTTCTTTAATTCTTAGTTATGGGTTTATAATAAATAGGAAGAGTTTGGGACCATCTCAAAATCTAACTCCTATGACTCTCTAAAATCTATAAGTTCTTAGACTTTCTCCATAATCACACTTTTGTTTGTTTCCTTACCTCTTATTCTTAAATAAATACCCAACTAATCAATATATGTTCTTTCTCAATCATTTATTTAATATCGGATGTGAAATTTTCAATAATGAAGTTAGTAGTATATTCTATTTAAGCTAAAGAAGCAAACATGGTATTATTTCACTCATGATTTGATGAACTTATTTTGATTTGTTAGAGCATTAAATTCTTTTCCTTGGTCATAATAACTCATTAGACTTTAATAAAGTGAAATCATATGAAATTTTTATAAAATCATGTAAAATCGTGCAACTAAATTTATAATTTTCAAGATTCTGTTACATGCCTATACCAAAATGATTTTGTATCTATTTTAACTTGAAAATAATCTTATAGAACCATAAAATTGTAGAAAAGTACGAGTAGACTCAAAATTTTTATATAAAATGTGTTTTTCTTTTTATGAAACCATGTCTAATTTAAAGAAGTAGACTTTATAGAATTGAAGCATCATCAATAAAATTACTGAAGAAAACTAAAGCCATCACGATCTAGAATGCTACTGCCGTAAGCGTTACTAAAGTAGCATGCAATGGAGCTCGGACTAAAGTGGATGTAGGGACTGGTAGCAAAAAATCAATATGAAGAGCTTTTGGTAATTGTTTGTGTTGTTCCAACAAGTAAGCTAGAAGAGAGTGAAGCCTTGGCCAAGAGACAAGAGATGTAACTGGCAAAACGAAGACACTAGTTAGACACTATAATAGAAATTGATGCTAATAATATCTTTCACTATATATCTGGAAGTAATAATAGATGGAGGGTCTTAAGCACTGTTGAGGGCATAAAAACGTATAGAAACAAGCTTGAAGCATGGTCATTTTCTCCAATAAACAGGAAAACCAATTAATCGGGTTGCATTTTATTAGGGTAAAAAGAGTTTGAGCATATATTTTAGGGATTTTAATCCCTAACTCATCATGCAACTATATCTAGATAGAGTGAAATTTTGTTTTTATCATATTGCCGTGGAATTATGTCCTATTAAACACAAAAGTAATCATCCCAGTTATGTTAAAGAACAATATACAAGAAACAAGAAAATTTTGTTTCTTATAATGTTTAATAAAGAGGAAAACAACCGTGTGTACCAATTCAATTTCTTCTTAGGGTAGCAAAGGCTTTTGTGGCTTTGTTTATTTTGACCAAACCCCCCAAATAATATGCCGAAATTTTTTCAGATGATGTTAGTTTTAGACTTGGTAAGACCTGTTTTGATTGTGTTTTTTATAAAAAAACAATAATAATTATAACCTTATTACTCTTCAAACCACTCTTGTCAATCACACTCCAAATTCCAAGGGAAGTTTGATAATGATCTAGCTTCTTTGTTTCCATTCGCACCATGTCAAAACAAATTTTCAAGTGTATGTATTGTTTGTTTGTGCCTCTACTGAAGTTCCAAGAGCTGAAAAATTAATGGCAGTGATGTGAACTTGAAAAAAAATACAAACGCGTGGGTGGTCCCATGGCGACCAAATGATAGGAACATAATTAATTTTCCCAACACCAGTGGGGCCGAGGACAAAATACCAACCCATACCAATCAAATGGTAGAACCTCACAAAATTCAGTCACCTTCATAATTAATTGCAAGCTGCCCAAGGTGACACCGCCATGGATTCCTGGACTCTGTCTTAATCATAAAGTTGGATCTTAACTTCAATGAGAAGGCAAGAATCGGGATGTAAGAGATTTGAAGGGTTAAAAAAAAGGGAATAAAACACAAATAATAAAAAATATTAATATTGCACCTAATATCTAAACTTTTTAAATGCATAATAAATTATCAACTAATACTCCCAAGGAATGGGAAAGTGTTTTGTGTTAGGTCATGAATAAAAAAAAAAAAAACCAAAAAAATCAATAATTAAATAAACGGACTAATATATGATAGTACGTATAAGTATATTAATGCTCATTAACTTTTTTGTATGTTAATCTAGCTGTTTTATTGTCTAATTTTCAAATTTTTGTATCAATTCAGCAAATAAAGTTAACTTCATTAGTTGAGATAGCATTAATAAATATGAAAACTTTAATTAGATATTAAATTCACTATAATTAGTTAACTGTAACATAATATTAACCAAACGACTTACTAGATAAATATACAACATTGTTTTTTTGTGAATGATAGTTTGTATTCCTACTAAGAAATATACAACATCGTCTTTGGCATCTTTGTTTACATTCTCTTGTAATAATTGGTCCCTAAACCTTAAATTAAGTCAATAATTAGGGTACACCAAGCTTTATGCATATGCTAATTAAAATTATAAAGAAAAATGGCTTGAAACTATAAGGTATTTAGAGATCATGATATTATACATGTTTGAAAATGGTAAAATGGAAAGGCATATACAATGTTTCAGATGCTGCAACATCGACCCATATAACTTGCATCAAATTGTGATTTTTTTAGTGAGTTGGGGGGACTTATCTGATTTGCACAATTAAGGACTAATAATCCAGCTCATCTATGAAATTAAGAATCAAATAAGTCACTTTATTTCAACCCACAGTCTCGGTTTATTTCAAGCCATACTTATGGCATACTTTCAGTTTATTTTAATGAATTATCCTCTAATTCGATGAAAAGAGAAAAGTTGTCATTAAAATTGCCAGACCTTTTTCTTAGGGCAGAAAATTATCATACTTCAATTTGATGATTTGGCCATACATAAATGCATTACGCTGCAGAGCGAATCATTATGTCACAGTGATGTAAAAACAGACGGATGAAGGAAGATGAACACTAACTTCGATATGTAAAATCTTTCGAGACAACCACTAAAGCATCCACGTTCATCGGATTCTCAATAATATTCTTAAAGTGATATCAGTGTTTAAAGAAATTTTTTCTCTGAAGAATCTGACCACTTTATCCATAAGGTCTTTCATATAATTTTTTTTAACTTTATTTATATTTTTATAAGTTTTATTTACTTTTATATAATATCTTATTTTTATAAAATAATAAAATATTCCAAAAAAACTCAATTTTTAAAAACTTTGCAGAGAATTTCAAAAAGTTGAAAGAACTCTACATCCATAAGAGCATCAAAAAGTAAGGTCCTTTACTTAGGTACCTGTAAAGGACTTCAAATGTGAATGCTCTTATGAAAGAAGATCCACGTGTAAAATCCTTGACACTAGTTCTTAGATAAATAATTTTACATTTTAAGGTACTTACGAAGATAGAGGGTTTTTTTAATTTTTTGGGTTTCTTTATGAAAGACATAAAATGGTGAGTACTTTTGGAATGTTTTATCATTATTTTATAAAAGTAAATATAACCTACAACAACATAAAAAGATGTGAATGAACTTTTTTTAAAGGACTTTACAAATAAAATTGTAAGATACTTTATAAAGAGAGTTTTTTAAAATCTGATATGATATTTGAAGGATTTAACGGATGACTTCCCAAATAGATGTTGTCTGTTTGGATTGTCTGTTTTTCATCTGTATCTGTATCTTTTTTAAAATAATATGTGTAAATATATCCGATTTGCATCTAAATTTTATCTATATTTGTTCTATTTGATCTTTTGATGAGAACTGTCAATTTTTTTTTTATCTATATCTATTTCTTGATAAATAATTTGTTAGCAAAAAGTTTAAAAAAAATGTCTGTATCTGTAAAAAAAAAACCAAAACAAACAGACCCTAAATTATTAATTATGAAGAACACAATAATTAAATTTGTAACAGATATATACGTCATCCATAGTAGCTTGTCTTTTCAGTCTATTCTGTCACGATTTTTAAATCAGCGAAGCCAACTACTAAAGCCTATGTAAACCTTCCTCCTCCTCCTCCTCCTCCTCTCCTCCTCCTCCTCCTCCCATTTATTTTTTCAAGCACAATTATTTTAATGAAGTCACATTTGAGCTATTCATTAAATAAAAAAGAAAAGCTACATATTACATCGATTTATTCTGTCAAAAGTAGATTCTATATTAATGGGTTGTTTATCTTTGCATCAAATATCTGTAACTGTATGCGATCAATTAGTAATATAACATAATGCAAAATAATTGAATTGAACAAAATCTATTCCCATTATCATAATCTTATATCAAAATTGCATATAAAGAAATAGGGGAAGGTGGATATAGGGTGAAATTGTACTCATACCCTATCCTATAATAAATGGTACTAAATTTTGTATCTACAACATATTTTGTACCACTTTATACCTATATTTTATCATATATTTTATAAAACTTATAAGGTATAAGATATTACCTAGAACCTATATTTTTCTTTTTGTTCTTTTTTAACTTTTAAGATTATCATAGTATGAGTAGTTTTATATAACATTAAAATCACTTATTTTCAAATATTTACTATGGTAAAATTACCAGTGAAGTGTGAAAAAAAATTTAAAATGTTCTCAATATCACAAATTCTATGATATCAAGAATTTATTTATGTGATAATAGAAAAAATAATATAAAAATCGAAACATAGAAATTACAATCGAAAACATATATTATAATGTAAAATATTATAACATGAGACACTTCTATACTACCTAATGTAAAAAGACGAGTGACATCTTTGTAATGCATGTTATCTCCATAATTAATATCCAAAATATAAAATATTAAAACCTCCATGTCTCTGGTCTTCGGTCTTCATAATGCAACTTATATTTTGCTTCAATTAATATTTTATATGTCCTCATCAATACAATTTGCCTCTAAAAATTGAAAAAATATTGAAATAAAAAGTTAATGGTATGAAATATGAAACAATGCAAGAAAGTTGAATAATTGTCAGAACGAAAGAAAGAAGAAACTAAATATTAGTACAAGGAAGTGCCACAACGCTAAATAATGTTGATGTTAACAAATAATTAATAGAAATAAATGATAATATTCTATTGTTTATGTTATTTATACAAATTTTATAGGATCACAATGTACTCTAGAACATATATCTTATTATAATAAAATATAGATTTCAGAATGGATACAAGTTATGGAGATCTCATACTTGCATGTACCCGATAAATGGAAACGGCTCTTCTTTTTCCGCCACTCATTTTTTTTCTTTCTTTTCTTTTTTTCATTCAAAAAGAAAAATAGGAAAGGAAATGGAAAATATTACTGTTTCTCCTTATGCGTTTAAGAGGATAACATGGCATCCAATACTCAACTCATTGTGCATCTCCGAATTCGTCCCAAGTAATAATATACGTCTTTGAATCAGATTCATTAAAAAGTCTACTTTCCTTAAATTCTTACCGGCTTTCTCTCTCTCTGGTATTATTATATAATTTTTTTATTTATTTTTTAAGTTGGACTTTCTATCATATGATAAGGCTAATGACTAACTCGGAAGGCCATGAAGCATAGATATTTATACTTTATGTTAGTAGCTAGCTACGCAAGAATCGAATTTTTGGATATAACTGTCTGATACTCGGATACTTGACTTCAAATATGCTATTGGATGGTTAATTCGCGCATTCAACAAGAATATAAAATTAAAACACTTTGAATAACGTTCCCAGTACATAAAGGACACGCTAACAGTATACTTTGTGCTTGATAAGTTTTTCAAGAATCTATATAATATTTTGAACTGTTTGTTTGGTTTTTTTCGGTAGATATAGATACTTTTTTTTGAACTTATTTCTAACAAATTACTTATCAAGAAATAGATATAGATAAAAAAAACTGGCAATTCTCATCAAAAGATCAAATTAGATAAAATATAATACAAATCGAACATATTTATACATATCATTTTGAAAAAGATACTGATACAGATGAAAAATAGATCATCCAAACAGACCTATATATATACATTGAATAGGTTACTACATGAGATATTGATTTTTTTTTTTCAACTTTAAATATTAAGATACATAGCAAATAGGATATGTCTTATGATCTTAAAATATATATCTCTTAATGTTAGTGGTATTTTAGTATGTTGATGATGTTTTGTTAGTTGGAAGTTCACTTGATTTCATATGTGATGTTAAACAATCCATTCATAGTGCTTATACCATCAAGGATTTAGATGAGGCATGGTTCTTTTGGGAATTGAAATATGTTGTACTCCAAAGCGATTTATGCTTCATCAACGCAAGTTTTTTGTTTGATATATTACATATGACCATGGATTGACTGGTTCAAAGCCTTCTAGGGTGCCTTTTCCACTAGGTTTGTGATTAGATAATTGCTCTAGAGAACTTCTATTGCATTTAATCGTTGTTGTACTTAAAACTACTCTCACTACTAGGCTGGTGTTCATGTATTACATTATCTCAAGAGATCTTTTGACCGTGAATTGTTCTATTCTTATGACACTGATCTTACTTCATAAGCTTACGCTGATGTTGACTAGGAAACTAATGTTATTGATCGTAAATCACTTATTGGATTTTGCATGCTTTTGGGTTCTTCTTTGATCTCTTGTAATAATTAAAAAAAAAAAAAAAACTACCTATTTCTACCTTCTCTACTAGAGCTGAATATAGGAGCTTGGTATCCACAACAAAGGATCTTTTGTGGGTCACTTGCTTCAAGATCTTCGAATTTTAGTCTCATTACTTGTTGTTTTATACTTTGATAGTTAATCTGCTTAATTGTTGACTGAAAATCCCTATTTGCACGATCTTACCAAAAGCATATTGATCTGGACATTCATTTCACTAGAGATTATGTGACTAATGGATTTTTTTTCTCATTAAGCATGTTGCTTCTAGATTGCAAAATGTGTGAACCACAGCTTCTTCATGCCTTGTCAAAGTTGGGTCTTTTACTGTTTCGAACTTGAGTTTATTTTATTTTTGTTTACACGTGTCTTTCATACAAAAGAAGTTGGGTGTATATATAAACCTTCTTATCATTATAATTTTAGCAGAATATACATAACTTCATCAACAACATTCACGACTCTATTTTTTATTCTTTCCTTCGCTTCTTTTCAATGCACTCAATTTAGTTACAACTTCGTTTTGACGTCTTCTACAGATATATATATATATATATAGATAGATATATGATAGTTTCAATAATAAATTGACTTCATATTTATAAGAGCATAATTTTTTATTGTTCGGTCATGTTTTTTGATGGGGCTGTTTCCATTAAGTTATTTAATGGCTTAAATCCATACTCAAACATGATCGCACCACTAAAATACTTAGTATATAATTTATGATATCTTATTTTAATTGTTAGATAATTAATTGGATAATTTCATTACCTAGACCATAGTATACTAATAAATTTCAAACCAAACCACAACCAAGCAATAAAGTGGGAATTTACATATATAGGTATATATGTGTGTGTGACTGGATATTAGGCATACATATGAATGCAACACTAGTACAAATCAAAAGGTATAGCAAATCATTAAGAATTTTCATAATCCTTATAAAGGCTAATAGCAGATTTACAAAGCACCCTATAGATTTTATGGGATTTTAAAAACCCTAGCAAGTTCAAGTTTTATATAAATGTTTTGGTCTATTACATAGAATCAAATATTTTAATGTATTGAAATACTATAAAACATCTTAATTAAAAAACATAGTTAATTTATATAATGAGTCTACCATTATTCACTTTCTTATTTTATCTAAAATCTTATGGGATAAAGGCATGAGAAATGCTTATACTATCATTTTTTGACAATTTGATGTCAATATTTGATTTTGGATAAAAAAGTATCCATACTTTCAAACTTGTGGCATTTTAGTGCCTTCGTACTATTAACATTGGATAAAAAAAAAAAAATCAAACACTAGGCACTAAAACACCATCAGTTCAAAAATATGAGTACCATTTTAGCCAAAATCAAACTTTAGGCAATAAATTGCCAAAGGATTATAGTATGGCACTCCTCATGCCTTTAGCACCAAATTTTATCATGGTTTATAACTTTCACTTATCACAACATAAATCCACCTAAAGAAAGTTTTGATTCGATAATAATATTTTTTAATCAACAAATCGTAGCTGTTTTATCAACACTAATACAATCCTACTAGGCATATAAAGGTATCATTGGATCAAATCTACGTTGGATATTTTTTTTTTTCTAAATTGTATTTATGAATTGCCAATATCAGCTATCTCATATTTAATGTCACATTTCATTTATAAATTTGGCTAATTATTCAATTAACTACATATTCTTAATTTTTCTATGGTGATTTACATTATTGATGTTAACTCTTTATTGAGTTGTTTGTGCAATCGGCTTTTATACCAATTATGACTAGTCACATGTACCAAACAAATTATTTTAATGAATATATTTTACTTAAATTATATAAATTTTTTAATTATAGATTTCCATCTATATTATTTTCATCTTATAAGATGTTTCCACTTGTTACATGTGTTCAAAGTTATACATCTTCATTGAAATAATCAGTTAGGAAATACGATAGTTTATAATTGATCAAAAAGATGATTGTGCATATGATTTTAAATAATATTAACACAGTTAGTTCTACTAACTTTGAATGGAATACTGAAATTAGATATGGGGAGGTTAATTAGGGGGAAAAAAAACTTGAAGTTTTAAGTATGAGATATAGGATTAACTCATGAAGATATATATTGTAATCGCCAATGATCTTATAATCCAATAACATCTGATTTAGGTCCTCATTCTTAAGGTACTAAGTTTGATTCCCCAATATATATATATATATATATTCAGAAATATTTATTTTTTACAATTTACATTTGTTCTATGATATTAATATATAAATAAATAAATCATAGTGAAAGGCAAAGTTATCATATGTTGATAAATAAGAGGGTTTTATGATCCACTTTAAAATGAATAATAATGATAAAAAATAACATTTTCCCCTCCTCACCTAAAAGAACCATCTCTTTCTCTCTTGACAGTTTCACAAGAGCTAAACCCTAGGACTCTCTCTCTTAAGCTTATATCTTGTTCCAAGGAAATTGTATGGGCAAATCAATAGGTAAGTTTTCTCTTTTTCAATCTGTTAGATCTAAAAGAATAGTCTTTTTTAGTTTTCTTGTTGGTGTCGAAGGGATTAAATCGTTGGAGGAGTTTTAGAGGAAAAAAAACCCTAAGTTCTCTTATTGGTGGTTACAGTGTTGATTTTGAAAGAAACAATAAAATGATAGGTATCACACTTTTAACATCACTCTATGTAAGAAAAGACATTTTCTTTTGTAGTTGTATGGTTTAGAATCAAGAAAAAGGTTTTTTTTTTTTTTTAATTTTTCATGTTTGGATCAAAGAGGTTCGTACAACAAATCACAGCAATGTCACGGGCCATGATCTCCTCAAGTGTGTTGAATCCATGCTCATCACAGCCGTGACAAAAGCCATAATGGCCGTCACCACCCCTATCACGGTCGTGATGGAGGTCATGCCCCCATAAAGGGTGTGACGTAAGTATTTTGTGATCTAAGGCTAGCATGCCCCCTATCACGGGCATGATTGATAGGAGGATTGTGTAGCTTTCCTCTTTCCTTGTTTTTTACATTTATAAACACCTTATCTCTTAGTTTATTTTTTAGAACTCTTAAATCTAAGAAGGTGTGCTTGAACCTAGAATAGTTGTAGTTTATGTAAGTTTAAGGGTTTAGATAACCTTATGAGTATGTTTACCTTTTAAAATCAAGTTTTAGGTTAGTGTTTGCTTATGTTCAGGTGATTTTGGTAAAGCTAAGTTATTTATTCCAAACATCGTTTTAGGTACGTCCTTATCTTGATTTTTGTTTGTGAATGTAGGCTTAGAAACTACAAATAAAAATTTAATGATATCCAACTTCAAATTGGTTGTTGCTTGTGTTTGGTTAGGTATCAGGAGTACCGATGTCACTAGGATGGCACTCTAATGATCAGTGTGTGGCATCGTTCCAGGTGGAGTTGTGCACATAGATAATTTCGATAGTTTAGGAGTGTTACGAGTACAGTACCCAGGGTGTGTAAGGAGTACCCAACACTAGTATATAAATATTAGTGTTTGTGTATACATATTTGTTTTCATGTAGTTATGAGTTACTCTAAGTTTAGGGCTAGTTGCAATGGCTTTAAACTGTGTTGGCTACCTGACTAATTTAAAGATAATAACAAGTGGTTGCTACATATATTACCATGTGCATGTGAAATTGTATGTTGTTTGCTCATGCACATGTGATTGTGGTTTGGCGTACTGAGCATTTGCACTCATTTCTTTTATTTTTCAGGAACAGGTGATGATCCGGCAGTTTTTGATTTGTCTGGTTATGATGTATTTGTAGACTATGGGGAGGATGATAGTGGAGTCGATTTTCCAACTGATTATTAGATGTTTTGGTTTTGGAGATACCTAGAGCTGAAGACCATATGGAGTTTTGATTAGTTATTACGACTCTTAGAGTTTAAATATCAGTTTTTATGATTTCTAATGTTGTAAGATTTTTCATATGATGTTTTAAGTTTTATTTAAGTTAGCACTTGGTTTATACCAACTGAGTTATCTTGAAGTTTTATTTATAACATTAATGTTTTAGAAGTTCTACTTCAATATGAGACATTAGAGTATATTGCATTAAAAATTGTGGTTCGTAGAATCTGAGCCTTAGTGTCTATCTCTAGTGAGGGCACGTGTAGACTGATAACGCTCTTAGTTTAGGGCGTTAAAGTAATGAATAATGGTAAGCTGTTTATTTGTAAAATCAAATCTAAATCAACACTTGTTTGTGACTTTGGGTATATTATATTTTTAAAGTGCGGGTGTGAAATCAAATCATAGGTATTGACTAAATAAATTAAGTTCACATAATCAATTAGCATAAGGACTTCAAAATGGGGAACAGAGTCAAAAAAGATTTGACTGTGGAAGAAGAGCAACACAAAGTGGCAAGATAGAGAAAAAGGTGAGGAAATAATGATTGTGGCCTTCCTTCTTATTTGATTTTATTTACGATCTTATTAATTTGATTTGCTAAATGATGTATTAAGTACCTACTAGTTTTTAAGGTATCTAACGATACCTGAATTTTGATAAATTATATAATTAGGTATTTAAATCTTGAAATTGATCAGTTTAAAACCTGAGTTTTGATATTGACCAATTTAAATCTACAAGAACTTCTCGTGCACATCAATAGTACCTCCATCAAGTTTTTTACAATAGTATATTGATCAATTTTAAAGTATCGATATTTCACTACATTTTTGCTAAAATTCAAATTCTATTTGTAAATTGACCTTTCAGCTATTGGTAATAATCTTTAAAGGGATATAGAGTTAAATAATCAATATTTTTTTTAAGATAATTATATGTATATTATAGATGAATTTCCTGAAGCAACACGTAAAATAAAGTATAGGTAATCAAGCAAATCGATACATATAGATACTTTTTTCTTTTATAAGAAAGCCATTTAATAACTTTCCAAGCTGGGAAAAGTTATTTCCCTTTGCCCTTGCCCATATCCAAATGTGATTAACACACACATAATTTCAGCCACTCAAGTCAAGTTCACACAATACAAAAACACTAATCTTCCTATTCACACCCAGCTTTTGACGTCCCTTATGTAATTTACACAGGAGACAATAATGATGTGATCCCCAATAATGCCCTCTCTCACACTCTTCCTCCAACAACATGTGTCGCAGTTACCCTCGTTTGTCGTATCTCGGTTTCTTCTGGTTTCTCTAACATCCATGACTTTTTGGTGGGCATGCTTTCCCAATCTTGTCATGAAAATAAAAGTGCTTAATTAATAGCGGTTTGATGCGTCGTGACCATCTCTCTTTGAGGCTGCCATGGCCTTCTCTTTTCTCTCGTCATGCTTTATCTTCTTTTCCCTGCACTCTTGACTGCAAAATGCAGTGTCCCCCCTGATTAAATTAAAAAAAAAAAAAAAAGCAGAATAGCCGATGTCAATCAAATTTGACGATTGTTTGATTTTATGTAAATGTTCCCTATACTGTGACGAAACTTCCATAGTTCCGTCAGAATCCATTACCTAACTGTTGAATCATGATTTCACTATAATTATAATATCTTCAACGTCAGATATGGACATGATTTATGAACCAAACCAAATCAAAATCAAAACAGCTAGTTTCAGATCTTGCCCACAATTTTGGTCCAGCTTTATAGAATCACCTTTTTTTCAAGTAAAAATAAAAAAAAATAGTTTTTAATCAAATAAATTTTAAACTCAATAATTATTCATCAAAAAGTGTTAAACTATATAACCACATTTTTTAAAAATTTATTTATATTTAAAAATATCCAGTATCAACTCTAGATAATAATATGAGATTGAAAAATACTATAGAGAATAAAAAGAAAAATACAATATAAAAAATAATCTCATATTATTAAGAAAATGAATTTTACTTTTAAAAGAAGTTCATATAAGCTAAATTATCTATTATTTTAATTCGTGTTTATTTATGTTATTGATAATGATAATAAGACATTAAATATTGTAAATAAGTAATAAATTTTACTATTTATATGAAATAGTTTAAACATTAATAATGATATATTTAATATTATTTTTTTAATTTTTTCTCTAGTTATTTTTTAATGGAATCGACTAAAATCGTTGATTCCAGCTAGTTTTAGACCAAAAAACTATCTAAGAGTCGAAAAACCGATAATTCCTCATCCAATCTTGAAACTGACTAACTAGTCAAGTCACAACTAGGAATCGAACCATACCTATGCCTACCTATATTTGAGATGCTGATTTTAAATTAGTAATGAAATATCGAATATCAAGAGTTTTAGGGATGACAATTATCGAGAGCATAAAGGTGAATTATAATATTCTAAAACGGAATTGCGTTGACTCTTCTCGCTTGAATTATGAGTGTCCTTTTGGTTTCATCTCGATTATTTGGTGAGAGAGCATGCATGTCGACTTTCTATGCTCCCGAAGTTCGCGAACACCGTTGATTTTTTAAAGAACGGGAGACTCCACATACGACCAGCTATTATTGTCCTCTATGAATGCGTGCCATTATATATACTACACATGTCTAGTGGATAGCTTTTTCACTGTGTATAAAAATACAATAAATAGGAATAAAAAAAAGTTTATATCCCAAAATGAAAAAATAAATAAATAAATAAAGTGCCTAAACTTTAAAAAGACCTAGCATAAACAACTAACATGCCGGATAGCTAGAATGTGTAAAGAATTGATAATATATATATATATATATATTTAAATTATGAAATTACTTAAAAATTATAAAACTGAATTATGATTTTCACATGCTATTCAATTTCTAACTTGAATTTTAGTAAGAGAATAACGTTGGTTGTATTTAAAAATTTTATATGTTATGTTAAAACCTTTTTCTTATCGATTAATATTAGAAAATTATACATTTTATTTTTATTTGCTTTTTTTTTTATTTTATCAAATTTAGGCATGCTTATTCTTAAAAACAAAAATGCCTTTTTATGAACCTAACGGAGTACAGTAAGGAATCTGAGGCAGTCACCAATACCATCACAGCGACGGTTGGTTTTTCATGCGAACAAATTTTATGCCCGAAGATGTTGTCCCTGTCCCTAATCCTATCAGATGACCAACACCACCATGAAAGTTCTCTCTTCTGTGTTGTCTAGTCAAATGGAAATGAGTGAATGATATTTCCAAAGGGATATGGCCAAAAACATCGAGAGGTCATCATGATTGCTGTTTTTATTTTTAAAACGACGTTAACTTTTGAAACAACTTTTTGTTGTTTAATTAAGAATTTTTTTTATTTTATTTTTAATAGGTTTTTTGGAAAATCTTATTAAACCTTTTATAAATTAAATATAAGTAGAGAAAAAAAAAAAGAAAAACAAACTTAGCTCTTGAGGTCCTTTACAAAGTTAAAAATTTGATATATTAGTCAATATTTGTAGACCCTGCCTTACGCCTTGACCAAACATGTAAAAGGAAGGTGAATGATCAATAAATAAAATCGAGTTAAAATCGAAGTTAAATAATAATTGAATCGACTCGTTTATTAAAAAAAAAATTGAGTTTAACTAGATCGAACCTTACAAATCATCTTACAAATTAATCCGGATCAAACAACACAAACATTAATGACAGTTATTTAGCTTGAGGGTTCCTTTTTTTTTTTTTCAATCTATTTAGCTTGAGTTTTTTTAATCTTGTAGATTGTGTCAGCTGTGAAGGAGTTCCAACATCATCTGAGCTTTAAAAAATTAATATTTAAAATAAACCAATCAATAAAATAAAAATCTTAGTGGAGTAATTAAAAGTTTGCTAGTCTAAATATAACTTTTTACTAAAGGAAAGAGCGAAAAACAAAAACAAAATCAACAAAAAGATGCTTGTACTTTTAATGTGAACAAATATTTATTGTCTGAAATTTTATATTTTTTGCACACCCTATGGGTCCCCATTCATGCTTCTGAACGATGAATTAATTTATAATTAAAAAAATAATAATCAGTGTCCACATATAATTGGTAAGAATATACTTAAGGAAAAAAGTCTAAGACAATAAATACCTGTCCCTTTAATATTAAATAATTAATATCTTTGGGAAATGCTTGACAATTCCAATTATGAAAATCTATCTATATTATTACAATGTAAGCACCACTTTTATAACTCTTAAAAGTCTCCCACTTTTCCATCACGTGCACCTTGCCAAATGTGCTAATGTCACTGTATCTTCTATCATATTATTTAGATAGTGGAACTTTCCTAGTCGTGCTATGCAAATTAAATTAATTATAAAAGAATTAATATAATAATTATATGAATTTTGACCATAGTTAAAATAGATTTAAATTATTAAATGATATGGTATTGTAATCACTATGAAATCATAAAATTTTTCTTATATTTTATATTATCTTATAAAGCATATATATAAATGATAAAAGGCCTAACGGTATAGTGGATAAGAAAACCATCGATAGATATAATCTCTTCGTTTTTAAATATGTCATAAATCTTGGAATTGAATAAAAAATATTTTCAGTCCAATAGGACATACTATATATAACTCTAACTACATATATGTGAGGAATTAATAAACATAACCCAAATTAAAGCTTTTCAGTTTCCACCGCCATGCCATCAAAAGGCCTTTAAAAAAGAAAATTTTGTTTCCAAACAATCAACCAAAACAAAATAAAAAAATTTAAAACCCAATAAAAAAATAAATCAATAAATTTACACTAAAATTGAACAAGAGAAAGAGAGAGCTAGTACCTGTACATGTATATGTCTCGTCCCGGAACGAGCCGGCGTCTACAAAGACCACACGTTTTTAAGAAACTAGCAGTCTCCAAGTACTCCCCAGAATCATTACTGTTATTCTGACTGCCACTACTACTTCTACTAGGAATATTATTCGGAGACACCATCATCGTACCTAAGAACCTTTCATCGTATGCACCACCAGAACTACTGCTACCGCGACTATTATTATTACTCATGAATAAACCATTCCAGTTTTGATCATGATTGTTTGTAGCTAAAGCTTCGGTTCTAACTGGGTGATGTTGGGCATCGGACGGCTGATCTTCAGGGTCCGCGTTACTCAAATCAACGGTGATCCCTGACATGCTAGTTGTTCTGCGGATCGGATGGCGTGGACGCTTTCCTAGTAACATGTCTATCGACTTTGGTCTCTTTTTGAGGTTGTAGTAGTAGTAGTAGCAGTAACTTTAAAGAGAGATGTTGCTTTTTCGTGTGCAAGTTCTACATGTACATAATAATAGAGAAGAGAGAGAGAGAGAGAGAGAGAGAGAGAGAGAGTCTGTTTGTTTGTATGATATTACGAGTGAGAATGGAACTGAAATAGAAGGTGGGAGAGAGTGGGAATAAAAGAGATGGGATAGCGAATCTGGGCCGTTGCTTGCGGGAGCAGGGTCCATGGAGTCTATGTCATCCTTCTCTTTTTAATTTTAAATGCTATTGGGTTACTTTCATTATATTGATTTTTATTTAATGAGCGGAAAAAAAAAAAAAAAGAATTGCATAAGTCAGCAATTCTTTTTCCACAACTATTATTATAATCGTTCCGAGGTGATTGCGTATGAGCAAGGGGGTAGAATTGAATCAGCTTTATCTCCTTAAAAGAATTAATGTTATAACATTAATTCCAAAGTTTTAACCGTGAGTGAGCACTTTAAAAATTATGGTAATAGTGAAAGCTCTTATGATGCGTTGGATAGATGATTGATTTGGAATGAAACAGATTGAATTAAAATGGAATGAAATGGATTGACTTTAGGACTGACAAATCTATTCTTATATCTGAAAGATTACATGGAATGGAATGGCTAAAAAGTGTAATTATCAGTAATATTCGTAGAAATAAATACAAAATATGAATACATGATAAGATAAAAAAAGTAATTACTCACATCTATTAAAAGGATGGAATGGAATCGTGATTCTGCATTCTCATAGACAGAATCGAATTCTCCTTTAGTTTGAAATCATCAATTCAAGGAATTACGATTTTGGCTTTTAAAAATGCTTCCAAACATTGAGAAAGAGAATGGAAGCCAAAATCGCGATTCCCTTCCAGTTCATTTCTGTGTTCCAAACGTGCCATTAGAGTCTAATAACATGAGTATTAACGAGCTACACAAGTTTAATTCCTCTGCCTTACTATGATATATATTATATTAAAATGAAAGAGAAGGGTTAATATCTTTCATTTATCATATCAATAAGAAAAATTCATCATTGTTAAAACTGGCCTCAAACCGACCAATTTGACCCAGTTCGATCGGAGCCAACACTAATACTGGGTCAGGTCTCTCGTACGACTCGTTTTTACATCAAACTAGCGAGACCTGAATTGACTCGATCGACTCGGACGGTCGAACCAAGTTAAACCAAGAAACTTGGGAGGTTAAACCGAGAAACCCAATACAATTGACCCAGACAAAAAAATAAAATAAAATAAATAGAAATTTTAAATATTTATTCATGCATTATTATAAATTTATAAAATATAATCATTATATTATGTTTATCTAATTATTAATTGATGAGTTTGACCAAATATAAATTTAATTGAGTAATGTGATGTATATTCGTCTTTCATAATTAAATTACCACTTATATTTTTACTTTTTCGTGACCCTAATTCGATCCTCGGTGGAACCTAATTCGATCCTCGGTGGAACTTGCTTCGACCTTGACCCCCTAGCTTATCCTAGTCAAAGCCTGGTCTAGTTCTGACAACATTGGAAAAATTAACCGTTGTTTTTAAAAAATTACATAAATCTAAATTATACAAAAAAATTACACAAATATAATTGCTACATTGCATAAATAATGCAATGTAACATTTTTCTTGTATCACACATTCACCGTGTAATAGACGTGTAAATAGTGGAGGTTGCCCCTTCCTCTTCAAATACTTGATGTTAACATTTGGGAAACTGCAAGTTGATTTTGGTTTTAATTTTTTCAAAGTATGTGTTGGAACTGCATTAGACATGGTGCATCTCAAAGTTCAAGATTCTCCTTTGGACCTCTACTGTACTATAAACAATACTCTTTAAAGTAAATATAAATTTTAAATTCATAGCTTTAGAATGTCACTCATCTTATATGCGATATAGACATTTTTAAAAGTTTGAGGTGCTATATCGCTTCTCCTATATGCAATACATGTACAAAATATGATGTCCTTTTTCAATATATAATACAGAGGAGATAATTTGATAATTTTTTTTGTACAATTCGTATTTTTATAACTTTGTTTTTTTCGTAAAAATGATAGACATGTTTTTCACCTTATAATAGTATATGAAAACTGGTTTTTAGAGACAGAAATATGCAACGGAAAATAGATAGAATAAGTTATATTTCTCTAGATAAAATTAATGATGATGGTTCTTGCAATGAAAATTTATGTTTAGAGACAAAATTTTTGTCTCTAAAGCCCATATTTCTTCTAGTTTAATAAGTAGTGTAAATAGAGATTCCATCACCATCCAGTAAATATACTAAGTTAATTATTATGGTATTATAATGGCACCATAACATAATTGTTGATCCCATATTTTAACCACTTAAAAAATTAATAGTTTTATCTAAACTAAATCACAAAAGGCGATCCTTTGTAATTCTCACTATATCGATAACATATTTTATTAAATGAACTTTAAAAAAATTATTTATAAAGTTATTTTACATGGTTTAATAAAGATTAGTGCCACACTTCTTTGAATGATAACAACCATATTAACAAAAGGTACATTTTTTAAAATAATTTACTATGTAATTTATTCATTTAAATACTTATTGTTTCTAAACCCTTGTAACACATGTACATATCTAGTAGTGTATAATAAGTCAGTAATAAATAGTACTTCTTGGTTCTTAACCTTGAATATAACAATTCAAGTTGTGATATTTAAGATGTTGAATCAAATCAAAGCATAATTTTGATGAAACAAATATTATAAAGTTTAAAATCCACGAATTTCTGAAATATACAAAGTATATATATGTTATCTTCAATTGGACAAATGATTACATGACATTCTAATGAAATGTCATTGCAGACCTTACCGTCTGGATGCTGTAGGCTTAGTGTCCAGATGCTACTTGTTTTAATTCTTGTAGAGAGCAAAGTTGTGCAAATTTTGTCACTACCGGTCATACGATAATGCTTAATGTCCGACCGACATGAGATTTTCCTACAGGTCTTCAAGTATGGTTCGAAGGCTATGCAAGGATGCTTCATACCATTCAAATGGTACAAGCTTACCGGTTAAATGGTAATGCCTAGAAAAATAGCCATTGTAGCATTAATTGCAAACGAAATTTATTGGTCCAAGACATAACAGGCAAGTTGGATGAGAAACCTATTTACACATTATTTCTGTGAGATGAAAACTAGTTGTTAAGCTTAGAAAGTGATATCAAAAGTCTTCTACTCTCTCATATCATTGTATTTGTCCTTTGTTCATAAAATTGCTTTAACTTGAGAGTGATAAAAGTGAGTAATACTCTTCAGTGTTATTTGCAATCTTGTAAAAGAGTATTACTCAAGTGAGTTTGATTAAGTATTGTTGATTGAGTGTAGCTCGTTTGAGCATTGATTATATTGTGATCGACAAAGAGTGTGAAGACCTCTTTGGAGGCATTGATGTGATCATGGAGATTAGGAAGCGAGCTGAATTCCATGTTAAAATCTCGAGCTTGTTTCTCTTAACCTTATTCTCTTTACTTATTGCATCATATATTGTTAATCGGATTGATTGAGTTTGGCAAGATAGTTCTTAATTCTTGTTTTGAAAAAGAATTGCATAAATACTCAATTCATCCCCCTCTTGAGTATTCAATTTTTCAATTGGTATGAAAGCAAGATCTCTATTTTCTTGTGCTTAATCGCATTTAGACTAAAGATCATGTCTTCTAATGCACTAAGATTTTTAGGACAAGCTATTAATAGGCCACCACTTATAAATAGGGGAAACTATCCCTATTGGAAGTGTAGAACAAAAATCTTCTTGAAAGCTCAAAATAAATTGATTTGGAATGTAATTGAAGATGGTCCATTTAAGGTTGAAGAAAAAAAAGAAAAAGATTACAATGATGAAGATTGGAAAAGACTAGATTTAAATGAGATAGCTATGAATATGTTACATTTTGGCTTGAATGAAAGTGATTTTAATAGAATTTGTACATGTAAATATGTAAAAGAAATATAGGATGAGTTAGAGAAAACCTATGAAGGAACATCTAGAGTAAGAGATACTAAAATAAGTCTTCTTTGTGGTCAATTTGAAAATTTCAAGATGCAACCAAATGAAACCATGGATGAAAAGCATCATAAGTTCATAAATATTATAATTCCCTTGAGTGTGCTTAGAAAGAACTTCATTAATGTAGAAATCAATTCCAAACTTCTTAGGTCTTAACCAAAGGATTGGGGAGCCAAGAGGACTGCCATTGAAGAGGGGCGAGATTTAAATACAATGAGTAAAGAAAAGCTTCTTGGCACCCTCAGGACTCATGAATTAATCAAGAAGCAAGAAGAGGAGTTAAATTAAAAAAACTATTGCTTTAAAAGCCACAAACAATAACTGAAGTGATGATGAGGATGATGATGAAGAGGAGCTTGCATTCATGGCTAAAAAGTTTAGAAAATTCATGAAGTTTAATAATAAGATAAAGAAGAATGATGATGAAGAAGTACTTTAAGGTATAGAAAGGAGAGAAAAGAAGTAATCACATGCTTCAAATGTCATAAGCTAGGGCATATTCAACAATATTGCCCATTGCTCAAGAAGACATCTAGAGGACCTAAGAAGGAAGCTCTAATTGCTACTTGGAGTGATGAAGGCACTAGTGACTCGGATGAAAATGTATGCTTCATGGCACATGATAATGAGGTAAGTTATTCTTCCAAAATTCCCTATGATGAGCTTGTCACTATGTATGATGATTATGTAAAGAAATGGTAAAAATGCAAAAGAAAAATAAAGCTTTAAAAGAAATGATGATAAGTTCGAAATGAACTTAATGATTTCAAATATGAATACAACAAACTTGAAGCTAGGATCAATAAACTAGATGAGGATGATGAATTTTTTAGGTATGAAAATAGCAAATTAAGAAATGAAAATGACAAATTATGTAAGGCTTACCAAAGCACTAAGTGTTGAGATAGGAAAGTCAAAAATCCAAAGTCAAAAAGAGAATAAATTTTGTGATGATGAAATTATGCATGAGCTAGAAGAACTCAAAATAGAAACTACAATATTAAAATCTAGTTTAGATGCATAAAAGAAACAATGGCAAAATTTGTACAAGGAGAAAAGAATCTAAAGACTACAGTAGGGTAACAAAGATATACACTAGACAAACATGGGATTGGGTATAAGGAAAGAAATAAAGATGAAACGCACAAAATTTATTTTGTGAAAGTGAAAAATAGAACATGTAACTATTGTTGAAAATTTAGACATATAACACATAAATGTCTTATTAGAAATGATGTTCATAAAGGAAAGCTTGTTTGGGTCCCTAAGGGACAAGTTCATAATGCAACTAACCCCAAAAGACCCAAACATATGTGGGTACCAAAGCAATAATTGCCTGTTTTGTAGGAACTCATAAGAAGTAACAACAAATGGTACTTGGATAATGGATGCTCAAGACATATGATCGGGGACACATCCAAGTTCACATCTCTAATCTTGAAGGATCAAGGAAATGTTATTTTTAGAGATAATCGCAAATCAACCATACTTGGTGAGGGTAACATTCTCATCAACAAAGACTTTCTTATTAAGAGCATTTTATTGGTTGATCACTTAAAACACAACTTGCTTAGTATTAGTCAATTATGTGATAATGGTGTCAAAGTAACATTTAATGCAAATAAATGCTCTATTGAAAAAATTGACAATTGCCAAGTTTGTTTTGTGGGATATAGACATAGAAACATTTATAAAATTAATTTAGGTGATTTAAAAACCACAAATGAAACAAGTCTATACTCTCAAAATGACGATAACTGAATGTGCCAGAGAAAATTGGAGCATGCTATTATGGACATCAATTCAAAACTTATTAAAAAGAATATTGTCAAAGGATTACCAAAATTAAGTTTTCAAAAAGACAAGATTTGTCAAGCATGCCAATAAGAAAAGCAAACAAAGAGTTCTTTCAAATCTAAAGATGTTATTTCTACTTCTAAGCTACTTAAACTATTGCATATGAATTTATTTAGATCTACTCAAACTTTGAGCTTGGGTAGGAAGAAATACACATTGGTGATTGTCGATGATTTCACCAGATATATATGAACTTTCTTCCTTGCATCTAAAGATAAAACAAATAATGTCTTTTTTAGATTTTGCAAGAAAGTCTAAAATGAAAAACGTTTTAACATTGTGACCATTCGAAGTGATCATGGGAGAAAATTTGAAAATTATGAAATGAATGATTTTTGTGATAAATTTGGAATTGAACACACCTTTTCGACACTTAGAACACCACAACAAAATAGAGTAGTAGAAAAAAAGTATAGAACTTTAATTGAAATGACTAGAACAATGTTGTGTGAAAATAACCTACCTAAATAATTTTGGGTCGAAGCCGTTAATAACATATGCTATATATTTGATAGGGTATTCATTAGAGCCATTCTTAAAAAACCCCTCTATGAGCTTTGGAAAGGTAAAAGACCTAACATCTCATATTTTCATCCATTTGGCACTAAATGTTATATCTTGAATAATAGAAAAGATCAACTAGCTAAATTTAATGCAAAAAGTGATAAATGTGTTTTTCTTGGATATTCCCTTACTAGAAAGGCTTATAGAGTACTTAATAAAAAAACTCTAGTTGTGGAAGAGTCTATTCATGTAGTTTTTTATGATGCTCTAGCTCATGTGTTTTCTATTGATGATATGAATGATGTACGTGCTAGCTTAGACAAATTTTCATTTGAAAATGATTACCACATTAAAGAGACCTTAAAACAAATAGATACATGTAGAAAGGATGACTTGAATGAACAAACAAATCATGATCTTCCTAAGGAATGGAAATATGATAGATCACACCCTAAGGATCTAATTATTGGTGAACCATCAAATAGGGTACAAACAAAATCATCCCTAAGAAATATAAATAATCTAGTCTTCTTATCCCAAACTGAACCTAAAAATACAAATGAAGTCTTGAAAAATGATTTTTGGATACAAGCAATGTAAGAAGAATTAAATCAATTCACTAAAAATGAAGTTTGGGATTTAGTGCCTAGACCTAGTGATAGACCGGTTATTAAAATCAAATGGGTTTATAGAAATAAGCTTGATGAAACCAGAATAATAACTAGGAACAAAGCTCGATTAGTGGCTAAAGGATATAATCAAGAGGAAGGGATTGATTTTGATGAGACTTTTGCCTTGGTTGCTAGACTAGAAGCCATTAGAATAATATTAGCATTTGCGGCTTTTAAAAACTTTACCCTTTTTCAAATGGATTTCAAAAGTGCCTTCTTGAATGGCTTCATCAAAGAAGAAGTTTATGTAAAGCAACCACCGGGTTTTAGAAATAATGAATTCTCAGATCATATTTATAATCTAAACAAAGCTCTTCATGGACTCAAGCAAGCTCCTAGAGCTTGATATGAAAGGCTTCATAGTTTCTTGATGAACAAAGGTTTTTATAGAGGAAAAATTGACACAACATTATTTATAACAAATCACAAATCAAACACATTAATTGTGCAAATTTATGTAGATGATATTGTATTTGGAGCTACTATCATGAATCTTGTAAACGAATCTATTGATTCCATGAAGAATGAATTTGAAATGAATATGATGAGGGAACTCAATTACTTCCTTGGTCTCTAAGTCAAACAAACCAAAAATGGCACATTCATTAATCAATCTAAATATACTAAAGAACTCCTAAAAAAATTAAAATGGAAAATTATAAGCCAAACCTACACCTATCAACACAAGTGTAAAACTTGACAAAGATGAAAGTGGCAAAAATGTATATGAAAAACTATATAGAGGAATGATAGGTAGCCTATTGTATCTAACTACATCAAGACCTGAATTATGTTTTAGTATATATTTGCTCAATTTCAATCTTGCCTAAAAGAATCTCACTTGAATGGGGTAAAAAGCATCTTTAAGTATCTTACGAGCACTATTGAAATTGGTTTATGGTATCTTAAGTTTACTTCCTTTGATCTTGTTGGATATTCCAATGCCGACTTTACTGGACATAAAGTTGATCGAAAAAGCACAAGTGGTACATGCCACTACCTTAGAAACTTCTTAATATCTTGACATTCAAAGAAACAAAACTTGATTGTATTTTCAACTACCGAAGTTGAATATGTGTCAACCTGTAGTTACTGTACCCAAGTTCAATGGATGAAACAATAGAAGATTTTGGACTCAAGTATAATAATGTCCCAATTCGATGTGACAACATTAGTGCCATCAATTTAATTAAAAACTTGATTCAACACTCAGGGACCAAACATATCGAGATTAGACACTATTTCATTAGAGATCATGTTTTAAACAATGATATTAGCTTAGAATTTGTTAACGCAAATAATCAAATTGTTGATATCTTTACAAAACCCTTAAGTGAGGATTGGTTTTACACCTTACGTCAAGAATTGCGTATGATTATGCAAGCTAAATGCTAAATATTATAGAATCGAGTCAGTGTTCTTGAGCCAAATATGTTATCCTTTTAAAATATCTCATATAGAACTTTATTTCAAGCTATCCAAGTTTGTTCAATACTACAATGTGCTTAAAAGACCATTAGCAATGTTTTAAATCTTGATGAGTGGTTTATGATGCGCTTCAATCATATGTATCTTCTCGTTGCTTAGTATGTGAGCCTACCTTCCTTGGATTCAAACCTATTCTCTTCTATGCTTCTAATAGCTAATGAAACGTCTTGAGCTTACAAGTTTCATCATCTTCGACATATATGAATTTTTATGCATCTTTAAACTTTGATCAAACCTAAGTCTTCTCTCACCATGCATCACCTGGACTTATCCTTTCTTTCCAATCTCACCATGATCCTTTAAAACCATTTCTCTCTCTCGTAAAGATTCCTTTTCCCCCTTCTTCATATGGTCATCATTCTACAAGTTGCAATATGCAACATACCGGTCGGATGCCATATCTGCAGCGTTTACTTAGTAATATATTTCCACGTTTTCCTACAGTTTGACCTACCATTTGGATGTTAATTCTGCAGCATCCAATCAATAAGCCAAGTTACAGATCCTTTAAATCTTGCTTTCTTCTCCTCCACCTCCTCCTCCATTCTCCACCCTATAATCCCCATTCTCTTCCTCTGTTTCTCTCATTCTCTCACTTGTTCATCTCTCTTCTCTCTCGTAAAACAAACCCTACCCTCTCATGGCAACACAACCCTACGGTGCACGTACCAAATGCGCTAGGAATGATGGCTCCAGCACCTCCCAAGATGCCCATTTCTTTCCTTCTCAAGTGCACATGGAATGGTTCAATATCTTTGACAAATTACTTATGGATTCCGGTCGCCTTTTCGATAATGAGGTACTCTAGTTTTTTTATCTTCCCAACATTCCTAGTATTCAACTTAATAGGATCTTTAAGATTATGCGCTTTCATGTTTCTGTGAATAAGCATGTTGTTGAATTATTCTACTATAATCTTATTGATAAGAAGGATGAGCATGGGCATTTAGGCATTAAGTTGGATTTTGGAGATGAAATTAGAGATAGATTGTGGACTTATGTGTATGGGCAAGAATTGGAGATTACCCCTTATGACATCTATAGTTTGATTGATGTGTTAACTAGTGGGGCAAACTTAATGACTGATTTTCACGGTGATATCTTTTATGCCCGTATCTTTGATGCTATTGATGTTGAGGGTGATGCCTGGCACTCTGATTATTCTTTAAGGGCCAAATGGATGCCCTATCATCACCATGTTCTCACCTTTATCTATCTCATAATTATGTGCCTAGAGTTGGTCGCCACAACACCATTACCTTTACTGATTTGTGGATCATGTATCGGCTCCTCAATGGGGACTTTATTAACTTTTGAGATGTCATGATTTACAATTTCAAGAAAGTCACTAATGGTCCCAATTGAGCTCTTCTTTAAACCGTCACCTGGTCACTCTGCTACTATAGAGGAAAGGAGTTCGTTTTGAATTTCCATCTCACCCTGTGTCCTGTGAGCCTTACACCATGCATCATCATACTAAGGGAGATTAGAGGAAGGTTTCTGAGGGTGTTTATGTACGGAAGGAGCCTCTTTCTCCTATTTATGGCATTACCTTGCCTTCAGACTCTGATGCTAGTGATGATGATGGAGATGATGATAGTGATTATGATAGTGATGATGGTGGTGATGCTGTTGGTGATGAAGGTCATGCCTTTGCTAATGATCAGCCTATTGGTGCTTATATGGATATGCCTGCACCTATGGATCTTGGTGGCTTTCATTCCTCAGGTACTTAAGGCGGCACCTCTACTTCTCTTGTTGATCTGGCTCACTCCTTTGGTCTCTTTCAGGTTGATATGAACAAATGCTTTGATGACTTCACAGTAGGTGTCAGTAGTAGCTTGAAGTCCATGGCTGAGACTCAAGATAAGATAAAGGCTGATCTTGATGATTTTCTCCTGCATTTCTACAATATTCATCCTCGCCATCCACCACCTACTGATCCGTAGCTTCTCTAGGATTCTTTTCTTTGTTTACATTGGCTTATGGCCCCTATCTATGTATTTTGGATCCTTAAATATGTTCCAATCTAGCTACACCTGCTTACTTTTAGATGTATGCTTCTCTGTTTCTCCTTATGCTTATTTTTGGCTCGATTCTTGTGCTTTGTGTGCTTGAATTCTTCTTAAGCCATGTCTTATATATATATATATATATATAATATATATATGCTCTTGAATTTTTTATGAGGCCAAAGGGGAGAAAAATACGAATTCTTTTAAACTAAAAGTTTGTTTTTCAATCAAATGCTTAACTAAAGGGGAGCATCTAAGAGAGGGGGAGAAATCAATCAATCTAACTTTATAATATTTGTCCTCATCAAAAAGGGGGAGGTTGTTGAACCATATCAAAGCATAATTTTGATAAGATAAATATTATAAAGTTTAAAATAAAAAAATTCTTGAAATATACAAAGTATGTATATAATATATAATATAATATGTTATCTTCAATTGGACAAATGATTACATGAGATTCTAATGAAGTGTCATTGCAGACCTTACCGTTCAAACGTTGCAGGCTTAGCGTCTGGATGCTACTTGTTTTAATTCTTGCCGAGAGCAAAATTGTGCAAATTTTGTCATTACCAATCAAATGGTAATGCTTAGCGTCCGACCGATATAAGATTTTCCTGTAGGTTTTCAAGTATGGTCCAGATGCTATGCGAGGATGCTTCATACCGTTTGGACAGTACAGACTTACTGGTCAAATGGTAATGCCTAGAAAAGTAGCTGTTGCAGCATTAATTGTAGAAGAAATTTATCAGTCCAAGACATAACGGATAAATTAGATGAGAAACCTATTTATATATGATTTCTGTGAGATCAAGATTAGTTGTTAAGCTTAGAAATTGATATCAAAAGTCTTGTACTCTCTCATATCATTATATTTGTCCTTTGTTTATAAAATTGATTTAAATTGAGAGTGACAAAAGTGAGTAATACTCTTGAGTGTTATTTGCAATATTGTAAAAGAGTATTACTCAAGTGAGTTTGATTAAGTATTGTTGATTGAGCGTAGATCGTTTGAGCATTGATTTAGTGTGAAGACCTCTTTGGATAAATTGGTGTAATCGTGGAGATTAGGAAGTGAGCCGAACTCCACGTTAAAATCTCGAGCTTGTTTCTCTTAACCTTATTCTCTTTACTTATTGCATCATATATTGTTAATTTGATTGATTGAGTTTGGCAAGATAGTTCTATTCTTGTTTTTAAAAAGAATTGCATAAGTACTCAATTTACACCCCTCTTAGTATTTTACCTAGTGTATTAGGAGTTATTCATAAGATACCCTAATGGAGGGTATGGACCCTCCATATCTTTGTTTGAGAATAAGATAAAATTATTTACTCTTTGATGTTTTTTGCAAGCTTAGTACTTGCTTTTGTTTTAAAGTACTGACCAAGATGAAGTAGTTGGTCTAACTCCTTCCCAATAGGCCCCCAGTAGTCATGTTAATGATGTCATTAAGATCGTGATCCTAGAAAATACGATTAGCATTACTCTCCCCTTCTCGACTTACCTCAGCTTACCTTTGCTAAGCAAGTTGTTCAATGCAGTTTTTGGGTTAGTAATATACTCCATAATATCCACACTTTTAGTAGCATCTTTTAAAAGCATTCTTGAGTCGATAGTACTGGTTGGTATTGTGACCATAGGCTCAGTAGTAATCATAATTCTTCAAATCCCTATACTTGGGGCTGCCCCTCATCTTCAAGGGCCATGGTAGGATAGTTATGCTCCTAGTCTCTAGGTATATTTTCCGCATTACCTTATTAAGGGAGGTGAAGTTGATGCATGGATTAAATATGTGCTTATGCCCATTATCAACCCCATTCTTGGAAGAGGAGGAGGCTTTGTTCTTGAAAACTCACCATGAAAATACTTGAGAGATGCCCAAACACTAAATTAATGTGCAATAGATCAAATTAAACTTTAACGGCAGTGGATATGGAAATAATAGTGTATAGAAAACAATATTAAAGAGATAGGAAAGAAGAAAAAAGCTCATATTTAACGTGAAATTTAGCCTGCTTCCTACTCTCCATGATCCCATGATCGCCTTCAATAAGAGGACTTCACATATTTTATTTATCTCAATCACATAAGCTCAAATAGAGCAGTACACCGGTTTATAACACTCAAGAAATAAAATATTTCCTTCTCTCTGAAGATGCTCTCTTATAGACAACATATACAAGAACAAAGCACTAAATAATTTTCTCTCTTTACAGATTTTGCAAATTTATGAACAATAGTACAAAGACAATGAGAGAGTTTTCTAATTTATTTGTTCACAAATAAAAATTCTTAACACTTTTTTTTGGTTCTCCACTTCTATATTTTTCTAAGTTATCTGAATCTCCAAAGGAATATGTATTTATAGTCTTCAAAAGATTTAAATATCCGTTAGAGATAATGTTTTAAAATTGTCTAGCATTAAATACACGTAATGGCTCTTTCATGCCACATAGACTCGTATTTTAAAGTGTCATGCCTCAGACTTATCATGCTTTAAACTTGTCACTCCTTAAATTTGACCTTCGATCAAGTCTATACTTTTTTAGATTCGCCAAGCTGGGATTTGAACTATCGTACCTTAAGCTCGTTGTGCCTTAAACTTTGTTGTGCTGGATTTAACCCGCGACCAATGTTGTATTTTTTTGAACTTGGCAAGCCTGAGACTTGAGCTTATTGCACCCTTATGAATGGACTTGTTAAGCCTTCGATTACACCCATGATCAAGCCTATGCTTCTTGAATTTGTACTTACATATTTTCGCACAAGCTCTAGAGAATAACACGTATACAAAACATGCATACACACACACACACACATACATATATATTCTAGCATGTAGTTCATCTTAGTTGTTTGACTAATTTTGTTCAACAATCTCCCCTTTTTTTATGAGAACAATCATACACAATTAACTCTTTTTCAATTAAGCACACTCCCCCTCAAATAAGCATTCGGGTTCCAAAAGAATTTTCTCAAATTTGATTCGAAAAACTTGATGCTTAATTCTAAGGAAATGTAAGTTACATTTAATAGGTCAAATAAACACAATATACATTATAACATGCATTTAACATATTTTTCTTCCCCTTTGGATACATTAAATACACTATTTATGCATGTTAATTGTGCATTAAAATTTTCTCTCCCCCTTTAAACTCATCAAAAGCAAGAAGACAAAATCTAAACATTTCAATTAAGGAGAGATGCATAGGCAACATACAAGTCCAGAGAAAAATTATCATTTACAAATTTATGCAAGTTGCTATTAGAAAATTACAGAATGGGTTTCTCAAGAATGCACAAATTGTCTAAGAAGTCTAAAAAACATCATTGAATAATTCAAACATTTAGATGCATAAAAAACATGCATTCAAAACCAGGTTTTAATACAAATTTAGCTTGAGTATGTACAAAAACAACATAATCATAGATTTTTTGCAGATAGAATATTTCACAAGCGTAACAAAACATCTTTTAACATCTAATAGCTTCTTTAATCATAAGATTAATTTCTAGATCAACTTGTCGCTATGATATTTAGCACTCATCCTTCTTAATTATGCCAAATTCTCTATGCAAAGTGCAAAAACGATTCTCACTCAAGGGTTTTGGGAAAATATCAGCAATTTAATTATTTGTATAAAAAAAATCCAAGCTAATATCTCTATTTAGAATATGATATCTAATGAAATGATGTCTAATTTCAATGTGCTTAGTTCTTGAGTGTTGGATAAGCTTTTTTGTTAAATTTATAGTACTTGTGTTATCACAGTGAATTGGAACATTTTCATACTTTAATCTATAATTCCGTGAAGTTTATTTCATCCATAAAACTTGTACACAATAGCTACCAATAGCTATATACTTAGCTTTCATAGTTGAAAGTGCAACCAAATTTTCTCCTTTATTAAGTGCTAAGATATTAGGAAGTTTCTAAGAAAGTGACATGTGTTGCTTGTGCTTTTCCAATCAATTTGCACCCAGCAAAGTTAGCATCAGAGTATCTAACTAGATAAAAAGAAGTAAACTTAAGATATCACAAGCTAATTTCAATAGTGCTTGCAAGATACTTGAGGATGCGTTTTACTACAATCAACTGTGATTCTTTTAACCAAGATTGAAATCGTGCACACACACACAGAAGATATGATATCAGGTGTTGAAGTTGTTAGATATAACAAACTACCTATCATGCCTCTATAAAGCTTTCACAAACATTTTAGCCATTTTCATCTTTGTCAACTTTTACACTCGTGCTCATAGGTATAGGTCTTGTTTTACAATTATTCATTTTGAATCTTTTCAAGAGTTCTTTAGTATATTTAGATTGATTGATGAATGTTCCATTTTCAAATTGTTTTATTTGAAGACCTAGAAAATAATTGAGTTCTCCCATTATGCTCATTTCAAATTCATTCTTCAAGCACTCAACAAATTCATTTATAAATCTTATGTTAGTAGCTCCAAACATAATGTCATCAATATAGATTTGCATAATCAATGTGTCTGACCTGTGATTTTTGATAAAAAGAGTTATATCAATTTTTCCTCTAGAAAATTCTTTGTTTAATAGAAAGCTACTAAGTCTTTCATACCAAGCTCTAATAGCTTGCTTGAGACCATAAATAGCTTTATTTAATTTGTAAACATGATAAGAGAATTCATTGTTTTTAAAACCCAGTGGTTGCTCTACATAAACTTCTTCTTTTATAAAATCGTTTAAGAAAGAACTTTTAATATTCATTTGAAAAAGAGTAAATTTTTTTAATGCAACAAATGCCAAAAGTATTCTAATAGATTCTAGTCTAGCAATTGGGGTAAAGATCTCATCAAAATCTATGCCTTCTTCTTGATTATATTCTTTAGCTACTAATCGAGCTTTATTTCCAACTTCATCTAATTTGTTTCTATAAACCCATTTGGTTCCAATAATAAGTCTACTATTAGGTCTAGGAACCAAGATCCAAACTTCATTTCTTATGAATTGGTTTAATTCTTTTTCCATAGCTTGTATCAAAAAATCACCTTCTATATTTTAGGATTGGTTTGGGATAGGAAGACTAAATTACTCATATTTCTTAAGAAAGATCTAGTATGTACTATATTTGATGCTTCACCATTATTAGATCTTTTGGGTGTAATTTTGCATATTTTTCATTCCTTAGGAAGATTACTGTTAACAGATAGGGGTGGATACGGATCGGTTTGGTTTTTTTGCAATCCCAAACCAAACCATTAAATAACGATTTGGTTCAGTTTGGATTACAAATTAAATCAAAATTCTAATTAAAAATTTTCTTTGTTCTAGTTTTTATATATTTGTATAGATACTTAAATATTTATATAATTTTACAAAGTTTATATTATAAACCATGAAAAAATACTTTATGAATTCATCATACTTTTAATCTATAGTTCTCTATAAAATTAGTTATCATTCAATAAAATATATTCACCAACCAATACATTGTAAGTCATAATTTGTAATTTTTAATAGAACCATCAAGTCAATTATCCACTAATAAATTTAGCTAAAATAAAAAATCATCTATCAAGAAAATTTATCAACAAATAAAATATCTGCTGAAAAAATATATTAAACAATTTATACATAATAAGAGTTTCTAACTGAATAAATAAATTTCATATTTTATAAAGTTAAAAGCTATTAAAAAAAACAATAGTTCATCATCAACAAAAATATATATATCATGAGCCTAAAAAAAATTTGAAAATGAACAAGTTTATTTTAATCAACATTCACCAAATAATAAATATCAAATGAAATCACATGAACATACAGTAAAATATTATTATATTTTTCTAAAACGGTTTGGTTTGGTTTTATAGATTGGTTTGGTTAACTTCCAAACCAAACCATAAATTTACGGATTGGTTTGGATTGGGAAATTTTTAAACCAAACCATTTAGAAAACCATATTTTCAGTTTGGATTGGTTCGATTCGGTTGGTTTTTTTTTTCCAACCCCATTTAACATATTCATTTACAACATCCTTTTTTTTTTTTATGTTCATCTCCTTTATCTACTTCTTTATTATTATTTTCAAGATAAAACTTATCGAAATCAGCACAAATATTATCCACATCATCACTTAAATATATATGAGGCAAATAATCATCAAAAGCAACATGAATAGGTTCTTCTACAACCAAGATTCTCTTATTAAACACTATATATGCTTTACTAGTTAAGAAATAACCCAGAAAAATGTCTTCATTACTTTTAGCATCAAACTTAGCTAGTTATTCTTTCTCATTATTTAAGATGTAACATTTACTGTCAAATTGATGAAAAAAGATATGTTAGGTCTTCTTCCTTTTCAAAGCTCATAGGGGTTTTCTTAAGAATTGATCTTATGAAAAGTTTATTTGATATATAACATACAGTGTTAACAGCTTTAGCTTAAAAGTATTTAGGTAAATTATTTTCACACAATATAGTTCTAGCCATTTCAATTAAAGTTATATATCTCCTTTCAGCTACACCATTTTGTTGTGGAGTTCTAGGTACTAAAAAAGTGTGTTCAATTCCATTTTTACTGCAAAAATCATTCATTTCATAATTTTTAAATTTTCTCCCATGATCATTTTGGATAGTTACCATATTAAGACATTTTTCATTTTAGACTTTCTTGCAATATCTAAAAAAGACATTGTTTGTTTTGTCTATAGATGCTAAGAAGAAAGTCCATGTATATCTAGAGAAGTCATCAATAATAACTAAGGCACATTTTTTGTTTCCTATACTTAGAGTTTGAGTAAGACCTAATAAGTCCATATGCAATAGTTATAATGGCCTAGTAGTAGAAATAACATCCTTAGACTTAAAAGAAGTCTTATTTTGCCTTCCTTATTGATATACTTGACAAATCTTATCCTTTTGAAATTTTATTTTTAGTAAACCTTTGATGAGATTCTTTTTAACAAGTTTGAAATTGCAATCATGTTAACATGTCCCAATTTTCTATGACATAGCCAACTATTATCACATTGAGAGTAAAAACAAGTTTTATTTGATGATTTGAAATCATCTGGATGGATTTTGTAAATATTTCTTTGTTTATATCCTTCAAAATAAGCTTGATTATTGTCAATTATTTTAATAGAACATTTATTGGCAAGAAATGTTACTTTAAAACCATTATTACACAATTGACTAACACTAAGCAAGTTATGTTTTAAACCATCAACTAAAAGCAAATTCTTAATAACTAAATCTTTGTTTCATAAAATGTTATCTTCACAAAGAATAGTTGACTTCCAATTGTCTCCAAAAGTGACATTTTCTTGATCTTTTAAGTCTCAATTTGTGAACTTGGATGCATCTCCAGTCATGTGTCTAGAGCATCAATTGTCCAAGTACATTTATTGTTTCCACTTAAAGATTCCTACAAAATAGGGGACTATTTATTTGGTACCTATTTGAGTTTGGACTTTTTGGTTAGGTAATGGTTACAAAAACAAAAATTTGGGTCATGGTGATTTTACATTGACTATTAGGCCTTAAATCAAGATCAATTCCCTATTCCAACTATTGATGAGCTTCTTGATGAATTGTATGGTGATTTTATTTTTTCTAAGTTAAATCTTAAGGTAGGATCACCAAATTCGGTTACATCCGAGGGGTATTATGGTTTTTTATAATGCCATTTGGGTTAAGAAATGCTCAAGTTATATTTCAAAGTATTATGAACAAGATGTTTTGGCCATTTCTTAGAAAGTTTGCCATCGTTTTCTTTTATGACATTTTACTTTATAGCAAGACTGTTTTGGTGCATATTGATCATTTAAAGCAGGTATTTTTAGGTGTTGTTGGCTAATACATTTTATTTGAAGAAATCTAAGTTTAGCTTTGGAGTTTCTATTATTAAATATTTGAGACATATTACATATTATGTCCAAAGAAGGAGTATAACTAGAACCTACTAAGTGTGCTGCTATAAATTAATGGCCAATTCCAAGTTCAGTTAAGTAGTTAAGAGCCTTCTTAGGACTTTGTAGGTACTATCATAGATTCATTAAGGGTTATGCTACATTGGCAAGTCCCTCAACTAACTTTTTTATAAGGATGCCTTTTATTAGACTATTGCAGCTGCCATGGCTTTTAAGCAACTTAAATCAACTTTAATTTCAACTCCTATATTAGCCTTGTCAAACTTTCAGTAGACATTGATTATGAAGATTAACGCTTCGAGTGTTGGCATTGGAGCTATGTTTCTACAAAATGACCACCCTATTGGATTTTTTAACAAAAAAGATACCTCATCACTTATAAAAAACTTCTGTTTATGCGAGTGAACTATATGTTATAGTGGTAGCAGTACGAAAGTGGAGACAATATTTATTAGGTGAGCATTTTGTTATCAGACCTGATGACCATAGCCTTAAGGAATATCTCAGCTCATTAAAACACCTGAGCAATAGAAATACCTCTCTAAATTGATAGGATATGACTACACGATCACTTATAAGGCTGGAGTGGATAATAAGGTAGTGGCTTTATCACACCAATATGCGGATGATGCTATTTATTTGGCTTGGACTTCTCTAAGTTTTTAGTTTGTAGACATATTAAAGAATGAGTACACAACTTTACCTGCATTTCAAGAAGTTATATCTGCCTCACAACAAGGGAATCCACTCAAGTATTCTCTAACATGGAAGAATGGGTTATTATTTATGGATAACAAAATATTTTTGGTACCTCAATCTTCATTTATTCCTCGTCATTTGTCAGAATATAATGATTCACCTTGTTTAGGGCATTTTAGATATTTGAAGATCTATAAAAGGATTGCTTAAGATTTCTTTTGGGAGGGATGCAAACTCAATTAGAGGAATATGTTAGATGTTGTCAAACTTACCAACAAATTAAATATTATACCCGAAGTCTAGCTGGCCTATTGCATCCAGTACCTATACCATAACGTATGTTCGATGACATAAGCATGGATTGTATGAGTTCTCTTCCTAAATCCCTAGGCTATACTGTTATTTTAGTAGTAGTTGATTAGTTCACTAAATATTATCATTTAGAAGCTTTAGAAACTCACTACGCAATTTCCAAAGTTGCATCCTTATTTGTTCACATGGTTATGAAGTTGCATGGGTTTCCTTGATCTATTATTTCAAATAGAGATGGTGTCTCTATGAGCTAATTTTGGCAAGAATACTACTAGCACAGCTTACCATCCTTAAAGTGATGGTCAAACTGAGGTCATGAATTCTCTACTACAATATTGAGGTGCTATACCATGTAGTGTCCAACTAAGTGAATTTCACGTTTGCCTTGGGCAAAATTTGCTTATAACACCTCCTATCATTAAAGGTCATGCTATACTCCATTTGAGTTGGTTTATGGCCTACCCCCTCCTACTTTAATTTCTTATTTATGTGGTGCTTCAAAAATAGATGAGCTTAATGAAGGATTAATAGCACGAGATGACTTATTGAACAATCTTCATGCTAATCTAACTAAAGCTCATACTTGAATGAAATACTATGCTGACAAACACATATTTGAGCTGGAATTCAACCTTGGTGGACTAGTGTTTGCAAAATTGCAAGCCCATTGATTGATCTTGGTGTCTTTGGGGAAAACCCACAAACTTTCTAAGATATCGTGTCCTTTTTGAAATTATGAAGAAGAGTGGGTCTTGTGCCTGCAAATTCAAATTACCAAATGGGGCTTGGATCCATGATGTTTTTCATGTTTCCCTACTAAAAAAGCTTATGGTCCTTCTATTCCCTCTTTGGAGTTTCCTCCAGATGCAATTGACAATAGGCCTTTACTTACTCCACTTGTTATAGTGGATTTTTGGACTATATTTTGTTATGGCAAGCCTATTAAACATGTTTTGGTTCAATGGTGTGGTTCCCCTTTAGAGAAAACTATTTGGGAAGATTGGGATTCTTTTTCCCAAACATATAAAGATTTTAACCTTGAGGACAAGGTTTCATCTCAAGAAGGAGAGACATCTGTTATAAGGAACACTACTAGAGTATGGAAACTACCTTATTAGCACAAAACTTTTGTGTCAAAATAACTCGTAACCCTTCGCTTATGATTTTACAAAAATAGTTACTTGTTACACTATAACTATAAAACATACAATAGCAGAATAGCACAATTGTAATAACAAACCTATGTGTATGTGCTAAGGGTTTGTTGAAAAGAACTATAAATATACACAAAGCAAAAAAGGGTAAGTTACCCCTGCTCTTGATAAAAGTTTTATAGAGTTTGAGACTCACTAAAAGAAGTCTCTATAGTTGCATCAAACACAAACAAACACATCAGAAATTATGATTAGGGTTTCGAAGGAATATGAGAGAGAGATAGACTTAACTTTTGGTGAGAGGCGGAGGAATTGTGAAGCTTCTAAGGTTATTTTGTGTAGTGGTTTGAGCTTAAGGAGTTGGAACGTGTAATAACTTATTTGAATTATATCCTTCTTTAGCCTTTGATGCTGGTAGTAGGAAGTTGGTATCGCAACTGAGCTTTGTAGCTTAAAGAATTTCTAATGAGTTATGAAGATGTGTCTAGTAAAAAATTAATAAGAATAAACAAGCTTCTTATGTTGGCAATACGTGAAGTCCTAAATTGTCTATTAAAGCAGTAAGGATTTTGAGTTTTGCATCAATTCAGCTTCCCTTTACTTGGGTTATCCTTTTGAGGGGTAGAAGAGGTTGAGGTTTTCTAAAATATTGCAGTGCAAAAGATCAAGGAAACTGGGGAATTGGATTAATTAATGACTATTTGTAGATTAGAGAAAGACTTCAATAGCACTAATGCGTCGCATTAATTGATTAGTAGACCAATAAAGTTTTACCATGTGAATAGTTTGTTGAAAAGTATGCATTGTTGCTATCATTAGTTGCTATAACATTGGTATTTGTCCACCATTTACCTACCTGGCATATTAATACTAATAAATCTTCCTTTTAAAGAATGTTTTGTAGTCCATTCCCTTGTATGTTCTACATGCATGAAAGCATCCAAAATCAATTATTAAGGATTTAGAAAGGCACTTTTATGGGGTTGTTGTTATGTCAATAAGAGCAAAACCATCGTAGTCATTGGATTAGTGGGAAAAGGTGTATGAACATATAGAAAGGAGAAGGTTTTGGAGGTAGGAAGCTTGAAGATATAGCTCAAGTGCAAGATAGGAAGTTGTAGTGATTGTTTTCTTGAGGTAAATCCTTGTTTTTGGACTATGTCCATTCGAATTATGTCAAAGATTATCATCCGAATATGATTTTAAAAAAAGAATCTCATATTAACCGGTATAGGAAACGTTGATTTGAACCAGAGCATTGTTGAACAACACGTTTTTTGTTAGAATTGATCAAGGAAATTGCAATCTTTTGGAATCTAATATAGCAGGCACGTCTCCTTCACCTGCTTTGAGCTTGAAAAGAGTTTAAGATTTTATCTGTATTGAAACTGGTTGGAATGTGTATTAAACCATAAAAAGTTTTACTGAGCATTACATACCACGTGTAATAAAAAAATGTAATATACAAGGACAGGCAGCAAGATTTAAGGAAGAGAAAAGAGCATAGTCCAATGGTATTATTGGCATTGGCAACAATGATTTGGAAAATATGATTAGAGCGTCTTGACGCAAAACATGCTGCTGTTTGTCATGTGGCAAAAATGATTATAAAGATTTACCTGGATTTATCTCTACTTTAGAAATCTTGGCATGTAGATTCTCTTCATTACAAATATCTATTGATTCAATAGCACGATGAACTTGATTGTATATTTGTATACGAAATATTGTTTTCAATCTGTCAAAATGCAATTCCTTTAATAGACATCCGGTTAATATGCAGCAGGTTCAACATGGTATAGATCTGTCGACACATTTAGCAAGAAGAGCAGCAATGATGTGGTAGGAAATTAAATTTGGCTTTCGATTTTAAATTTCTAAAACAACTTTTCATATAATATGCAGCAGCTTACTAGCAAGAAGTTTGGCACTTCAATTCTATTGTTAAGGGTGTTGCGGTCTATGATTTTTTCCAAGCCAACATCATATATTAAGTCAATAAAATGAAAAAGGAACCTTTAAAAGTAAAACAATTGAGAATTCTATCTTCTACTATTTCATGCATTTTATTTTAGTTGTGACAAAATTTTGTTATTTTTAATAATAAAAGGGTTTTTTTTTTTCATGTAGGGATATTCCATTGAATACTTTTTTTTATTTTTTATTTTTTTGGTCTATTTTGTCAATATATTTTTTTAATATCTTATATATATCCCTTTGAACTCTAGCATTTGAAAATTTGTTTTTTCCTATTTCTTTTCATAATTACGATGAAGTTGGTGTTTGGAGTGTGGAAACAAGGATGCCAAAATTCACATTCTTGAGAAAAAATATTTACAAAATATATATAAATTGAAAAAGAATAGATGATATTTTTGTAAAAATAAATAAATCTAGCTTTATAGAAATTTGTTAAGTAATTAATTTTAAAAGAGGATACACACACACTTAATCCGACAGCATTTAGGTTTTCCCAAAAAATGTGATATCTCACGTCGGTAAATCCTTAACTCTTCACTTCTTTTGATAAACATGGAATTTGAGTGAACAACAAAAATAAAAACTAAAAGAGGAAAAAATATGAACATATCTTATTTAAATGAAAAAAAAAAAAAAAGAACCCCAATACACCAGCATTCACAGACATCAAAATATTCTAAAAGATCTTATTTATGACAAAAAAATAAATGGCACATTTATTTCTTCTGAAATGCACACCTTATCTATCTGAATTGATGCAAGAAGCATCCATTGTATACATAGTAGAAAGCATACAGAAAAAAAAAAAATGGCCTTTCACATGATGCAAAGTATATGGACTAAAAACTGAAGAGTATCTAATGGAAAGCACTCGGGGTTGAATCTGTTTCTGATGGCCTTTTCTCTTCATAGTGTCAATTGTGTCTTCAAAAAGGAGAACAAATATCCTACCCCCAAAGTGAAGATGGTGAAATTGCCGATACATGAGTATGCATACACTCTAACGTGGGAGGATGTAGACCAATGGACTCCATTTAATTGGAAAAAGTGCAATAATGGATGTCTCCTACCAACTCATAAACAAAAATGATGGACAATTGGTAAATGATGGTTTTCTGAAGTTTACAGTCCTCCCTCATGCCCTAGAGTCCATGGCAGATGATGGGCACATTTAAAGGCGGGTGCACTCATCAGGAATATCATTGGAAGCCTAAAAAGCACCATGAAAACAAATAATTGCACTCAACGCCTATCCCGAGATCCATGGTTAGTGTATTAGACGAAAGATTCCATCAAAAGCATGTTTAATGAAATTCGTAAAGATTCCATAGAAACTTTTTTTAACTTTTATTTTTTTTATTAATTCTGTAATTAAAGGTAATATTAAATTTTGTAGACGTGGACTTTGCAAAAAAAATTCAATTTATTACCTAAACTTTAAAGTGGATGTTTTTATTGTCTCCTTATGCTTTGTTTGCAAGTATAGGAGATACAACGTATCATTGAATTTTTACAAATAACCTTAGCAACACAAAATAATATTGACAGGTTGCTTTTTTTCACGTTAGGATACAAAGCAAATAATGTTAATGAGATAGTAAAAATAACTATGAAAACTTTGATGAGGTATAAAATTGAGTTCATATATTAAATTGAATTTTTGTATAAAGTTCATATATCAAATTTGACATTTTTCTCATAATTAAATCTAAATAGTTAAAAAATATTTTTCCCCTTTTTTTCCTTTCCTTTAAGTCTATAACAAGTATTCTAAAAAATTTCTAGAAAGCTTTAATATATCTTATATATGAAGTAGGACAATGATACATCACATGATTCTGGATTCTATAGGCCATTTGATAATGTAGTGTTGCTAGTAGATCCCTTCACCTTATGTGTTGTTTTTACAATAATCTCGTCAAAGAGTGCTTCTAATACGCTTGAAGGACCTAACTATCAAGCTGAGACCCTAAGTGGACAATTATTTGTAGAGTTAGAGTTGCATTCTTTTCAAGATGGAAATTAAATGCTATTGTGGCTAGAGTCAAGCTTTCATAGGACCAAACTCTAGTACTTTAAAAATCATCAAACTTGAGATCAAGTTCTTCTGACAAACAGGTTTTATTTTAAGTTTAAGCCTGACTATTTTTTATTTCAATTTTCTATATCTTAATTTTTTATTAAATCTAAAAATAATAAATAAGAGTTACAATATATATATATATATATATAAGCATTTATATATCAAATAGAGAATATATTATATAGAAATTAATTTTTAATTTTGCTAACGACCATATACATGAGCTTACTAGCAAGCTTGGTTACAAGTCTACTCAGATGTCTAAATGACCCTACTTAAAAGTCGGCTCACGAGCCTAGATCGGAGCTCAAGCAAAGCTCATTTAGATATTTAAGTATTATATTGATTTTGAGTTCAGCTAATTACTAATTGATCTTGAATCATGCCAATGATACATCACATGATTTTGGATTCTATAGACCATTTGATAATGTAGTGTTGCTAGTAGATCCCTTCACCTTATGTGTTGTTTTTACAATAATTTCGTTAAAGAGTGCTTCTAATACGCTTGGAAGGACCTAAATATCAAGCTGAGACCCTAAGTGGACAATTATTTGTAGAGTTAGAGTTGCATTCTTTTAAGATGGAAATTAAATGCTATTATGGCTAGAGTCAAGCTTTCAAAGGACCAAACTCTAGTACTTTAAAAATCATCAAACTTGAGATCAAGTTCTTCTGATAAACAGGTTTTATTTTAAGTTTAAGCCTAACTGTTTTTATTTCAATTTTCTATATCTTAATTTTTTATTAAATCTAAAAATAATAATAAGAGTTACAATATATTATAAGCGTTTATATATCAAATAGAGAATATATTATATAGAAATTAATTTTTAATTTGCTAACGACCATATACATGAGCTTACTGGCAAGCTTGGTTACAAGTCTACTTAGATGTCTAAACGAGCCTACTTAAAAGTCGGCTCACGAGCCTAGATCGGAGCTCAAGCAAAGCTCATTTAGATATTTAAGTATTATATTGATTTTGAGTTCAGCTAATTACTGATTGATCTTGAATCATGCCAAGTTTAAAGCGAGCAAAACTCAATTAGCTCATTAGTAATTCAACTTATTCACAACCCTAACCTAGATATAATCACAGTTTAGTTTCAAAATGATTCAAATTGGAGCTGCCCCTTTGACCCCAATACCAAAGCCGTGGCCAGTTCCCTAGTCTAAAATAAGATAGAACTTATGGATCTAAAATCAGGTTTAAAGTTAAGGGAAAAAAAAAAAAAAAGGAAAACAGAAAAGAAGAGTAAGAAATTCAGAGAAAAATAAAGAATAATATTGAATATATATTTTAATGTTTAAATTATTTTATGTCAATAATTATTACATATTTATAGCATTTCTTTGTGAAGTTGGTTTATATAAATATCCACTAAAGTAAAATCTCTTTTCTTAATAATAAGAAACTACTTTTTGTTTTTCAATCCTCTTTTTAGCCCATATCGTATTTTGTAGTCTCACATTGCTAACACTATAATTATAATTAAAGTTGGATATGTCTGTATATAAATAAATAAACATCCTAAATATATTTTTAAGAAAATGGATTAATAATTTTAATGCTCCCAAACTCAATTATTCTGTCAAGTTTTAAAATTTTCATATTTAGAATTAAAGTCCATTTATTTATTTATTTTTAATTAAAACTTAAAAAAAAAATAAAATGTAGCAGTTCTACGGTTTCAGCACCAAAACAAGAATTGTCAATTTTATAGAACCAGACAAGAAAGGTAAGAGGTGTTTGCCTAGCCCATAGAATCAATCATATTTAGTCAATCACCTCCAATGGATCATCAAGGTGATCCATATTTATACATGGGCTCTTGCTATCCAAATATGGGAGCGATTTTTATAAAGTCCATGGTAACAATGTACTTTAGTAGCAGTTTGGTTTCGCATTCAATAGCTTCCCATGGAAAATACTCAACATTGATGAAGCAATTCAGCCTGACTATGGTGGATCTACGCGAAATATTACTTAATCGGAGTTGCGAGGGAAATAAGGCAAGGGACAAATCATCAATGGATATTAAAATAGAATTTCGTTTTTAGTATGATAATGAATAATACACAGGCCTGTTTATTTCATCTATTTCTGATCATTTTGTCATCTTGTTTTTATTGTTTTTAAAAATAGATCAGACATAAATAGAATATAGATGCAGATAAGATACAAATAAGATACAGATGAAAATTCCACAATTCAAATAGACTCTAATGCAAGAACAATGCAATACAATATTAAGAGAGTATTCGATTGTCAAAAATACATGAAACCGATACAAAGCTATAATTATTAAAATATAACATATTGGGTTGCACTTATGTGTACAAAACCAATGGATAGCCAAAAAAGATTCACTCATACCCTATTACTATACATACCAAACGACATACAAATGTATTGTTCTTTCAATTTTTTTTTTTTTTTCAATAGCAGAAATGGCATTGGCGATAATGGTAGCAATACTAGTCCTTGTGGTGATGATGGTAACTGTAATGGCTGAAATAATGGTGATTAAAAAATGGTTTAACCTAAATTTCCAAATTCTAAGATTTTTCGTATCACTAGATTTATGCGACAAAAATTAAAATTTATCTAGTACCGTGAACAAGTACTAGTAGACCATTTCGTATATCAAGCATTGCAACATGTTTTGTTCACTTCATTATTAATAAAAAATCAGAAATCAAACCTACTTAAGGGGGCAAATTCTTACGTTAAGAAGAGGAAATATCCTTAAATAAATAGATAAAGGAAGAGAAGTAAAATCTAATCAAGCATAAACTGAACAACCTTTTAACGAAAACAAAGAAAACATACCACAGTGATATAAAGATAAATAAATTAAAGGCTTAGATCAAACAACCGATATAATTCTTTGAAGTAAATTTCGATCCATGGATTGATGGCAGCTCCGATCAAGTCATTTTCCAGTTATACAAATTCCTACAGTGATGACCATCAATAAAATTCAAATCCCACTTTTAGCCAATTGAAAATGACAAACTGAAAGTCCAATTACAGATAGTCCACTATATGTTATTTTATAAGCATCTCCAATGGATGGCTTGACTGTATTTGTTGAAAGAATATCATACAACAAAATTAAGTAGAAAAACATTCAATCAGCCCAAACAAACTCATGGGATGAATGACTATGCGGATTTACACAAGCCACCATGAAGAATTTCCTCCAGTGATCATTTTCTTTTTCTTTTTTCCTTCATTGTGTTTAATATCACGTAGCCCGATACAGCAACACAAGAAGATACTGTACTCTCCATGACAGCACACTTATTGCTGCTGCATAATCGCGTAAGCCTTCACCAAAGTGAGGTCAATGATCAGAATCCAACGAATTGTGTGTATTGGGAGTAGGCTTGGGATTGCATGGCTATAGGTGCCCGTGTTACATGATCAGGAAGATCAAAAGCATTTACAAGCTCTCCAGATATATTCCTCACTTGGAAACTGAGATAATCAGCAAGTTTATGAATTGCCTGCCAAAGAAAGTCGTCAAACAAAGTCATCAAACAATTAAAATCATTTTTCTAAAAAGCTGCTAAAAAATTCAAATATCTCATGCTTTTTTCATCCTTGTGTCAGCAGTGCAAGAACAGTGCAAGATTGCTCTTCTTGCACTTATGTGAAATTCTTTTTATGGTTAATATTTCAAGGTCATGAAAAGACTTAAGAGTCCAGGTTGCAGCATACCTTAGCTTTGTTAGGTGCCACATAGTCGACGTTGCGATATGTTCCTATGTCCTTCCAAATACGGTCAAGAGCATAAAGATCACAGACTAGTTTTAGAGCTGCCTGGGAACTTGGATCAGGACACCTGGTCCAAAGAAAGATGTAAAGACACAAATCCTCAAGTAACTAAGATTATCTTCTTAGTCAAACATAATAAGATACCTCTGTACTGCTTCAATGAATTTTTCCAAAACAACAGACTCAATGTGACGCCAAGCGTTAAGAGGTGATTTAAGCATCTGTTCCAAGCACCAAAAGCCCCAAGGTTTTTGCTGTGCTTTCGAAGTCTCACAGCAACAGTTTGAAGCAAGCGAGAGGTACGTACTGCATCCAAATGTAGAGATATCAGGTGAGGGAGAAAAATGTATTCAAATCATTTCATGCAAGGAATTTTCAGCTTTCTTACCCTAAAGCATCCAGCTGGAATTTCGGATCCCTCAGATGCTCTTCACTTTCCCATCTTGCAGTCACTGGATTGGGTTGTGATAGATAAGTATTCATGGATTCTTTTAGGTAGTTCCATGTAACTGTAAATGTCCCACCTCTAAACTTTTGCTTATATTGCTTTTTAAAAGGTCACCTGCCACCTGCAAGGTCAATATTATAGTTTCAGCAAGTACATTCTCGTAACCAAGCAACATGCTAGCATGTATAATAGTATTAAAAGAACAGATGTTTCAAGTTAGCAGCAAATGGCAAGATAGATGTGTCTCTGGGTAAATGGAAGAGGAAGGAAAAGAGCTGAAAGTTTGAATCCCAGTAATTGCAAGGTTTTTGGCAATTCAATTTACTACATCACAATGAGAATCATTCTACAGTCACAACTGCTTATGGCTTAATATTCTGGGAGTAGTAGCTTTTTACTCTATTCTTAGTGGAAATTTAATGATATATCAAGAAGAAGAAGACATGATGTGTAACCTGCTGTAGAAGTACAGTGTTGTCTCCTTCAAAAGTCTGAAAAATATCATGATCATTTCTCAAGGTGCCAAACCGATTAACTGCAGCATAGCCATGTCCTCCACATGCCTCCCTGCAGATGCTTATGGATTTTGCCGTATATGATGTCACATAAGCCTTAAGACCTGCAGAAAGGGCATGGACATCTCCAACCAATTGTTCATCATGAGTCTTTTTCATTTCTGAATACTTTTCCATTAGATGCACCGTGGCAAAATGAAATGCATAGGTTGAAGCCAACATGGCATTAGCTTGTGCTGCTGTGACTGGTAGTCAAGAATACTGACTTCCGGCTGCTTGGGAGGACCAAACTGTTGGCGCAGCAATGAATATCTAGTGGCAATTGTGACAGCTATCTTTAGGACACCAACTGAAGAGTATGCCAAGCCAACCCTTCCACCTACAAGTTCTCCCAACGTGGCAGCAAACCTTTTATTAATGGTAGGAAGGCTACTCGTATATTTCCCATCCCGAGAAACATCTCCAAACCTATTGAGAAGATTCTCACGAGGTATTCTCACAGAATGGAATCTCAATGCTCCATTGTCCACCCCATTAAGCCCAACCTTGTGGCCACAATCATGAATTTCTATACCAGGAAGTGTTTTGTGCGTCTTCATGTCCCTTATTGGAACAATGAAAGCATGGACGCCCATATCTGAATATCCTCTTGCATCATGAGTTGGCAGCAACAACTTTGCAAAAACTGTAGCAAACTTGCCGTGGACTGCTGCATTACCAATCCACCATTTGATGGCCCCATCATTTGGTGTGTCAATTATAAATTCATCTTTAATAGGGTCAAATGTTGCACATGTTTGAAGGCCCTGAACATTTGAGCCTGTAGGTAATACAAACAAAAATCAAGACTTACAAAAGGTTTATCCAACATGATAAACACACAAGAAAAGAAATAGCAGCATCAATCATAACTATTAGTATTAGGAAATAGCTCACCATGATGAAGTTCTGTCATTGCAAAACAACCAGGGTAATCCACATTGTCAATACCTTCAAAGTACTTATCCTTGTGTTTTTTAGTTCCTAAGTTTATAACAGATCCTCCCCAAAGACTGCATGAGAAGACTATAAGTTATTTGCAGATTTATAGGGAAAAATTCATAGAAACCTTATATGCGTTGTATAAGTGAATATGGCTCTTTGTCAAAACTATTCATACAGAAGTAGATTGAATAGTTCAGTTCCCAGTAAAACAGCAGAGCACAGAAAGTTAAATCAAATGGATCCTAAAATACATTTATAATAATATATATTTATACCTACTACCTACCTTCTAGTGCTGTTTGAATCATTGATTAAGGCAGTAACTGAATTCAGAATGTATCTATAAGTTTATGGACAAAGCTTCAAGAAACCAGCAAAAAGTTGAAAGAAGAAGGTATAAAAATGATACCTAGATGTATGGAATTACAGATTATATAAATGGCATAAAATCAAGTAATCTAAGCACAGATCAATCAACTACAAATCTGGAAGATAACAAAATGGGCAGGAATAGGTTCCCAGTTTCCTGACAACCCTTTCCAATCCATTTATCCTCAATGGGCTTGTGCTCAACTACAAGTCCCCTAGCTACTAGACTGTCTCTGATCATATGACATTTACATTCAACTTCAATATATCATGCCGGATGGTTGGAGTCCAATATTGATCAGAACGGATGAATCTTAAGGCGAATAAGTAACTTCGTTTGAGAATATAGAGGTGAACCAATGGCTAAACAGGCAGGAGCTGTATCTTTTGACTGAAATTCTAAGCACTACTACTCTCTCCTCCAACAAAGTTGACTTTATTATTCGAAATGACAAGTCATACAAAAAACCAGCAGAAGCAATATGTTGGTTGCTCTTCTTTTTGGATTTAGATCATTACTTGTGTTAAATATGCAAAAAAAAAAAAAAAGTAAAATAAAATAAAAAGTCAATGTAAATGACATGTTTGGTCTGTAGAATGTAATAGAGTACTGATAGTTATTTCCTGCCGTTACATAATGTCGAACTTATCCCAGCAACCAAAGGAATATCATGTTGTGGAATGGCTATTCCATCAACAGGATTGTAGATTAGGAATCGCTATCCTATTCCAACTCATGCAATCAACCAAACATGTCGTGTTTCTAGAATCCCCACAAATGAAAACTGAATCAATAAATAACTCCAATAGGATTAAAGGATTTTTATGGATTCCACAATATAAATGAAGCGCCAACTATGATCATCCTTTTTAAAAATATATATCAAAACCCTCGCATAAATTATCCTAAAACTACAAAACAGAACAAACCCCCAACCTCAAATCAGACAATTCTCATCAAATTCCAACTAAACACATCCTTTAAAAAAAAAACACACACACATTTATATTCAAGAAAACAACTAAAGAAAAAAAAATCACCTGTACTGAACCCCCATCTTGATACCAAGAGACATATCAACACTCCCAACAGCTTCCAGGATAGCAAAATACTTCCCAGGATCATCTAACACATACCTAAAAGGCCTTACACCAGCTTCCCTAACCAACCCAAGAAGCTGTCTCATACAAAGCTCTCTATGCTCGTCTTTCGATATCTCTAATGGGGTCTGCAAGTCAGGCCTCACCTTGTAGAAATACTCGTAGACTTTCTCTTGTACCTCTCTATGCTTGCCTCTCATGTAAGCACTCAAATCCTCCACCTTGAATTCGAGTTTATTAGCTCTTTTCGAAGCACAAGGTTCGATGTCAAGATGGAGATGAGGATGGTGATGGTGGTGGAATGTTGATAATGGACGTGGGATTAGGATCAGGTGCCCGGAAAGCTGTCGGATACGTCTTATGGGTGTGTCGGAATCGGTCTCCGACCTCGGACTGGGGCTGGACGGTTCCATCTTAGAGAGAGAGAGAGAGAGAGAAAGGGTGTGTGTTGTGATGTGCTGTTGTGAATGCGAGTTATGGGGTTTTCTTGTTGTTTTGGGATGGTGTACAAGTACACGGCACGGTGGTGACGGATGACTTGGAGAGGAATGGAGATGAAGACGTGGTGAGTTGATATTGGTTGGGAGGGTTTGCAGTTAGGCGCGCTTTTCAATGAATACGGATTATTGCTTTAAAAATGTATGGGAAAAGAGAAAAGAGAGGAGACATTTTCAGAGCTGGATGAGGCCGATGACTAAACGGATTAATAATAAGATATGGAGCCTTCCATGAGAGAGTCTTTTTTTGGTAATTTTCTAATCTATGCAAGGTTGATATTATTTAAAAAAAATAGCACATGCGGAAAAGGTGTTTTTAATAGACAACTTAATTTCCTACAAATTATAATACGGTTGAAATATCATTATTTTTATTTTTTCGAAGATACCCATGTTATATATCTATATATATGTTTGATATTTATCAACTTAACTTCTCCTTTTTCCCCCAAAATTCAAATAGTTTTAAATCTTTTTAATGATCACTTTTCCATGAATCTTATAATGAGAAAATATCATCCTTTCATATTTACTTTTTTACATAATGTCATAAAAGATATATTTATTTAAATATAAAAAAAATTTATACACTGTGATCTATATATATGATAAATTATAATGGAAGATATCAATATTTAAGGACAAGTTCATTTGAGGTATCAACGTTTTGAATTGTTAATAAAAATGAATCAATGTTTCACAAAGTGAATTAAGTAAGATATCAACGTTTTGCAAAATCTATTTAAGGTATCAATATTTATATTAGTTTTTAATTATGGTCAATTATTAATACCTTAGTTGAATCGCTTTGGGAAATGTTAATTCATATTTTTAATTACTGAAATGTTGGTACATCAAATGAACCTATCCCTAAATATTGATATCATAAATGAATTTTTTAAAACATTGATTCCTCAAATGAACTTGTCCTTACATCTTAATAGTTTTCAACGTAATTTATCTACCCCACACACATACATATAGGATAGATTGGAATGGAAGATAATGGCGAGCATGATGGCCTTAAAACATGATAAGAAGAGCTTACCCTAACCTAGGTGGGCTTCGCGTATGCACAAATTTGTATAAGCAAAATTCACGCCACAATTAAGTTTCAAACGAATTGTTTAAACATTATCAAACTCAAATTCAAGTAAAGCTTTTCATCAAGCCTAAAATTTAGATAAGCTCGACTCATTTAGCTAAGTGAACTTTATTTTGAACTCAATCTTAGCTCATTTATAAATCAAGCCCCAACCTAGCTTAGATTTTTATCGAGCCTTCCAAACTTTAATCAAGCTTGAAATTTAAATTTGAGCTCGACTTTTTAGATAACCCATTTCCATTTTCTTAACATATATAAGTGTCGCTAAATACATATACTTAAATATTAAATACTTAGTTTTTTGTTGTTTTAATTATATATTTATATATAATATATAATAAATACAAAAATTAACATATCTATTAATATGTTTGTTCAAGCCTACTTAGAAATCTATCAATGAGTCTAAATGAGAGTGTCTACGAGTTTGAATCGATGCTCGAACTCAGCTTGTTTAGGTAAACAAGATTTATTTTAAGTTTGAGCTCGACTATAATTAAGTTTGAGGAGCTCTACCAAATAGCTTGGCTCATTTGCAACCCTAACCATAATGATAAAGTAATTGGTTTGGAATAAAGTAATTGCGATAACATTGGTAATGAAATAGAAATTCCATTCCATATGCAAAAAACGTCTTTAAAATTATTGTTTTCATTCCCGTATCATATTTGGCTATGATGAACAGTAACTGGCTTCAAATCTTTCTAATGCTATGGATTTTGAACAAAATAATTTGATGTTCACAACTCCAATTGAAATTAACTACTTATGTAAGGTCAAAATAAAAATAATTATCAATATAGTTGTTAAATTGCATGTATAAATTAGGATATACAAACATTATATGGCGTACCCCATGGACTCTGATTAGTAGAAGGGACTGGATGCCAAATATCCTTAGTTCAGTGTGAATCTTCAAAGTGTAAGATTAGGACTTGCCATTGATGGGTTTAATCCTTATGCTAACATGAGCACAACATATAGCATATTGTCAATTCTTCTGTTTGTATATAATGTTCCACCATGGAGGTGTATGAATTATCTATATCTGATGATGCCACTTTTAATATCGGGATCTAAATTACTTAGTACAAATATTGATGTGTACTTGCAACCTCCTGTGCATGAGTTGGAAGAACTGTAGACAAAAGGTGTGAGAACTTTAGACATGATAGAAGGTCAGACATTCCGATTGCATGCCACACTATTGTAGACAATCAATGATTTCCTGGCATATGGTGATGTTTCTAGTTGGACAACCAAAGGGTACAAGACATGCCTCATGTGCAATGTAGATTGCATAGGCTAACATGCAAATAATAAGTTCCATTATATGGGCCACAGTTGGTTAATACCATCAAGGCATCGTTGGCATAGCCAAAGTGGAAGTTTTGATGGTAATGTTGAGACAAGGCCTCCACCAAGAGATATGATCAATAATGACATTATGTTGCAAGTGACTTGATACAAGCACGTTTAGCTTGGGAAGGCACAAGGGAGGCTTAATAGGGAGCGAAACAAAAATGGTATAAACTAGTGTAAGAAAAGTGTGCTTTTTAGATTGTCATAATAGTAGGAACTTCATATCTACCACAACCTTAATGTGATTAAAGATGTGAAACTATCAAAAGAATATGCTTTGAATATATCATCCCGTCTAGGTGTGGACGAAGCAAGTTTAAGGGGTTTAAAGAGCCACAACAGTCATGTCTTACTCAAATAAATTTTGCCTTTAGTCATTCGTGGTTTTCTCAATAGCCGAATTTATGATATGGTTTGTGATGTGTCGCGGTTTTTTAAGGAATTGATTGCTAAGGAACTATGTGTGAATTTATTAGAGTCATTGGAGAAAACAATGATTTTAACACTGTGCAAGTTGAAGATGATATTCTCACTTGTATTCTTCAACATCATGATCCACTTGGCTATACATTTGTCAAGGAAGCCCAAATGTGTGGACCAATTCAGTATTGTTGAATGTTTCTAGTGGAGAGTTACATGGGAATGCTTAAGGGAGATGTAAGAATAGGGCCAGACCGAAGGTATATATCACCAAATCATATGTTGTAGAAGAGACATTCAGTTTTGTTAACTGTACTTTAAGAACATGGAATCGATGATAAATTAACCTAATCAGTCGTGGGATGAACCATTATATGACAGTTTAGTCTCATTGTTTCTCATATTTGCATAGTCCGTTCAATCATTGGGTGCATCAACCCTTATGGGGTCAAACATTGAAGTTAACAAGATGCATTGGACTATGCTGAACAATTTTAAGGAAGTCTAACCATATGTCAGGTACCATGCCCCACTGACACTAATCAGTATACTATTATATATCAGTTTACTTGTTATATTTGTTAACCAATTTGTGTTCAGAGAGTTTGAGAAGGAACTAAATGCATGTGGAGCACGTAATGTAGAAGCACTAGCAAGCAAGCATTTCGCAGAGTAGTTTAAGACTAAGGTTAATTCTTAACCAATTACTAACAAAGAAAGGTCACATGGGGGGAAATTCACTAACTGCTCCTTTCATTCTTCTTGATTATTATGCAACGTAGGATTGTTCATGTGACACAAGTATCGGAAGATCTAGAAACACCAACATGGGGCCCAGATGTTCACTACTACAATTTCAAAGCCTGTGTTATCAACGGAGTCCGCTATAACATCGAGTCTAGAGAAATGTCATTGGGATCATAAAAATAGTGGTTTGTGCATGCTCGATGCACATAACAGGCAAAGGATAACTTTCTATGGCATTATCAAAGAAGTTATCCAGTTAAATTACATGGGATCTAGGCGTGCTTTTTTGTTCAAGTGCAGGTGGTCTGATACCAATCAGGACAAACTAGAAAGCATCGATGAAAATCTCATTTCAATCAACATTCGAAGAACATGGTACGATAATGATCTATACATTCTTAGAAATCATACACAACAAGTATTTTACATTAAAGACCCAAGTAATCAATCTGGAGCTTGGAAGGTTATCCAAAAAGTACACCACCATCATATATTCAATCAAAAACTTTTCCAAACTAAACTAATTGACAAGGGTCATCCGAAAGGATAACTTGATACCAATGAGCCTCTCTAATAGACAATTTAAAGGCCTTGGACAATACTAGTTGATTGCATTTTCATTGACTTAGGAAACTAGCATGTTTACTTGACCTTGGCGATGGTACTATTGGTATGGGCAGCAACCAAGAAGTTGACAGCCCCTCACATGATAATAACAATGAATAAAGAAAAATGTAGTGTTAATTTTAGTATTATGTATATTTTTGAATTTGTAGTAAATTGGATATACTATGTCTCTAACATTTAAATTTTGTTTATACCCGATGAATCCAAATGATCTTAATGTTCTTAAGGCGATCATATAGGATGCTAATGCATGATTTGAGTAATACGTTGGCAATGTTGTTGTTTACACTTATCCATTTATCTTATTATATACTTATACGATTGACATATTAATAGAAGTACTTATTTATGCAGGTGGATTCATTAAGCTACTCACAGGTGCAAGTTAGGGAGGGGATGACTCTGATTTCAACTTCAATGCTCCAGCAGGCCAACTTACATAGGCATAGGGAGTGTGGATGGTTCATAGATAGAAGATTATGTCTAGTGTGATGTGATTCCTCCACTAGATGATATTAACCTTGAGGACTCACATGCCATCGCAATTAAGTAGGAGGAGACTGCTCGATATCTCGCTTGCAGGGAGGCTAATGTTAGGATACCATATAGAAAATGGGGCATGTATAAGAGGAAGCGAGCAAAGGAGCATTATAGGAAGTACGGCTAGAGGTTAGTACTTAGCATATCAATGGGTACAACGGCATCATGTAAAAGTCCACAAGGATGCTTAGGATGAAGCTTTTACTTCACCATAAGGCTTCGACAAAGCTATTCGTGGAAGGTGTTGGCAGCAAAGCATAGTCAGCATTTTTGGTACACATTTTTGTCAGTTATGTATTATTTCATCTATTTACTAACATAGTCTATTTTTGTCAATGTGTAGCAAAAGTTCACAGTTTTCGCTTAAGTGAAGGCAAAAAACAAAATGGTAGGATGCCTTAAATTTTTCTACTAGCAAATCATACAGTTAAAATTGACATTTTCTTAAGCAATATACAATCTCAAAGGGTGGAAGAAAGGCAACTGTGAACAACACTTTAGAGAAATATGAGCACGGGGTGGATGAATGGAGGGATTTCATCCACTTCATAAAGAAAGATCCAAGCTACAGGGTGCATATATTTCCCAAATGATATATTACATTTGACCACTCCTAATCAATATGACAAAATATCTTATTATGTCTTTGTTTTTGTAGCATCAATCGAAGGTTAACATAAGGATCCGAAAGAAGTAGAAGGTCTTGCACACGAGAGGGACTAACTACATGATGTACCATATGTTTACCAACATGAGTCAATAATGTCCATTGTATACTTCATTTCAACATAACGACATATTGTATAATTTTAAGTCACTCATATGTGTTTTCATCTACATTATTTTTGTATATTTTAGAACTTTACGCCCCTAAGGAACTAACGACAGACCCACATTAGGAAAGAATGGGATCCCCACGAATAAGTGGCAGTTGCTGGAGGTCGCCACTAATTACGTAAGTCTATGTAATATTTACTTATACAAACATATATTTTTCTGGTATCTTTATACTACTAACATAATTACCGTTCATCTTTTTCAAACTAGGCATGGATGAAGGAGCATAGAGCCCAGAACGATACTATTGTTGCTACGACAAGTCAAGACCCTATGAGTGATGTAACTATCATGGAGGAAGTCTTGGGCCATAGGTCTGGCTATCAATGAGGCATAGGATACAATACTTTAATCCTTAAGGAGAGGTTTTCTTACTTTGAATAGACTAGAGATGAGACCTTTGTGAACTTAGATGGGGAGATCGACATGCTAAGGCACAAGGTTGAACATATGGAGCATCTATGGGAGATGCATATAAGCCAACTTCCAATGCATTCATATTAGTAGTACACATCATACTCTTAGCTTATACCCTATATTAATGGCCCTGCTAGTGGGCTTGACCCAAAGATTCACACCTTTCACCTCGATAGCTCCACCTCTATAATCGTATTATGGCTAGCATGGGATATTTAGCCAGCCAATTGATCAGCATAGATACCAACTTAGCACCCTGCCAAACAGCATGGAACTCCTAGTAGCTCCAAACAGAAGCAAGGACATCCCCATGCATTAAGCTTTGCACCCTAGTCATCATCAGCAATAACCTTCTAGTCTGTTTCATAGTATCCCCGATATAGATCTTGCCCATTCCCTGGTGTGGCTTCACCATCAGGTGTTAAATCGAGTCAGCAGTATTACCTACTACCCTATGGATACTACCAGACACCACCTTCTACAGTTTCTGCCTTCGCATCTCAAACGTCGTAGGATATTGGATCGACTTGGGTTTAACAGTGTCAGTCAAATAAATGGAGCTAGGCTTATGGAGGGTTGTGTTATGTTTGTTTTTATGTCATGTTGACTTTGCTATTTTTTTTTTTATTTATAGACTTGTACTATTTCTCTCCCTTTTTTATGAGGACAACTTATGCATAATTAACTCATATTCATTACAGCATACTCCCCCTTTGTACTCATCAAGAATACATACATGTCATATTAAATATGTGCAAATAAAAAGAGATGCACAGATATGCAATACAACTCAAACAAATGCCTCAACAAAGGACTTTACGCACCACTTACATATGCTCACATAAGACTCTGCCACACTTGCCTATCCTCCGATAGGACTTTACCACACTTGCCTATACTCTGATAGGACTTCACCACATACCTATACACAGATAGGACTTTCACCACATGTGCCTATACACTGATAGGACTTGACCAAAAATAGCAAGCTCACATATCCGCAATCACATTAAATCATTATCTTCACAAAATCGGATATGCAGCAATCAAAACAAATCGTCACAGAAACATATTAGTAGATTCAAAACAAGCACATACCAGATTTTCAAGCATATATCATATTTAGTAGCTTACTTAGCCCAAAATTTTGTTCTATGTCAACTTAATTCAATAATACTTAGCACTCATCTTGCTTGATCATTCTTAATTCTCTTCTTAAGGTACAAAAACGATCTTCGCTCAAGGTTTTTGTAAAAATATCAGCAAAATGATTATTTGTATAAATAATTTCCAAGCTAATATCTTTATTTAGAACATGATTTCTGATGAAATGATATCTAATTTCGATATACTTGGTCCTTGAGTATTGGATCAGATTTTTGTCAAATTTATGGCACTTGTATTATCACATAGAATGGGAACATGATCAAATTTTAAACCATAATTAAGAAGGTTTATTTCATCCATAAAATTTGTGCACAACAACTACCGACTACAATAACTTAACCTCAGTAGTTGAAAGTGCAACCGAGTTTTGTTTCTTTGAGTGACGATATATTAAAGAATTTCTAAGAAAATGGCATGTGCTGCTTGTGCTTTTCTTATTTACTTTGCATCCAGCAATGTCAGAATCAGAGTATCCAATAAGATTGAAAGAAGTAAATTTAGGATACCACAAGCTAATTTCAATTGTGCCTGCAAGATACTTGAAAATGCGTTTTACAGTATTCAAGTGTGATTCTTTTGGGCAATATTGAAACCACACACATACATATACAGAGAACATGATGTTAAGTCTAGAAGTCGTGAAATATAACAAACTGCCTATCATGCATCTATACATCTTTTCATGAACATTTTTATCCTTTTCATCTTTATCAAGCTTAATACTTGTACTCATAGGTGTTGTTTTGATTTGCATGTATCCGTCTTGAAACTTTTTAACAATCCTTTTGCATATTTAGCTTGATTGATAAAGGTTTCACTTTTACCTTGTTTGATTAGTAGACCAAAAAATAATTAAGTTCCCCCATCATACTTATTTCAAATTCATTTTTCATGGACTCAACAAAATCTTTAATGACTCATTTTTTTAGCTCCAAACATAATGTCCTTTATATAAATTTGAACAATTAATGTATCAGGCTTGTGATCTTTAATAAATAAAGTTGTATCAACTTTTCCTCTTGAAAAACCATTGTTTAATAGGAAGCTATTTAGTCTTCCATACTAAGCTCTAGGAGCTTGCTTTAGTCCATAAAGAGCTTTGTTTAATTTGAAAATATGATTGGGGAAATCATTGTTTTCAAAACCAGGTGGTTGCCCTACATAGACTTTTTTCTTTATAAAACCATTTAAAAAGGTGTTTTTAACATCCATTTGAAAAAGAGTAAAATTCTTAAAAGTAGTTGACATCCATTTGAAAAGAGTAAAATTCTTAAAAGCAGTATAAGCCAAAAGCATTCTTATGGATTTTAATCAAACGATCGAAGCAAAGGTCTCATCAAAATCAATTCTTTCTTCTTAATTATAATCTTTAGCAACCAATCTAGCATTATTTCTTGTTATTAAACTAGTTTCTTCAAGCTTGTTTCTATTAACCCATTTTGTCCCTATAATAGATCTATTTTCAGGTCTAGGAACCAAAAACTACACGTTTTCATGTGAACTAGTTTATTCATCTTGTATTGCATTAATCCAAGATTCATATTTTAAGGCTTCATCAACATTTTTAGGTTCAAATTGTGATAGAAAAACCAGATTACTTAAATTCTTTAAAGATGATCTTATTTGCACTTGATTAGAAGGCTATTCGATTATTAAGTCTTTAGGATGCGATTTAGCATACTTCCATTCTTTAGGTAAATCAGCATTATCAGATCCATGCATACCAACGTTTAATTTTTGTTCATCAACTTCTTTGCTATTGTTTTCAAGAGAAATACTATTCAAATCAGCACATACATCATCAATATAATCATGTAAACATGCATTAGGCAAAGAATCATCAAATATAACATGAATAGATTCTTCAACAACTAGAGATCTTTTGTTAAAAACTTTATAAGCTTTACTTGTCGAGGAATATTCTAAGAAAGTTCCTTCATCACTTTTGAGTCGAACTTTGCCAATTGTTCTTTGCCATTGTTTAGGATATAAAACTTTGTGGCCAAAGAATAAAAATATGATATGTTAGGCCATTTGCCTTTCCAAAGCTCATAGGGGTTTTTCTTTAAAACTGACCTTATAAAAATTCTATTAGAAATATAACATGTTGTATTCACATCTTTAGCTTAAAAATATTTTGGCAATTTATTTTCACATAGTATGGTTCTAGCCATTTCAATCAAAGTTTTGTTTTTCCTTTCGGCTACACCATTTCTGTTATGGGGTTCTAAAAGCTGAAAAAGTGTGTTCGATACCAAAAATATTGCAAAAAATTTTCAATTTCATGATTTTCAAATCCTCCCCATGATCACTTCAAATTGTAACAATGTTAAGACCTTTTTTATTTTGGACTTTCTTGCAATATCTAAAAAAGACATGATTTGTTTTATCTTTAGATGTAAGGAAGAAAGTCCATGTGTATGTAGTAAAATCATCAACAGTAACCAAAGTATATTTCTTTCCTCCCAAACTTAAGGTTTGAGTAGGACCAAATAAATCCATGTGCAAAAGTTGTAATAGCCTAGATGTGGAAATGACATCCTTGAACTTAAAAAAAGTCTTAGTTTGTTTTCTCTTTTGACAAGCATGGCAGATCTTGTCTTTTTAGAAATTTATCTTGGGTAAACCTTTAACAAGATCCTTTTTGGCAATTTTAAAATAGTGTTCATGCTAGCCTGTCCTAGTTTTCCATGCCATAACAAATTATTATCACTTTAAGAATATAGGCAAGTTTCATTTGAGGATTTAAAAATATTTAAATGGATTTTGTAAACATATCCTTGTTTATATCCTTCGAAACAAACTTAGTTGTTGTCAATTGTTTTAATAAAACATCTTTTAGCACAAAATGTTACTTTAAAACCACTGTCACACAATTGACTAATACTTAATAAATTACGTTTAAACTGTCAACAAGTAGAACATTCTTAATAATTAAATCTTGGTTAATGAGGATATTACCTTCACCCAAAATTGTTGACTTTTTGTTGTCTTCAAAGGTAACACTCCCATGGTCCTTCAAGTTAAGAGTTGTGAACTTAGACATATCTCCTGTCATGTGCCTTAAACAACCAATGTCCAAATACCATTTATTGCTACCACTTAAGGATCCTTGCATGATAAAATATTACTTTTTTGGTACCCATCTTAATTTGGGTTCATTTCCATTAGGAGGAACGAGAACATCTCTTTTAGGAACTAAAACAAATAGGCTTTTATGATTCAATTTTTTATATATTCTTATTGCACAATTGTGTGCAATATGACTTGTGTTCCATAATAATTACATGTCTCATAGATAGCTTTGACAAAAATTGTTTGGTGGGACTTGCCATTATTTTGACCATTATAGCCAATTCTAAATCTATTAGAATCACACTTTTTGTCATGACTTGCTACCCCAGGCTCCACAGCAGCGGAAGGGGCTCCCTTAGGCCCTCAGGCTACCCTGGGCAGGGATCGTGAAGCTAGGTACACTGGCCTTCCTAGTGCCCTCCGGCACAACCAGGACACCAGAAGCACTGTGTAATGACTCGAAACTCTATCCATCGAGGTATTATTTGCTTTGGCCACACACCGTATGATTTTGTCCTTTTGGTGCTGGTGCTGGTGCTGATGTTAGTGCATCCGAATAAATCACCCATTTTGGATTGCTTTACCCAGAGCACGTTTAATTTTGGAGTTCTAACAAACCCCAAGCCATTACACCGAAAAGGTACCTCTATGATTAGAGTTCCACAACCTATATATGAGGGGTATCACATACTCCCCCACTTATAGAACTGACGTCCCCGTCAATTTCGTTACATATGTCCAAAATCACTGCTCTGATACCATTTGTCCCGACTTGCCACCCTATGCTCCACCGCAGCAAAGGGGGCGCCCCTAGGCTCTTAGGCCACCCTAAGTAGGAATCATGATGCCAGGTACATTAGCCTTCACAATGTACCCTCAGGCACAACTAGGACACCAGAGGCACTATGTAATAACTCGGAATTCTATCTACCGAAGTACTGTTCGCTTTGGCCATACGCTGCACGGTTTTGTTCTTTTGGTGCCAGTGCTTCCCGGAGGTCACCCATCTTAAGATTACTCTATCTAGAGTACGCCTAACTTTGGTATTCTGACAAACTCCAAGCATTACACTGAAAATACGCCTCTATGATTAGAGTTTTACAACGTATATATGAGGAGTATCACACTTTTGGCTCCCAAGAAGTGCGTTCATATTTTTCTTTCCATTTGTAAACTTAGCTATAGTAGCCTTTGAATCATCTAAGCTAGTTTTTAACATTTTATTTTCATTTTTAAAGACTCTAGCTCTCTGATGATTTCATTGTCACATCTATTTGCACATGCAACATTGTTGTTTTTTATGGTTTTGATTTCAATGTCCAGTAGACCATTTTCAACTCTTAATTTTTCATTTTTATTATTTAATTCATTGTTGTTGCTTTTCAAATTTTTGCATTTAGTATTTATCTTTTCATTTTCTATTTTTTGATTGTTAATTTAATTGCTTGGCTTTTCATTTTCAGATTTTACTTCATGCTCAGTTTGAAAACTTTCTAGTTGTTCTCCAACTTCAGTCATCAAATTTTTTAGCAAGCTATTTTTTTTCTCAGCTTTTATTAGTTTACAACATACTTTTCATACATATCACGCAACTCAGAATATGAAGGAGAATAGGGAAAAGTTACCTTATTAACCAAAGCTATGAAGCATCCATTTTCATCATCTGAATCAGATGATCATCACTCCATGTTGCCACATAGGCTCTCTTCTTCTTCTCCTTCGATCTCTTTTTGAGCAATGGGTAGTATTAATGAATGTGTCCTAGTTTTTAACAGTTATAGCATGTGATTGCGTTCTTTTTCTTGTGTTTGGATGAGCTGCTGTCATCCTCCATCTTCATGGATTTTTTCTTCATAAATTTTCTAAATTTTTTTGCCATTAAGACAAGATCTTCACTTTCATCTTCATCTTTCTCATTACTTGATTCTTCTCTGGTGGCTTTTAGAGCAATTGCCTTTTTATTTTCTTCTTTGCCTTGCTTCTTGATGAGCTCATGGGTTTTAAGCGCACCCACAAGCTCCTCTTTGCTTAAGGCACTAAAATCTCTTGCTTCCTCAATTGCTGTCCTCTTGGCTTTCCAATCTTTCAGAAGTAACTTGAGAAGTTTAAAATTGATTTCCAAGTTACAGAAATTCTTCCCAAGAACACTTAGAGGATTTATTATGTTAATAAATCTACTATGCATTTCATCAGTAGTTTCATTGGGAAGCATTTTAAAGTTTTCAAATTCACCACATAAAAGACTTATTTTGGTGTCTTTAACTATAGATATTCCTTTATAAGTCTTTTCTAGCTCATTCCAAATTTTTTTAGCAGAAGAACATATATAAATTTTATTAAAATCACTTTCGTTAATCCATAGTGTAAAATATTCATTGTCATTTCATTTAAATCAAGCTTTTTTCAATCTTCTTTTGAAAATTTTGTTTCGGATTTTCCATCGATTTTAAAAGGTCCGTTTTCAATAACATTCCAAATAAATCTGTTTTGGGCTTTCAAAAAAATTTTCATCTTACACTTCTAACAGAGGTAACTACCCTCACTTGAAAGTGGAGGTCTATTTATCGCGTACCCCTCCAGAAATCCTAGTATATTTGTAGCCACGATCTTTACTCTATTTTGCGGTTAAGCATATAAAAATAGAGACAGGCTCTGATACCAATTGAAAATATACACAAGGAATACTCAAGAGGAAGGTGAATTGAGTATTTGCCCAAAAATAGATTAATATGAAATTAAATGAAACGAAATAAAAATATTGCAGCAGAAAAATAAAAAAAAGCATATATAATACGCTAAATAAATAGATAAGGATAGAGAGAAATCAAGCCAATATTTTTAATGTGGAGTTTGACCTACTTCCTACTCTCCATGGTCTACCAATTGCCTCTATCGAGGTCTTCACCACTACTTTATTAATCACCACAAAAGCTAGCTCAAGATGAGTAATACAACACTTGTGATTGCACTTGGAAATAAAATATTTCATTTCTCTCTCTAGAAGCTCACTGATAATCAGTAGGAATGAGAATAGAGCTCTAAATAATATTTTTCTCTCTCTTACAAAAGATTTACAAATTAATGAAATAGAGAATAGAAAATTAAATGAGCTAGTTTGTTTGTTTGTTTGCAAATGAAAGCTCATTTTTCTATTTCTTTTTTTTTTTTTTTGAAGTCTTTAGTCTCTTTTGAATCTGCAACTTAAGAAGTATTTATGGCTTTAAAAAAAAAACCCCATTGGAGTCTGTCAGACAGTTGCATTTAATGGTCGGATCAAATGTTGCACCCAAAACTTCTTTATCGAGCCTTTGTCAAGTCTTAAAAATTAGGCCTCGACATGTTGATGTTGGGAAGAATAGTGGATTGGCTTGCCAGTCCTATATGCACCGGCTTGCTAGTGCGTTGAAAAGCATTCTTTGAGCTTTTGGTTGAGTCCAAAAATTTAAACTCGACATGAGTAGAAACTGGACCGGTTTGTCGATCTTAAAGGCACCGGCTCCCCAATCCTTTGTCCCTATCAGAGTGCTTTATGGATGGGAACAAGAACTAATCATATGCTAATAGAGCAATAGATTTTGAGCCCTAAATCTTGATATGTCAAGGCCTAAACTTGACCATTGACATGCTCTTGTTTTGCCTTTCATATGCTCCTGTTTTGCTAAAAGTCTACAGAAAAAACTCTACAAACATGCACAAAACCTACACACACACACACACGCGCACACACACACACACATACATATATATATTCATGACTAATTAAATGTAGTTTATAACAAATAAATAGTTGATTGTCCATTAAATTATCTCATCAACACTATTTGTATCATGTCGATTGATTAGCCGAGGTCTCTAGTTTGAACTATTGTTTATATGTTAGGACTACTTATCTATTTATATATATGTGTGTGTGTGTGTGTGTGTGTATCTTTCCATATTTCTATCAAATTTTTTATGTAAATTGAAAAGTATAATTTTATCCATATATTATTATGAGATTAAACAATCAAATATTTAAAAACATGAAAATTAATAACAAAAAATATATCTGATTTAGTATAATATAATGATAGAAATACATGTACATATGTATGTACTATTTTAATTATTATTGTATAAAATTTTTAATATTTTTAACAAAAAATAAATATTATTTACATATAGAATTTATATTTTCTTGGTTATATATATAATTTGAAAATTATGAATAAAATATATCTATTCTAATATATTATGTATTTTTTAAAATATTAATATATATAAATTGAATATTTGTTAAAAAAGTAAAAATTGTTTATTCATATAATTTATTTAATCGTTTATATATATATATAAACATTTGAGGCAAATGTCGGCCTACTTCCTCACATTTGAGGCAAATTTCACCTCAGTTATTCACATATGAGGCGACTTCCATCTTAATTATTCATCAAAGGCAAAATTCACTACAATCATAAAAATTTTCTAAATTTTTCCAGGTGCAAATAAAATTCGTACAGGTTTTGATTTTCAATTGAGGCAAATTTCGCATCTGATGTCCATTAGAGGTGCAACTTGCCTTAATTTAGAACATATGCAGGCCATTTTACCTTTATTTTTCCCTATATATTCCTCCTTTTACCTGCATCTCATTTTCTTCATTTTACCTATATTTCATCTCATAGCTTCGATTCTCACAATTGCAAGTTCATGTCTCTATCTTAGTTTGGAAAATTTTCATTCTATAAAATTTTTTTCATTGTTTTTCTTTGCATTATTTGCTTCATTTTACCTACGCTTCATTTCATACCTCCAAATTTTCTCATTCTACAAAATTCCATTCATTGTTTTCCTTTGCACTATTTGTGTATATGTTGTATATTTTATTCTTGTTTTTTTATGTGATTTTTCAGGTATTAAAGGACATATAATCAATATATTACTATATCTTAATGGTAATGACATATTATTTCTATAATAATTTTCTAATTTATGTTAATTGTATGATAAATAATTTCTATCACTAATATTAATTATTTAATGCTATTTTGTCTGGTATTTGAAATTAAAACATAGGATTACTATATGTTTATATGCGTCTATGATTATTAATTATCTAATAATAATTTTATTATAAAGATTTGATTATTTCTTACAAATTTAAAAAATGAATCTTTAAAATTTGATAAATTGAATTTTTAATAAAATAAATTAAAAAATAAAATCCCCAAAAATAATTAACCAGGGCAATATTAAAAAAAATTACAAGTGTAAAAAAAAAATTGTAGAGGAAATTGGCTTAAATATTGATTTTTTTAAAAAAAATTAATTCACTTTGAGGGAATTTTTGCCTCGATTGGAAAAATTGAAAATATCACTTTGCACCGAAAATAGCTTCAAATTGGGAAAATTAAAAAAATAAATCCGATGGAAAAAATTGAAATTCTAATTTGGGAGGTGATAGATCACCTCTTGTAATTTTTACCCAAGTGAGATTTGCCTCAATTAAATGTGAGGTGAACATCACCTCTAGTCAATTATATTAGGTGAAATTTGCCTCTATTTTTGAAATATGGTGAGGATTTTCAAGCACATCATTGAGGCGATGCAATAGTCTCGGTAGACTAAATCAGACGAATATTTAATCTACTGAGGCAATTAAATATGCCTTTGAATCTCATTTTCATACTAATGCCATAATTCATTATATAGAGATTTGGATTACATTTACGAATTACTTCGGTAGTTTATTTGAATGTAGGTGACAAGGTGATGCAATCAACCAACCATCCCTATTTGTTGGATTCATTGTTCATTAGTTTCTCTTTTGTTCTTATACTTTTTTCTAGGTTGTAGTTTTGATAATTCAAAAATATTTCTTTTAAATATTTATATTGGAAATATACTCATATAACCTATAAAGTAATTTCTACAATCCCTTTGTTCAATTCAATACGAATATCACCGTAACATTTTTGGAATCCTTTATCCATTGCAATTTAAATTGTAAACCGTTGTTTTCAAATAAATGCCAATCTTGTCGATGGCATTGTAATCTAGCGGTATCTATCTTAATCTCTCAAGTGAAAAATATCAGGTTCAATTTCCTCCTCTCGTTTGTAATGAAAAAAAAAAAAAAGTCAATTGGGATTTCTTATCAGACTTTCTAGATCCATTTTTTTTAGTTTTTGTCTTTTAAATTTTTTCATTAACTACTAAGCTTAGATTTTATACTCATATTATTTATTAAATTTAGGGTTTTAACTACTAATTTGTTATGATTTTCCTTAGAATCTTTAACTAAGCTTATAAGGGTTGAGATCATGGTTTTATCATCAATCCTAATTCCTCGTTTTAGTTACAAAGGGTGAATATTTGGAATCAAGTTCAAATTGAGGGAAAAATATTTTAAGATTGAAGAAAATGATCAACATGATGTAAAGTGGTGTAAATATATGGTAACATTATCACTCCTGTGTGGTGCAGGTAAATCTTGGTGGCTTGACATTTTAAATAAACGAAAACATTCAATATTTCTTGTGCAGTTCTCATCCTCTAGTTGAACATAATCTCATTCTCTATTTGCGACACTTCTAATAAAGTTTATCTTCTTTATGAAACATTAAAAAGTTCTATTCTTTGCTCATATTTGCATTAATTTCATTTACATTGCGTTTGATTTATTAGAATAGAATTGTTATTCTACATTTATTATTACGGAATAATTATTATCTCATTTAATTTGCGACCAATATTGCTATAAAAGATTGTTTACTCCATATAATGTGTATCGAATAATGAATTTCTATTCCTTTCCTTCAATAGATAAACTATTCCTCACAAAATGTAACCATTTTCTCCCAAAAAATACCCTCAATGATAAAATGAAGAAAACAGTATTCTTTTCTATTTTTATTTTATTCCGGCAAACTAAACGTTACATATGTCTATATTTTTTTACATTTAGTTTTTGATATTCTTACTTAGATATTTGGTTTAGAGTGTAAAAAAATTCTCACCCAAAAGGAAAATTCATCACATATTATATATACATGATATGAAAATATAATAAAATTTTAACAGGTATAGCATGTGAAAATAATAAGCCAGTAATAATTAGGAGAAAAAGATAAAAAAGTAGGTGAGAGACACTAAATTTCAATTAATATTTTTTGGATATTTGAATTATAGATCATTTTGGAATTAATATCCAACTTTTTTGGTGCGGAATGTGTATCTACTAGAAACTTTGAAGCACAAGCGTTAATACTCCGCCTATCTCTTTGAAGGTTTGCCATGGCATTATTTAAAGCTGATGAAAGTGCCGACACATATATCTTCCTAATGGTCATCATAAGAGGTGAAATCAATCAATGGTGATGTGAAAGAAAGAAGAATAAGATCGAGTTTCAGGGTGTTCAAATCTAGTGGATCTGTTGACATGATCAAGGTGCATTCATGCACCAGCAATAAAGGCTCTGTCTTCGAGAACTGTTAGGCTCAAAGGTGACGTGGAGAGGGTTTATGGTCAAGCGGACGAACTTCTGGTGGGGTTTCAAAGAGTTGGCTTTTATTATTTGTCCATGTGAAAGCAGTAATTGGATATACTTTCCCTCTCTTTCTCTTCCTTGATTCTTTTTCCTTTTATTTTTCTTTGCCATTAATTAAAAAGAGAAAACAAGGAATTGAATCAGAAGTTGATCAGTGAGTAAACTAGAGCATTTTGCTCGAGAATACTCGAACGAACAAGCTTCTTTCTTCGTCTTCATCTCAATGGCTATTGTGCGACTAAATTCCAAGTTTTTAATGCACAACATAAATATGGCTTTGTTAAGTTGGGGAAACGTAACACGAAATTTTTTATCAATTTGGTTCATACATGAATTTACAGTTAGCTAATAACGAGAAACATATTGGTGGACAATTCACTTGAAGATTGACGTAGGATCAAGAGAAGGAATTGACAGATGGTGGGTGGGTTGGATATAGAAAAATATAGGAAAACATAAATATAGAATTGAACTTATCTTTTTTTTTTTTTTTTTTTAATTCACACGGCTCACACCGCTCACACCCGCATTATGAGTGGGGATGATGAACTTACACCATCAATAAATAAAGGTCTTAAACTCATTATATGATTTGCCTATTTATAAGCATAACAAAACCTAATACTGTAGGAAAGTAATTTTTACGAAACTAGAAAATGAAAAATAAGCTATCTTAGGGGGAAAAAAGGGATATTTGATAAAATTTTGAAAATAAGATACAATATCTATGCAAATGAAAGATAATAGTAAATCATATCTAACTAAATAACACAAATTAAAGTATTTACGATCAATATAAGAAAATTATCATTTTCTATATGATCTACGTTAACTTACATCATTCTTTCTCTCTTAAAAAGATTTTTATTGAATTTTCCCAAATCAATTTTCAACTTACAAAAGCCATATTTGCATTCATGACGTAGCAGCTCTTCTTGATTCCCTTGTAGATGTAGGGTTCTTCTTGAAATAGTCACGCATATGTTACATAGATCTCATACGTTATACGTGATTTCCAATTGTTGCTGAGGAGGTGACACATAATACTGAAGGGATGGCTTTGAGAGAATGATGAGGAGGGGGATGGATAGTCTCAGTGTCTCGAATGCACAAGAAATAGGTAAGAGAGTCTGAGTACACCTCACGCATCAATCTTACAGTTCTTAAGTAATAGGAATAGTCATCACTTGAGTTGTCTTTTTTGATATTTTTAAATAAAGTCTTTTCTATGGAATGTTGTTTATCTTCTATAAACCCCCAAAGTTTTACGATCAATTAAGTTTAAACCCTAATTAGAAGGTCAACCAGAAATCCTAAAATCAACAAAACCCTAGTCATACACAACCGTTCAAGTCCAGTAATCTCGTATTCATAACCCTAAGTAAGTAAGTGAGAGATTAGTATGTAGAATAATTCGTAATGACATGAGAAAGCTTAAAAATATCATATTAGTTATACCGCAATTTGTTTTGAGCCCGATCGGATACAATTTTAGAAAAGCGTGTCCTAGGACTTGGAATAGTAAAAATATTTCGGATATATTATTAGACTCGAAAGGATATAAGGTTTTCAAAAATATCAGTTTTATAATTTTTCGGTAACTAAAAATATCAGATATCGCAATTATACACATATTTTCTTACTACCGGTACTTTAATTGTTATATCTACTTTACACTAAACTATTTATTACTATTCTACACTATTTATCTATCTCTACTTTTTCATACAACCTAAACTTACAACCATACACCTATTTTTTTACAATTTTCATTTCCAATACAACTTCACATCTCTCATATTTTACTTTTCATTAATAAAAATACAAAAAAATAAATTTCTCTCTCACTCTTCCACTCATATTTGCCCCGGCCCTCTCCTTTGCACACTCAAATTGTTTTATTTTTCATTTATATAATTAACACAAAATTACCCTTTACTTTTTTCTTATAAACACCACCTATTTCTTCCATTTCCTCCACCTCTTTCTTCCATTTCCTCCACCTCTTTCTTTCACATCTTTCATACACTACACCTCTTTCTTTCACATCTTTCATACACTACACTTACTTTCTCAAAATCTCTTGAAAAGCTCTCTCAAATTTTTTCTAGTTTCTTCTTCTTCTATAGGTAATAGTCTAAGCTTTCTATATATTCATTTGCTTAGTATGAACATAGTGTGTGTTTTCTAAACCCATGGAGGTTAGGAAAGCAACAATATGTTCATACTTTGTTCTTATTCATGAAACTATTTTTCTTTATGTTGTTCTTATGTATACCTAACTAAATATATTTATGTAGTTATATATATCTTTTAGAGCATATAAGCTCATTTGTTATTGTGATTTATTTACTTTCCTTGCAATTTATTTACTGTCAAGTTGTTTTAAGACTAGTCTTTCTAGTCTTAGATTTGTCCTCATCAAGTCAAAACAATTTTCTTTTTCTTTTGGGACTAGTCTAATCTTAGTCCCGGGAAGCCTTGAAGAAGCTAAGGGCTCCTGACACTTGACAATTATTATTATGCTTATTTATTTCTTATGTTCTTTATTATTATCTTATCTTGTGATATTTTTAGCTTTTATAAACTCCATGATCATATTCATGCATGGCTAATAAGTTGTTGTCCAAATAAAAATGAATCTTTTTTATGAAAGATAAAAATTTGATCAAAGTTTTTCCAAAGACTTAGAAAAATATTTTCAAATAAATCTCTTTTTAAAGTTTATGTGAACTTATCATGAAATTTCAAACTATTAATAAAAGAAGTTTCTTCAAAGTCTAAAGATATTTCCTTTCCAAATAACAAAGAAGTCTTGATATATATATATAATAACATGGTAAAATTTTTACCAACTTTCTAAACCAAGAGCTAAATAAGTTTCCAAGAAAATCAACTTACAAAGAAAATGAAATAAATTTTCAAAGGATAAACTCATCAAGCACTACTAAAGTAAACTTTTGGAAACTCTATTTTTTCAATTCCTAGAAATAAATTTTGTAGATAACCTCAAAAGACTAAACTTTATTTTCAACTCATTTTTGATAAACCAAAGAATCAAAATATATTATATTAGATTATGATCATCCAAAAATTTATAAGTTAGTCCAACCACATAAAGTAAAGTCTAACAAATCCAAATTTTCCAAAACACTAGAAAAGGTTATTTTAAGGAAATAAATTAAATAAGATAACACCTATAGCTTCATGCATAAATTATGAGTATATTTATATAAATAAGAAATTCTTTTCAAAAATATTCATATTTGATTTTTACTTAAACAAGCCTTAGTAAATGAAGGATTATGGAATTTTCGCATTAGATCTATACCCTCTAATCCGAGACCCAAATGACCTTTTATGCTAAAAGTAACCTTAGAAATCGATAGATCTTTTTGAGTAGGTAGAAAACGACATATAATATGCGAATTGCAAGTTAAAATGAGCAAGTTATGGCCATTTTAAGTTAGAACTTCCTTCAATCTGATTTTATTGTAAATTAAAGATAGACTTAGACTTTTTAAAGTAGAAATTCTATAAAAGATTCATTTGGGTATTTCATCTTGTTTAGGTGAAGAAGGACCCAATATCGCCTTCCTAAAAGATTATTTCAACTAGAAGCAATCGTCATGGAGTGAGTTAATCCCTTACTAATTACATTTCTTTGATTGTGCTTGTAAGTAGTAGTACTAGAGAGTAAGGAAAAAGATAAATGAATAAATTTTGTATGATTTGGATTCATGATTGAATGATGTTGTTGTTGAATAAAAGCTAAGTATATCGAAAGAGGAATTGATGAATAACTTATGTTTTCTTACAATGGTATGATGAATATTGTTTTGGTCACCTTTAACTTGAACTTGACAATAATTGAATAAACCAATATTAAAAATGATTCATGCATAACATATTGTGATTCATATTTATTTTTCTCTATTATTCTTCGTGTGGGGAAATAATGAGTCGTAGTGGTGGCTAGTAGGAACCGGAAAGTCTACGTGAGCTGGTAAGAGTAGGAAAGTCTACAGGGCAAGTAGGAGCCGATAAGTCTGCAACTATTGATGATCGTATGGGCCGGTAACCACCCAACCCCCGACATGGAGGGCGTAAAATCCATACTACACATGGTTTTCGGTTAACTGTGCGTATTTTGTTTACTCATGTAATTGATGCATTAACATATGATTGTCTAAAATACTTGTATGTTTTATGGAAATGTTTTCAAGATGGGAGTTATCTTACTAAGCTAGTTTTGCTTATACCCCTATACTTTTTGTTACAGTTTGATTACTTGTGGTTGGCACCAAGGAGCCCCTTTTTTCAGGTATGAGCCAAAGCTACTATGAGTTTTTGGAAGAAGTTTATATATTTAGTTTTTGATGTAGACTTCTAAGAAAAATCTCTATAGTAGACTTATGTTATATTCATGTATATTTTGAAGATGACTTAGTTTGATCAAGGCTTTTAGAACGGGGGAATGCTCCTAAGAAGTTGTAAGAAACTTTTATCTTAATGATTATTACATGTTTACCTTTATAAGTTCTTGTATGCTTTTATTATCTGCTTAAACGTAATACCCCTTTGAGTCACCTACTATCCTGGAAGCACGACTTGCACGTGATATCGAAGCTCTTGCGTGACTAAGTTTGTCATTCGTTAGCTTTAATATTATGTGTGGCGGACTGCCACGTTTAAGGTACCCTCTGGGGCGTGACATCTTCTCTCTCCAAAAGTCTTAAATGAGGACTAGTGACTAGGTATTTTTAGGCTATTGGCATGGATGACAACCATCAGATCATCTTAATAATTGGTGCATAAGATAGAGCAAGCTCAATTCATGGTTATCCTGAATGAGCTCCTCATGGGCTAAAGGCAATAGTCATCTTCTATGTACATGAACCTACTTGAAAAAGGTTGGATATAGCGAGTCCAATGATCCTTATTCCAAGTCCACTAAGCTAAATCTTCCTGTGCCATCCCAATTAAAAAACCAGACTTGTTGGGCCCTATCATCTAACTCATGAGTCAAGACTAAATAATAATATTTATAATTTTAAGCCCCATTTACACTCATTTGTTTAGTTTTTTCATAACATGAAAAAAAAAATAATCTTTCGTCAATGAATGTAATGTTTGCTTTTGATCTTTTCTCTTCCACTTATCAAAATCACCATGTTCCATGTAGATATTTTAAATCCTGTGATAGATTTCTATGAGAAACACACATAATTTGTAGTTAAAATTAATCTTCTTATTAATTTTTGTTGAATTATTACGAGTTATTTCCTAACTCAATCTTAGTTGGAAGTGGCATAGTCTCTCTAGCATCCTCGTTAAGAACATAATTAAAAGGTCCACAGAAATCCTCTTGAATTTTCTTAAATGCATTATCATTATTAATATTTTTGTGTATTAACTCAATTTAAGAGTAATACTTCTTTATGTTATTTCATGGTCATCACATGAGACTTGTGCTACACCTATAGCATGATTCTTTTGATTGACATGTAATTTTGTAAGTTAAAGCGATGGTTGATGTTTTAAGGTGTTGACTAATTGATACTAAAACAGTCATAACTCCATCCATCTTAAACATAAACTTCTTATTAAAATCATTGAATATAAATTCCATGGGAAAAATAGAGGAAGGGTTTGTATTTGTACAACTTCTGAAAAAAAAAAATTTACCATGTATTTTATAAGTGTTTTAAGGCCTCCATCCATCTGCCCCTAATAAAATATGACGTGGCATGGATGGAGATCCTAAAATTCATATATATTACAAACATAGGCCCTTAAATGTGTAATTTAAAATTTAGGTTAACTTTTGCAAAACGATACAAATACGGTCCTTTCAATGCATGGTAAAAAATTCAAGGCTTCTCTTGTTCTTCTTCTTCTCTTCTTCTTTTTATTTAATAGAGTTGCACAAATAAAAAAGACATATTTTTATTTTATTATAGCTTAGGAAATTAATTTTTGAAACTTAGTAACAAATCCTCTAAATCATGATATGATTTGATACATATACACATACATATATTCATAGTTATTAGCTATCCTTATACATGATAATTAATTAAGATTAATATTTTTTTTTATTTCTTTTGTTTATGTGCTAACAACTAAGTGATATCACATAATAAGACACCTATAATAAAATAGGATATTTCAGTTAATAAATCAATATCAATTAGTTTAAATGATACATTATTATTAAGATAATAAAATTGTTTATACATATATATCATATTTGTAATATTAATTGGAAAAAAATATATAACAAGGGAAATCTGTTATATTACGTAAAAACTTATATAGATTTCATATCATTATCTAATCGTAGTAGTATAATTTTTTTACTTAATATTACAAATATAATAATATTACATACACAATTTTTTTTATTTCTAAAAATAATGGATGGTTTGGAGAAAAAGGGACATTAATCAAGTATTTGATCTTGTCTTATTAATAAAAGTTTTCTTTTCTATTATAGGTTCTCTTATTATATGATATTACTTCATCGTTAGTGCATTAATTGAAGAGATGCAAATAATTGATATTAATTTTAATTAAGTATTATGTACAAGGATAACTTATAAATGATGAACATATATACATATATATATGCATATGTAGGTATATATTAAATTATATCTTGAGTTGAAAACTTCAATTTAAATTTTTCAAAAATAATTTTTCCAAATAATAATAATAAAAAACCATGGATTTTTTATTTTATTTGTGCAATTTAGCCGAGAGGGAGAGAGAGAGAGAGAGAGAGAGAGGGGAGACTGAATTCTTTTATTATGCATTCAAGGGCCTCATTTGCATGTTTTTTTGTAAAAAAAGGGCCTAGATTTTTTAACTAGGCATTTTAGGACCTACATGTGTATTTGCATGCATTTTAAGGTTCCCATCCATGCCATATCAAATTTCATCAAAGGCAAATGGATGTGGATCCTAAAATGAATGTAAATTACAAATACAAGCCCTAAAACCCATGATAAAAAATTCCATGTCCTTGTTTGCAAAATTCATACAAGCACGGGCCCTCCCTTTGTATTTTTCCCTAAATTCCATGTTACCTAGATATTTTGTATGAATCAAATGACAAAAAATGTTTGTGACAAAGAACACATCGTAATTTACCTAAGGAAAATTGTGCTTTGTTCATGGAAAGAATGTTAATAAATAAGCTAAAAAATGAATGCCATACTAAGCTTTTTATCTTAAAACTGATTTAGGATATAAAGAAAGAAATAACTCTCAATTTTATGCTTGAAAGGGGAAGCAACAGTTAAAAAGGGAATGCAATACTACGAAAAAGTATGAAAAAACATGGATATATACAATATATGTTTTTTTTTTTATTTGTACATTCTTACACCATACTATCATTAGGCACGACCTTACATCGTTAATGAAAAAAAAATCACTCAAATTTTGAGTAGAAATTAATTTGACTGCAGACAATCATCCAAGAATAGTCACTGAAAGTAGATTCAATGTGACTTGACATTTTTTGTATAAATCAAAGAACAAATGTGTTTGGTCCAAAGAAAATTGTAATTAACCAAATGAAAACTGCATTTAATTTAAGGAAAGAGAGTTAAACGATAGGCTCTAGAACTAATATTGATATAGGATATAGAGAAGGAATAACTTTAATTCCAATTTTATGCAAAACGGGAGAAGCAAATATTACAGAGGGAATAAAATATTATAAAAGGTATTGAAATAAATAAAATATGCCCTTTTTTTTTCCTATTGATTTCTATAGTCTCGCATGGTCACATACCATCAATAAAAATAATAATATAAGAAAATAAAAAAAAATATAGCCATCACACCAATTCTTAAGTGAAGGTAATTTTTTATTCAATCGTTTATTATTAACTCATAAATTAATATATACTTTACCTATTTATAGGCATATAAAACCTAATATTAATAAAAAAAAACTAGAAAATAAAAGATGTTCACAATCTTAAAATAAGATATCAAATTTATCTAATTCTTAACAATAAGAAACTAATTTTTAATTAAATAAAGATAATAATAATAATATCATATTTAATCAAATAACATAAATAAAATTTATATCAAGAAAATTATGATCTTTTATATGCTCTTTCTACCACATAAATGGTTAGAAGAGTACATATGGTGTCGTGGATAATTATTGCTTACAAAAGACTACAAACAAGTTGAGTGGAGTTGAACTTTTGATGGCTCAGGCTCCGCTCATTAAAAAATTATCGAGTTCGAGCTAGTAAAGCATTTTATTGAGCTTGAAATTTAGGCATAGGCTTTGCTCATTTAGATAAATAAGATTTATTTCAAACTCAAACTCGTTTCGTTTATAAAAAAGCTCGAGCATTTTATCGAGCTAGAAATTTAAATTTGAGCTTGACTATTTACATAGCTCGTTTTCAATTTTTCTAACCTAAAAATAATATATAATAGCTGCTAAATCTATATACATATATATTAAATTAAAATTAGTTTTTATTGTTTTAATTATATATTAATACATAATAAATATCAAACTCACAAATTGCTAAGAATTTGTTCGCGAGTCTGTTAACAAGCTACTCGTGAGTCTATCAATGGCTATAAACAAGCCTGTTCACGAGCCTGCTCATGAGCATGAATCGATGCTTGAACTTAGCTTATTTAGATAAACAAGATTTATTTTAAATTAAAGCTCGGTTTGTTTCTCGATAGCCTAAATCGATACTTGAGCTCAGCTTTTTTAGATAAACAAGATTTAATTTAAGCTCAAGCTCGACTCGTTTATTAATCAAGCTCGATTTTAAAATGAGTTGAGTTTGAGTAGTTCGTGAGCAATTCAGCTTGTTTGCAGCCTTTCACTCATAGGTTTCTTGCGCACATCTTGATGTTAACACATGCATTAGAAGGTAAATAAAATTGCTAATATCTTATCTTGATCGGTTGGAAATTGCAAGTCATCTAATGGTGTTAAGTAAAAAAATAATGTAATGCTAAAGTTTATTGAATTACTAAATGTGTGTACCTGTAGAAAAAAAGAAAAATAAGTATCACTTTTATATATCCTGCGCTTTGAGTCAATGCCGAACTAAGTATATATTCTGCTTCATATATCTAGAAGTTAAGTATACTTGAGAATTGAGTAATGGGATCTTGAAAAGGATTTAAAGAGGTGTTTTTTCTGCTTTTATAGAAGTTAAAGTATACTTGGAAGTGAAGTATGAGATCTTATAAAGGGAATAAATAGGGGTCATCTGTGTACTCATTTGTTGCATTAGCTCATAAAGCAGAAAGTTGAGTCAATGCCGAACTAAGTATATATTCTGCCTCATATATCTGGAAGTTAAGTATACTTGAGAATCAAGTAATGGGATCTTGAAAAGGATTTTTCTGCTTTTATAGAAGTTAAGTATACTTGGAAGTGAAGTATGAGATCTTGTAAAGGGTATAAATAGGGGTCATCTGCGTACTCATTTGTTGCATTAGCTCATAAAGCAGAAAGTTCATTGTGTGTATTACTATTACCTAGAGCGGTCTTGTTACAAATCTCACATATTTACCAAAGCCAGTAATCTGTTGTTCTTGTTTCTTTTTTTCTTTTCAGTTCTACTATATATCGTTCCTTTTCCAATTATTAAATATATATATATATATATATTTTTGCTTTTTATCTATCAAACAAAAAAAACAAAAAAAAAAAAAAAAGCAAAAAAAAAAAAAGAAGAAATAGAAAAAGGCTTACAAAATATGGCAGAAGCATTCGTGTCACCGCTAGCAGACTCAACCGTCAAAGGTGGGATCACTTTAATCAACAAGCATTCCAAATACGTGTTTTGCTTCAACACCTATGTACAGAATCTGGAAGAGAAGCTTCAACGTCTGGAGGCTATGAGAGAAGACGTGCGGCAAAGCGTGAATGAAGGAAAAAATAACAATGAAATAGAAGTACGCCAAGTGACGGAATGGTTGAAGAAAGTAGGGGAAGTTGTTGAAGAGAGAAACAAAATATTGGCAAAGATTGACGAGTCCAAGTCCAAGAACAATTGCTTCTTCTGTGGAATTGCTGTAAATGAGGGGTCTGATGAAAATGTTGGCAAGTCCGAAAGCAATAGATCCATCGAAGAAGGTGCTGAAGCTGATGAGGACAGAAAAGCAATCCCAAAGGAGGACAAGGAGAAGAACAAGCACGTTTGCAAAAGTTCCACTGGCGAAGTTGTTTTGAACCCATTGGCCCGGTGGCGAATCAGTAGGAGAGCCGAGAAAGTTACAAATGCTGTTTTGGAGCTGATGAAGGAGAAGGAAAATTTTCAGAGATACACCCGTCCACGTGATCCGTGGGGCACAGTCACAGACACCGGATCCGACGAGGAGGATGTCGACCCCAAGTACTTTTTACCGGCATCTAGACAGGCTCTCCTCCAAGATATAAACAAAGCGCTGATCAATCCCGATATCAAAATCGTGGGGTTTTGGGGTCCTTCTGGGGTTGGCAAATCCATTCTATTGGATCTTGTCGTAGAGCAGGTCAAGGAAAAAAAATCTGGTTATCAATTTGATGCAGTGGCCAAAGCAACTGTTTCTCGAACTCCTAATATCGGAATGATTCAAGCTGAATTAGCTGACTGGTAAGATCTCATACCACTTTCTTACCCATGCCACATTTTCATTATAAACGAAAAATAGAAAGTTAACCCCCGTGTCTTTTTCTATTATTATTTGCCTTTTATTATATTGTTAGATTATATATATACTAGAATTTCGCTCGGTATTGGTTTTAACTTTTTTCCCATAGCCTACATTTCAAACCGAATATATCTTTATCAATCTTTACAATTGAGAGGCAAGGGTATCAATTTCTCAATGGTATTAATCTAGACTCAGATTCTCCCCTTTTCAAAAAGTTATAATAGACAGCAATTTGGAAAAAAAAAAAAAAACTGCATATTATGAATTAAATTCAATCTTTTATTGTCATCTTTAGCTCAAACACTAAGAAAAGAAATATATATATATATATATATATAGTTATTAGTATAAGTGAGTACATTCCAAAAATTGTTGTTCAATAATACTCATTGATCTCCTAAAACATGCTCACCTCCCAACTTTTGTTAAATCATCAAATATGGGTGCAAATACTAGTACTATCTTCCTCTTTATCTTGCAGAAAAGATTCTAAAAATTTAGATTCATAACTTAACGTGCAACCTCTTAGGATCACCTTAAAACCTATGTTATAAAATCTTCAATTTTTAGGGTTTCTTTTAGAATCCATAATTTCTTTTTCCAAATTTACATACCATACTCCTTTGTGTAAGGGTAGGTAAATCATATTGCACCTGTAATATCCTATTCAATTTAATAGATTCTAGTGGATATTAAAAATCATAAACTTTAGGGTATAACATTATGAAAATTACTCCTAAAGAGTAGGGTATTATATGACATCATTATATTCAGTATCCATCCTAAAACCTGTATTAGGGGTATGTGAGATACAAGTGTCATGATTTCCATAATTATCATGTGGAAATTATTAAATGATGATAATGAATTAGATATAATATTATATTTTTACTTTAAAACTCTAAATTCTACTAAAATAAAGACAACTATTATGATTGAAGTTAAGCAATTTTAAGTAATTAACCGAGTTATTGATATAATAATGTGTATTGAAGAATAATTGTTGACTTGAGATGTGAAAAAAGCTAAAGGCATATACTTATAATTTCTACTTAATCTTGTATGCAATTTGCACTTTTGAACTATTATGAAACAAGAGGGCTTAAGTTAGTAAAAAAATTACCTTTGAATTTTAATGTTATAAAAATATAATAGAAAAATTTATAGGTTTTATAGGATATCCTTTACCTTGCAAGTTCTGCCAAGTACAGGTTCTTAAATTGTTTAAAGTGCCACAAGATAGGTTTCCTTCTAAAATTTAAGAACTTGTAGCTATAAGATAGGGAATGAGTAAGGCCACCAATCTTACCAACTGTATCTTCACTTATTATTGCCTTTATGAATAAAATTATAATATATGACTCGTAAGCCAATACCATTTGAGAAGAAATAAAAACAAATGTAGATGTGATAAATTAAAATAAAAATATAAACTGGTACTAAAAAAAATTAACCATAATAACAATTGAAAGTGAAGATGTGAGACTTCTTCCATATTTACCAAATTTTATCAAATTAAATTGTATTTGTTACTGATAATTTGCATATAGAGTATAAATTACCTTATATATATTGAGAAAAGGAAACACTAGTTACAAGAATATACTATATATATATATATATATATATATATGTTGTGCATGTTCAATTTCAAGGCTAATTACGAGATTATATTCTATATCTCATCTTATGAGAGTAGTTTCCAAAAACTTAGAGCTCACTTACCTTGCGACATCAAATACCCATCCTACATCAAACCATGTAGCTTCCAACCAAATCTAGGTTCTAAAAATTAACTTTAGTTCGTATACGATGTATGGCATCTTTTACGAATGAATTATCAAATATATGAATAGGGAAAATGTCACACTTAATTCAATCTCATTTGAACAATCAAACAATTAGACATGATTATATTCTAATTATCCACTCTTAACATAAATAGCTAGTTCTTTCGAGTTCCTTAACTTAGATAACTATTGGTAGTTGGTCTATGACTTTGTACTTTAGCTTACATTAATTCACTAAATCAAGAAGTTAGCAGTTTTCAGTAGTTTCCAACCTATAATAGCCATTGATAGTTGGTTCCATAACCTATGTATCACCTACAACATTGGATACCACCTAATAGTATCGTCCACCTTTTTAACACATCTAAATAGTCATCATTTGTTGATATATAGCCTATACCGGTTATTAGGAGTAGGCATCATATGACTCGTTGTTTAAGGTTACTAATCAATTTCCTCTTGGCATCCTAAAATAAACACTATTAGTTACTAGTTAGTCAACATTTTGCATGCATTATTCCACATTTGGAGTAGGTGATGCATTACATGCAATTCAACATCCTAGCAACCATACTGTGTCATTAACTTATTTTTTTATCATGGATGTAAGAATAGAGGAAAGCAATAATAGTAATCTAAATTGGAGCAATAAAAGATCATGGACAAGTAATACACTTCATCACAATAACAAGTACCATTTGAACTTGAAGCCAATTTTGAAGTACCTTTTGGCTTAATACAAAGGTTAAAAATACGTAAACTAAGGGGGCTCATTTAATTATTCTTCCTTAAGAAAACAAGAATTCACTAAAAAATTTCATTGATTGTTCTGAAGTTTATTCTACATGTTTTCAATTTTTATGAACTTACCTAATTGAGATAATTCGATACTTTTACTTCAACTCAATAAATCAAACCACCTATGTGTGGAGTTTCGTTAGCCATTCTCCAATTCGTTAACTAAACTACCGAAACATGTTAAACTTCCTATTTGCTTCAGTTTGGTTAAATGAACACCACTTAGGTTTTCCAAATTGGGTAATTTTGAGAGAAATACCAATTTCATACTTATGTTCCAAGTCTAGTATCAATTTCCAATTTAACAACTCTAATTTAAATCTAATCAAATTTTAGACTGAGTGAATAAATAAGATTTAGCACCAAATTTGAATCTTAAACATACTAATTATCCATGAATTCTTGTTTAATTCAAACCCATTTATGTACTCTTTGAACTTAATAAATCATTTAACAACTTCTCTATATTCTTTGAAAGCAAAACTCATCTATTAAACATGAGTTAATAGATGTTATAATCATATTAAAGTGGTGGAATTGTTCTTCTAACACTTCATCTTTTTTCTTGGTTTTATTTATTTTTTTTTATGATTTCTACTTAGTAAACTTATACTATAAGAGCTTAATTAAGGTTCATGACTTGAATAAATTGAATATTCTTTAACTAGTAGGAATTCTAGAATGCTAAAGAGAATTTCTCTTGAATCATCTCTAAAACTTTGTACTTTAGTTTGTTCTAGCAAGTTATAGAGTGGTTAATTTATTTGGGAAAACAAAGATAGGGCGCTTGATTATAACCTCCAAGTAGAGATTTGATTTAACAAAAAGTAAAATAATGCTAATTTTCTTTTTACTAAAAGGCCTTTACTTTTGAGTTTTTTTGGATATCATCTCACCATGATGGATGATTTAAGCATATGCCATTCGTTGACTATTAGCAATTTAAGCAACCAAACATATGGTTTAGTTAACTAAATCAATTGTATATTTGTATTACAAATGTTCCTTAACTTGGTGATTGATTGATATTTATCCCTTATTCAAATTGAAAAATGTTAGCCATTGGAGTTAGAAATTTTATTCTTATCAAGTTTGCAATAACCAAATATGTATTTGACATGGGCTGATTCTTGTGTATCATGCCTTTAACTAAGATATGAGTTAAATACTTTATCAATCTTCCTTTTTCAATTATTGAGCGTAAATTTATGTATGATATCAATATTTATAGAAGTTAAAAAATGAATAATATTTCATAAAATGAGTCCCACAAGGATTAATATTTTACAAATTTCATTGAGGTATCAACATTGAGATAGTTTTTGATTTATTTTTCTCAATGAATATTCATTTAACTCATTCGCAAAATGTTGATTCATCTTTTTAAGCACTCAAAATATTGATATCTTAATATACTTACTCATATATGTTGATACCTTTTAATGTAATATACCTAAATATAATATTATGTCTCTTTTTACTTGGTAACCTTCTTAATTAATATCTTGGTAATGAAATCAATCTTGATTCTATAAAATCAAACATCAATGTTTGTTTTATCCTTGCATGATTTACGTGATTCCTTGCTAGTTAATTGGCACTACGCGTACAGAATATAATGAACTGTCTATTAACCTTGCAAACAACAATTTTCCTTAAGGTGTATTGTGTTAGCCCATACCTTACTTTAATCGTAAATAATCTATTAAGGATTATATCATATATCTTCAGCATCACTTTTAGTAGAAGGAATGATTTTAAATAGAATGTTTTAGAATGGAATATAATGGAATCAAGAAAGGATTGACGATTCCAATCTTCTGTTTGGTAATGGATATGGAATCATAGTTCTGTTTCAACAATTTGTTCTGTTTGAGCATATTCAAAGTGGAATAGATTGATACGAATTCTCTGCGTTTAATGAATACATATATAATCATATATATACATTACAATCGTACTCTAGTAGTAATGCAATATTTCCAATAATTATACTAATACACATATATCACATAATGCTAATATATATAAAATATAAGATATTATCTTTGATGCCAATTTAGGCATATTATATTGTAGTATAAAAACATGATAAAAACATATTTATATAATATATATCATATAAATTTTGTATGATTTATAAAATAAATTATAGGGTTAATGTCGCGAATGGTAGCTAAACTTTGAGAAAATATGTAATTAGATATATTAATTTCGAAATTGATAAATTTAGTACTTAAGCTAACAATATCTCCATCATATTGATTAAAAATACTATGTCAGATGATAGTATTTGCTAGCTTGACAGAGGTACTATTGGTGTGTACGATAAGTTTTTTTAGGTATTGAATTGATTAATTTTAAAATCCAAGTACCAAATTATATATTTTGCCAAAGTTCAATACCATTTACCACAATAGCCCTAAAATATTATATATAACATATTATAGATATATTATAGAATTTAATTGGTCGATACATACTATACAATATATTATATTTAGCACATATAAAATACAAAGCATCGTTCCAGCATTAATTTAATATATCTAATGTAATAATACATTTATGTTGAATAATATTTTTTTTATCGTACATACTACATCTAGTATATAAATATAACATAATATATAACATTAAAAAACTATCTTTACATATGCAGGTCTCGAATGCACAGTCGATTGATTGTGTTTAAAAATTAAAAATTTTTCGCGTTAAAGTAATTAAGTTCCCTCTTGATTTTGCTTGATTCAGTGGCGTCAACAAATGAACAATAAATAAATTAAATGCAATAATTAAAAGGGCTTTTAAGCGCATGCTCAATAAATTCATGCCCTTCTTCATGTGAAATCACAATTCTAGACCCTTCTTGTGATATCAAACTTATTTTTGCAAATCTAAATCAAGTAGTTTGCTCTATCTATTTTAAACGAGTTGGTAAGTAAGTATAAATTTGTTACACAACATCAAGCTAAAATTTACATATTCAATACAGTAATATGGAACCCAATACTATATGCTTGAAACTCGTTTATTTAATAAGTCCTATATGTCTACTTAAATATAGATCACTTTTTTGAGGACATAGTGTAGCTGTTGTCCATAAATTTTGGATATATCTTACATTGACTTATTAAAGTGTAATAGGGATAAGCAGGTAATCCTATCGTACAGGGTACTCACCCAGATCCTACTTGATCGGGTAGGATCCGGATAAGTATTAAGAGTTATAGAATAGAGTACGTGTATCAATATTTTAGACCCTACTCTCGTAGGGTAGGGTATGAGTATGTGGTCTTTGGACCCTGTACCCATCTTGGAACTATTACTATACTGTAGAAGATACAGGTTATAAGGTATCAAGTATCAATCCTATTAATATTATAAAATAATATTAATATATAAATAATGATATTCCATACTTTATTTTGCAACCACTTATATTCGAGATTTTTATTTGTAGACTGCATTTCATAAAGTTTTATTATAAAAAGATTTGTACTATTATATTTTAGAATGACTTATTATTTTTATTTCAAAAGAGTTATGGTTGTTTGTATGTACTTGAACTTCTAAATTATATAAAGATATTTATATTGTAATACTAATTAATATATAGAAGTAGTTCAAAAGTTTTTAATTTTGAAATTTTATGCTAGTTTTATAATTTTATTTAATATCACATAAATAAGTTCCACAAATATTTGTTGTAGGTTTCAATTTGCACACATAAATAGATTCTATATATTATAGAACTTGTGATATTAACAAATTGCTTTTTAAATTTCTTTTCGCGTATTGTTTATATTGAATGTATGAAAATAAAATAGCGTTACATATTATATGAAAACATATTGAAAATTATATACTTGATGTTTTAAATGGAAAGAAAAAATATAGAGATTTTGAAAAAAAAATTACAAGTTCCGTAGGGTACCATGTAAATTTTACAAGATACAAGGTACAGGGTACATGGGGGTATAAAAAGCCACAGGGTACGTTCCGGGTAAAAAATTCAATACCTCATACTTTACAAGATAGGGTACGGGTAATGTTTCTTACCCCACCCACTTTGTACCCGCTCATTCCTAGTGTATATATAGTATATATTTAAGCTTACTCATAGAAAATGTAATAGCATATAGATCTAGATTATCGGAAGAAAAAAAATGAAAAAAAGCAATAAATTCCTAGGACTCTTAATGAGATTACAACTAGAAATTGCTCAAGTAATATATCAGATTTTCTTTGGTGAATAATTTAAGGAATATTCTTTGGTTACTCCATAGAATTATGATTAGACACTATGGAAAAGCTTAAGGAAGGGCACAGAAATTATACATTTTGTATATTTTAAAGAGTATTTCTTATCATAAAATTAGATATGACTGAATTGGGAAGTTCATATTTGCACGAACAAAAGGTCTAGGTTCAATTGTTTTATTTTTTCCATATAGTATTTTTTGTTTGTCTATTGATGGCTTTCATTCTTTTTCAATTTATTCTTTTTTATTCAAATTATTAAGTAATAAAATTAAATTTCATTTGTTAGAAAAATAATTTATTAAATAGATTATTAATAGACACTGTTCATCTGTTGAAATAAATAATTACATTGTTAGTATTACAAGTGTCTCAATTTTATCTTGCGAAGTATTATTAAATAAAAATAGTAATTTTACTTGATGTACCAGTATATGTTTTTCTCTTCTTTTTTTTTTATAAGTCAATAATATGAATAGATTGGGTATATTAAACAATTAATTCTTTAATCACTTATATTGAAAATGATATATTTTGTAAAATAAAACAATCATGCAAAGTCATTATAATTAGAACGGTAAATTGCTAATATAACATTTTATGTTTCCTTTTATGCACGAATTAATCCCCTCATCTAAGCTTTACAGTTTACATCCTAGATCTTGGGGGAAAAAAAAAAAAAAAGGCTTTTTTGACTCCTTGCATAGCCGACTTAATTTTTAAGAAAATAATTAAAATTTTATATTTGTAATCATTAATTTGCAAGGGTAAAATAGTTAAATACCACCTAAAAGGTTTTTTTTATTAAATTTAAGGGTCTAAGTGCTCAATTTGAATGATCAGAAGTCTAAGCTCACATGTAGAAATGGGTGTATTTGCAGTTTGCCCTAAGTAAAAATTATAGACTACATATCTTTATATTACATTTTTTTTTTTTTAAAATCCATTTGTAACTTTTGTACAAATATTTTTTGTGATATAGTATCGTTATTAATGGAACAAACCCAAGTCATATAAATTGATTATATTGTTAAATAAGTTGGTGGTTAAATTTCAATTGTATATATATGATAAAAAAAAAGTTTATTCTTTTTAACCTATTAGGAAGTATACCCAAAACCTATAAATATTGCATAGAAAATCTTAAGCCTCATTTATTAAATATCAAACCTCCAACGACCGCAAGGTTCTAGAAAAATCCAACACAAATGTTAATAGAGAATTCACATATATAGTCATATATGAAAGAAATAAATTCTCTTAGATTTCTCGCATATAATCTGAGCAAAGAATTATATTCATACTTCAAAATAAAACATGAAAGGCATCAGTTGGTATTATCGTGCTATCAGGAGAATTAGTTGAAGTATATCAGTAGGTACTTATATTTTAATCAACATCTGTAATTGAGATCTTATCGTGAAAACAATGTGATAGATATTTGTGGATATTTATATTCATATTGTGAAGACATACACCAGAGAAGGTGCTCTTAATTTTTACGAGAAATACTAGATTCTCATAGTTTTTTATAATCAGCATGAATCTTTATTTCATTTATTTTGTTGCTGTAGACAAGCTTTATCTATCTATTTATAGCTAGTAAGATTTTTATAGGGGAGGTGTAGAATCAATCCTATTCCATTCCTAAATTAAAGAATAATTTATACATTTATGTTGGTATGAGCTCTCGGGTGCTTGATTGCTAACATAATTTAATTATTAAGCTATACATGAAATGAAGAATGATATGTGGATATTACGCTTCTACAGACCATTTGCTATATTCTGATATTTACAAAAGATGATGTGAATTTATGGTTGTTGGCGTAGGTTGGGCTTATCCACGCTCAAGGACGTCAGTAGCGTGGATTCCAAAGCTAAACAATTGTCCGAAAGATTAGCTACTGATGATGAGAAAAATGGAAAGAAGCAGCTGATAATTCTTGATGATTTAGCAAGAAAAATAGACTTAGAAAAAATAGGAATTCCCATGGAAGATACTATAAGATTAAGTTATTGTTAACTTCAAGATATGAAGAAGTGTTGGAGAGAGAGATGGATTCAAAAGCGAATTTCAAGCTTGGGCCTTTCAAAGAAGAAGAAGCTTTCATGTTATTCAAAAAGAGCTTGGGCAATGATATTCATGAGGATGAAGAAATATTGAATCTGATTAAGGGCTGCTTACAAATGAATGTGCAGGTTTGCCACTATCCATAAATCAATTAGCTACCCGTTCGAGGCCCTTCTCCCATTTGCCTGATCAGTTGAAAGAATCTTAAAGAAACTAAAGGGCTCCAATGACTTAGGGGTGAAGAATTTTATAAATGAAATGTTGGAATCAAGTCGTGATGATATGAAAGACTCTAAGGAGGTCAGAGCTCTTTTCTTGTTATGTGGACAAATAGGCACTCAAATTATTCCTATTGAGAAATTGGTGGCATATGGAGTGGGCTTAAGCATCTTCAAGGGAATTGACACAATACAAGAAGCACGAGATAGAGTGGATGCACTACTTAAAAAGCTTAAATCTTTTGTTTGCTAGAGGATGAGAAACATGGTTTCATCAAAATACATGATCGTGTTAGTGATGTCGCTAATAGTATTGCCTTAGAAGCTCAACTTTCTTTCGTAATGAGGAGTGGGGATCAGTTGATGAAGGCACACATAAAAGGAGACTTATCAAGGTGTGAATCCATTAGTCTATTTAATCCTTACGATATTAAAGAGCTTCCGCAAGCAATGAGTTGTCCAAAGTTGAAAATGTTCTCATTGGTTTGCACTGAAGATCATGTTATCAAACTCAAACTCCCTGATGCAATTTTCCGTTGGAAACCTCAAGGTTTTAGAACTTTTCCGTGTAATCCTTATGCCATTACCCAAATCCATCAGCTTCTCCATCAACTTCAAACACTTTGTCTTGATAGTTGTGACATTGAAGATTTGACTTTTCTTGGAAAATTGAAACAATTGCAAATTCTCATAATTCGCAATTCTGAAGTGGTTCGATTGCCTGAAGAAATCACACAACTTACTGATCTAAGGGTCTTAGACCTAAGGACTTGTGTCGGTCTTGAAATAATTGGACAGGGTATCCTTGGAAGCTTAACGAAATTAGAAGAATTACTTCTGCCCATGAGTTTCAAGCGATGGAATGGGGGAGGAGTTAGGCAACCCACCAATGCCAGCCTCACAGAGCTGAGTAATATGCCAAACCTAAGCACTCTTCATATAAATATTTCGGATTTAACAACACTCCCCAATAATCATCCACTAGCAAACTTGGTGAGGTATTCATTGTGTTTTGGTGATGAATTGCAAGATGTTGTGCAGTTTGATGAAGAAAAGAGCCTAAGTCTTGTATCGAATCCAAGCAATAGTAGATGTATATTTGAAGATTTTGTTCAAAACGCTTCACAGAAGGCTCGAGAATTACATCTATCAGGCTGGGTTGGATTTGAGAGAGTGTTGCTGCTTTATTTAGAAAAGGTTCTACCGAACTAAAGCATATTAATGTCCAAAATTGCCGATCAATTGAATATATCATCGACCTAGATAATCAACATACCCAATTCCCTCTTTAGAGACCTTGTCTCTTAAAGGTTGGCTAATTTAGAGAGGGTATTCTTAGGTGGTCTTCATACAAGAACCTTTCACAACCTGAAAGCAATAACTATAGAGGACTGTGAGAGCTTGAGGCATTTATTTTCTTATTCTCTAATGAACAACCTTTCACATGTGCTTGAAGAACTTGTGGTAAAGGGGTGCGATATGATACGGGATATTGTTTCAATCGATGCTGAAGAAGGTGCTGCATTTCAAGAGAATAGCAAATGGGAACTATTGGAATTCAAAGCTTTAAGTAAGTTGAGCTTAGAGAATATGCCTCAGTTCTTGAGGTTTTGCACGGACCAGTCCTTGGATGTGAAAGATCGGATGATAACTCCAGATCGCAACTAGAGTTTGTGAATGGACGTCAGGTAAGCCCATGATAACTTTTTTTGTTTACTATACACAATTAATTCTCATATATCTTTTCAAGAAACTAATGGTGCCTTTTTACATTTATGCAGGTCTCCTTCCCTCGATTGAAGTCTCTATCATTATCTGAGCTTCCAGAATTAAAAAAAATAGCTCACCATCAACATCCACCATATTTGAAGAGTCTTAAGTCCTTAATCATAAACTCTGCAATTCTCTTACTAGTGCAATCGAGCTTAATTTACTACTAATGCTTACGAATTTGGAAGAATTGAGTATTGAAAGATGCGACTTGTTGGAAGTAGCATTTGAACTTGAAGATGAGTTGAGCAATAATGGAGTTATAAAGCAAAGTCAAATATTGCTAAAGCTAGATACGTTGAGCTAACCTTTATCAAGTTGAATAAAATATGGAATGAGACTCCCCAAAACATTTCATTTATGGTGAATCTAAGGCAGCTTGAGATATTGATGTAATCAACTAGCATATCTTTTCTCTTTACCTATGGCCAAATCACTGAAAAGTCAGTTATCCATAAAGAGCTGCAAAACGATGAGAGGAGTTTTTATGAAGGAGACGTCAATTAAAGAAGATCAATACTTTAACCTTCCAAGTCTCAAAGAACTCACAATAGAAAGTTGTTCAAATATGAACTCATTCATTTCTTTGGAAAACAATAGTGGAGATGTACCAATCGGGGAATCCTTCTTCAGCTCAAAGGTATGCAACTCCCTTAACGTTTATTTCTATGTCGTTACTTTTCTATGAGAATCTCTCTTCAGTAAGATAATTTTATTATAAAGGCAAATTTTATCCATGAAACATTAAAACAACTACTCCAATTCATGGGAAGTTCTACTTAGTATAGTTTTCAAAAATTTTTTGCTAAATGATTGACTTAGTTAAATAATTCATTGTAACTAGAAACCAAATATCAACTATTACAAGATTATCCTTTAATAAACACTTTAGAACGTTGCAAGACAAACGTGATTAAGAAGACATGATACGACATTATGAAGCAAGTTCAACCACACATTGTGTACTCCTTTACTTGGATATACGCATTAAGTTAATTAATCATTTAACTCACTCAAAGTTGAAGAACTCTTTATCATTTGCATTCTTGTACACGTATAAAAGGTTAATGACTATATATAATTCAATGAAGTGAAAAAAAGACGGACGACCAATTAAGATGCAACATGTATTATTATCTTGTCCAATTGATGGGGCCTCAATTTTGATGGTAAAAGTTGACATACTTAATTAGAGGGAAATGGAATACAACTGGAAAGGGTCTAGATTTATGAGGTGTACACACTTATACATATACATGTGTTTAAAGCCCATTCTAGAAAAAGATAGCTTAAGAACCTCTATTAATTGATATTAACATAATTGGACCGGCCATGCAATAACATCATTAATTCATGTTTGTTGCTCTATGCATTACCAGGATTTTTCCCCTATATTTCAATGTTTTCAAGGGTTTGGCAATCTATAAATTATGCAAAATATATAAGTTTAAAAAAGAAAAAACAACAAACTCAAACCTCTTGCAATTTTTTTTTATTTATATTAAATATAGACCTTAACTTTAAAATCCCAAATAGATGAGATGTATCATCTAGAAATTGTAAACCACTATTGATGCATCATTAAATGCATAAATTTAATGGAATATAATCTCAAGCTTAAACTACTTACCACAAGATGATTGAGGAATAATATTCTTAAAAACTGATGAAGTATTGTGGCTATTCTGTGTACATAGAGCAAAATCTTCAGCTATGTAAAAATTATTGTCATCAACCTTAATATGATTGTGATTAGCACCAATGTAGAAGGTAAATTAATTTAAAGAGAATTAAATGTTATACACTCGGTTTATTTATAAAAATGTTCTTGATGTAGAAAAATCGAAGAAAAAATTTATTTATTTATTTATTTTTTTTATGAGAAGAAAAGAATGAACCTAAAAAGATATATCTATTAACGACATACCATCATATTGAGATTTGTTGTTATAGTATCACATCATAGTAGATTTCTTGAAGGTCTCACACCGTTCTTAAAAGATCCATACCAACGATATTTTAATAGAATCACAACATTAGAGAAAAAATAAGGAGCAAAAGAATTATATTATGAGGCCAAAAAAAAAAAGAAAGGAATTATATTAGAAAATAAGTCCTTCACTCTCTTATAAAAAATAAACCCTATTTATACTAAGCTTGACAACCCTAAGAGTAGGAGTCATATAATGAAAAGTAAGACTCCTCGTAATTAATAAAAAAATTAAATATAACTAAGACTCATAAATTATAAAAAAAAAAATCCTAATACCTAATAACAAAAATTAATAACATTAAATAATTAGATAACTTAGTTATTATAAAATACTAGTAAGTTCTTATAATTGATATTAATTGAATAAAAAAAAAATTAGAATTGGTGTGATTCTTTCTCTTTCTTTTTAATGGTATAATTTTATTGAATCTTGTGGTGATTTCATCAAAAATTTGTTGGTGTAAGACCTTCATGAAAATCCGTTGTGGTGAGATGCATAACGACAAATCTTCATATGATAGTATGAGGCTAATGGATACACACACACACACATTTATATATATCTTTAAGTTCTTTTTTCCTTATAAGAAAAAAAAAAGTAATCTTTTTTATTTCGATTATCAAACATCAATTTTTTAATTTGAAGTCGGGCTTTCCCTCAATTCTCCGCCAATCATTCAATTCAAATTAGCAATTTTTCTCTACAAAATGATTGACATCATGATTATATAAGTTAATTTCTTCTTCAGTTAATCCATCTTGGCCTTAGACCGCTAAGCTTAGCTCTTACCTCGCACCTAGACTGGCCATCTTGAAATAAGCAATTCTGAAAGGAGACTGAGGCATGACTGGAAAATGCATTGTAATAAACAAGCTGCCTTCCTCCGTCTCATACATAATACAGAGAGCAGGTTACGTAAAATGAACATTGAAGTGATCCTTCATTTAATAAATTAAAAGGAGAATAGCTAATGGCAATAAGTGGGCTTATTATGTTATTATACAAACTAATTAATTTACGAATTCTATTTAATTTGAACTTGAAACTTATGGATGGCTAAATTTAAGGTTAATATATAAAGGACAATTGGGAAGGTATAAGAATAATATAATATTATTTTGTGTGTAAGGCTATCTAAAAGTAAAGTCCTTACTGAATTGGTTGTATATTTCTTTTCTTCCATTGAAGATAATGTGTTTTAAGTCGTATCAATAATGACTTATATTAGAGGATACCATATTAAAAATAGAGACCTTTATATGTGCATTTTTCTTTCTTTCTTTTTTTCAAATAATATGGGTCAGTGTACATACATCCAGAAAATATAAACCATAATGCATAATACCTACAAACTTGAGTTGTTTTTAGGTAAATTTCCAATTATGGCATTAGTGACACGTCAAATTATGATGACCACTTTGTAATTACAAAGATCTGTGATCTTTACTTTTTGAAAGCTTAGGCCTACTTGAATATATCTATAAAACATGAAATGTATATAACCTAAAAATTCAGACCTTTGAACTATATTTTTGCTTGATGTAGCAAGGGAATGGCCAATGATTTTCTCAAATTAGAAGAAGTATATTAATTTATGCATAATTTTATTAAAAAAAACTGAAATAAATAAAGCATTTAGAAAGAAGAACATAAAAAATATGAAGCTTATGTAATTTTATTATTTGTGAACATGTAATTTCTTTTGCATAAATACATGTTACATAACTTCTATAACTATACTGTAATTGGTATTAATTAAAACATCATATTCGAAATTTTACAACACCTTTTATAACTAGAGGAAGAGAGGAGGGAGGGGGGTAGGGAGACATAGATTTACATTGGAAAAAGCCAAAAGAACTATGATGGAAAATGATGTGCAAGATTGCTTGGAACATTATAGTGTAACCATGATTAGTATAAGGTTCTCTCACAATCACAACTTTAGTTTAATTAGATTATGGAGCCCTGGCATCCGATCTATTTAATATAAACTGCATGGCAAGAAAATTTTTAATATATATTTTTCATCAAAATGATTTAACTTGTACTTTTAGAGTTGCAACCTGCAGTAAACTCAAATAAATAAATAAATATAAAATAGAAGGTTAAAATCGGATGGGTGAATCAATTATAAACAACTAGGACAGTGATCTATTGAACATTGAATTTTTTTCCTTTTTTTTTTTTTACCATTACAGCTAACAAGTGGGGTTTTGCGAATAGAGGTTTAATTTAATTTCCTAAATTTAAGTAGCAATGTAATTATTTGTCAGAAAATGTTATTCAATTGTAATTTTTTTTTTCTAAAAATATTTTTAATCTTCTAGGGAAATCATTTTTCTAGTCTTTATAAGAAAAGGAAAATATTTTTTATTCTCAAGGAATTTCATTTTAATGTTAATTCTAAAAGATCTCTAGTACCCACCATTTGGATCAGACTGCCATGCTTACTTTTTTTCATATGACTTTAGTGGCTTAGGTTTTCATTTTTTTTTTTTAAATTTTCCAATATAAGTCTTTGAACATTTTGTTATTATTAAAATGTGGGAGAAAAGATCACCACTAGCAATAATATACACCAAGACAACTCATGGTTATACAAAATTATTCTTCTTTTCAAGAGAGTAGCTAAATCTAGTTATTGAAAATAAAATAAAATAAATAAGTTTAGTAAATATTTGTGAAACTCTAAGAAAAGCAAAAAAGAAAGAAAACTACTTCAATTTTTTTTTAAATTTTAATTATTCCTTTTTCATCATCATTGCACTTCAACATGATACATATGGCAATAATAATAATAATAATAGGTTGGGAGCAAATTAAAGGAGACCAAGTGGGTGTGCAAGTTCAATAAAGTTCTAATATGGATCAAACCTTAGTTGAACTCAGGTTATGCTTTGGAGAAAGAGGGTAGGCTGGATTTTTTGTTGCTTGAGTTGCTCTAATAGTTATCAAAGGTTGAAGTGTTGGTGAGCAACTACTTCTAATGGTGCTTAACACTAGAGAGGTGGTGGTTTACTCTTAGGTGGCAATGGTAGTGTGGTTCAAAAATTCGCAACTTGGCTGAAATGGATTCCTTTATCCTTTATGTTCCTTAGCAAATCAAAACTAAATTGTGTTGTTATGAAACTACGGATTATCTCTAGAACAAAAAAATTTTTGGAGAGAGAAATTATGGATTTAACTTAAACACTAAAGTTAGAATCTTCTAACAAAAATTAAACTAGTGTTTTTTCTTCGAGTAATTCTTCTTGAATTTAAATCTAAAGTTTCATTATATAGTCATACCCATGAATTATTGGATTGAGCTTGAATCACCATGGGTAAGCTTAGAGAACTTAAAGCCCGAATCTTCTTATTGTGGTCCATGCATGACTATCAATTGTGTAGATTATAATGCATTTCACTTGGGTTAATTGCATGCATGATGATTATGATAAATTTGAGCCAAATCCACATCATATGAGTGAAAAAATGATCCAAATAGAGATAAAGGTTTACAAGAAGATCAATGTGAGGAAGAAGGAAACATGTTACATGTATGTCAATGAAGATGATGCAACTGCATAGTGCCTACATTGCATGGCTAGATGCAAAAATAAATAAATAAAATACATTTGCTTCTATTGCATTTCAAGTCCTATCCATATGTGGAGCTTTTTCATTTTCAAAAAAATCCAAAAAAAAAAAACAAAAACTTAATAAACACTATTTTCATGTGAAGAAAGTCAAATTGGTGACCAATATGCATGGTCTGATTGCCAAGCAAAGGGTTTGATTGGTTTAGGTCCAATATAATTAATGCTTAATTTTAGTCTTTAAGTGATAGTAGGTTTTGAATATTTAATTTCACACCATGTACAATGAACAGGTCTAATATGCATAAGTGAGAATGAATTTTTTTAAAAATTAGATTTTCTAACCAGGTTTTGAGTCTAGTTTTATTTGCATTCTAGTTTTTACTCAAATTAATGTTCACATAAAATAACAATTTAAATATAAATAAAGCAACACATATAGTCTTATTTCACTTAAATTGATCCTATTCTATACATTTAAGAACAACATGCTATATGAACCTTGAAAAAAATAAACTTTTAGTCGAAATGATTGTTTTTTAACCTAGGCTTGAAAAGTCGACAATCCATTTTCGAATACCTTAATTCTAAAAGTCATTTTCAAACATGGAAATTTGATTTTCAAGTAGAAGCACCATTTTTCATTTTTACATTTTGAATTATTTATTTATTTATTTATTTTCTTATATTTTGGATTTTTTTTAGACTTCTTTAAAATTATAAATCTCTCCTTTTTTTTTTGGGTGGGGGAAGGGGTGGGGTTGGGTGGGGGTGTTTCATTTATGAATTTTCTTCTTTAACTGTGTAATTGTTCTTCTATTTAACTTTTTGCTAGATACTTCCCTCCATTTAAGGTAGATTATGAGTGGCTATCATTTTTACAATATGATCTTGAATGGACACATTCGAGTGATTTTAGGAGAGCTTTTTTTATTTTTTATTTTTTTGCCTTTTTTCGCTGGCAGCTAAGTATGGAGCTACACATGGGCTAATGGGGAAGAGGGCAAGAATGGGCCAGTGTTGAATTTTCGGGCCTTTGCTGAGTGTTGGACTCATGTTAAAGCTCATGGTTTCTTAAGAGTTGATTCTGTTTTCGGCCTTTAAGAGTTGATTCTTAGAGATGGGTTTAGGGCTTTAGGCCCTTAGGCTTTATTTTAATCTGTAACCTAAGCCTACCATTTATTTACTTTTTTTGGCCCAATCCATTTATTGGACTTAATATGTAGCTTGTTGTTGCTAAATGAAATAAATTAGTCAATTTACCAGTCTCCGAAACTTTTATAGGGTTACACCAATTTATAGTTTTATTTTTATCTAGGTTTTTGCTAGCTCATCACCATTTAAATATATTTTTTATTTTATATTAGGGTTTTGAAATTTATTTGATCCGAAATTTGTGTCTTAATCAACATACTTAGCATTAAAACCCCAAAAAATCCAAGATATCTCAAAAATAAAACGAAAATGTCTTACAGCTTTTTACCTGCCAAACCTCCATCTCAGCTGCTTGATATGGGAGAAAAAGAAAGCAATTGAAATAATAACAACATTCTTATATTTGGAAAATGATGTTAAACAATGGGAAGAAACTCGTGCAACAAAATTGCGCAAATATATTTGAAACAGAAAATAAATAGCACTTATTGTGGCATGATATGGATGTCGTTTATGGTGAAAAATTTTTAATCTCAGAGAATAGGAACTTATCATGTGAGCCCTCCTATCGAATAATATACCTAAACTAGTTAGAAAATTTTAAACTAAAGTAGACGAGAAAAATAAAAAAGAAAGAACTCCCATTATTCTTTAATTTAATTAATTAAACTACGGTAATGACATGATTAAAATGAAATAAATGTAGGTAAAAGGAAAAAGGTATAATATGTACGACATATTTGTATTCGGTGTTGCTAAAACCGGTAGAGGAAAAAAACGAACCGAGAAATTATCAAGATACTTAAATATCTAATCTCGAAGATAATATCATGCAGGTTCTTCTTCCAAGTCTGGAAAGTTTGGTTCTTGAAATAGCAGGGAATTTCAAAAGTATATGGGAATGGGATAGTAGTCTCCCTGAACAATCATTCCTCAAGTTAACATCTGTATACATAGAAGGGTGTGATTCGGTAACTGTCATTTTTCCTTCAATTATGGTGAAGAGATTGCAAGAGCTAAAAGAAGTCAAGGTAGTGAATTGTTGCACTGTAGAAGCCATATTTGAGTTTGGGGATGAAAACTCAATGGTCTCAAAACTCAACAGGATGGAGCTTGGCCGTCTATTTAGTTTGAAACATATTGTGATGACCAAAAGCATACCAAACAAGACTGTATTGGGTTTCCCAAGCCTCACTGATATAACTATCAACTATTGTTACCGTTTGATCAATCTTTTTGATACTGCTACAGCTATGACTCTTTCTGAACTCAAGAACTTGTATATATCAAGTTGCAGCGATATGAAAGAAGTCTTTTCAAAGTATAGGAGATGAAAATGTGGGATGGAAAATGATGGCCTTTAATAATTTGCTCTCCTTCGAACTTCGGGATCTTAACAAGCTTACTTACTTTTGCTCGGGGTGTACCGAGCTCTATTTTCCAAATTTGAGAGCTTTAAATATTATCGGTTGCGAAAATGTCAAGCATTCATCCCAAAGCTTCCCGGTGCAACAGAACAGAAGAATATCACTAGCGGTAGCAGCATGGGTTCAGAGGTGGAAAAAGAAGATGGTGTCTTCTCCCCTTTATTTGATGATAAGGTTTGCTTTCGGCATACATTAACTCTTTCATCTTAATGACATCTCTATTACATGTGTTTGGCTTTTCGTTACTTACGACAGAGAGATTTCAAAATGCCAACATTGTATTGTAGGTCATTCTTCCGAATTTGCAACATCTACGAATTCACGGACTGAAACTAGTAAAAGAGTTATGGCACGATAAACTCCCATCAGGCTCCTTTTGCAAATTACAAACTCTCAAGGTGAAGTTTTGCGAACGAATTTCAGTTGTTATTCCATCTTTCATGTTGCACAACTTGCACAACTTGGAAGAACTGTATGTGTACAAATGCAACACAGTAGAGGTTATATTCCAACTTGATGAGCATACCTTAAGAGGGAAGAAGCTAGCAAGAAGTGCATTTTGTAAATTGAAATCCTTAGAAGTTCAATATTGCAGTAGTTTGAGAAATCTGTTTACAGTGTCTACGGCACGACTCCTTAAGAAATTGGAAAAACTGAGGATAGGTTCTTGTGTGAAGATGGAAGAAGTAGTTGCCAGGGGAAATTTGGGCCACACTGACACAAAAGGACAGTACAACACTACTTTTCCTCAACTGTCTGTCCTTGAAATTACATATATGCGACAACTTAGGAGCTTCTGTACCGAAAAGCATACAACAGAGTGGCCATCATTGAAGGAAATAGAGATTAGAGGTTGCGCTGCTATTGAGGCATTTGTGGGAAAACCGGAGGAGAAGGTCGTACCATTTTTCTTGATAGAAAAGGTATGTTGTCTAGAGCCCACATTATTTATTTATTTCTTTAATTATTCAGATCAAAACATCTAAGTAATTTAAGTTGAGAATTAATTGGAGAAGGAATTGGTCTTAAAGGGTTATATGAAATAAGATTAACAGAGAAGAAGAAAAAATTAATGAGAAATGCAAAAATTTATTGAAAAATTTTATAGACGATCACATAACAAGGCTATATAAATTAACATCCACAATGTGGAATTTGAATTAGGAATTGAGAGGCAGCAATACTAAGCGGGGTGCTTTTCCCAAACTGGAGAGCATACAGATCAGTAGTTGTATCAATCTCTTGACGATCTTTCCATCTACGATTATGGGGGATTTCCAGAATTTACAGTCATTGCGAGTGTCGATTTGTCCTTCTCTCAACGAGGTGTTTCAAGTTGAAGACCGCAATGAAGAGAAGGTATTTATCAAGACATCCGAACTATTTTCTTGTTAAAACAAGTATTTATTAAGAGCTCACATTAATTATTTATTTATATATTAAACCATCATAAGTTTTTTAAGGTGAGGAAAGCACATATGTGAGACAAATTAAAGGAGAGATAATGTTGAAATAATTACCCATACTTCATATATGTTTTTTATTTTATTTTTCTAATTTTACACTTGGAACTTTCTAAGTTGTTGTTGAATGTTATAATCAACCGAAATTTTTATTCATCAAATCTAATACCGTACTTCTAACTTGTATAATTTGAATTATAAAGTTGCCGTGTCAATTGATTTTTCTTTTTTTTTTCTTTTCTTTTCTCTTCTTCAAATAGTGGGATTAGCAAAATTATTGAAAATTATATTAGATAATCGCATACAAGTTTACGTTATTTAAAATTAAAATTAATATCTACAATTGTGGAAATTGAATTAGATATCATGCGGCAGTAACAAAGAAGGGGCAGATTCAGACAATAATGAGGATAATATAAGCTTTGAGAAGTTGCGGAAAATAGCAATTGGATACTGCGACAGTCTGGAACATGTATTTCCAACTTCAGTTGCCACTTCTTTACACCAACTCAGAGAGCTCCACATAATGTTGTGTAAAAGGATGGCGGAGATAGTAGCAATGAAAGAAGACTGCAGTAAATATGAAGAAGAAGAAGAAAATGTTGCTTGTCCAGTGTTCTTTTTTCCTGAACTAACCTCCTTAACATTGACGGACATGCCACTACTAAAGAGCTTTTACGGAGGTTTACATTCCACGAAATGGCCATTATTGCAGAACTTGGATGTATGGCGTTGCCCCAAAGTGAAAATATTATCATCGGAACAAGAAGGATGCAGGAATATTAATAATAATGATGATGAAAAGGTATGCAGCAGATTTCAGTATCAGCAACCTACCCTACCCTCCCATTCATTCATGCTTCTCAATCATTCAATATCATTGTTTGCTCATATTTCCTTTTTTCCTTTTGTTTTGTAATATAAAATGAATGACCAGCAGGCTGCTAATAATAATAATCATGAGATTCCAAGCTTTAAAGCAACGAATATCTGTACGGACATGCTACAAATTCCCGATGAGATCATTGGCAATCCGACAACATTGATTATAGTGGTTGTCCAAGACAAAGCAGCAGTGCAGGCTTTCCCTTGGAGGTTACTTCTTGAAAGACCTCACAATCTACGAGAGCTTAAAATACGATATTGTGATTTTGAAGAGATATTTCCAGCTTGGTCAGGCAATAATAGAATAGATGGACGTGGGCATGGACGTGGGCAGGAGAGCGATGAGATTGCCTCATCTCCATATAGATCAGAAGCAAGAACAACGGGAGTTTTGCTAATTGAAAATATAGGAAAACTCACTCTTGAAAGTCTTCCTAGACTAAAGCACCTGTGGGAAGAAGGCTCTTCATCTCCTCTAGCCGATATCCTCGATATAGTTGAAGAACTGTATATCCTGGGCTGTCCTCTTTTGACGCGAATTCTGTGTGCAAGCTCTTCTTCTGCTTCTACTTCAGCTTCATTCAATAACTTGAAAAGCTTGCGTATCAACGAATGTCAAGAACTAAGACATGTGCTGACATCCTCAACAGCCAGATGTTTGGTGCATCTTACCGTGCTAGAAGTTGTCGATTGTGAGAACTTGGAAGAGATAGTAGCACAAGATTATCACTTTGCATCGTCTAAGGATATCACTTTGCATCGTCTAAGTCAATTAAAGCTCAGTGGTTTATCAAGACTTAGATGCTTCTCTTCTATAAGCTGCAACTTCAATTTTCCATACCTGGCTGACTTTGAAGGTGATGACATCAAGATGAAATTCTTCTGGAAGGGAATTGTCAGAGCTCCCCTATTATCTAAAAGGGAGAGGAGAAAATTAGGAATTCAGGTTTCAATGGAGCAGGCCGTATCGTCTGGTTCATATTCATCTTACCACGGTAAGTAGTAGAGAGTGGCTATATAATTAATAATTAATAATTATCGAAAGGTTCTTATTTTTACGATTATCTGTTTTGTTCTGTTCTGTTTTGCTCTGCCATATCTTGTCATGTTTCTTTTATTAATTTAAGGAAAAAAAGAAAGCTTATCCTGCAATTTAACCAGCGTTGAATCGGTAAAGCAATAAATAATTATGGGTTAAAATAGCAAGTTTTCATTCTCATAATATTATTTACAATATAATTTGTAATATTATTTTAATATATATAAAAACTGGGGGACGCCCCCTCTCCGACCCAAAAAATTACTTTTTAATAAAAGCCTGTAAATCGGTACTAACCCAACAAGTGTTCATTCGGAATTCCTGTATACTATGCATACACAAATAATGAAGATCTATTATTATTATTATTATTATTATACAACACTATTAATTGAAATAAATGATTCATTCTATATATAAAATATATCCTAAAGACATTTATAATCTATCTAATTTGTTGGAAAAAAAAATACCTTTGCATTCTCATATATATATACATATATAGGAAAAGTGACAATCAAATATTATATATTTGTTAACAGTAAAATAACACATTTTACCTTTATTATTTTCAAAGGCTACAAAGTTAGAATTAGTTATTATATATAACATATTATGTTATCTCCCCTTTTTGACTTTTTTTTTTTCTATTTTCATCATATATTTTGTGTTTGTAGAACTCATACAAATAGCATTGAACAGTGTTCACTTCTCTTTTTTTTTTTTTTTCCTATTTCCTTTATCTTTTTTTTTTTTTGGCTTTTCATTTTTTCTATGCCTATCCCTACTTTTATGTAATAATCTCAAATCTTTTAATCTTGTGTTTGTGGCTGGTAAAAAGGAATATAATAAATATGAAATTATATGTTTTATGGGAAACATATGTCTTATAATATTGAGTGATAAATCTATATAATTTTTTGCAATTCGAATAATATATAAGTTAAGTAAATAACTTAAATCATTGCACAAAAATCGCATTATCATAGTCAATATAGTTATGGTAATACAAATATTAATTTTATTGTTTTTCAATCGTGTAAACATTTAATTTGCAAGTGACATATTTATATATAATTATTATCTCACATTACAATTTTTTTGTAGTTGTGTATTATTGTATAGATATTTGAATACATATTATATAATTAAGCCTATATTTCATTTTCATTTCTTAAAGGGAATAGTTATAATTTGAAGGACATTTAAGATAATATATAATCTAGGTAAAAGATGCTCCATTTATACAATCCAAATATACAGCCAAATGACAAAAGTGGCAGTCAAGCCTAAGGAGAGAAACCAAAGGAGCTAAATGCCCAAGATACCACATAAACTTTGCCTACAAAAAAAGGTTTGACCATGTGCAAAATATCAGTATCCTTAAAGTAATAAAAGATAGTTTTTCTAAAATGATCTGAATGCCAATCATGCGTAATTAAAATCAATTGAAGTCACATTAAAGTTACAATCAAATTTTTCAAAAGTTCCAATTTTGCCCTTACTAGAAAATCCAATTTTTTTAATTAAAAAATAATTCAAATATCAAATAAGGTATACTAGAGTTTAAAATATTTGTTTGATTAAATTTTTACAAGAAAAATCAATAAGATGCAAGAAGTAATCAAGTTGGCAAATGTGTATAAAATAAGAACCTATAAGATTGTGCCACTTGTCATATGAAACACCAAAACGCTAGTTTGTTGCCCCTTTTCACCACCTGCCTTTTCTCTCTCTTCCTTCCCATTTTATTTCCATCTTTTCTTCATTTTATTCATCTAAAATTCTCTTTGAAGCTATTAGGTAAGTATGTTTAAAACCTAAACCTTAATGACCATTATTAGTGCTAGTTAAGTGGAATTAACTCAAGATTAGCACTAATTAGTTTCTAGTCTATGTTTCTCATTAGAAAATGATGATAATGAAGGGGTATCAGAAGAGTAGCAAGACTTTCAAGCGCAACCAATCACATAATAAGGTAAGTGCATAAATTTAGGGTCTGTTTTTCATCGGTATCTGTATCATATCTGTTTCATATCATTATCTAGTCTATTTGATTGGTTCATGACTACAAATGTTTTTTTTTTCATCAGTATCTATTTTTGACAAACAATCTGTTTGAAAACAACAAAAAGATAAAAAGCCAAAATTACAGAAAAATGATGAAACAAAATGTATTATTAAGAGTTCTATGATTATTTAAGTGTAGAAAATGACTTAAGAATATGAATATATATTTTTTCAGGCATTTAGATTTCAAGTTCTTGAAGGATTTTAAAGCTCTTATTTGGAGTTATAATTGGAACAAGTATAGGCAGTGCAAAATAAAAAAGGTAAGATTCTAAACTACTTAATAATGTTGGAATTCGATGCTAATTGATGTGGATTTGCTAAGAATAGATATGGGTAGCATGTGAGCTTTGAATTTTATTGTGTAAGCTACTGGAAAGCTTAGTCTTCATGATGAAATTGATGTTTGGGTTGTAATATGCTTGAATTTATAAACGATATATGGATATCGGATGAATGATGTTATTGATTAATGTTTGGAAATTGAAAAACTAAAGTAGAACGTGTCTGAAGCATATGAGGAAGAGAAACAGTGTTTAAATTATGGAAATTCTTATTTTCAATGAGAAATTGAATATTTAAGCGATGAATTATAAGGATATTAACTGATAAATCAGTACATAGGTGGTTGGACATATAGAGATGATTTTTCTTAACAAATTTGTTAAATTATGAAAATTATAGGGAAAAGTTGATTTTAATGGAATGGTCAAAAGGTCTAATTAAGGTTGGTTTTAGTAGATTATAATATAATAAGTTGAGAAAAATTATTCTTTTATCTGTAGAATTGGGAAATGGTTAAATATGCTCATAATTAGCTTAATTGGTGGATTTGGAAGTCTTGTTTGAACCAATTTGATAATTAGATGTTTTGAATAATGTAGAATGGTAATAAAATGATTTGATAATAATTCATGTGAAGGAGGAATTAAAATGGGCATATGACTTATTATGTGGAATTTTAGACCCATGTTAAGTAACATGCAAAATTGACGGTATTAGGAACAAAATTGATTATGGGTGTTGTTTGAGAGATTTGATTACTTGTTATCGAATATGTGTTAGGAGATATGGAAAAGTATAATAAATAGTTATATGAATAGTTGATGCTTGTAAGGTGATTAAATGTTATATGAAGACATAATTGGTATAATGACATTAATATGTGAAATTATAGATGTTGTGGAGTTAAATGAATTTGGAATTTTGGATGATATGCCAAAATTTTGGAGGTTATTATGTTGTCCATGATAAATTATGTGCGGACAGTGTATTTTGAGCTTAAATTATCAAGTATCCTTATGTAGAAGTTCTCAATAACAAGAAGTTATGAGATTTTATTTGAGACATGTTTATTAAGAATGATATTAGTTGATAACTTGTCTATATGGATAAAATTCAAATTTGATTGATAATTTATTTTTATACATGTTTTGCTTAATATACACTTCTAATAACTAGGTATGGATAGCCTAGTCACTAAAAGTTTATGCGAGTAATTAGAGAGAGTTATACTGAGAAATACTCATAATGGCTATAAAACAATTTAGAACATATAGAACTTGGATGTATCATTAAAGATCGTAGGTCATTAGCTGTTAACAAATTAAGATTTGGTTACCTATAAAATATATCACTAGTGAGTACCTAAGTCCCTAAACCAACTTAGACCTAAATAATTAATTAGACAACTTGGCTAAATAAATTCAATGACATAGAAAGCCTTAGAAATATCGCTTATCCATAACGGGACTCAATGTATGCAAATGAGTTAAGTCCTAAACTAGAATCTATAAAATGTGGACCTCTAACCCAAATGATTCAAGAAATGGGAATTAAAAAGCAAAATGATTAAGTTATTTAAAGTAATCCCCTATTATGAGTGTTAACTCATGAATAGTTATTGCTAGAGGATAAAGGAGAAAAATAATTTTGAGACAATGAATAGGTACATAGTAAATATATGTTATTTGCTCGAATAGAGTTAATGACCTGGCTAATACTTAAACTCGGTCTAAATGTAGGTTGGTTGCTACTTGACTGCTTACCTTATGAAGTGGCATGGACCTTTGCATAAAGCATTGTGATGGACCGTGCTTATTGATGGTTAGGTGTGAGAAGATGAGATGGACATGATGACTTCTTCTTTTTTTCCCCTTTTTTGACAAGTTCTAAAGTCTTGTCAATTGCTTAATTTAGGACCTCTTTCATTCCCAATATTCGTTTTTGCGGGAGCTACAAATACTCCTACGTATGAGTTATTCTAGGACACTAGAAATACTTGCTTATTGGATTCTTACTTAATTGACATAATAAAATAGGATGGAGGAGAGTTTTAATATAGAATGCAGGTGAGATTCTAGACTAGGAGTTAGGGACCTTCAAGACAAATTAACCATGATAAGATTATAATTACAATGAGGATGTGTTTTAATGCATATAAGATATTGTGTTTATCTTGATTTGCACATCAATATTACTCAATATCTAAGTGAGAGATTAAGATTCGTAGGATCAATTGGCTTTATAAATTAAAGGATAGAAGCATAGCATGATAATGATTATGACTTTGAGATGAAGTGAAAATAATGATGTGATGGAGATGAGTTAAAAGTGAGAGCAATAAGACCATTGAACGAGATTACAACTGTAACAGCTCTAAGTTAGGATTCGATTCATGATTTATGAATAAGATGAGGCATATAGGTTAGATGATGTTCTAAGTAAGTTAAAAGGAACTTGCTTTTTCACTTAATTTAAGGAGGATTAAAGAAGGATGATCAACCACCTGGTCAACCCTATACCACCACGGGCCTGTAACTCAGCTAAATTTAAAGGAGCATATGGTTTCCTAGTTGATTTTTGAGTCAAAATTTGAGAGAAACCTAAAACTAAACCTAAAATATACTATTTATGACATATAATTATCTAATTAATGTTACTTTATGAAACTGGAACTTGTTTGGGATCTGATCCAGATCTTACATAGGTATAAGGTGTGTGAGTTACTACTTATTTTGGGATTGTGCGTATAAGTTTAGAATTTTAAAATAAATGTTTTATGAATCATGTTTGTTTTTTGCATTGTATGGGATGTTTAAATAATAAAAAATTATGAGATGTTGAGAGTGTGAGGTCTCAATATTTTTTTATCCATTACTATATATGAGATCTTAGAATCTTCAAATTTATTGTTTTAGATACGAGATCTTGGAACTTCCATATTCGTTGTTATTCATGAGGTTTCAAATGCTTCAAATTCATCATTGTTTGCTCTTGAGATTACTAATCATGTTTGATATTGACCTGATTTTAAAAATGATATGTCTTACAAGAGATGGTTGTTATTTATAAAATGATATATAGAGTGTATCGATCTTTATTTGAGCTCGTTCGTGGTATGGCATGTGTGTGTGCATGTGTAGTCTTTTTGTACTAGGTTTTATTGCTCACCCATTTGAGATTTAAATTCAGGTGCAATGGATGGTTAGGATTTTCTAATATTATCCTGCATGTCACTGTGATTGCAATGGTCAAAGCAATGGACATGAAAACTGGCAAGCTCAGTTAGAACTCATAATATAGAAATAATATTGATATTTGTAAAATATTTCTTAAATATTTTATGTTAAATTTTAAATAGTCAATCTAATTAATGAGTTGTATAAATGAATATATACTTAAGAGATTATGAAGACTTATGAGATAAAAGTTTATTTTTGTCTTTAGTTAGTTCTTTTAGGTCTTACATGCTCGTATGTGCTCAAGCGATCATGCCTGGGACCAAGGCATGATAAATTCAATAGAAGGAATTTCAACCATTACAAGTAGTATCAAAACACTTCACTAACTAGAAAGGGGGAGAAGGGTCACACATGACAAAGTACCACGTTATTAGAATCTAGTGTATAAAGAAGTATCTTGGAATCCTTCTCACATACTATGGTGTTAATCTTAGACATGTGTAATGAAATGAAACTGATGAGGACGTTAGTTCCATATATGGGAGAGTGATGATACCCTTCAAATAAAGTGTGTTGAAACTCTTTCATTGAGGTACCTTTTCATATAACGAATTAAAGTTCATAAAAATTGCAAGTTAAACTATTTAGAAGGGAATACTTGTAAGATAAATGACCTCTTAAGGTGCAACTAAAAATTGGCAAATGTCTTGTGAGGAGATTTGGTCATTATATGATTACAAGTCATCAAATAGCTAATAGCTATGGTTTGTCTTAAGTTGATCTATGTTCAACCCTTAGACCCACAAGTAATTTTGATGGATATAGTTTATTGTTCTCAAATGTGTTGAACAAACATGATTTTTTTATTTAATTATTATTTCTCCCTTTCTTTAAACCCATTTGCCTTTAATTGGCTTAGATGTCAAAGTTATAAATTAATATAAATTAAGCAATGACACATTGGTAGTGATTCATTCAATTTATTGGCAAAGACCATGTTTGGATCGGGGGCTTAGTGGGTAGCAGAAGTGAAGGTTAAACATCTTCCCCCCTCACCTACCTTTTCTTTTTCTTGGTTTGGTTAATTGTGGATGGTTCACGGTGTTGATACACTTGTACAAATACTTACGTGTTGTACTACAAAATAAGTAGCATTGAGCATGCATATCTAAATCAAGTGCTAGTGGCTATAACATGTCTACATTGATATATTTGACAGTAACTACATTTCATGATTCGTTGAATGCTAAAAGACTTAATTCTAAGGATGTATAGTTCAGTAAATAAAATATTCATTCTTATTTTGTCATGTCTTTTAAAGATTCATGATTATGACAGGATGTACTATTAGTTTTATTGTCATTTTTATTTTTAGCATATAAAAGAAACCAGAAGTTGTCTTTTATTTCTACCTCCTATAAAATTAGAATTTTCATCTTAATGAATGACTATTTCTAGGATAAGTAGGTACAGGGTTGGTAGAGTATGAAGCGTTATGCTTACCTTATCTTATAAGATACAAGACAACTTTTATTTCTACCTCCTATAAAATTTAGAATTTTCATCTTAATGAATCACTATTTCTAAGGATAAGTAGGTACAGGGTTGGTACAGTATGAAGCGTTATCCATACCTTATCTTATAAGATACAAGGTACTAAATCTTGTAACTAAAGTCTACCAATTACCACTTTGTACCCACCCTATACCATGTACTTTACAAAACCTAAGGGTCTTATAAAACTTGTAATTTTTTTCTTTTTCATTTTTAATTTAAGATTATCGCTGTATATTTTTTTTCGTGGCATGAAAAATCACATTGTTTAAAATATTTACCATAGCAAAATTCTATTTGGAGTGTGGAAAGAAATTAAATGTAATTTCTAAATATCACAAATTCTATGATATCAAAAAGGTAGCTTCTCTTGAAAAAAAAAGGGAAAATAAAAAAAAACTATAAAAGAATGAATATATTTACCAAAATTTCATTTAAAGATTTGTATCTTATTTAATTATCCATGGTTAATACATATATTTTTCAAGTTGAGTCATTAAGAGTAATTAAATAAATTTAACATTATTAAATATTAAACATAGTAGAAAAAGAAGCATCACCACTTAAATATATTTATATTAACAAAAAAAATAAATATAAATAAATAATACTATTTTTTTGTTAATAACTTAATATTATTTATTTTATTCAATTTTTTATAAGATAGGTACAAGGTCCCCAAGAACCTATATCCTATATTTAGTAGAGTACAAGTTCTAAGATGGTACATGATTTGGAAAGCCCATACTCGTACCTTACGCTGCGGGAGCAAGCTCTAAAAATTTTCCTAGAACCTACCTATTTGGCTCTTAATGCCTAACGGAATCTATTGGTTGAGCAAGGTCTATGTGGTTACCTAATACGATAGGATTACTCGCTCACTACTACCTATTTCTAACTCAAGTTCATCATATGTTTTATGAAAAAAAAAATAATAATAATAATGAGTTGTTAGGATCTAATAAAACAAAGCCATCATAAAGACTTTCGTTATTAATCACCCTGTAGTTAGATTCTAAACCCTCATCATAACAAAATGACACCTAAATTTAAGGAAAGCATCAAGTTTAAATCCATTTTCTTAGTGTCTCATTAGAATATGCAAACACAACTTCCTAATTAAAAATATTGAATTCTCTGCTACTCCGAATCTATAATTCAAAATCAAGTAGTAGAACCAACTCTTCAAATCAAGTTGAAACAAACCAATTAAACCTAAAAATTTCTACTAAATATCAATTTAGTAGCCTTCTAGATTCGTGACTTAATCCATTCACTCTCTTTAGGCTACTTCTCATTGATGTTTTCGAGCTTTGGGGTTTTTTCTTGTGTCTAAGCCTTGCATACCCCTAATGGTTAATTTTAAATGAAATTTCCTTTTGGACAATAAATAAATATATATATCGATTTGGTTATTTCGTATGTTAATTTTATAAATTATTATTGACACTCTCTTCCATTATGTAAGCACGAATTTACTTATGTGGAGTATTAAAAACTTAAGTGCCCTATCGTAAAATGGTCATATATGAAAAAAAATGAACCTACAGTGGAAAGTGGAGTTACTAAGTGTATGATAGTAGTTCATTAGATCTCTCTTCTATTTTCATTTGTAAGAATAAATCATGTCCAGAATAAATTAACTATTTTGTTAGTATTTCTCTTTTGATGTTTTAATGATAACAAAAAGATTAAGTATTACTAATGAATTTATGAGTATGCAGATATCTCACATTTAAGTGATAAGTGAAGTAAGAGTTTTCAAGAGCTAAGCAAGAAGATATGAAAATATAAAGATAAATCAGAAAGTAGTTCAGAGACAAAATAGAAAGACAAAATAGAATTCAGAAGGAAACTCAGAGAGTGAAACGGCTGAGCGACAAAACAAGACTACTCAGAAGGTAACTCAGAAGGTAAACTGGGAACAAGAACAGGATTCGCACAAAAAGATCATAGTTCGAATCTTTCAAAATTATTTTATTATTTTGAAGACCCAGCTCCAAAGTTGAGTGTATTTGGGTAATACATTCAAATGTTCCACAAAAATGGTTATTATATCCAAGGGGATTCGATTTTCTTAATTAAACGTATAAAATCTCAAAAGCCTATGACAGAAAAATTAAATTAATCAAGGATCAGATTATGTCTGTTATTTATGGCTTGGGTTTATATTCAATGATGTTATAGAATTCGTGTTGTTATCAAGTTTGACAGTCAGATCAAGAAGGAAAGATTCGATCCTATTCTTTTGGGATTTAGAAGATATTTCACGAGAAAGTATATCTTCAAGATGGTCAAACAATGATATGGATAAACATCAACGTTATCAACAGCAAGATAAGATTTGGATAATCACAGAAGTATATCAAGCACAAAATCAGGAACTACTGGAGATTATCATCTATCCAATTGTTTTGAATTCGAATTCTCTAATCGTTTTCAACTGAAGAAGAAGGAGAATTTTTAAATTTAAATATCTCGAAGACATGAAGACAGTGGAGTGTGAAAAAGACAAGAATAATCAAAAGCCTTTGAGAATCTCTTGCAAAATTACTGTCATTCGAAATTTTCTTTGAGCTGAAATTTTTAGAAATGTTTATTCTTTTGTTTCAAAGCATTGTATATCTTGAATGAGAGTTGTGTAGAAGTGAGAGTTACATTTAGTCTCTGTAGATCAGTAAATAGCTTGAGTGAAGCTAGATAGGCTGAGCAGAGTGTTTGAAGTTCTTTGTTGAAGAACAAGCTTGTATTCTCATTTCTTTTGAAAATAGTGGAACATACCGGTGTGGAATACCGGGTCCCCGGCTTGGAGCTGGAAGAGAGGATTGACGCTCGAGGCGGAACCTCTATAAATCGATCTTGCAATCTCTTTTCTACCTTATCTTTTTAATTTCGTGCATATCTTATTATTTATTCTTGCTACATTATAAACTCAGAAGACCAGTCAGAGAGTAACTGGAAATTTAAGTTCTACTGAACATTGAACTCAGAAGATCAGTCAGAGAGTAACTGGGAGCAAAATAAATTTTTTTTATTAACATTTTTTTTATTATTTGCAAAACTTGATCTTGTCTGATATTATTCGAAATTTATCAATATATTTAAAATTGAGTTTTAAAAGCCATTTAATTTGAGTAACTAAGCGAAGTGAATTTGGTTGATTTTTAAAAGGGTTAAATTTTATTAAATAACCAATTCACCCCCCTCTTGGTTATTCTTTTCGGGACCAACATATTTCATTCAATATTGTGCCAAATAAAAAGGAAGTACTATTTCAAAAAGGAAACCACACTCCTCCGCTTCTTCTTTTATATCATACAATAAGAAACCATATCATGTTTTACATATTGTTTTTTGGAAAATTTTGTTGGTTCCATCATTAAATTTGACGAAATATGTTCTATCCACTATTTAATAACTCATATTCATATCTAGTCGTAATTGTACTATTAAAAATAGTTAATATACTAATAATCATATTTATTTTAATAGTAAGATGATTAATTAGATAATCCTACTAATATCATTATCATTGTCCAGTGATGTATGCAACCTATTGAATAAAATCTTTATTTTTACTTATTCCCACCAATAACAGGAGGAAAAAAATTCCTCTTACTTTTTCTCCAAAAGAAAAACAAAAATCCATAATACAACCCCCAGAAAATTTGTACTAAGCCAAGTCCAATACATTAACCACTAGACCAACAAAACTCGTTGAAGCCACCAATTTCAACACTCCATTCCTTATATGCAACCCAAAAATGCAAAGTGCATCATCAAAGGCCCACCTCTGTATAATTATGGGAAGTTCTAGCAATTTGCTACTTATTTATCTAGCAATTATAAGTCTAAGTTGAGCTAAGGCTAAATGAGATACTAAATTTTAGAATTTTCATGAAATTCACTCTAAATCTGATAACAAAACTCAAAAACTAACAGAACAACTCGACTCTAGTTGCCCTAAACAAATCTGCAAACTAAATGCAAGAATTTCCATCCATTTTTATAAATTAATCATACTAATTGCATGTAATTAATCATGAGACATGATTTGAAAATGCCCTTCAGCATTCTTCATAATAGAAGAATCAATGTAAATTTTGTCAACTTTGCTTGCTCTCTTCACCACTTTCTTCCAAATAAGTCTTTTTTCTTCTCTCAGCTGTAGAGAACAAACACACCGCAAGGAAACACGCGACATAAATCCCATGAACCTTCCAATTAGTTTTAGGTGGCTGACGCAACACCATCATATGAAACACAGCCACATAGTAATGCAGCCCAACAGCAAATCCCACAAATGTCTGAACTAGGCCCAATAACCTCGTGCCCAGCCCACATTGTGTTGAAAACACTAGAATCAGGGACATCAATAGCAACAGCAAGTACAACACGTACCCAAGTGTTTGCATGATTTGTAAGCACAAGTAAGTAGACGGTGAAGTCGTGTAGAGAAACTTCAGAGGCTCGAGCCCAGTGACAAACGAAGTGAAGCATAGGATTGAGAAGTAGATGGACATGTACACTTGGATGAAAATCAACAGCTTCTGGAGAGAAAAGTAGACTTTGATACGATTGAACATAAGAGAGACTAGAACTAGAGGGACCAGTATGAATGCAAAAGAGATTATTGATGCGATTGTGGGTGCATATTTGTTACCAACATATGGTTTGAAACCTCTAGTCATTTGCTTGTTGGCTTTGGTGATATAAGTTCTTGAAGTGGTTGAGATTTTCTCTAAATCCGGTAGGAGTGTTTGCTGAAACCTATTGGGAAGATCTCTGAACTGTGAGACCAAATCATCTTCCTCCTCTTCATCAAACCAACTAGGCTGTTTTGGCTTCTAGGGTTTCTCAAGTTTGGGACTTTTGTTTGATTTCTTATCTTTCTTGATTGGATTGACCTTTTTCTTCACCTAGGTCTCGTCTTCTTCCATACCTGATTGATTCTTTTTCTGGGTCTTTTCGGGTTCTTTGCATTTCTTGTCTGTTTCGTCTTGGTCACTGAATTTTTTGCTCAAATAAGCTTGACCATCTTTGGTTTTACCGGTCGTAGTGTTGAACTTTGCTGTGTTGTTCTTGGGGGTGCTTATTTTGACTAGATCTAGGCTTTTTTTGGATGAGGATGACCTAACTTTGGTGGAATTTGAAGCCTTGGAAGATGTTGCATTGAGTTTCTTGAGTTTGGATGTTGAATTAAGTTTTTTGAGCTCAATTTTAGTGAGAGCAATATCACTATTAATGGGTATTTTTGCTTTTGTTGTGTTTATTGATTTGAGAATCTTGGTGTGGTTTTTCGAGGACAAGCTAGAGCTAGTTGTAGCATTGTTGGGTTTCTTCGGCTTGGTTTGGTTCTTTGAAGAAAGTGAAGTGACTGGTTTCTCTTTCTTTTTAGGCAAGTCTGAGTCTTCCTCTTCTAACAATCTCCTAGCACCAAATGTATCACTACTTCTAAGTTGAGCTTCTGAGATAACACATACAAGAACTAAAGTGAAGAGAAAGATAAGGAGATAGCTTAAGAGTACTTTTTGTGTGTCAAGCACAATAGCGGAGCCATTGCTGACATTGGTATTGCTGCACTGAACAGAATCAAATGAAAACTTGGATATTAAGTGAAGAGACAGAGTAAGAGAGACAGAGAGCTGCATTGGAACTTGGAAAAACTTGGATCTAGATTCCTCTACTCTTGTGATTTTATTATAAAGATAGTGCGAGAGAAAGTGCAGTAACGAAGATGTGAGAGAATTTAATGCAAAAAAAAAAAAAAAGAGCTTAGAGGTGAGATCAGTCACATGGTGCAAGTAGTCAAATTGACAATACAAACGCGGATTAGGAGTCAGGATTAAAGATTTGCATTTACTAATTAATATTTTCAGTTATTATTGGGGATAATATTTAAATTATCTATAAAACGAAAGCAATTTTCTTTACTAGATCTCTTTATTTATCTTCTCCTAATTTTTTTTTTCCAAATTTATTCTTATAAAATTCTATGACGTGTGATATTAAAATTAAAAGAGAAAAATGGTGTAATAATATATAAATGGTAGCCCTATATAAATATCCCTGTGCCACCTATCAAGATCCTAAAAATTATTTAACGGTTTTTCAACTTTAATTTATTTACTTTGCATGAAGGAATTAAAATTTTCTTTATTTCATCCTTTAACAAATATTCTAAAGTTTTTACAAGCCGACAATTTTTTCTCCGAAAAAAATTAAAGTTTACCGGACAGTTCAACTCAATTATGCAGATTAATGATATGAGATCCCCTCATATTTTAAGAATAAATAATGTCCTTTTCATTTAGTGGACCAGTTATTATAATCCGATAATAACTCTAATTAGTATGCTGCTTGGGACAAAATTCGACGTGTGAACATCAATTGATTAATGTTTCTGTTGACAAGGACATAGATTAATGTAACAGCAAGTGAAATCACCGACACATGCGACTAACTTGTTTACTGCATTTATTTATCAAATAGAAGTATCTTTTCATTAATGGAATAGCATATAAGACCAAATGTGGATCATGATAGTTGGCAATCCCCAAAAAAGCTAAATGCAGCTTTTTCTACATCAAAAAGAATCCTTCTGACAAATTAAAACTTACCTTTATCTCAAATAATTGGTTTCTCTGTACTTTTCATGTGAAAAATGCCTATGAGCTGTTAATTCCCTCTTTTATTATTCTCAGCATTTTATACAAAAAAAAAAAAAAGAAAGACCCATATTTGTAGTGCTTCATAAGCTTTTCTTTCTTTCTTTTCCGAGTTCACTGAAAGAGGAAGGGAGGGAAGGAATGCACACGTAAAGCTACTGCATTTCGGTCAAAATAAGTGTAGCTATCTGAATGATATATAAATTTTGATAAAATATAATTAAATATTAAAATTAATCAATTTAATTAATATTTAAATAAATTTTTTGTATTTTCATCATATTAGACAAAAATGTCATGTAAGATGATGAACTTAACTAATTTGATGTAAATACTAGTGTCATATATGAAAAAAAATTTAGGTGCCAAATTAATCTATTTCAAAATTCATGTACTCAACTACATATTTTATCAAAGTTCAGACACTGGTCATGACATCAACCCATTGAGTAAACAAAATCATCCCAAAAAAATTACATTTATACAAAATTAAGATATAAATGAGTTAAACCTGACTACATTAATAAAGAGACTTAATATTTACTTGAATTGAAATTCAATTATCTCATATATGAAAAGTAGGCTAAGAAAAGGTCTTTTATAATATATATACATGTATATATATTTTTATATAATACTAAGTGAACTAAGAAAAATAGTTAGATATATCGTAATTGAATGAAATTAAGAAAAATAATCATATAAAATTCAATTGTAGTCGCATTTGAGATAGGAATCTCTATAATATGTCAATTTTGTATTCACGAGCTCATTACTATTCTGGAAGTAAAAAGACAAAGAATTAGCACATGACGAACATACCAAAGCGTGAGAAATAGCACATGTAAACCACCTAATCTACTCTAATTTGACCTTGTACTCGTAGATTAAATCGTTAAAAATATCTAAACATTGGAAAAGTATCGGTATTAGTAGATGATATTGATATATGTTGTCCGAAAGGGATTTGTCCTGAATGCGACGCCACAACCAGTAGGAAAACAGGAGAAGATGGTGGATCTTATTGGCCGGAGTATGACCATCAACCATCTATACCAAAATGGGCAGAAGCCACCCAAAATGCGCCTAATGATTAGAGCTAGCCAGCTTGGCCATGGGTCCATTGCATAGGATTCCAGGCTGGTCCATGTGAAGATAGATAATTTAATCCTATACACTATAATATATATATAATATATAGGATGGGGATAAAGGATTGTGTACTAAGTCCAATTTGTTATCATGCTGAACTAAATCAAATCCTACTCGTAAGGTTCTAAAGTTTTCACTTATAGTTGCTCATCATACGGTTTTGAATCCTTTCAATTATCTAACAATCGAGATTGTTTAGATTTTAGAAATACCTTCTCGTACTTGTTGAAATAATAGAGGGAGTAGAAGAGAAGATTGTGTGTAATTGCCTCAGGAATTAGGATGTTGAGAGTGCGGAGAGCAAGATAGGGATGACCCTAGCAAATTCTTAAAGCGATTTTCAAGTCTTTTTATTAATCAAGCCATGCCTCCAGATTCTTCAAGATCCGATTAGCAATTTCAAATGCAATGAGCCCCGATTGGAGTGGTTTTCATTTGCTCTCAACTAAAATGTTTTCCTACTCCTCTTTTATGTTTAATTTGTTATAGTGAAAACTTGAGTTCATACATGTTAGATTTATTTGAGTATAGGATTAACCAGTTAAAGCCTGCACGTGAACCTTATTATCAAAGTCTAGATTTGACTCATAATATTTTACAATTTACAAGGTATTTCTTAGTCAAAATCCATGTAGAATTTTTTTCCCTTCTATAAAATTGAAATAGGATCCATATTTAAAATGTTTAAATTGAGAATTAGATTTTGTACCCTATTCTACAATGCTACACATTTGGCATAATGGCTTTTAGATTAGTACGTTATTCTTATCTCTCATTATAATAAATCATGCTTTTCTCTTATGAAGTTAGAAAATATGGATAATATTGATAGCATTACCAATAAAGGCATCAATATCATGTTTGGTATGCATGAATGATTTGGAATGGAATTGATTGGGTTGAAATCGAATCAATTGGAAATGAATGATTTTGAAAATGATAAATCCATTCCTATGTTTGATATATTACATAGATTGGAATGGCTAAAAAGTGTAATTGTCGAGAATGCCTTTAGTAATAAATGCAAGTTATGAACATATGATAGGATAAAAAAGTAACTACATTACATATAATTAATAAGGGTTGAATGGAGTTGCAGTTCTACCTTCTCAAAGGCAAAATCGAATTCCCCTTCAAAGTCAAAATGGTCGGTTCTAAGGAATCTTAATTCCGGCTTCTAAAAACACTTCCAAACATTAGGAAAGAGAATGAAAGCCAGAATCGTAATTCCATTCCGGTCAATTCCTATGTATCAACTATGCTATAATAATGATGAAGAGATAATTGTATTTTTGACAATGGTAAAACAAATGGTGATTCATTTTAGTTTTTTATTTTTAAAATAATGATTTATAGTGTATTTTATAACAGTAAATCTAGATTATAGTATTTTGGGTTTGCATAGTGATTTATGCTCGATATTTTTATCAAACTTAAGAATTTATGATGAATTTACATGATTAAATTAAGTATTTCAATTTTTATTAACTATTGTAAATACATATGCACTCTTGCAAAATGAGACTATTAAGGTTGCCATATGATTCTACGAGCCCTAAACACCTAGCAATATCAGGTAAAATCTTGATTAAGTACACATGCATAGTGATTTAAAGTAGTGTTAATTACCAAAAAGTGACAAGTGTTTTTTCCGTTTTTACAAAGACATGACCTTTTTTCTTTTTTACAACTAACTGACATGAAATTTTGACTATCTTATTCCGTCTAATTTGGATATTAAACCATCCACGTGTCAAGCACGTGTAAAGCCAAAGTGAAGTGAAAAAAAAAAAAAGAGAAACCCAAACAATTAAAAGTTTAAATTTTGTTAGAAGGAATGATGTCTCGATCGTTTCACTGCTCGAATTCCATTGACTTCTCAGTTCTTATGCATACTTGTAAGTATATTACAAAGTGTGTAGATATAGTAATATGGTTTGAGCTTGCATCATCATCATCTTATAATCATCTTGTTCGGAAAGAATAACACAAGTATCATTTTCTTCAGCAAACGGATTCCTCTCTCTCTCTCTCTCTCTCTCTCTAACCCAACATCCCCCCATCTCGAACCATCTCAAAGTTGGAGGCTGGACTCGTCTCACAAGCTAAACCCATCTTCTTCGCAAACCCATTCCCTTTATCTCTCTAACCATACACTCTCTCTCTCTCTCTCTCTAACCTAACATCCCCCTTCTCGAACCACCATAAAGTTGGAAGCTAGACTCATCACATGAGCCAAACCCATTTTCAACAGCATAACAAGAACCAAACACAGACCCATGAAAGACCACCTGCCATGGCCTAACGAAATCCATTTGCGACTTACCCAAAAAATTACCTACATAAAGTACCTTCACCCGCTACCACTTCATAAAATTGAATCAAGATCATGTGGGGTGTTAAGTTAGAGAGAGAGTGGCCAGAGATGGGGATGTTAAGGATGTGTGTAAGTGGTCCTTATTTACTCAATAAAATATAGTTTGGGTGTTTTTTTCCCACTTCAAAACTTGACACATGGATGATTTAACGTCCAAATTGATGGAACAATACCAAAAAAATTTCAATCAATTAATTATAAAAAGCAAGAAATAACACGAGTCATGTCTTTGTAAAAGCTAGAAAACATCGATCACTTTTTTTGTAATTAAATTACAATTATTGACAATGTATGTTCATTAATTATCTTAAAACACAACACAATTTATTACATTTCAATTTAAAATTATTATTTATATTAGAGTTGAATGTTATTCTACATTGTTATATGAAATATTATAAAATTAAACGGTTGAAATTTCATGTAGAGCCAATCGCCTTATAGCCTAGTGGCATCCGGTCCAAACACTTATTCTTGAAGTATCGAGTTCGATTTTCCGTATTAGCGCGTTGTAATGGCCTTATGCAGTCGTGTTGTAATAGCCTTATAGCCCATTGAAACTTTGAAAATATTATATTTATATGACCATATAGTCTTTCTACCATTTTTACATGGAAAGATATGTAATCTAGAAGAGTTATAACGAGTTATAAACATTTAGAACTATATTATTTTCTTTTAAGCCATTGAAAATTGTTATTCTTACTATTTTTTATTCAACAGACATGTCTTTAAAAAAATAATATTCTTTAATTTGACAAAAATATTTCTTAAAAAGTTTAAAATCATATATGGTAATAAATAATTTTAACAATAATCCAATTTTTCTCTACTATAACCGGAGAGGGAAAATTCAAAGCCAATTTATCCCCTATTAAAAGGTCAATGATAATATCAAATAAACAATATATCCATTGGCTAATCCCAATTGATTATTAGATCCATTCAATCCTTTTTTTTTTTTTTTTTTTTGCCATTGATCTATTCAATCTTTAATATCAACATCTAAACCTATTGACTTCTAAGAACCATCTATCGTAGTAATGTAATCCTTATCCGTGTCATGAAAGGTCAACATGGCTACGATGAAACTATTAGTAAACATACGATTTAAAATACTCTATCGCTAAATATTAAGCAATGAAAATAAGTGTTAGGTGCAAAAATTGATTGATATATTAACATTAAACAGTGATTTTATTTTAATTACTTGTGGGGACACAATGGGTTGAGAATGAGTTCTATAAAATCCGAACCTACTCTAATACCTTGTAGGTATAAGTTTTATGAAATCCACACCTGCTATAATACCTTATAGGTTTTCTAAGATTAGAATTGACTACCTTTAGGGTTTTGAAATTAAATCCAAGACCATCCCTAAAACCTTATAGAGAATTACTCATAGGGTAGTGATCGGGTTGGATGAATTGGATATCCTATAATAACCTGTCCGGTTGCATTGCTAATAGAGAGTAATGATGGTGAAGATAGTAATAGATCGTGAGAAACAAATCATTAAGGTATTTCCAAATGAAAGAATAAATGATTAGATTATTATAAGTAATTTATGTATTGTAGATATTGATATTATATTGTCTTATTACGTTTTATCAAGATTGGAAATTTCACTAGTCTTATTATATTCTAAAAATGTAACCCAAAGCTCTATAGGAATTTGAAACCAGACCTAAAATCCAATAGGAAACCTCACAGGTTATTATCCTAATTGCCAAATCAAATAGGTGGAGTATTCCGTAATGGCATGTCCATTACATTTATAATTACTTTTAATAAATACATTATTATAGCACTTACATTTCCATTTAACATATATATTAAATACAGAAAAAGATAAGCATAAGGTTATTAATAAGTAAAAAGTAGCATTAGAAAAAGATGAGAAATTAGATAGTTAGTATTAATTTAAACTATTTATATGAGTGTAATTTTTTATGTAAGTAGGTAGGTAAACCCGTTATATCCTATATCTTATTTTACTATTCAATTAGATACATTTACAAGGTAGATTTTAGGTATTATTTTCTAGATCTACTCTTATAAACTAACGTATAAGTACTATATTATTATTTGAAGGTTCCTTATACTATCTTATTAGAACTATTACCTAATAATATTAAATATAAAATAATATTATATCTATCGGCGCATTTACAGCCTTAATTTTATATTTTAGAAGGGATGTGATGTCAGAATTGTTAAGAGTGGCATGTGCAATAATATCATACTATATACCAATATCACACTGTGCATAAACTTACAATAACAAAATAATCTTTCTTCTTTTTTTTTTTATATTACAACAACGGAAAAGGATACGAATATGATTTTGCACATTTAGAAAAATCAAGGATGATACCACTAAACTACAAGTGGAGATGCAACTATGATAGGTTTAGGATGGATCGTATAAGATCCGAGCACACCCCACTTCCGTAGAAGGTCTCTTATACTCGACCCTAAACTCTATAAAGATCTTATCGTCATTCTCTAACTCGCCCTGTAAAATATCGAGTCAATCCATCCCAACCCATTTGACCCAAATATTCAATCAAGTTTGAAACATTTACTAAGAAATCTTTTGTCAAAATAAATAAAATACCATAACACCAATGACGATGATCATGATAATATAATGATAGGATATTTCTCATTATGTCATTATAAACAACTCACCAATGGAAGTAAAACTAACATGAAGATGTTCATAAAATGTGCTTAATGAACAATGATGTGTGTGTGTGTGTTTGTTTGTTTTATAAGAAAAGCTAAATTAAAAGAATGACACAAATCCAACATGAAAAAACGTATAAAGATATTCTCGTTTTTTTTCTAAAATTTATTTTTTCTCCTCTCTTCCTTCCCCTCCGTCCCCCAATATCTCATCTTTAATTGTTTCAATATTGAATTAAATTATTTAAAATCAAGCTATATAATGAAAATATAGTTTTTTTTTTCCCTTAAGAATGGAATTGAGATACAAATATAAGTTAGATTACTTTTTCTTTTTATTATTATTATTATTATTAAACAAGACATTGCAGTTGTTTCCTTTCAGCAAACTTACCATTAACGGTGGAGAACCTAGACCATGGAGGGAGTGTCTGTTTTTACTGAAGCATGAAATATTCAATTCCGTACCCCATCAACAAGTTCATGCGTTCACACCTTGTCTTTTGATTCGACATCCTCCCGTATAAAATACGGAAGCCCATATAAGTCGACAAAATAGTTTCGAATAATTGTATATGGTCAAAGGATTAGTTAGACGCAAATGAATCATTAAACCATCACTTCCTTAAATGAATAAACAATTATTGGGGAGTGGATTAGTCTCGTAGTAGGATTTTTAATGAGGAATATTTAAAAATTAAAAAATAATAATTTTTATATTAAATTATTATTCATATATTGGAGTAATAAATTAGCCAATATTTCCATAACACTGATTCTTACAATTACTACAATCAACTAAACATTGTGATAACTCTCTTCATAAAGAATAGAAGGAGCAATCAATGTATGACTTCACATCTTATCACTTTTAAAATATGCACATAAGCTCTAAATTTTCTTAAAACTTCAAAATCATCATGAAGTAACATATTAGAAAAAAATATAAAAGGCGATAGTATGCATGAGTAAGTAACCCTATCATATAGAGTACACATATCTTGCTTAACCAGGTCGAGTTACAAAGTAGGAAGCTGCTCAGCACAGGTTAGGATCTTTATATTCCCTACCCACCCTAAAACTTGTATTATATTACATAGAGGGGTATGTACTTTATTAAAAATAATTATAATATAAAATAAATAACAAATAAAGAATAATATGCTATGTTTTATTTTGTGATCACTCTTTATTATAGATTATAATTTGTAGACAACACATTTATATATTTTTATCTAGAAAAACTTATACTATTTTATTATAAAGTATTTGTAATTTTTATTTTGAAAGAATTTTCAACGGTATGTGCTCGAACTTCTAAATTATAAGTGTTATTTATCTTTTGAGGTTAATTAATATAAAAATGCCTCCAAAAAATTTTATTTAAGAATCTACTGAACATTTTACAATTTTTTGAAATCATGTAATCAAGTTTACAAGTATTTATTACAAATTTCGATTTTTACACAAACAAATTCTACATACTTTAATATTTGTGATGTTAAAAAAATCATTTTTCGATAGTTATTTATAATGCATATATAAAATAAAAATGTAGTTTTAATATTATAGTGTGAAATTTAAAATATAAAGAAAAAATTTATAAGTTCCATGTGGTATTACAAGTTCTCTATAAGTTTTACATAATACAGAATGGATACAAAATATTACAGCAAAAGTTCTGCATACAAAGTTTTATACCTGATAAGATATGTGTAAGACTTTATACCCAACCCATCCTCGATACACTCACCCCTAGTTGATAGCAAGCATTAAAGGTGTTCGCAATATGCCCTCTAAATTAAGTAGTGGTAAGTCAAGATTCAATGCGACAGCAAAACAATAGCTGGGTAAAAATAAAGTGTAAGAACACACAACACAAATCTTTAAGGTTTTCTTTTCTTTTTATCTTTTTTGGGTCGAAACATAAATCTTTAAAATTAAAGATTTACATTTTTGACTCAGAGCTTTAAATTGATATAAACATTAGAGCTCTTGGATATATAAGAAGGTTATACTGTACTAACACATTCCAGATAGCCTGAAATCACTTTTGACTTAGAGCTTTAAATTTACAGCACTTAGAATCATGATGACCCTGATACAAATTAAAATTCTAGATTTTTAATGTTTTTGTAAGGGGGAAAGAACCTGTGTGGAAGGAAAAAGGAAAAATGAAAATCTATGTGAGACAATCTAACTGATAAGCAAGTGTTGATGTGATGGTAACATCATTTTTGAACTGAAAAAGCCTTTACAGGAACGAACCCCAGAGGCACATTGGTTGATGCACCTGTTAGCAGATTCTTCATTCTCCCATCTTTGCAAAGGTCAGTTGACGCGAAAGCAAGGACCTCTCATCATTTTCCTCCAAATCAATACTATTCTCTGCCTCGTAGTTCATTTCAATTACACTAATATCCTTTCTAGTGTGTCCATCTGATTTTAAGGCATGAAGATCAGAGTTACCATCATCTGAAGCAAGGTCATCGATCTCCATCCGTTGCATTTCTGATTCCATCAGCATATCCATCCTTGCTCGCTCTCGGTCCCTTGGGTAAGTGCAGTACAGGAAGGAATACATAAAGCAACAGATTGCCATAGGAATTCCGATGGCCATGTAAAGTGCCTTGGCAAGTGATGCAGCATTCTCTCTGTCGGTTTCAATCTCCACAGAGATGGACGCTCCTTTGGGAATAGGTTTGTATCCATAGACATGTTGAGCCAATATTCCGACAACAGGTGGAGCAAATGATGCCAGTACGGACTCAAAAGATCGATCCAATGCATATGCTTGTTCTTGATTTCTCTGGACTATCTCTGCAAAAATGGGACTGTGTACAGCGTTTATATGTGTAAAGTAACAAACTTGAAAAATATCACACGGGTTCATGCCAAAAGAGTTCCACAATGATCGTGAAAAACAGGTTAGCAGACATATATCCTTTTTTCATTGTATCCAAATAATGAGTTTTCCAGAAGGTTTCTTTTTCTTTCTTCCAGAAGTTTAATAATTAAATCACCATTTTAAATCGATATCATTGAATAATATCAGACCGCTACCAATCTAATATAATTTTCAAGTATTTTGTGATAGATGTTGCCAGCCAAGTTATATCCAAATTATTTTGTCTTATGTTGCTCAGCCTTTATATGTGCGCATCTTGTACAGATGCCAACATATATGATAGCCGAATAGATTCCAAGGTCATTCTATAGACTAGAATAGAGTGTGACCACTTCAATTATCTGTAGTTGAACCTATAACCCATAAGGTAAATCAGCACGATGACAAATCTCAGCTAAAACATCAAACTAAACACTGGTTGAACAAAAGCTGTTAAACGTCATTCAAACCCAACTGAAGATTGTCAATAATATCCCTATATAGACCTACAGCAGCAATTTATTTTTTAAGGTCATCTTGGGGGTGATTAGAACTGTCATTTCACTGATGTTCTCATGGTGACTGATAAATGAAGATAGAATAAACACATCACATTTATCTCCACAACTAGCTAGAAGCTAAATTTTAACATGATAATTTAGATTGATAACCACTAAATCTAAAAAAATAAATTGGTTATTTTACATACGTACTTATTTGTTGCTGGTGCATTCCAGGATGTTGTCAGCCCCATGATAAACAGAACCAAACCATGCATGAAGGCCGAAGATGGATCATCAGGCAAAGCCAGCAGTAGTAATGCAGATAAAGGAATTGCTGAAGCTGAGCTTATTTGCGATAATATTATCCTCCCTGATTTGGGCGAGCGCTTGGCAAGAATATCGCCCATCATGCCTCCAAATAGACCACCTATAGAACATGCGACAATGAACAGGGTCCACATAAAGGCTGTGGTTTTGTGCGAGAAGCCAATGAGTTCTAACCACATAGTAGTAAATGACAATGCCGACCATGGGAACGATCCAGATACACCTTGTGCCACCAAAATCTTAAAGGTCGGAATTTTCATGACATATTTTGCTTCTTTGACAAGGTCTTTCATTTCTGACCAGAAGCTTTGCCTGGATTTCCTATCTTTGGAGAAATTATTGCCATCAAAAAATCGAGGATCATTTGCAAAACACCCCACTAAAATTCCAACAATAACACTTACTATTCCTACCAGATGAAAAGCAATTCTCCAACCGGGTATACCCATCAACGATGTTGAGGCTATTAAAACCGCGCAAAGCCCCCCATGATAGAACCAAAGTTGAAGTCAACTGCAACCATCCAAACCCATCCCTCTGTTGCTGTCATTTGTGCAGTCAGCAACAAGGGATTGAATAGCAGGTGTAACAATGGCAAGTCCTATCCCATTCAAGCCCCTAGATATTGCCACCTGAAAGATAAGAGAAAAGTTTTTACAAGCTGCAAATACAATTTTTACAAGTTACTTGATATAGTAGACTCTCTCTCTCTCTCTCTCTCTCTCAATGGGGCAGTGTTAAAGAGGTTGTGGCCCGAAATTCACCTTTTCACAAGGTAGCCAGGGGGGCAGCAGAGGATGGGACGGGATGTAGAGCTTCATGAAGATGGCCAAGCCTCCTGATGGGAGGAAAGTCATTCAAAATGAAGTGGTATACAGTGAAAACACTGACTCTTTCGCTTTGGATGAGGTCACTGGCCTAAATAAGTCCTCCCATGATCTCCATGTACTCCTGCATGGCAGAGAAGAAAGTCTGTTGTAGAGATCCTAAGAATGTTTGCATTCAGTCTGCAAGTTCTTGTAAAAGGAAATAGTTTCCTCTTTAATTTTTGGGGGGTTAAACCAGGGTGACCACAATGCCAATCGCCAGGGATTTAATGGAGCCCTTACGGTTTGACAGGTTATAAATGGAAAGGCAATAGATACTTGGAAGGATAGGTAGATTCCCCAAGCATTCAGAGTACATTCTTCAAGCACAAACTCCCAACCAGCTGATAGGTGCGTAGTATCTTTCTGAAGTGAAAAGCAAGTGTTGGAACCTCTCTCCTATCGGAGGACAAATTGCAGACTCCACGCATTGGGTGACTAAGCAGATAACTCTTAGTTGGCGTGAACAGAGGAGATGACTTGTTGTGCCCTCATGAGCAAATTTGGAAGCTTTCAGTAAAATCTGTTTATCATTACATTAAAACTAAAGCAACAACCCTGCTTCTACTTCTACAGTAGCAGATACGAAAGTGTGTAAAAGAATTTAGAATATAAATACTTTACCAAACTTGAAACAACTCACATTAACTTTCAACTAGAGAAAGTAAAAGAAACAAAAAATAGTTCATTCTAACATCTTTCTCAACCTGTGAGTGGGTGTGCTGTGTGTGGCTTAGTGTAGGCCTTCTATTGGGAGACTAATAAGCTATTCTTACATCATCTGCAGAACAGCCTGAAGCCACTGCCTATGATCAATGTTGACCAAATGTGGAGAGTAAAATGAATTGTAAAGAGAACATTGATGCAGTTTACCAAGTTTCCAACCCCAGCTAGCACATATAGCCAATTATAGAAGGCGATAACCTTTTTGTCAGTAAATTGAGAAGAATTTCCTTCACTGCTATCAAGCAATAAGTCAACTTTTGTGCTGAGTGGCTAGCCTCAAAAGGTTACAAGGCCATATGCAAAACTGATGAGGTATCAAACCCTTCACCCCCTCTCATTTGCTGCTTTGTTGACTAGAGATCCTTTACCCTTTGATAATTAAGCTGTGGTTGTGTTCTTTTAGACAGTGATTAGGCATCGAAACCCTCGACCCTTTCACATGCTTGTTTGTCGACTGGAGATCCTTTACCATTTATAATTATGCTGTGATTGTGTTGTTTTTGGACTGTTGTTAGTCATCAAAACCTTCACTCCCTCTCACAAACTTGCTTGTTGATTAGAGATACTTATCCTTTGATAATTAAGATGTGGCTGTGTTCTTTCTGGACTGTTCCTACTGCTACAGCTGATATCCAGCCTGCCGATCTTTTGCACTACTTCTACAATGGACTGGGCTTTTAGATTAAATTCAACTGCAGTCATATGGCCAAGAAAGAGAACCAAGCATTGTCTACAATTTTAACATACAGGAATTGCTCTAGGGAATGCTAAACCTGTGACGTAAAAGGAATCCGACACTCCTGATACAATAGCAATTGATGTAATGAAAGACAGAATAAAAGAACGGGGGGTTCTCTTCACCAATGAGCTCTACAGGCACAGGCCTAGTTTACAAAACTGAGAGTTAATCAATTAAACCATGAAAAGATTCTGTCCTTGAATCAGAAGAGCTACAGGACGGCCTGATCTAGGTATGAAATTTTTCTCTTTAAGCGATTTCCACTTTCCAGATATGGCACCATCCAATTACATGCTAATGCCTATAAAGGGAAAATTAATCAAGAAGGGGAGCTGCATTAAGTATTCTTCCTATAAACCAGCATTCAATTCTATCGGCGATCAATTGCACAAGAACCTGAGCCAAGAACCACCGTATCGAAGTTCTTAATAAATAAAGCTGAGCACTTGAATAAGTAAGTTCTGGTCCTATCTTTAGCATTTATTATGTATTTCTTAATTGTTTCAAATTGTCAAATTTGATCATTTATATTTATTAAGATTCTTGAAAACCCAAAGTTCTTTAGGATTCCATGGACTTGTCATTAATTTTAACATACCAGTCGTCAATGATTTAATGGTTATATGATTGGCTAGACCGTCTCATTGACATGGCCATGGAACATTTTCTTTAGTTGTTTATATGCCACCATAAGATGACCTATTTCCATCCGCGATCTACCAGATTAACCATGTTCAAGTTAATTGAATCATGTGATCCCCGAACCACTCAACTATTTTTGTGAAACCTAGAAACGAATCTCATTAGATCCAACACAAAAACCAAAACCAACACCAACACCAACACCAGCAAAAAAAAGAGATGAGAGAGTGTTACCTGGAGGAAGGTGGAAGAGAAGGCAACGAGGAAAGTGGCGGAAGCCCAGAGGAAAGCGCCAAGGGCAATGACATGAGCGCGATTGTGGTGGACGGAGAGGTAAGCAGCGAGTGGGTAACAAAAGGACTGAACAATGGATCGGAAAAGGGTCAAAGAACCCAACCCAGTTGGGTCAGTGTGAAGTGCAGTACCAACTTCTTTATATACACCTGGTAATAATGACTCATCTGCTCTCTCCATTATTCCTGCTAAGTTCACTAGGATTAGTGTTACTGTTTCTGCCTTCATTCTCATCCTCTCTCTCTCTGTGGGTGGTGGGGGTGATGGTGTACGACGTGTTTGAGTTCAGGACGTTGGGTTTAGAACAGAGTTGACTTTGAAGAGACAGGACAGGAATTCTTTGTCTTGCCGTTAAGTTAGGAATTTAGGAATAATAATAATATGTATATGATTTTTGTACTTCTAAACTACAGACACACGACGAAGTATATGTTTGGTTTGCCGGTAAATAATATTAAATTAAATTATCGTATTTGTTGGTTTAGACGTGTGCTGGTTCAATCAAGCTGAAGTTGTCTTTTGTAAGGATCCAATCCGCTCGGCTACTAACAGGTTTTTGATCCATCTAATCCGATAAAAATACTACAGGATCGAACTATATAGGATAATAGGATCGGTTTGGACATAGATAAAAAACCCTCTAAGATAGTAGGATCGGGTTTAGATACTAATAAAACCCGATAGATACCCACCTGACCCGTTAGTCAAAGTAAAAAAAAAATTATAATATAAATACATTTACTAAATGTAAACATAATAACATGCTAAATTTAAAAATAGATTAATAAAGAAAAGGTAAATTGCTATATTATTAGACTATTATTTTATTAGGTTAAGTTTGTTGAATCTATTGAAATTAATAATAATAAGTAAGGCGGGTTCGGGATGATAATTGGACGTGTGGTCGGATGGGTAATCGGGTTAATAGTCAGGCGGATGGCGGGTTTTAGAGTAAATCCTATACTGCGAGTTTCGATATAGAAGGAAAACTCTACAGAGTTATAAGGTTGGGTTTAGTATGCCCTATAGTGTAGTGGGTTCGGGTTTGGATTCATATGACCCGCCCAAAACCCGACCCGATTGCATCCCTAGTTTTTTGAACCAATTGATGCTGCAGCCTAGAAACCTGACATATAAGATTCTACATCTCTTTTCCATGTGTTATCTATTCAACCTATTTAATATATAGTCAAATCTATAGATTTACAATATATTTGGATTGAGCTCTTATTTATTAAAATCCAAGCCAAATCTACGCTAGCGGGTTTGGGTCGTTGGATTTTTTTCATTATTGGTATCAAATTTGTATTAGATCAGCATATATAATTTATCGGTATCATACCTGTATTGATTTAGTATCAGTTTGGTTTTGTCAGTTTATGAGTAAAACTATCAATTTTTTATCGATATTATATCAGTATCAATTCAATATTAGTTCGATTTAAAAATATACTTAACCAGTGTACCCAACTAGGTATAGGTTTTCATATATTTGGATGAAGCTGAAACGATATGAATCCAAAGCAAATCTATGAGAGCTAATCTTTTAGATTCATTGTACATCTAAACGGCCGAACAAAAATTATGAAATTCGTCTTTAATAGTATTCTTTTTATCAAAGTTTTTCATATGTGCGTATAACCATGATTTAAAAAACTTTAGCATTTATCTATCTCTTTAGGAATTTTGGGAAAAAATAATATTAAAAGGAATTCGTTTTCAAGCATAAAACTAAATCAACACATTCGACATTTGTCAGTTATTATTAAGCAAATTTTAAAAAATAATAATATTATTAAAAGGAATTTGTCTTTAAGGATGAAAGTGAATCATACATTAAACATATATCTATTATCATTATTATTAAGCAATTGTTTATTCGACTCCAATATTTTAGATTAAAGTTTGACACTCACCAATTTACTATAATCTCTCTACTATGCACCACTTTCTTTATTTTATAACCGCTCCATCCCTCCATTTTTTTTTTTGTCATATATCTCTTTCCCATGCATCTCACAAATATTTACACTATTTCTTAATTGCAATGCCACAATTCTATTATTATTAAGCGAATACATGTTATATGACACCAATATTTAGGATAAATTTGACGGTTATCAATTTGTAACAATCCATCCTATGATATTCTCAATATCTACACATATTCCTTGATTGCATTACACAATTAAGCAATTATTCATTTCTAGACTAAGTCACTCTTTTTTTTTTTTTTTTGGGCCGAGACTAAGTCATTATTAATGACTATAATTTATTGGTCATTTCATCTTCTATTTTTTTTATTCATTTAAATTTCACAATGTCAATAAATACGCATATATATATATATATGAAAGTTATTATTAATAATTTGTTGTTTTAAAACCGACGTTTCTTTTTCCTTATACCCTTATTTTTTATTGGTTTATATAAAATATTTATTTTTACGTGCGCAAGCAACCAGTAAAATTCAGAGCAACTTAGAGCATCTTGATTCTTTAAGTACCGGTCATGAAACATCATCTAAATGTAGTCTCCAATATTTAAAAAAAAAAACAAAAATTAACATATCCTAATAATAATGATAATAATTCATGAAAATAACATTTTTGTTGCATTATTTTTGGATGTAGGTGATAGACCTTAATAGTGGATTCCCTCGTATACTTGAAACTTACAAAATAAATACATAGAATCAAGACAGCTTCAGAGTTTTCTTGTAATTATTTCGATACTTAAGTTAGTTGAAGGATCTTGCCTAGATAAGGGGACTAAGAACTAATTTCACTTTTGGTACCCAATAATCGTTTAAGACATAATGGATTGGAATGGGAGAAATATAACGGAATTAGTGGTGGGATGATAAAATCATTCCTTTGTCTTGGTACATCATGAAATGAATTAGAATTGGCAAGGTATTTTTCAAAAATATTCTTTGTAATAAATGTGAATAATATAAGTTTAAAAGGATAAAAAGATAATTTTAATAGTAATTATTAAGGAGGATTGTAGAATCAAGTTTCTCATCAAAGTTAAAATCAATTCCTAGGAATCATAATTTCATTATAGATTTATTTTTGCATACCAAAAGTAACATAAGACAATAGCATTAAAAGGATATAAAGGGTCCCTTAGTAATCTCCTAGCCTTTTATATAGGATGATGAGGTCTTCACTTCATAAGATATCTAATATAGTTTCTTGAGACAAGTCTTTACTTTTACGCCCACAAGCTAAGCATGATCGTGCATCAATAGACCTAGGGGAGAGAAACAGGTCCAAGGTGATAATTCGGGGCTAACCAAAGAAGACTAGCTGAACCACATTAGGCGATCACCATGGGTTAGTTGGACCCAGTCAACTAGCCTAGGTTGGTAGGGCTCACGAAACACATTGTTTTGTCTAGCCTTAAAGTTTATATTATTAGAGCCAACAATTTATTTTTTGCTAACATACGATAGCTAATTTAGTTAATTAGTCATATATGCGATGTCCTATTTGAATTTTATTAGGGTCTTGTTGAGCCTATAAATAGGCTAGTATTCTAATCAATTGTCATTTTGTTGTGAGAATTTGGGTTTAATGAGTCTTCTTGCTCTTTGAAAGATTTGTGAGTCCTATTTATTGATTGAATATCAATTGTATATCTTTATTTGACTATTGTTCTTATCAATTGAATTTCAATTATGGTAAGTGTTGTTGATTGAATTTTTATTCTTCCAACGCTCTTCCAAACCATTGAACTTGTCGATTTGTGATTTTATTCACAAATTAGTTCAACTTCAATATTTTTTGTTTTTATAGAGTGTCGATTTTGTTCATATCCAATTTTATTTTACTTTCGCTTACAAAAAAATAGATATTTTTACACTTGCAAACCCTAATTTTCTAGAGTTGTGTACGAATCCCTATCAAGTGGCATTAAAACAAGATGAGATTCATGTCAATTATGCTCTTTATTTTCATAAAGATAAATTTGCAAATGATATCTAAACTTTACCAATATATGCAATCGAGTATTTAAACTTTGAAATTAATCGATATAGTACTTGAACTTTGATATTGATCAATTTAATACTTAAAAGAACTTTTTATGCATACCAATAGTTCATCTGTCATATTAGTTAAAAATGTCATGTCAGATGACGAAGTTAAACTGTTAGCCAATTTGGCAGAGGTACTATTAGCGTGTAGAATAAGTTTTTTTAGATATTAAATTGATCAATTCCAAAGTTCAAGTACCTAATTGTATATTTTATCAAAATTCAGGTAGCGTTTGTGACATCAACCCTTTTCACGAACTCTAAAAATATAAAACACTAAGATTAATTAATTTCGGAATACAATCAAGTGTCTCAATCTCCTTAATCCTTCTCTCATGGGAAATATACACATGTATTTGTAGCCGGTAAGAAGCAATCATCACCACCAAATCTTATAAACTATTAATAGAAGATACTGATTCAATATTAGTGACCCCAATGGGTTTCCATAGAAGATAGCAAATGGTATGCCAAACGGGCTTATGTTAGGGGTTATGTTACTTAACTAGGATTTTAAATGAAATTAACCATGGCTACTCTAATGAGACGATGCATTTCACCATTGAAAATGTAAAACTAACCCTCTTTAATTGGCTTATCAAGCAATGATAAAGGAGTATAAAGATGTAGGGAATCCTTTAATAGTGCACACAAAGGTGACATGAAGGGAATTGGTATATTGTGTTGAAAGAGAAGGCACAATATCATCTTAAGCACTAGTGTTGAGACTTCTCAGAAGTCAATTGTCAGTATAATTGTCATAACATAAGCCCTAATAACAAGGACTTTGAGAGTGACTTTGCAATGTATAATGTAGGGAAGGACGCTAGATTATATGACTAGGGGCTGGTCTTTAATTAAGTTGATTTTAATATTATTTTTTTATATTTTGCTCTTCTTTTGTAACTATATTACATCTTATATATTTATAAAAATTTTGTTAATGATTTCACTATGATATATTTATAAATTCTCATGAAAAAAAAATCATTGAAACAATATTAAGAGTATTTAGTACATTTTGTAAGAGATTATGCATATGTCACTTGAAATTTAATTATTAAATAAAAACATAGAGTTAAACCTATATAATTTTTTTCTTTTAACAAAAATAGATCCTAAAATATATCTGAATAGTATATCTATTTAGTAATTCATGTCTATTTTCATATCATTAATTGCATGAAAAAAGAAATGTACTAAATCAAATTATATAATAAGTGTATAATGTGATTGCTTTTAGCATAAATTGATCATAAAATATATCTAGATAATATAGTTATTCAATAGTTTAGGTACCTTTTAATATCATTAATTGCTAAAAAATGTTGCTAAATTAAATTATATAACTACTATGAAATAAGATTTATTTGTAATATGGATAATGTGATTATTATTTGTGGTATGTTTTGAAATAATAATAACTTATTCAAAAGAATTTATTTAGTACAACATAATTTTATGATAAAAGAATTTAATGTTGTTAGTTAGTTATTGTGAAATAACAAAGTTAAAAGAGAGAGAGAGAGACAGGAGAGAAGGTGTAGTCAGTGTAATACATGCATGTTGAAAAGGCAAAAATTTTTACACTCATGGGATTTCAAATATAACCTTATGGATATACAACCAAATACTTAAGCAATAGACCGTAGTTATCGTTATATTATTGTTTGCTCTTGATAATATACTATAATGTAAATTTTTCAATATTTAAAAAAATCAAAAATTAATTTTTCCTAAGTCTAAGTAGGCCGGGGCCATCGTGAAACCTCCAAACCCGTCCGTAGTATAATGGATTGCTTGATACTATCGATATTGGAGTTATGCTCCAAGAGATCGCACATGTATCACGTAAATTTCATACTTTACATGGGTCTTATGAGTTTTAATGAAAGGATAACACTTGATGGGATGATTTGGAGAATGATAAAAAAGAAAAACAAATAGTCTTAATATCTTAAATACACCAATGGCAGATTAGGAAGCTTGAGGAAGCCCTGTCTAACAACCTTGTAATTCTTGAGCAACTAGAGTTTAGTATTTCATCTATAGAATGTCTATTTTTCCTATCCAAAAGTTATAAATGAGAAAGAATGACTTATAGCCTATTCATTCCGCTAGATAGAATAAGAGAGGAATAGAATTCCAATTCAAAGGGAATGTCATAGAGTTGTAATGGCTATTACAATGTTCACTTGGTGTAAAAAGTAAAACAAATAATTATTAGAGTAAAAGGTAAAATATATAATACCCCTTGTATTTATTATAGAGAGGATAATTACATAGGTGTTATTTTCTAGATAGAGGTATTTATGACAAAGTTAAAAAATAGAACATTGAATGACAATTCATGGGTTATGTCCAATGAGGAAGGAATGAATAACTGTTATGTCAAGTGAACAGAGGGTTAGTATTTCTGAGCAATTAGAATTGATGACAACTATTAGATCATCTTAATAATTAAGTAAACTCATTTCATACTTATCTTGAATGGTTTAAGCTTGCTATGGGTCACACCAATAACCATCCTCTCGTGTTCATGAATTTGCTGAAGAGACATTAAATGTGGATGAATCGGTCAAACAATCATTATTTTGAGCTCAACCAACCAAATCTCCTCAAGATATCACAATAGATGAGCTAAATTCATTTAGCTTGTCACTTAACTCATAAGTCAAGTCCAAATAAATAATAAACATATAAAGAGAGATTTAATCCTTCCACGGATACTATATGTGGAGAATGTCAATGTATAATTTTATTATGTAGCATCACTCTTGGTGTTGTTATAAAGCTAGTATAGTTTAAATTTTATTCAAATGCAACATGATTTGTATCAAATTGCTTTAACATCAATTACGACGTAAAGTGGATAAGATCCGGTAAAAACACAATTAAAAAAAAAGAATACAAGGTTCAAAATTGATAGAGATTAACAAAAAAAAAAAAAAAGTATTTTGTGGTGTTTTCTTAGATCTTTCAATACAAATAAAACTAAGATGGACAAATCAAGATTGGATATAAGCTTAATTTCAAAATGAATTGAGATTGATTAGAACACTAATTGATATGACACATAACATATGAGCTAATATTATTAAAAAGGTATTTGACATGATCCTTAGAATTTAGTTATTTAAATGGATATCGATATTACACATAGGACCTAAATAACAATAAGTTAGTCGGAATTTTGAAGATTGATAAGAATTTTTTTTTATTGGCTTAGATGTAGCACACTTCAAGAGTCCTTAGCCTTTTTTAAGTTATAATCCCATCAAATAGGACACGCGCTTGGATTTTGACTTCAAGCACAACAGTACCTTCTATGCATTCACACCTCCATTTTATATCTGTGGTCATTCTCTTTTCCACATCATTTTATTCATTTCAAATGGACTCTCTATATAATTCCAAGATGACTGCTCTCATAACTCTTAACAATTAAACAAATGTGCAATTGTAATTTGTACGTGTGAATATGAAGATTTTGCATCATCGATCAAGGCTGAATTTTGGCTCCACTAAGTTTGGGTTCGTTTCTTTGCAAGGAAAGAGAGAGGGAGATCGCTTTCTTTTGGCTCTTGTTGCTCCCGTTCACTTCAGGTTGGGTTGAAGTCATGGTTGTTCAGTTTGTTGGTACTGCTTCATAGTGGAGCGGCCTAGCTGCCCAGACAGTTCAATTTCCTAGGTGGCTCGCAGCCTTGGATGGCTCAGGACGGAACCGGGTTCTGCTTATGTGACTGGCCCGTGCAAGTTTGGTTGGTCAGTCGGCCTTGTCTTGGTCCTTACAAGGATGTGGCTGCGGTAGATTCAGAATTTTTGGTCCTTCTGTATTCTAGACTCACCTGAAGTCCACATAATATCACATACTATAAAGGCTTCTTCGACTGATTCTTTGAATGACCTAGAAGCTTCCCTTGCTTTCTGTCCTCCATCTTTTCGGATCCAGCTTATGATCTTGATAAATGGTTTGTAGCCACTTAACTAGGACATTTCGTTAGTTAAAGTTTTTGTTAACAATATATTGTTCTAATCCATGCTCTCACGGATGAAATTTGATATTTCAGGTATATATCTATATTGATTTTTCAAAATCCTCATGGTTCCTCTTCCTCCTTACGTAAAATCCAGGCAGCGTCCGTCTATTCTAACTGTATGATTCCTTTGAAAGCGAAAAAGAGAGAATAAGAAAAAGTTCGATCAATTTCACGAAAGCATGTCGAAAATAACCCTCTCAATTCTAGTAAAGTTTCATTTTCAACTATTTTATTTATCAGCAGCCCAACCAAGGGCTCCAAGATACATTTGTTTCCCTTGAGCAACATATTTCTTCAGACTCCATCATAACTAGCTGAGTCATGGGACTAAGTTACTATTTTACTAATATTTATCAATAAGAAATTGCCTTTGCTGCCACGAGAGCAGAAAAATGCTTGCAAGTATAAGAGCCAACAGGGGAAAATGAAACCAATCCCATGTTGAACAAAATTCCAATTAAGCTTCCTTTTTTTTCGCCTGATATGGATATTTCTGATATATCGAAATGCTAGTCATCACTAGAGGAAGAGAAACGAGACAATACAACGATGGTGGCTTCCCTTCAAAAATGAATTGCAACAAGGCAGTAACAAGTAGTGCAGAAACAATGACGAAACCCTGCAACCAAATATAAGTTCCATTAGCAAAAAGTATCACTAACCGGATATGAGACCTAAAAAGTATAAAAGTCAGGTCACAATATGATATGAGCTCTTCCAAGAATTATGGGGGAAGGCCTTTTCTACTTGACATCAGACCCTACCATCTCAAATTTTGTCAAGGCAAGATAGATTTGTCTACTACTCAGTAATCTACGCAATATGTTTCTATCTACACAGTTCATAAGAGTTGAACTTAATGCTTAGAGGCAAGAATCAATTCAGCTACAATTTCAACAATATTCAATTGATTTGACTTTCAAGAAAAGAATATGGTGACCAATGACCAAAGAGAAAGGTACTTCAAATTAATTCTTCAAAGAGCATCCGAATGACTAGAACTCCTTTTTCGGCACCATTTTAAAATTAAAAGAATACTAATATAGTATAGCTTGGCAAATTCCGTATTATAGAGAGAGTGATACCTTGCGAACACCTCCAGCATAGCTTGTCACAAGGCCAACAAGAATACCACCAAGTGCATTTGATATGATTGGAATCTGAAGAAAACAACGTCATGATTTTCATGGCTGCAAAGAAACTGCAATATACAGCGCTCTGAAGAGGGCAGTTATCTTTTCTGCCTTACAAAACAAGGGCAATTTGTTGGAAGATTAAATTTGAGACCCCATAACAGGTCAACTCAGGATGAAACCTTCAAGTGAGTTTTGACCTAATTTCTTCCTCAATTTCATGTTTAGTTTATTGATTTTGGATTAGCGTTTTTGAGTCCTTACAAGAGAAATCAAGATCTCAAAACTGCTGATTAGGAATAAAACACCAGCATAACATTTCATTGATACTTCCATACACAAACACATATAGATGGAGACATTATAACCACCCATTTACGTTTAACAACTAACTATAGACCACAAAAACACAAGGCACAGTTGTGATAACTACCCTACCCTCCCAATTGACATTTACAACAATCCACATATTTAAATTATACATAGCAATATCTATTTACAAATCGTTCACTTTACAGGAAAAAATAAAGCTGAGATATAATATCCATTACTGAATAATAGAATAGAATTATAATAAATTTTGAATTCACATTACCTTGCTTAATTGGGAGCAATAGAATTACTATTACTTCGTTCACTTCACCAAATAAACTAAGGATTAATCCATAAATCAATAATGAAAGTTCCAAAATTCCTATTGTCTAACAACTAAATGAAAGAAAAAAAGAGGAAAGAGAGAGGGAGAGAGGAGGAGGAGGAGGAGGAGAAGAAGAAGGGGAAAAAATAATTCATAAGAGAAAAGCACCATCTGAAAATCCCAACCCCCAATTGTGTTCTCAAATTAAAACCTAATCATTAAATTTACTCTCTCCAAATCTGTACTTGAATCCCAAACAGCAGGATACCAACTCGACAACCCAGGAAACTGAAGTGATGGATGCTAATGCAATTTTCATTGGAAGAACAATGAATTGATTGTTTCATTTTAGAGAGCTATATTGAATTATGTCAAAATTTTCATGATAATGTATGTACTTGCTTTTGAATCCAGATTTGCTATCATTTTTTTTCTTCTCTTATAAATTCTCACAGCAGTCTTGCTCAGCAAATCCTCATGAATGTCATGAACAACAAAATTCCTAAAACAAAGGTGATGCCATGAAATCCTTTGAGGTGCAACTGCTTGGTGCATTTCACCCCGCAGGTTGGGTTGGGGGTGGTTGGAATAACTTTATTGCAGAATTGATTCATAGCTCTAGGCTATGAATAGCTTATACATTATTTTCCACATGAAATTACTATTATGAACTTTAAATATAATTAAACACCATAATAGAAATTTATAAGGAAAAAAAGGAGGATAGAACTGCCACTGCAGCGATATGAACAAATGATCAATATTTTTTGTGTGCTGCTGGCATAACCTCAAATGTGGAACAGTATTAAAAGCTGATTGGATAGTGTAACAGAAATAGAGAAGACTCTTCATTTACTAAAACCTAGTGTCACTCAAAGAACAGCTATATACAATATGGTTTTGCAGTATAATGGTTAGGCTATGCAGCAAGGTTTATCCAGCTTATCTTTCATGATGACATTGCCAAATTATATACTACCGCAACCAATAGCAACAAGCAGACCTTTGTTTTACTACTTCAGGTCACAAAGGACCACTAGCACATACCATACCAAGAGAGCTAACATGTGGAGAATCCAACGCTAGGTTCTACTTCGTATGGGTGGGTGAAAGACCTGGGAGAATTTGCCTTTTCCAATTTTTCCCCCTTCAATAGGCATTGTTGTGGAAGCATGATACTGAATCCATGTGTTCATATTTTATTTAGTGAATAGCTACTTCAATTGAATACCATCAATCTTATTCATAATATGCCTAGAGTTTGGTTGGGCACAAACAAAGTCAATATTATAAATTGTGGAAAGGAAATTTACACAGAAGCCAGCTATAACTCCTCCAGAGCAAATATGCTCCAAAAACTAACTCTCAAACTATAGAAATCTCACTATTCCTTACCTACAGCTCACTTGCCAATTTATAGGCTATTACCAAAATTTACTTATTACCTGCACGAAAGGCCATTTTTTTGGAAAAAAAAAAGCAAAAAAGAAAACGAGGAGACAAACACCAGTGCAGAAAATACAACCAACAACTATTAATAGAACCATATACCAAACAAGCACAGTAGAGACGACAGGAATATCTACATCTATGCCTTGCTAACCTCAGTCTCCTCCAATACACTTGTAAAATGGGGGCTCAGGTCATAACAGTTTATCTTGAATATTAATGAATTCATCCTTATCAAATCACTTCAGCTTCTGAATAATCATGAAGGACTTTTAATTTGAAGCATTGACAAACTTCCAAGAGGAATGAATACTATTAACCATACTACCAACAACATAGATGTTCAATAACTATATTCTTGGCAGGTAAATAACTAAGGTACATCGCTAAACGGACATGAGGTCAACCATATAAGTCTCATCCAATACTGAAGATGATTCATCATAGATTATCAGGAAAGAAAGATTAAGATGTTAAGCACTGCAAACCCCAGTAATAAATGTTCCAGGTCAGCAGGTTATTAGTTAGAGATAACAGAAGCACAGGCCTTGCCAGGCATTCAACATGTACAATCAGTGATCCTGGAGCCACTGTTTATTCAAGCAAAACCTCTGAATCAACGTATTTCGTTATCATTCAGTAAAATTTTCCAAGGTCTTTGCTCTAAACAGAACAACTGACGGTTTAAGTCGGCAAGCAAAATTGCTAATGGAAAGCCTGAGATGTCATTCGTAATATTTCACTTTAACACTTTGGCAGAATTGCTTGAAATACATAATTATTGTTATATGCCTTTAGGAGTAAGACTAAAATATGCAGAAATGAGATCTTTACCAAAGTTAGTGGAGTCCAACCATAGAAAATCCATGCTTTTTGATTGCTTCCCCATCTGGAGATTTAAAAGTACTAGCTAACAAGCAAAGGCTTCCAATGACAGACATCTCCACTGTCATCAAATACGACGAGTGTTTCTTGACCTGTAAAAGGGATCATATCAGACAGGTAGTATCAAAGTTCCAAGGATTTTAGTATTTTCAAATACAGGATTGAAATGCATTTTTTCCTTTTTTTTTGCATTACCTGTGAAGCCACTGACAGAGAGAGGAAGCTAGACCTGAAAGGACAGAGGCCACCAAAACAGGAACTATCCCATAAAATAGAATCTGGTCAGCAGCAGTACTACTTGCACCTTTACTAGAACCTTCACCAATGCTGAGGAGAGTGGCTGCAATTATTAACAGAAAAAGAGCTCCTATTTGCTGAATTGATTGCTTCTGCCTACAAATACCACCAGAACAGGTAAACGGTGTAAAAGTGCTTGATAAATAGGTAAATTAAGGAAAAGTATATTTCCAAGAAAATACTGCTCACTTGAATACATCAATGTTTCATATGTTGCAGTTACACAAAACAGGACATTAACTTTTTTAAGTAAGAAAATATTTGGACAATGCTATATCCAATTATAAGCATCACAATTTTAAGTTTTAGACACCATCTAAGCTTACCTTATCGACCATTAACATAAAGAAAACCCCTCAATAGTGCTCAGCCGTAAACATAATTTCCTCTTTTTTTTAGGATGTCCTTACTATACACAATGGAAAACTAAAAGACTAATTTTCTTGAAAGCAAGAGTTACAAACCTTCAGTTCGTAGAACTGGGGCTAGGGGACTCATATCTAAGAGCTAAAGCTCCTAATTCCCAGAGCTTACAGCTCCATTGATTTCAGCAAAAAAGAAATAAAATGCCAGGATAGTCAATATAAGCAACTAAATTCCCTATTGATATAATTACTTAAACTACTACAAAGCTTGCAACATGGCAACAAACTATAAGCCAGGTAAGTAACTCCATCTATTGGACTTAATATACAAATAATATTGGCTAAGTTTTTATCAATGCCACTCCCAAAACATTTGCCTTGTTCTGAAGGCAAGAAAACAAAGCAAGTCTGGGGTTGTAGCCAGTTGCTGGTTGATGGCTTTTTGACAACTATTTCATCTCAACAACTATTGCTTCAATGTCTTCCAAAATGAATGAGGAGTTTGCTTTTGCAAGAACAGATCAAATGGTCAAAAGGACAATGACGTTTTACATAATTCACATGCTCATGCTTCTTCTTAATCTCAGAATTAGCTTCAGCACACTTTTCTCCATTCTTTGAGTAAAGAAACCACTCTATTGATTTTGTCCAACTGTTGTACCAGATTTGGATTTTAATCCTGATCCTTAACCTTGGATGTTCTCTTTCAATTGGAGATTATAAAATACTTCAATCATCAAAGGTTTCTGGCAATGAAACTTTGCATAACCAGTGTGCAAACATCCTCCAATGCTGAAATCGGATGTGTAGAAGATTGCACAACAATCATGGCACCTCTACAGTGCAAATTTTCAACAACTTGGTTTGATTGTTTAATGTATATAGGGAAAGGAATTTCTGTATACAATTTAGGGTTTGCGCAAAGCGGATCTTCAATTGCTAATCCACATCCAATAGTTAGATCTTCTTCTTGCTTTTGAAATAGCCATTCCATTTTCTTCATATTCCATTATTAACATTCAATCCTCCAATGCACAAATAATGTTTTATAGTTACTATGAGCTTCCTTCATATCCTTCACCATCTGCTACCACTATCTCCAAGGAATCCAAAATAGCTTTCACATTGGATACATCCCCCTCCCTCCACTCTTCTCATACAAATATCATCCGTGACTAGATTCCTAATCCAGGCCTAAAACAACTTGGTATCAAAACCAAACATCATTTGAAAGCTTGAGCGTGAACAATTGACAGTATTATTTTAAAAAGCAAGATCAAGCAAAGCAAGAAGAGGAGCAACAAAGCTTAGCTGCCAAAATTTCTAAGAGAAGCAAATAGCTAGAAACATTGGAGATCCAAATGGTGAAGGTCCCTGACCATATCAAAGAAACTAGCACCAAAGGAGGCATTCTACTAAATCAAACTATAATTGGTAGCTAACCTAAACAAGCAGTTGACGACAGCCAGATGAACCATGCTACCATGAGCAAGGACTGTTTGTGCCAGCCAAATGTACAACTACTCAACATGAACAAACCCACCACATCTCTCTCTCTCTCTCTCTCTCTCTCTCTCTCTCTCTCTCTCTCTCTCTCTCTGGATATGTAACTGGAATCCATGGGGTCTTTTCAATGAGTGTCTAAGTGTTAGATATATGGCAGACTCCGGTCTTACCCTCATTGTAGGCTCTGTTCCTTGACTGGGCCTAATAAATGGAAATGGCCAAAGGACAGATTTGGGATAGCATTAACCCAAGTGCCTTTCCTGATTGGGGCAAATTTCCTTGAGCAGATGGCTTGGTTTGGAATCCTAATCATATCAAGGGATTCTCTGCGAAGTTGGCATATGAGGCACCAGGACTGCCTAAGCAGAGTTGATTGGGTAAGTGTGTTTGATTCAGGAATGAGGTTACTCGACATGCCTTTATTCTCTGGCTCGGATAGATGTAAATCACTGTCTCTTACGTGTGGGAAACCCTACCCATTCGCATCTCTTATTTAGCTGATACAAATCCAAGGAGGTTGACAGATTGGTGATCAACAAAGCAGAATGCCCCACTAATTTCATCGATAAGGGGATACCTTGGCTGACCTTAAAAATGGATTAACAAATTCTTCCTGCTTGCATTAGAAGCTTGCTTTCCGCCACTATGTATTTCCTTTGTAAGGAGCAGAATGAAACACGAAACCAAAACTCCACCCTTTGGTTTATCTAGGAGAATCTTTCTTCCAATTGTAATCTGTTAAGCTAGATCGGACAGAGCTAAGGTATGTCCAGACTAGGCCAGTTTGAGTTTTTTTTGTAAGGATGGCATACCAAAGGCACTTATTAAGGGCCTAATAAAGAAACTTTCCACACTAGCCAACACACACTATAAGAAAAAAGTAAGTACGTAAGTAGTGAAATTTTCTTTATTCAATTTCTTAACAAGTGCCCCCTAGGGCACCTATGGACATTTTCCATTTTGAAAGGCATTGAGCTATGCAAGTGTATTCTTTTGCATCACAAGATAGCCATTGCTATGGCTTGCTTACTTTTAATACTCTACCTGCTGTACACCCTCAGTCTATATTCTCCATCTAATGAAATTACTAAATTACCAAAAAACAAAGAAAAAAGAATAAAATGTAACATCTAGGAACATACCTCAAGATTATATAGGTAAAAAGAGCAGTGAAAAAAATTTTGGTTTGGTTCAACATTGAGAATGTGAGTGAATCAAGATTCTTGTAGGAAATCTGCAGCAAGCTATTTTGCAAAGCATATATGGCTGCAGGGAGCCCTGATGCAATCAATGAATCAACCAAAGTCCAATCCCGGAACATTTTCCGCAAAGTACCTTCCTTTGCCATGAAAAACACTGCAAATACAACCTAAGTCATGTAGGAAAAGGAATATGCCATACTGTCAGTGCATGTGCAACAAAAAGCCATAACATTAACTAACTGCCAAAAGTGCAGACCAAGTAGGTCAATACTGAGATCAACTGAAAGACCTTACCTTTGCCATTTCACATGTCAAAACTGATGTAGTCACAATGACTTCTTGTCTGTAAAAGCAATAAACAGATTTATGTTTTCAGCTATATTTGATTAAGTACTCCATCGAAAGGACGTTATTGCAAGCAAAGCAAAAGTTACACAGGCATATCAACTTGAGGAGGATGATGGTGGAAATGAAGTTCACTGATAAAACAGTGGGAAAAGATACAGCACCAAGCAGAAGGGACAACACTGTCATTTAGTTGGTTACTTGAGTCGCAAACCTTTTGAAAATTTAATTATCTCCTAAATACATACATACACATACATATATATATATATATATATTATTAATCCAATGTAGCTTGTCATTAGAATCAAATGCTTCACAGCATTTAGAATGCTCATCATTGAGGGAATAAGAACAAATGAAAGTACAACGCATTTTGCAAGATTCAATATATCATGAAATTATCTCCAACTCAAATGCTCAAAACTAATCTTCATTAGTATAGTCATTAGCTTCATTTAATTGATTTTATGATGATTCCATTCTTTCAAATATAGCTACATTTTTATGTTCTCTATCCCTTACTATTCCATTACTACAAAACAATG